>CAWUFW010010823.1:0-663337 GCA_963921515.1 Calotriton arnoldi | reverse complement strand
GCACAAAGACCGACATCCAGAACAGGTGGTATGACGTGCGCAGGAGGGTACGGAAGCTGCTGAAGCAAGACTACATCAACAGCCAACACACCGGCAGTGGCCCTCCTGCCAAGCCAATATACCTCAGGCCCTGGGAGGAGAAGGTGCGGGCCATCCTACCGCCAGTGAGCATATATGGACTAGAGGGACATCCCAGAGCCTGGTGAGTACACAACAAATGTACACAATATACTGCCACAAAACACACACACATCACTGTCAAGGGGAAAGTCAAACCATGCACTCATAGCAATCACACAGCAACCAGAACAGAATCATCCCAAAATGTGTATGTCAGTCAGAGAAACACAACACATGCCATCAAAAAGTCACATCCAACTGTGCCAACACATGTACAAACACAACCACAACTACAGCTAGGCAGTGGCACAAATAGAACTAACACACACATCCACACATGTAGCCACCACAACAACACCAACACACAGTGAAGACCACTCAAAGGAAGGAATTCAGCGTATGCTGGCCAAGTCAGTGTAGCCAATAGCATCATGGGAGTCGTAGTCACAGACATTGCTCAGCCTCACAACTGTCCCATCAACACCACCATGAACCATGCTCACATCACAGGGAGTGGAGAAGGACTCACAAGATGGCTGACACTGGCTACTGCTGTGGGGAGCACAAGGCCCTGCTGGCAACTGTGCACCAACAAACAGCAGGACACCACTGACTGACATCCTGAGAGACAACTTCCACTCCCTGCAATGCAAGCACGTTCCATGGTGGGATATCTGGCTGGCTGGGTGGGAAGGGGGACTAGCAGCACTGACTATAGTCACCAGCACCTCCCCTCACCCCCCCAACACAAACTCCACAGTACCCACCTGGTAGAATGCAATGCCCTCCATCCTAACACAAGATCCCACAAAGCACCACCACCCTGGGTTATGTTGTGTGAAGCACAGGGACACTCTTGGGACTCTTAGCCAAACAACTGCCAGGACAACACTCCCAGCCATCCTGTCAGCACAGCCAGCCCACCCCACAGGGAAGCAGAGTCAAAAGGAAGGAAGCATGGGCATGCTGGGAAGGGGGTGGAGGCAATAGCATGATGGGAGTCGTAGTCACAGACATTGCTCAGCCTCACAACTGTCCCATCAACACCACCCTGAACCATGCTCACATCACAGGGAGTGGAGAAGGACTCACAAGATGGCTGACACTGGCTACTGCTGTGGGGAGCACAAGGCCCTGCTGGCAACTGTGCACCAACAAACAGCAGGACACCACTGACTGACATCCTGAGAGACAACTTCCACTCCCTGCAATGCCAGCACGTTCCATGGTGGGATATCTGGCTGGCTGGGTGGGTGGGAAGGAGGTCTGGCTGTCAACCAAACACAATCAATGCAGACCATGTTCACACCCCAGAGAATACATAGAAATGCCCAAATAATGCAGGACAATGTGCCACACCAATATCAACCCCTGACTGTGACGACTTAGGACAATACAATGTACAGGCCCGCACCCCGAGGCACAGTCACAACTGTCAGGTGTGTCAACCACTGATGCCTGCAGAAACATGACATACATTGTTTGTGTCTCCCAAAAACAGGTGATGATAGGGACACAGCAGCAGACGCTGAGGAGTCCCAGTCCCAGGCTCAAGAGGATGCCGAGCTCACTGGCGTCGTACAGCCTCTGTCCTCCTCGGACGATGAAGAACAACCTGGCACATCCGGTGCAAGTCAACATGCTGCACCAGCAGGACCACCAGCTGCAGCACCAGCAGGTCCACCAGCTGCACCCCTGCACCCACCCCTCCAACGACTGTCACCACGAATACCATCCCTGCCGACATGGACAGAATAAGGAACAACACCAGCGCAGTGACCCTGGACCAACCTGGGGCCATGGACACCACCACCACCACCAACCCCCAAGGTGGACCAGGGTTATCTGTGCGTGCAACTGCACACACTGCACATGTCAGCAGGGGTGGTGGGAAGGGTGGGAGACAGAGGTCGCTGCTTGCAGACGTTGCTGGTGTGCATGAAGACCCACAACTGGTACGCATAGCTGATGCGTACCAGTCCAGCACCGGAGAGCTCAGCCAGGTAGTGGGGCTCCTCAGAGACATCAAACAGCAGCAGGCTGCCCATCATGCCCGCTTGGACTCCCACATGTCCCACGTGGAGTCACACATGTCACGTGTGGACTCCCACATGTCACGTGTGGACTCCCACATGACCCGCGTGGAGTCCAAGTGGGATGTACTACATGAGATGACGGCGGTGCAC
Source organism: Calotriton arnoldi (assembly GCA_963921515.1). NCBI lineage: Eukaryota > Metazoa > Chordata > Amphibia > Caudata > Salamandridae > Calotriton > Calotriton arnoldi. The sequence continues at coordinate 661,031 of CAWUFW010010823.1, read as the reverse complement.
AGGGACATTTTACAATGCCTCCGCCAGATGAACAGCAACCAGTCCACACCTCCCTGTGTGCCAACAACATCTGGCACCGAACAAACTGCAACTGCCACAGGGAGGGAGGAGGACTCTGGCGGAGAGTCCCCTGCACCGCAGCAGCCTGCACTTGAGGGCCCCCCCAAGAAGAGGGGTCGTCCGAGGAGGGGAAAGTGAGAGGCTGATGGCCAAGCGCAACTCCCAGGAAGCCTGAACCTGTTCTGGATTTTCGCCTTTGTGCACAGACTGTTCACCCTGTTGATGGCAACACTACTCCCACACATTGCATGGGGAGTACAAGTTGGAACAATGTGTCAGACAACTGTGGCCCCGATACTGGGGATCCTGTCTACCTGGACTTTCTATTCATCTAGGAACTTGGGATTGCAAGATTCATGTACAGCACAATCCATCCTATGCACTATTATCACAGATGTATCACAATAAACACAATAATACACCATACTTGCCTCTGTCGTGATTCCAACGTGGGTGTTGTTATGGGGTTGATGAACAGCAAAATTACACTGTGTATGCGAACTGCAACAGCAAGGACAACACAGGCATGTGAGTACAGGCAACGTGACACATATGAGGGAGACACACCACCAGGGCTACACAACACATACACACCTAGGCCATCTGACTCATTGCCTACACTGATGTTGCCAGGGAAGACGGTGCAATGCACAGACACCACACCCATTCCCAGTTGTAGTCAAGTAGCCCACAGGTGCAGTAAGCAAATGGCACTCAAATGTGTGACCACAGACAACGCACATCACTAAGTGAAGCACAGGTTTATTACACAGTAGCAACATGCCGTAACCACTACAGATGCAAGGTAACCCCACCTGGTAGCGGGCACACAGTCAACAACTGTAGACAGAAGGAAGTCCATGAGTGTGGCGCACATCACCTGTAGGGACACAACAGCTACCAGCCTGGATGTGCAATCACCTCGTCGGTGGACACAGTTGACCAAACGAATCTGAAAGTACCCTGTGAAGGACAGAAATGACACACAGTCAAAAGCAATGCAGTACAGGACAGAACAGCAAAACTCATGCACAATACATGTTACAAGATACCCACCCAGAACCAAGTTAGCATGTCAACACTGTTGGGGAGTACAGCCCACCTGTCACCACACATCGCAACACACATCCTGTCAAGTAGCCCATGGACACACTCCAACAGCACCAGAGCACCACCCACACATCATGCCAACTCACATCATTCACATGACACCTCAGGATACTCACATTCAGCTAAAGAAGTTGGTGATGAGCTGTGTGCGGACATCACCATCACCATCATCATCATCATCGTCGTCACTGGCATCGTGGTCCAGGCCAGGATCCTCCACAGGTGGCGGATGTTGGTCATCGTCATCCTGGATGAGAGGCAACTCCTTCCGCACTGCCAGGTTGTGGAGCATGCAGCAGACGATGATAATCTTGCACACTTTCGCAGGGGCATATGGGAGGGACCCTCCGGTCTTGTCCAGGCAGCGGAAGCGGCTCTTCAGGAGACCAAAGGTCCGCTCAATCACTCTCCTGGTCCGACCATGTGCCTCATTGTAGCGCATCTGGGCAGGTGTCACAGGGTTCCTGAGGGGTGTCAGCAACCACGGCATGTTGGGGTATCCCGAGTCACCTACGGACAGACAAGTGCACATCAGCTGACTTGGAAAAGTGGGCGGAATACTACAGATCAGATCACACACAATGGCACAAAGTCAGTACACACCGACAAGCCAGGCACGCTGGTTCTGCATCTGTGCCATCAACCTGGGGATGCGACTACTCCTCATCACAAAGGCATCGTGTGCTGAACCAGGGAAACGGGCACACACGTGTGTGATGGTCATGTCTGCAAGACACACCACCAGTGCATTGACCGAGTGGTAGTGCTTGCGGTTCCTGTAGGCCTGCTCCTGGGCCTGTGGTGGTACCAAAGCCACATGTGTCCCATCAATGGAGCCAATGACATGCGGCATCCTCCCCAGGGCATAAAAGTCACTCTTCACGTCAGTGAGTCGTCGCAGTCTAGGGAAATAGATGTACCGGTTCAGGAAGAGCAACATTGCCGCCAAAACATCGCGGAGCACACGGCTGAACATGGTCTGTGACATCCCACCAGCAGACGCCACAGTATGTTGGAAGGTACCGGTGGCAAAGAAGTGTAGGGCTGCCATCACCTTCACCTTGGGGGTCAGCGCTGTAGGATACGGCCGGCCAGGCTGCAAATGTGGGGACAACTGCACTGCCAAATCCTCAATCAGCTGCCTGGTGAAGCGGTACCGTCGGATGCTGTCCCGTTCCACCATCGTTGCCAGGTCTGGGAATGGCCGATGGACAGCAGGAGCCCTGCAGTGCAGAGGAGAAGTAAGCAAGATCGTCAGTCACCCCACATATGCGGCATTGAACACACTCAAGATCCCAACATACATCATCATGAGGCACAACTACATGAAGTGTGCAGTACCGGAACGACATTTATGGTACATACATGGCCAACATCTGTCAACACGGTCCTACAGGTGGCATCAATTTGTCCCAGGTTGGCCCATTGGATATCATGATGCTGTGTCACAGTCACCCCCAGTGACATGTGAGGACAGATGTGCCCCAGGCACCACAGCTCAACGACAGGCACATTCCCAGGGACCCTGTAATGCCACATGGACACTGGCATCACCTGGAGTATCATGTGTACACCACAACAAAACAAACATGACCCCCACAGGTAGTGGCCACACTTGCCATGGCAGGAGAGCCATGGACGTCTGTGACACACACGCACAACATCAGAGTCCATGCACACACAACGTGGATGTGGAGACTGTCTCCCATTGTGCACATGAAATCAGAGACATTGTAATCACTACATGCACAAAGACTGTGGAGGGCCATCACTATTGTGCCACTGGGACACCCTGGCTCAAACATACCGTCCCACATGGGACTCACGGGGTATGTGACATGACATACACAAACACCACTGTGAAATGTGACCATGGCACATGCACAGATATGAACAGTTGCACATCACAGTGGTCACGTACACGTAACACCCAGGATCCTGTCCCCATGAACACGTGCACAGCCTGGGGGTGGCTGCCCACAGGTGACACCCACAGGACAACATGTACACCAACATACACACAATAGGAAATGCAGCCTTACATGCCTTATGATAAGGTTTGGACAGGCTGTCGTGATGTAGGTGTGCCCCTCACTCCCTGGGAGCTATCTGTGGCTGGCATATGTCCATCTGAGACAGGCATGCTGACATATGCCAGTCACATGTACAGTGATGCGTTGAACAGCAATGGACCGATCGGTGCCTCCGGCCGGCCCATTGCATTCAATGTGTGCGGGTACGCGTTGTACCCCTGTGCGCGTTGAACAGCAATGGACCGATCGGTGCCTCCGGCCGGCCCATTGCATTCAATGTGTGCGGGTACGCGTTGTACCCCTGTGCGCGTTGAACAGCAATGGACCGATCGGTGCCTCCGGTCGGCCCATTGCATTCAATGTGTGCGGGTGCGCGTTGTACCCTGTGCGCGTTGTACTGCAATGGACCGATCGGTGCCTCCGGCCGGCCCATTGCATTCAATGTGTGCGGGTACGCGTTGTACCCCTGTGCGCGTTGAACAGCAATGGACCGATCGGTGCCTCCGGCCGGCCCATTGCATTCAATGTGTGCGGGTACGCGTTGTACCCCTGTGCGCGTTGAACAGCAATGGACCGATCGGTGCCTCCGGCCGGCCCATTGCATTCAATGTGTGCGGGTACGCGTTGTACCCCTGTGCGCGTTGAACAGCAATGGACCGATCGGTGCCTCCGGCCGGCCCATTGCATTCAATGTGTGCGGGTACGCGTTGTACCCCTGTGCGCGTTGAACAGCAATGGACCGATCGGTGCCTCCGGCCGGCCCATTGCATTCAATGTGTGCGGGTACGCGTTGTACCCCTGTGCGCGTTGAACAGCAATGGACCGATCGGTGCCTCCGGCCGGCCCATTGCATTCAATGTGTGCGGGTACGCGTTGTACCCCTGTGCGCGTTGAACAGCAATGGACCGATCGGTGCGCACCCATTGACAATGGGCTTGCCTGGCAACGGACGCGTTTTTGAATATTCGAACGAGTCGGTTGCTGGAAATTCAGTTGGTCACCCACAACAATGTTGCAAAATAATGTATGTCATGAAGTTGAAGATTTGAAGGATGCTGTGGGCGTGTTTTGGTGCTGCTATTCCATGGATTGGCCAGATTCAGAAGATGCAAACGACTTGGACCTATCACTTTGGACACAAGGGACAGTATCTGCCTCTCCAGCACATATATATTGCTGCATGTTCCCCTGAGAGCCCACTTGCCTGCACTACATGCTCCAGGACGACATCTGCCACTGCACTGCTGCTGTCTCTGCCCCTCTGGACCCTGCAATGGCACGTACTGTGGAGAGAGCCCCAGCCTTCAGCCTTGAAGAGAACCAGGCCCTGCTGGACAGCCTACTTCCACAGTACAGCAAGCTGTATGGGACACCAGGGGAGCAGGTGAGTGTTCTGTGCACTGCCTTTCTGAATGTGCATTTTGTCTGACTAGCAAGGCTGAGAGTCAGCACACCACTGGCTAGCAGGCTCACTGAGTAGTTGTCACCCCCCATAGTGTGTAGTGACTTGCACTGGACAGGTATGGTGCAGTGACAGTGCTTCTGAACAGGGTTTTACTCCCCATGCTATGATACCATGTAGTGACTTCTGGAAAACTGTCCATGGGCAGCCGTGCACTGCCTGGGTACACCATGTGCCCCTGTGATTGCGACATGTATATGCAACTGTGTCATGCACGGATATGTTGCATGTGTAGTAATGTCCTTATCACTTTGTCATCCTGACAGGCTTCTGCCCATCGGAAGCATGAGATCTGGAAGGACATCGTCCGGGCTGTCCGGTCCGTGGGGGTCTACCAGCGCCGGATCCGCAACTGCCAAAAGAGGTGGCAGGACCTTCGGGGCTGGACCCGGAGGATTGCACGGGTCCAGCTGAAGCTGTCGCCTCCTCGCAGGAGGGGCGGAACACGGACCCTGACCCCCCACATGCTCAGGATCCTGGCGGTGGTCTTTCCAGACCTGGATGGGCAGCTGAAGGCCAGAGAGCAGCAAGGAGGGGGTGAGTCAAAGACTGCACTGTGTACTCTGTCTAACATGTTATGTGCCCTCCTCGGGCCAGGTTGAACTGCCACAGTACAGCAGTCATGTTGTCCAGGAGCCATGTCCCTCTATTGTGCACTGCCCACTCCTCATCTGATACCCAGGTGTGGCCCTTACATGCAGGGAATTCTGTCACTTAGGACTGTGTCCTTGCAGTTTGCTTGACTCAAGGTGGGAGACAGCATCTGTTTCCCTGACTCTGTGGTGGGCATCATGGGTGGGTCCATTGCTTACACAATGCCTGTATTCTGACATGTAGGGTAGTGTCACAGGTCTCCCATATGTCCAATAGGTATGACCTGGACAGATGAGGGTTAAGAGGATGTGTTGTGGGGGATGTACATGTGCACTTGTGCAGCTCCAGGACTTGCATTCCCCATGACCTACTATTGTGACACAGTGCAGAGTGTTGTTGATCTGGCTGCAAAGTCATACATCACTGAGACAGTGATGTATGACTTTGCAGTCATGCCTCCGCCATGGCATGTGTCTACTGATTGGTGATCCTGCAGGGGAGTGACATGTGCTACATGCACACCATAGTTGCGCTGGCTATCAGGACATGGGTGCATCATGGTGTCTGTCGCTGGTATGCATCACATGCATTTCCTATTTGACTCTGGGCATCCCTTACATCCGTAAACCTGTACTGACTCAGTGGCAAGAGCTGTGATGTGTCCACACCGTGTCCTCTGCACTGTCCAACTACTGTGTACTTGGTGCATGTGTCAACACTGGGGTGTTGCAATCCAACAGACACCAGACAGATGGGTGCAAGGCCATGTGGGATGTGAGTGCCATGCTTGGCATCAGACTGACAATTGACTTCTCCTGTTCAATTAGTGCACTTTTAGCAATGTACAACTAATGATGCCAGGGCTTGCTCTGGGATGTGCTGTGCTCACAGTGGTGTGTGCGTTATGTGCAGGTGACTGATGTCTGTCTGTTTCCCCATTGTTTGCAGATACATCCACGGCCACGGAAGGGGACAGCTCCACGGACCAGGAGGAGCCGGAGAGCCAGACTGGGTCAGCAGCCGAGGAGTGGTCGGAGGGACCCAGTGGCACGGAGGGCGAGGGGAGCCACACCGAGGAGTCCTCAGCAGCATCCACCTCAGCTGAGGACCAGAGCAACTCGGAGGATGACTCCCTTGTGGAGGCGGGTGTCAGCAGCCACCACACCCCAGCTAGTGTTGCTGTCCCCGCCACCACCAGCACCACCACCGCCCTCCCATCGGCTCCCATTCCCCAGGTCCGTGGAGGCTCCCATGTCCGGGAGCGTGTCTCCTTTGGGCCAGGCACCGCACCCCCTGCCCCTGTGTCCCCTGCTGCCCTGAGTGAGGAGTCTGTGTACCTCCTTCGCCAGCTCCATGTAGGGCAGACAGCCATGCTGAGTGTCCTCCATGCGCACACCGCGCTGTTGACTCAGCTGGTGTCGTTCATGGAGGGCATCTCATCGGGCATGTCTGACCTACAGAGGGGCAATAGGTCCATGGACTCCTCCCTGACGGCAGCAGTGTCCCTCCTCAAACGGTCCCTCACCCCTCCTGCCTCTGCTCCATCCACACTCCCCAGCACCTTACCCATCCCAGGCACACACACACTGGCACACACCAGCACACACACATCCAGCACACTGACACACACGCCAATGACAAAACGCACACGCAAGCACATTCAGGGGACTGAAGCCAGACTCACAGGGGATGGGGCCCTGGAACACACACACGCATCCACATGCACTGCGCAGTCCTCAGTTCCCTCTCCCTCCAAAGCACCCTCCCTTGCCTCACCTGCAACCCCAAAGTCACAGCAGCTCTTCCTCTGTGACCTCGGCCTCTTCCCCACCGATGAAGCTGCTCCAGCATCCCGGGGGAAGAGGAAGCCCACCCACACGGAGCAGAGTGCCCCTCGCCCCCGGACACCCTCCCCCAGGCGCAGACGGACTGAGGCCCCCACCCGCAAGTCCCCCGGAGTGCTAAGAGCAAGACCCCGCCACCGCCCTGCAGCTCAGGCACAAGGTCTCCGTCCTCCATCCCTCAGGCCCCCACTGCACAGGTGCCCCCACCACACCCTGCCCCAGGTTCCCCCACCCACAGATATACCATCCCCAAGATGCTCCGGCCTTCTCCCCCTGCCACTTGCTCTCCCAGCACCACACCCCCGCTGCGCTTGTCTGTGCCACTGATGTGGTGAGGGTGTCCTCCCCCTCTGTCCAACCCACCTTGCCTGTTCCCCATTCTCCTCCCCTGGAGGTAGGCACTGCAGTGGAGTCCACTACCGCCCTGTCTGACTTGGGCACTGCAGTGGCGGACCTGTCCACCCCATCTGCAGGGTCCACTGCAGTTGTGCCGGCACCCACGACATCTGTGTCATGCCCCCAGTTGTGCCGGCACACACCATGTCAGACACCTCCACTGCAGTTGTCAGTGGCTCTCCAGCACCCACCACCCCTTCCCTGACTCCCCTGGTGAGCCCTGATCCTGTCCCTGCGGTGCCTGGCCTGCCCCCCGGTTGCCCCTCCTAGTGGATTGTCCCTGGTATTGTGCAGGCATGCGTAGGGTGACATCTGCCAGTGTCACCCTGTTTGAACTTTGACAATGGACTGGCCATTGGCCTTTGCTCTTTTTTCAGGACTTCGTTTGGCCTCAACACATATGCTGAATAAAGCAACTTTCTTTTCTCTAGTGCTCATGCTTCAGATGTACATGTTGTTGGTGCAGCTAACCATGCCCTTGCTGCAGTGATGGTGATATCTGGTCTCATGATTATGAAGTGTTACTGTGCAGGAACCCATGTGGTCCAGGGGGAATGTGTCCTATCATGTGGTGTATCCATGTCATCAATAGCAGCATCTGAGGGTGTCATGTGTTCAGTATTTGGCAATGGGTTTCCTACTTACATTGGCAATTTCATATCTGTGGCTTCCACCCCTGCACATCTGTTGTGCCTGCCATCGTTGCATTTGTCTACTTCCCTGACCGTGTTGCCATCTCCAGTGGACATGCAGGTTTGGGCATCAATGGGGAGGGACTCATCCGTGTAGTCAGTGCAACATTGCTATACAAGTGTGTTGGATCTGTGCTGATGATTCCGTTGGCACATCCATGACCAGGCTGATGTGATGGGAGCCCTCATTTGGTGCTAATTGTTGATTGTGTGACCAAGTGCTCAGCTGACATGATGGGGCCCTACTGAGGCAACATATGGCACAGCTTTCCTCACACAGGAGTGGAGTCCCCTCATGGCAGTGTGTACACGTGTGACATTGCCTGCGCCCAAGGTGTGTGTTGTTTGTGCATGTCTGTGTGTTCACTTCCATTCATCTGCGCATGCTGTGATCCCTAGTGTTGTACCTGTTTGTGATGCTTGCTGACTTGAGCTATGTTCCCCCAAAGTCTTCTCCCTGTGTTCTCTGTGATGTGGGTGCATGGCACATTACTGGTCATCAGGGTGTCACCCATAGGTGTGTTTGCTGTCAGGGCAGAGTTTGTGTGCTGACGCAGATGGGTCACAGTCAGGTTTCCCTTTGGCACTTGTTGTTTGCCCCTGTCATGTGATTTCCAGTTTGTGTTATCTTTCAGTGATTGTGACACGTTGTGTGTGTGACTGCTGGCACTCCTTAGGGTCCGGGCTGCAATGTTGGTTGTTGTCTATGTGTGTTCTTTGTGGGTGACCTTGGCTTCTTCATTGGTGTGTGACTGTGGCTGGGATCCCATTGGTCGGTGTGGTATTGCCGTCATGTCCATGTACAGCGTAGTGTGCAGTGTGTCAGACATTCAGGAGTCTTGTTGAGTGTCCATGTGTGATGTGTTTCTACACCTTGGTTCCCACCCACCACCCTGGAATAGTCATGGGTGCATGTGCAATGTCACCAGTGCATGTGTACTTCACTGCTGCACATTGTTGGAGGTCGAGGGGTGTGGTCTTGAGTGTGTGCAGATGAGAGTTGTTGCCCGGCTAGTCCCCTGCCTCCATGTTGGCCTTGGCTTACTGGCCATGCTGATTGATTTGTGCTTGTGTAGGTGTGATGGTAGTTAGTTGCTCAGGACACCTGACTGTGGTTCACAGTGTGAACGACATTTAGCTTTGTCATCACAGTGGTATTTTCTTCAGCCCAGGGTCACCACATTGTGGGGGCCCTGGGGGTGGTGCTGTGGTGTGTCTGTGACTTGCTGTGTCAGTTGTTGTTCCTACGTGCTTGTGTGACATGTGTGTTTTGTGCTCCCTCTCACCTGTCAATGCCTGCTTGCCCACATAGGGGATTTGGATCCATGAGTTACCTTAGTGTGGCAGTGTATGCACATCTGTATGATTGTTATTCAGCTCTCCTCATGTGTTGTGTTGTTGCCTGGGGACACTGGCACCCCCACCCCTCACCTGCTGTGTATGATGACAGTGTTGGTCTGCCTGTTTGTGTTTGTGCATCTGCACCACTGCATTGGCATATCTTGGGTGTGCCATTGGCTGTATGTTGTTTGGTGTGTTTCCGCTGCTGTCCCTGGGACTCCTAGGTCATCGGTCAGCACAGTGATCATGGTTTGTGTGTCCCATTGCTGCCATGGTATGGTATCTGTTCACCTCACATCTGCTGTCTCCACAGGGTATCTGCATTTGTGTGCCCATTGGTGCAAATATGTGGTTCTGCATTCTGATGGTCACTTCTGTCATTGTGTCATTGATGACTGTTGACGGTCTCAGCCCCCATGGGTGTTGTTTGTCTGCACATGGCCAAAGGAATGTTTCATTTGCACTGCAGTATTTGGCTCCCCCAATTTGTGTTGCAATGGGACACATACACTACTTTGCCACAGATGAGTTTTTGGTTCTGTGACCAGGAATGATCCATGCAGTTTGGCAGTTGCAGCTCTTTCTTTGTCAACAATTACCTTTTGGTCACTGTGATGATGAGGGTGTAGACCCCATTGCCACAATGGTCAAAATGTGCTTCAGCTATGGACCCCACACTTACCTTTTGGTCACTGTGATGATGGGGGTTTGGACCCCATTGCCACAATGGTCAAAATGTGCTTCAGCTATGGACCCCACACTTGCCTTTTGGTCACTGTGATGATGGGGGTTTAGACCCCATTGCCACAATGGTCAAAATGTGCTTCAGCTATGGACCCCACACTTACCTTTTGGTCACTGTGATGATGGGGGTTTGGACCCCATTGCCACAATGGTCAAAATGTGCTTCAACTATGGACCCCACACTTGCCTTTTGGTCACTGTGATGATGGGGGTTTGGACCCCATTGCCACAATGGTCAAAATGTGCTTCAGCTATGGACCCCACACTTACCTTTTGGTCACTGTGATGATGGGGGTTTAGGCCCCATTGCCACAATGGTCATGGGCTGCTTGCATTGTGGGTGCCACACACATATATGTGTGGCACATGTGCTAGGGGGTCACATTGTATGTTCAATGTCATGTTCGGTGTTGTAGGCATTTGACACAGCCTGCTCACACGCTTGTCATGGTGGTGGGGGATGTCTTAATCTTGCATTCCCTAGGTTGTGGTGTGCTTGTTGTGTCATGCATTGTCCATCCTATGAGTGGGGGTGGTAGTAGTGGTAGGCATCCAGCCCCCCTGGGTGAGGGTGGTAGTAGTGGTAGGCATCCAGCCCCCTGGGTGAGGGTGGTAGTAGTGGTGGGCATCCTGCCCCCTGGGTGAGGGTGGTAGTAGTGGTGGGCATCCTGCCCCCCTGGGTGAGGGTGGTAGTAGTGGTGGGCATCCTGCCCCCTGGCTAAGGGTGGTAGTAGTGGTAGGCATCCTGCTTCCCTGGCTAAGGGTGGTAGTAGTGGTGGGCATCCTGCCCCCCTGGGTGAGGGTGGTAGTAGTGGTGGGCATCCTGCCCCCTGGCTAAGGGTGGTAGTAGTGGCGGGCATCCTGCCCCCTGGCTAAGGGTGGTAGTAGTGGTGGGCATCCTGCCCCCTGGCTAAGGGTGGTAGTAGTGGTGGGCATCCTGCCCCCCTGGGTGAGGGTGGTAGTAGTGGTGGGCATCCTGCCCCCTGGCTAAGGGTGGTAGTAGTGGTGGGCATCCTGCCCCCCTGGGTGAGGGTGGTAGTAGTGGTGGGCATCCTGCCCCCTGGCTAAGGGTGGTAGTAGTGGTGGGCATCCTGCCCCCTGGCTAAGGGTGGTAGTAGTGGTGGGCATCCTGCCCCCTGGGTGAGGGTGGTAGTAGTGGTGGGCATCCTGCCCCCTGGCTAAGGGTGGTAGTAGTGGTGGGCATCCTGCCCCCTGGGTGAGGGTGGTAGTAGTGGTGGGCATCCTGCCCCCCTGGGTGAGGGTGGTAGTAGTGGTAGGCATCCAGCCCCCCTGGGTGAGGGTGGTAGTAGTGGTGGGCATCCTGCCCCCCTGGCTAAGGGTGGTAGTAGTGGTAGGCATCCTGCCCCCTGGCTAAGGGTGGTAGTAGTGGTAGGCATCCAGCCCCCTGGCTAAGGGTGGTAGTAGTGGTGGGCATCCTGCCCCCCTGGGTGAGGGTGGTAGTAGTGGTGGGCATCCTGCCCCCTGGGTGAGGGTGGTAGTAGTGGTGGGCATCCTGCCCCCTGGCTAAGGGTGGTAGTAGTGGTAGGCATCCTGCTTCCCTGGCTAAGGGTGGTAGTAGTGGTGGGCATCCTGCCCCCCTGGGTGAGGGTGGTAGTAGTGGTGGGCATCCTGCCCCCCTGGGTGAGGGTGGTAGTAGTGGTGGGCATCCTGCCCCCTGGCTAAGGGTGGTAGTAGTGGTAGGCATCCTGCTTCCCTGGCTAAGGGTGGTAGTAGTGGTGGGCATCCTGCCCCCCTGGGTGAGGGTGGTAGTAGTGGTGGGCATCCTGCCCCCTGGGTGAGGGTGGTAGTAGTGGTGGGCATCCTGCCCCCTGGCTAAGGGTGGTAGTAGTGGTGGGCATCCTGCCCCCTGGCTAAGGGTGGTAGTAGTGGTAGGCATCCAGCCCCCTGGCTAAGGGTGGTAGTAGTGGTGGGCATCCTGCCCCCTGGGTGAGGGTGGTAGTAGTGGTGGGCATCCTGCCCCCTGGGTGAGGGTGGTAGTAGTGGTGGGCATCCTGCCCCCCTGGGTGAGGGTGGTAGTAGTGGTGGGCATCCTGCCCCCTGGCTAAGGGTGGTAGTAGTGGTAGGCATCCTGCTTCCCTGGCTAAGGGTGGTAGTAGTGGTGGGCATCCTGCCCCCCTGGGTGAGGGTGGTAGTAGTGGTGGGCATCCTGCCCCCCTGGGTGAGGGTGGTAGTAGTGGTGGGCATCCTGCCCCCTGGCTAAGGGTGGTAGTAGTGGTGGGCATCCTGCCCCCTGGCTAAGGGTGGTAGTAGTGGTAGGCATCCAGCCCCCCTGGCTAAGGGTGGTAGTAGTGGTGGGCATCCTGCCCCCCCTGGGTGAGGGTGGTAGTAGTGGTAGGCATCCTGCTTCCCTGGCTAAGGGTGGTAGTAGTGGTAGGCATCCTGCTTCCCTGGCTAAGGGTGGTAGTAGTGGTGGGCATCCTGCCCCCCCTGGGTGAGGGTGGTAGTAGTGGTAGGCATCCTGCTTCCCTGGCTAAGGGTGGTAGTAGTGGTAGGCATCCTGCTTCCCTGGCTAAGGGTGGTAGTAGTGGTGGGCATCCTGCCCCCCCTGGGTGAGGGTGGTAGTAGTGGTGGGCATCCTGCCCCCCCTGGGTGAGGGTGGTAGTAGTGGTGGGCATCCTGCCCCCCTGGCTAAGGGTGGTAGTAGTGGTGGGCATCCTGCCCCCCCTGGGTTGGGGTGGTGGCGCGCATTCAGGCCCCTGTGTGCATATGTGGCATTGGTGATGGGCATCCCGCCCCTATGGTGCTGCTGTTGCTGGTGTAAGTATATTCAGATTCCCAGTGTATGTGTGTGATGTGTCGTGTACGTGTTGTATGTGTTTTGTGGTTGGTGTCTGACTTACCTTCTGCGCCGTACGCGTCCGTGCCTGTTCCGGTAGTAGATGTAGAATATTGGTATGATCGGGACGAAGGGATTCATGGTTGGTTCGTGTCGTTCGTCCTTCTCGTTGCTTCGCGTCGTCCTCGTCGCTTGGCTTCGTCCTCGTCGTTTCGCTTCGTCCTCGTCGCTTCGCGTCGTCCCTCGTCTGTGCTGTGTTCGTCTCGTAGCCGTGGATCGTGTTGTGGCGCGATTCGGAGCTTATGTGCGCCTCTCCCGGATGCTTTGACGTGCCGTGCGTAGCGACGGGTTCGGCGCGTACGGAAAGCGCATCGTACTTGTCCGGCCGGACGGGGCTGCATTTTCCCTTCCGTGCGACTCGATCCGGCGTTTCCGGATTCGCCTCGGTCGGAGAACAGGACCTGGTTTGGGTGAGTACGGCTCGGCCGGAATTTTTGCTGTTGTGCGCATCGTACTTGCTCGTTCGGTGTGCTGTACGGATCGGTCGGGAAACTGGCTTTCGCATGGCTTTTTTCCCGACCGAATAGTATTGGGTGCGCCTCCGACCGAGATCGGAATCGGCCCCAATGTGTCCAATTGGACACATTTGTGTCACAGACCACGGTAGTGGATAAGGGGGTACCGCAGGGTTCAATCTTAAGTCCCACCTTGTTCAATATCTATGTGTCTTCCCTGGCCTCTATTATTAGATCTTGCAGGTTCGATACAATCTCGTATGCGGACGACACCCAGGTGATAGTCCCCATAGAGAAGGACCCAGCTTTGACCAGAGAAAAATTTAAGATCTGCATGCTAAAAATAGCCACATGGATGAGCAAAAATTTCCAACAGGTTAACTCCAATAAAACAGAGATTCTGCTGTTTGGGAAAGCAGAGGAGTTATGGACCTCTGATTGGTGGCCTGTGGAACTCGGGGAAGCCCCTACACCTAAAAAATGGGCGAAGAATCTGGGCATCGTAATTGATGACAGACTTTCTATGGAGGAGCACGTAAAAACCATCTCGGGCAAGTGCTTCTGTATGATGCGCATGCTGAGAAAAATCTTCCCTTGGATTCCTCTTTCTACCAGAAAAGTCCTTATACAGGCGCTTCTAGTCAGTAGACTAGTCTATGGAAATTCCCTACTGGTAGGGATTAGGGAAGACTTATTATCAAGGTTACAAGTCGTCCAAAACACAGCAGCGCGCCTTGCCCTCAACAAACCCGCACGAACTCCGTCACTACCCCTGTTGTGACAACTGCATTGGCTCCCTATCAGAAAAAGATCAGTTTTTAAACTCCTATGTCTAGTGTTTAAATCACTTCAGGGGATGGGTCCGGCCTATCTAACAATAAAACTAGAACCTTACATTCCGGTGCGCCAACTGAGATCGAGCAGTCGAAATCTGCTCTGCACCCGGTGAATTAGGAAAGCCAAAATGGGCGGGTGCGCTTTTTCTCATTTAGCCCCCACCCACTGGAACAGACTGCCAGAGGATATCCGAGCCTGTTCCAATTTGGCACAATTTAAGAAACTGCTTAAAACTTGGCTGTTTTAATGAGCACTCCTTAATATGTTGTCTGCTACCCAGGCGCCGAGAGATCCCCTTGGGGATGATTCGCTGCGCCTTACAAATAATAATAATAATAAATAAATAATTGCCGAGACTCAAACCCAGTTCCCCAGATTCGAGGTCGACCGCCCTAGCAGTTAGGCCAACTCCTCTCCCCTTTGAGACCACATTCACAGAACAATTGTCCCTTGTCCTCTATGCTTAGCCGGGATAGGCTCATTCCAAGCAGGGTCTTGCACCAACATGAACAGGCTCTTCTTCCCTGGCAAGCCATTATTGTGCTCCCGACCCATGCCACACCTGAGCTCTCCACCTACTAAGGCTGTGATGAGATACAGTTGGGGCGTAGCCGTCTGCATTCAGGATGGAGGATTGCAAGTTCTTTATTTCACCAACTAGGCCCTCACCTTCCAGCAGTCAAATGCAAAACCCGAATGTTCCTTGTTTGAAATTTTTTTTAGTTCACTTTGAAACTGAAAGGGCACCACACAGTCTTTCCCATGGTCCTTCCGTGTTTGTTGGATATGAAAACCGATCCTCGAGATGTCCAGTACGAATGTATGACGGAATTCCACATGCGTTTTTCATGCATGCCTTAGGAACTCCGTCATTTGAACAAATGCGTCTTTAGCATGCATTTGTTCTGCACGCAGGTCTTTTTAACAACTTGCCTTAGGGAGGCTCTGGATATTGGAATAGTTTAATTTACTATTCCAACTCCAGTGAGGGCAACAGTAGGGAAGGTGTTGGACTTTAATTCCAACACCACTCCACCATTGCACCTCGCTAAAGCAAGTCATTGTAACGACTTGCGTGTAGAACGATTGTGAGCTAAAGACACATATGTTCTGTTGCCGGCGCTGTGAAGGCACAGCGTGATTCCGGCTTCGTCCTAAAGGACGTTTCCTGTCCAGTAAAGTGGGTGGTGCATTTTTCAGGCAAAATCAATTTGTCTAAAACCCAAAGCTTCGCTCAGGGCAAACTTCAGACACAGTCTGACCACTGGTATTTTAAATGCTAAATATTCCTTCAGCACTTTATTTCTTCCTGTTCAATGTACCGAGATCTTTAAAACCAGCCAAAAGCAAATTGCTCTTCCTCCTTTATTTCCCAAATGTGGCATGTCCTGGCATATAAAGGTTCCTCAATCCCAAAGATTGAGGAAAGAATGCCTCAGGGATACTTTATGTGCATCGACTAGAATTCATTGCATTCATTCATGTGGTTGCGCTATCTATGCTTTTTATGTGTAGAAAAATTGTAAGAGCAGATGCGGAAACATACATTATGTATGCAGACTAGTGCAATGCGCAAGGTGCAGAGACTGAAAACACGTGGGATGTAAAACATAAATGACTTTAATTATTTTGTATTTGAAAACTGTTTTTCTGATAAACTTCACATTGATTGGGGTGAAATAAACTGTTGCCATTGAAAATTACAATGTTTTTTACTTTTGCTTTTTTATACCAATGGCAATAGTGCTATGTAAATATACAAAAACAACAATTGATGGACAGAATGCAGAACAATGTCGTACATTCACCCCAGTAAAGAGATCTGGGCCTAAATCCATCGTTTTTTTGCTCACCATGCCATTCCAGTTTGGACCCAGCCATATGCAAATCAGTCTTGACCCTGCGCCCAATGGGAACAGTCCAGCCCGAACTGCCAGGCCAGGTCCTCCCTGGACTGGAAACAAGCATCCTAGGACCGGTTTCGGGCTTTCAGCCCTCATCAGCCAGGATAGCTTGACTCCAGTGGCATATATAATTAGTCAACTGCAAACAAAAAACTAAAGTAAAAAACATTGTCATTTTCAACGCCAACAACTCTAACTTTAACAAATGCGAGACCTATTGCATTGCAAGTGCTTGTTATATCTAGTAATGTGCGGTTGGCAATCAGAGCACAATTGTTCCTTTGCCATATTCTGGATTTCTATGAAGCTAAAGCTCCCAGTTTGGATAAGATGCTGCACTATGCTGCTATTTGTATATGTATAGCCACAAATAACACAACTCAGTGCATTTAAACCTATCACTCAACAACATACAGCCATTACAACATATACATGTACTCCTAAAATAAGCCACACTTGATTTTGCCAATGCTTATGTTTCATTTACTGCTCATGGGTGTCTGCCATTTTGAAATGGTAAAACAAATGGCAGACATGTCATGGTGTATAATGTACATGCATGCATGTGTCATTAGGCTTATATATGCGTCATGTTGCTTCAGAGGCCTTGAGCAATAATGTGTATGTGCACGTGTCACCATGCATGTGCATATACATGTAATGTTGTTGGGCCGCCATAGCATCGTGATGCATAAGTGCACATTCACAATGATGCATGAGTGCATATACATCATTGCACTTTTTCTTTTTGCCGACGCTAAACAGCATCAGCAAAAATCATTGGCAAAGCCAATAGGTCTGTATTGACAGAGACAACTGGCGAAAACGTTGCCTTTGTCAATGCTTGTTTACAAATGGCATCGGCAAATGGATGCACTAAGCATGGCAGGTGCCATCAGTTATCATCAGGCTATACATTGTGCATTCCATACCATAATTGGGTTTTCCATTATTTTGTTCGCTGAACCATACTATTAACTGTGGATTATTCATTGAATATCTTGCTTCTTTTATCTTGTAATGCCTTTACCTGCCAGGTACCTATTCCGAGAATTGCACAACTTTGGCCTTACAAGCTAGTTTGACTTACCTTTATCCCAACTTGCGTGGACGGTTAACTTCTGTTGCACATAGCACGCGGCTGTGGGTAGCAGGGTTTGGCTACGGGGTCACAGCCTTGTTTTTTTAATAATAAAACGTGATTTTTGTGAAAATCATGAATTTTACAATAAGCAAGTTTTCTAAAGACTGAACAAACATTATAATAGCTTACCACTGTCAAATGCATACTATTCTCAATATTGTAAATATACATTGGAGTATGCTTCAAAAAGATATGAGCTTGAGCTCAATATTCTTGAACAAATAATACCTTTGTGGCAAGTTAGTATATGCAGAAACTAAGTTCATGAGAATTTTGAAGCAATCAACTCCTAGATCTTTCAAAACGGGCACTCATCCTTGGCTTGCATTAGTACGTTTTAACAACTGGTTCTAATAACCGGTATCCTATTGAAAGACATTTCAACTTGTGAAAATAAAAGTCAAATATTTGCATGATATATTTTAGTTTAAGAATTTGCTGAGTATCCATCACGGGGGGGAAATGTGATTAATAGGCTATTAGGCATAGAATGTTGGTGGACTCATTTGTTTAGAAACCTTGTATTTGTTGCGTTTAAATGAGGTGCAAGGCATTCTTGTTGCTTTGAAGACAGACTAACATTAACAGCCTGAACTATAATAAAGGTAAACAAGTTTGATAGCAAAACATTACATAAAAATTGAGAGGTATCTGATGAGGACCACAGAAAGAGAACAAACCCTGTAGGTCACCGTGAGGTTAATGACGTTTAGAACAGCATTGAAGATGTACTGTACTGTGACTAGATATGCAGCATTACTTTTCAAGAGAGGTAAGGGGTAAAAATATGAAGGAATTAAGAATATTGGCAATTGTTCATGGTGTTTATTTATTGAACAATCTGTTATTTTGGTTTGTTTAGTTATTAGCCAGATTTCCCTGATGAGGAGATTTATGAATATCCTGAAACACGTCGAATTTTGTAAATAGGGGGAAAACATCAAGTCTGGTGGAAATAATTTGGAACTGAACACAATCAATTCCAATTAGGGAATCTGGAAATATGATGAAATATTGATACTATAAATGTATAAAAGAAAAGATTTTCTCAGCTGGATTATATGCATTTACGAAGCCGTGATGGTAAATGACTATAAGGCAAGCTCCTTAAAACCTATGAACTTTTAATTTAAAATTAATTTGTGTGACAACAATCGCTCTCTGTATCTTTGTCCAACACTGACACTGTCTAATGTAACTTGAAAGTCACTCTTGCCACTAACCTGTCAATCCTATTACAAATGTAGAATGTCACTAAGGAAAATGCTCTACAAGTTAAGCGAAAACTTCCTCTGCACCGGCCAGAAAAGTTTGCACTTTTGCTAGCTGTTGTGATCACGTGGATTAAGTAAAACAAAGATGTGTATTTGGGCCACTAGCAACTATGATGGCCAAGTTACAACAAATGAAATATCATGAGGTTGCCTCATCTGAAAACATAAACAACAAACTCCATCTCCTCCACATTGGCGTTCCTCAAGGAATGAATTCAAGGCTTCGTACTTCATGTCCTAACATGCATTTTATACCTCTCAATCTGAACCTTGAGAGCATCCACCTAAGGTTCCACCTTCTGTAACTCACTTACAGAGCATGAGTGCTATACAAAAATAAATCCATACATTTTATACTCTGCATGTATCATGTACGTTTAACCCCTAGTCTCTCATTATACTTCTCCAAACGTTTTCCAATATGTCCAAAACTTCCTTCAATTAATCCTAATCAGGGCGTCGACAAGCATAACAGAACATTTCCAATGGCATCAGACCCTTTATCATAGTTGTTTGAGTGGGCGTTGGTCATAGCTGCTGGACTGGTCCTTATCCAACCACTTTCTGGAGAGCAGGAAAAGGTACCACTCGCACTTTCACAACTGCCAGGTACCTCCTTAAAGCTCTTTTTCCTGCAGCTACATGAAAATCATATTATTGCAGGCTTCCTTAGCTATAATAGCCAGACCACTTGACACAAAAGCTGGACCCTCATCTGTTGCAGCTCAAACCCACTCTTTAACAAGAAAAACACATCCAGGCACTTCTACCACCATAAGGGTACCCGTACCTATAAAACACATTTTCCATCAATGGAAAGCCTCAGCCTGGCTGTTGCTTTACCACTGCTAAGAGCACACCCCACCACTGGCTGCTGAGGTACTCCTACTGTAGGTGTCTGTTTTTTAATTTCAGGAAGACAACTTACCTAAGCAGTTATGTCCATCATGTGCAAGACGGAAGCCATCATAGCAGGTACATCGGTAGTTACCAGGGATGTTGACGCAATCATGCACACAGCCAGCATTATCTTCTCGCGCACATTCATCAACATCTGCAAAAAAGGAGATAAAAAACATGAAAATAAAAAATTAGCAAGGAACTTCCAATTGCATTAGATTCTACAATGAGGAGAAGATAAAAAATGGATGGATGAAGGTCCTACCACACAGAGTGTGAAGGTCATTGAGTTAGGAGTTAACTTGGAAGTGTAATGGAAGCTTGGCAGCACAGAAGGAGAAAGCAATTATAACAGTACATGAAGAATGTATACTAAGCAGCCATTGGGAGTTCATGACGGGTCACAAGGATTCTCTTGTCAAAGATATTGAAGAAAGCATGACTCAAATTCAGTTGAATTGTGTCAATTTCACATGAAATGTATTCCTTTCATTGAGTATGGACCACGCTCAGACACGATGCTCTAAAGTGATATGCCACCAAATGAAAGTATAATTAAAAAGACAACTAGCTAATAATAAATGCATAATGACAAAAATGTACATAAACTCAAGGTCTTTCGATATTATTTTGTGAATAAGCTAAGTAATATTCAAATCGTTTTTCCTTTGCAAAGATATTGTAATTAATAGGCAGAATGCATGAATGAGACCTTCACAAAACCATCTCTTAGTCAGTGCGACTGTAAAAATGCTCAGAGCTGGACAGTCACTGAATGCAGGTGCATCTTTTCATTTCTCTGTGTTTTGGTTTTCGCCCTAGGGATGTGGCATGCTACGAGGATGCTGAAAACACAAGCAGTACTTTGGAGTCAATATGCACTGGAAGGCGTTGTGTTAATAGTAAACTTGGATACATAACTTGATTCTGGAGAAAATTACAAACGAGCAGTGGTTCTGTCTCATACAGGAATAGAAAAATCCATTCTCAAAGGACTGACCCACCAAACCAGCAACTGTGCCATTAATGTAGACAGCGCATGCAGCAGCAAGATGAGCCAAGAAGAAAGAGCATATACTACTTGTCATAATAGATCTCCACCAACTTCTGTTGGAACATATTTCAAAATATGCAGGGAGAATTTATAAGAATAGCATTCTTCTTCTCTTTCTCTCATAAGGGTCCTAACAACGAATTCAAAACTTTTGCCAACTCTTAGTCCAGCCTTCTCATGAGCATTCTAAGTAGCCTGTACTTATGACTATTCGTATTTGTTAGAATGTATAAGTCTACGTTACATGACAAAGAGTTACTAAAAAAGTGTGCTGTCGCTTTGGAGACGAATCTTCTACTACCCAGAGACATCATTCCATCAATAAGGAAAATCACTTTTACTTCCGGAATGTATGGTTGAGTTTTGGGAGCGGAAATATGCAGAGTGAACAAATTGTTAGAGCTTTTATGCACAGCAATGTTTCAACCATCTCTGATGAGATGTAATTTAGGGCTAGATGCTTTACTGATTCAGCTCCTCAGCCTGGCTAAGGCTTCCCCGCCGAGGAAGACACGGGCAGCTGGCAGGTAGAAATGCAGCGCCATACAGAGCTCCAAAGATGGCTCCACCTATGGGAAAGTAAGCAGTACATTTCTCGAGACATCCACAAAGGCACTAGGCAGGTTTACACATGTCTTGCCCTGGTGAGATTCTAGCAATTGCTTGATTAGAACGCCACCATGTGTTATGCTTATTTTGGGACAGCCTGGCTGCCAAAGCACTCCAATTTCATTTGAAATGCATTGTTCTGGGGGCGAGTCAATCAGGATAGAGCTAGCATTGTAGGCTTTGCTCCCGCTCTGAGAAACAAAATGTGTATTTTCTGTCAGCCTCACATAGCCAAGAGAGAGAAAGGGCAGAGGCGGGCATGAGTGTTTTTGCTGGATACAGCAAGCTTTACCAGTCTCTGTATAGTAAAGCATAGGGGAAATAAAAACGTGCATTTAATTCAAAAATAAGTATTACACATATTTGTATGTTAAATATTAATGTAAATTAATTTTATAGATTTACTTTAAATGTAGAACAAAATATAAAACTGCTACGGCACTAATAAATTAATTTTGGATTGAAACTTTAATTAATGGAAATATCTCAAATTAAATTAAGTTCAAATTAAAAAATAAATCCCCACCTAGAGAAAAGCAATAATTTTTAAATGTGCATTAATATTTATTATTGGTGATGTATACAAATAATTGAACTTAATTAAATGTTTAAGAAAATGTATTGTTACATTATTTTGTCAATTCAAAAAACGATTATTAAAATATTTTATAAATAAATAATAACTATATATTAATTGCATTATTTTTTTATACATTAATCTTTATTTATATTTTTAAATAATTTAATTTAACATTATTCCCTATGGAGTTTGGCTATGTTTAGTGCTGGACTTACTGCTGTTTTTTTTCTTCATTTTAGTAGTATTTTACACTGAGAGGGCTGGTTCTCTAACTTCACTTTGTTGTACATTTTGTAGTATGTACTACAAAACATACTACAAAATGTAAATTTTGCCTATACATATGTGTGCAGAGTTCTCCACCATGACTGCAGAGTCTTCTTACATTTAGGTATAGATGTTATTAGTAGTAAATGCGGATGGAACACAGGGGGATGGGTGGGAAAAGGGGCAGACTTATTACAAAAGGGGATGGGGTTAGGGAGGAGTAAGATGGGTTTAGTGAGGGTCAAGGAGGAGTTAATGGATGGACGACACCCATCCACACAAGAGTAAGCCAATTGCTATACTCTGGAGGTGGAGACATGTAACTTACACTTCTGTAGTAAGTCTACACTCTGAATTTGTGAATACCGAAGTAGTAAACTTACTACAGTGTGTACATTTACCCAAAAGTGTAACTTACCTTGTAATTCAAGCCCAGATTTTGTGAATACCGAAAAGTATTAAACTTACTCAAAAGTGTACACTAACTCAAAAACAATGTTTTTTTACCTGTAATCCTAGTTCTCTTTCAGGGGACTCTCCATTGAACTCAGAAGCACTGACTAGTCCTGCTCACGTACGGGGATACTGGAGCATTTCTGTATAATACATATTCTTAAGTGTAGATGTTTACCTTACTTGAGGAAGGCTAGGATTAGCACTTCATTTATTATTAAACATTGGCCAATTGCTGTCATTTATATTAAAAAAAAGGTCTATATATAATTTTAAAAAACAGGATAATTACCAAGAACTGAGTAATTTATCCTTATAAATCTCATTGACGAACCTTTTTAAAGGGAAATGGAGAAAAAGGAAGAGGACAATGTAGACTTATAGGCTGCAGCTCCGCAGATATGAAAAGTGACTCTGCGCCTGTAAAGGCTCACAGCCCACCAATATCCCATCAGCTTAGCAGGTGGCAGCTACCTCAGTTTTTTTTACCGAACAAACAGTAGTATAACTAAGGCAGCAGACTGTCTATTAATCGTCTCTGTCTCTTCCACCGGGGAGGAGGGAGGGTTGCTTATGATTTCAATGGAGATTCCCCTGAGAAAGAACTAGGATTACAGATAAGAAACCATTCCTTCTCTCTCAGAGGATCTCCATTGATAATCATAAGCACCGAATAGAGTAGCAAGCCCATCGCTACAAACTGTGGTAGAAGAGAAAAAGACGATCCATAGAAATAGCTAAGCGAAGAGATCCCTGAGGGAAGCCTTTCCTACTTGAGCATCTGTTCTAGCATCTGAGTTAAAAAAAATAGGGTCCTGTAAAAGTGTGAACCGATTTCCATATGGCTGCTTTGCATATTTCAGCAATAGGAATATTCCTCATTAAAGCAGCTGTAGCTGCTTTTCCTCTAATGGAATGTGCTTTTGCTCTACTGGACAAGGCTTTATTTGCTTTCTGGTAGCATAACAGGATACAAGAAACAATCCACCTGGAAATAGATTGTTTAGACGTGGCTAAACCTGTATGTACAGGGCCACAGTTTACAAACAATTGATTAGACATGCATATGTATTTTGTTTTGTCTAGATAAAATTCTAATACCTGTCGAACATCTAAAGTGTGGAGAGTTCTCTCTGCAGGAGTGGAAGGATACTGAAAGAAAGTAGGTAAAGTAATGGATTGATTAATGTGAATATTCAAAACAACTTTGTGTAAGAATTTCGGATGAGTCCTCATAACCACTTTACTGCTATGGAATACTGTATAAGGTTTGAGAGAACATAAAGCTTGAATCTCACTAACTCTACATGCTGCTGTGATAGCAACTAGGAAAGCTGCTTTCCAAAAAAGGTGTTGTAATAAGGGTTTATGGATGGGTTCAAAAGGTGGTGCCATGAGATGCGAGAGTACTATGTTCAAATCCCAAGGAGAGGAGAAAAAACTTTCTCAATACTCTCTAGGAAGTCTTTAATAACTGGGACTTTGAAAAAAGAGGTTTGTGAAGGACATTTTCTATAGGCAGTAGTAGACACCAAATGGACCAAAATAGAAGAGAACTGTAAGCCAGATTTGGCCAAATAAAGCAAGTATGGAAGTATAGCTTCTTCTTGGCACATAGTTGGATCAATGTTCTTGTCAGAACACCATATACAGAAGCGCTTCCATTTAAAAGAGTAAGCTGAATGCATTGATGGATGTTTAGCCTCTTAGAGAATGTTCATGCATTTCTGTGGTAAATGTAAATGTCCATATTGTACGAGTTCAGGAGCAATGCTGCCAAACTCAAAGAGGATAGATTGGGATGAACCATCTGGCCTCTGAATTTCATGAGAAGGTCTGGTCTGCACAGCAGCTTCATGTGTGGACAATCTGACATGTGGAGTAAGTCTGTGGACCCACTATTTTTGGGGCCACTCAAGAGCTTTCAATATAATTCTGACCTTTGAGTAAGACAGCTTGATGATTACTGATGGAATCAGGGGAATCGAAGGAAAAGCGTAGATAAATCTGCCTGACCTTTCAATCTATAGAGCTTTCCCTGATTTCCCTGAGGCGGTTTGGGCATTTTTTGTTTTCCACAGTTAAGAATAAATCTATATGAGGAAAACCCTATGGCAAGAAGATGTTTTGAACGATGTTATCATGTAGAATCCACTCATGATTTTCTTGAAGATCCCTGCTTAGGAAGTCTGCTTGAGTGTTCTGGACACCCAGTAGATGGATTGCAGTGATTCTCAGGTCCCTGGCTAGCAACCAATTCCATATTTTTTGGGCTTCCAGTGAGAAGGTTCTGGAGCTTGTTCACCCTTACTTGTTCAGATAGTACATCATTGTTGTTTTGTCTGTCTAAACAAGAAGGGATTTTATCTTGAAGAGTGGTAGGAAAAACTTCAAGGCCAAATGAACAGCTCTTAGTTCCAGAAGGTTGATATGATCTGTAATTTCCTTCGCAGACCATGTCCCTGAATATGAAGGTGATCCATGTATGCTCCACCACCTAACAGAGAGGCATCGGTCACTATTGTCTGAGAGGGAACATCCTGATGAAAAGGTATCCCTTGTAGGAGATTTTTCGGCTTGCACCGCCGTTTGAGGGATTGCCTCGCTTTGAAAGAAAGTGTGATCTTGTCTTCCCAATTGCCTGAGTATTGCCTCCACTGGTCCTCCAGACATTCTTGTAGTGGTCTCATGTGGAGATGAGCATTTGCCATCAGAAATATGCAAGATGCCACTGAGCCTAGAAGAGGTGACACTCTTCTCACTGTTGGATGAGAGACTTATGTGAGAGATTCAGAAGCGGCTCCTACCGGACGGAGGTGGTGGGGTGGATAAGGGGAGGGGGTGAAAAAGAAAAAAAACACTTACCTGGCTACAGCCAGCCCCCTCCACTCCTCCATCCTCTTCTTATCTTCTTCCTGTTTGGAGTCCGGCAGCAGGAAGCACCCGTGCTCCCAGGCTCCCCTATGCAGCGTTATGATTTGTCTGAGCGCCGTTGTTCGGCGCTCAGACGCTGAATGGGAGCCTGGGCATTTTCTCCACCCCGGCTGTAATGCAGCCTGGGTAGAGAACATGCAAAGTGCGCATGAATGTTCGGCCGGCCAAGCATTAATGCGCACTTTGAGTGGGCAAACCACTCCTCCCCTTGGCCCCTGCTCTGTCAACAGGGCAGCCTCGCCTGCACCAGAAATGGAAAACTAAAATGATAAGAACGTTGGTTATTATCATTTTAGCTTTCCTTTAACTACTGCTCGCAGAGCAGTGGGGCGACGCTCCTCTGCCTTAGTGGAGCAACCGCCGCTGGAAAGATTGAGATTTCAGACATATGGATAAAAGTCTCTCCTCCAAAGGATACACTTCTGCTTTTATGGTGTTGATAGTTGTTCCTAGATTATGAAGAGCCTGACCTGGGGATGAGGAAAACTTCTGGTGATTGAGATGAAGACCTAGTCAATTTAGAGTAGAGATAGTTATTTGACGATAACTTCGTGTTTGTTGTTGTGTTGACGCCTTGATAAGCCAGTCATCTACATATGGATAGACAAATATTCAGAGTTTCCTGAGATGACCGGTGACCACTGCCATGCACTTCGAAAAAGTTCCGGGGGCTTATTTGAATCCAAAAGGAAGTAGTTTGTACTGGTAGTGATCGTGTCCTACTACAAATCTCTGGAATTTGCAGTGTTTTCTGGCTATCGGAATGTTGAACTATGCCTCCTGAAGATCTATCCAACAGACCTAGTCTCCTTGATGGATCTGAGGATAAATATGATGTAAATCTAACATTCTGAATTTTTCTCTCCATATCCATTTGTTTGCGACTTTCAGATCTAGTATGGGTCTGTATTTGTTTACCTTTCTTCTTCACCAAGAAATAATGGGAGTAAATCTCTGTTTCCCGTTTGTTGAGAGGTACGAGCTCCACTGCATGCTTCTGCAGAAGGATGTTCACTTCTGATCTCAGCATCTGTAAATTTCCATTGGATGATTTTGGTGGAATATTTGGTAGAGGACTGGTGAATCTGAGACAATAACAATTCTGTAAAATATTAAGAATCCAGGCATCGTTTGTGATGGATTTCTACTCTGTTAGATATTCTGAAATACTTCCCCCTACCAGAGTGAGTAACAGAAGAAGGGGAAGCAGAGGTTAATTGTTTGAAGCCTGTAGAAGGGTTTCTTGCTTGGGCAGATTGGTGGTTGTGTCTTCCCTTTGTTAGACACCTTTGATGTTGCTGGAAAGGCATTTGCTGCTGCCATTGACGGTGTCCTTGCAACCACTGAGAAGTTTGAACTCTCTGTGGATAGAAGCGCCTCTCTTAAGGTTTGTAAGGATGTTTTCCTTGCTCCTTACATTTCTCCAGAGCAACCACCTTCAAGGTCTCCATCTCATTCTTCATGCACGCCATCTCATTATCTGTATGACTTCTAAACAGAGTGTTACCAGAGAAAGGAAGGCTGAGTATCCTCTGCTGAGATTACTGCTTGAGTGTGGTGAGACAAAGCCAACAATGTCGCCTGAGAGCCAATCTATGGCAGTAACCATGGGCTGCTAGCAAAGATGAATCGGCAGCAGCGCTGATCACTTGAGTAGAAGACATCATGCCTTCGTTCATGATTTCTATGAAGTCGTCTCTGCAGTCTCTTGGGAGGTCATCTACAAACTGCTGAAGGGAGTCCCATAAGGATCTATCATACCTGCCTAGAAGGGCAGATGCACTCGCCGCTTTTATGTTTGTGGCAGCTGTGCCGCATACCTTGCAGCCCACTGACTCGAGTTTCCTGCTTTCCTTGTCTGGTGGAACAGTGGAGGAAGGATTAGTTGTGTGAACTTTCTTTGTAGCCAAAATTACAACTGAGTCAAAAGGAGGGTCTGACAGTAGGACTAAGGGGTCCTAATCCGGAGCCCTATATTTTTTATGAAGCCTAGACAGAGCTGCTTTGGTTGATGCTGGTGTAAGGAAAAGTTCAATGGCGGGCTCTAATAAACCTGGAATTAGAGGTATAAGGGGTTTTGATGCTGAACGTTGGTGAAGAGTCTCAAATATCACAGATGTAGCCGATAAAGCAGGAAATTAAATATTTCCTTTTGTAGCTCCTTGTACAAGCATCTCCTGAAATGTGTTGATGCCATTAACTGGCAAGATTCTTGGCTGAGAAGAATCAGTCAGTTTTGGTATCTTCCAGTGCTAGAGGACGAGGAGAATAAAAATAACTCAATCTGGATCGTAACCTAGATCTGGTTCTTGACCTAGGATGATATCTATGTCTGCACCTAGAAGAGTGTCTCAATGAGGAGTGACTAGAACAATGACATCTGGAAGTCGCTCTTGTTTGCAATCTATGGTAAGCTCTGGAATTGATCTCCGTAGGGAAGTTGGAGGTTTCACAGGTGAAAAAGCTCCTAAAGGTGCCTCAGTCTGAGGATGAGGTGGAGGCGTGTATGTGGTGTAGGCACTGAATGAGCTGGCAAAGGTGGAGGAGGTGGTGGAGAAGACTTGGGAGAGTCCAGAATATGGACTGGCGCATGGCGAGTATGATCTGGAATATTCAGAGTCAGAAGTTGATGGTAGCCTTCTTGGTCTTGATTTCCTGGCCCATTCCACAGATCTGGTATGCCTTGACGTCAACAGGCTTCTTGATGTCGATTGCCCTCCATGTCTTGACCTCAACAGACTTTTCACGTCAGTGTCTCCTGTGTGTCGATGTCGTGGAATCCTTCAATGTCGACCTCATGTGTCTCGATGTTGAACTTCGTCTCCTTCTCAACATCGACCCCACTCTCGATGGCGACGGAGAATGACGCTGTTTTCGAGGATTTCTTCTCATTTTGGATCTCCCTCTCCTGGAGTCCTCAGAGGTAGGTGGAAGAGCCCTGATAGAGGACTGACCCTCTCCTCGCATGCGTCAAGTCCCACCTTCAGACTGCGCCTCCTGTTGTCTGTGTCGCTCTTTAGTTCCATGAAGGCGAATCTTCTCCCTGTCCCGTAGGGTACACCTGGAAAAGGTCTTGCAGTGCTGATATCTGTCAAATAAAAATTGCATTTCATTTGACAAAAAAAATAATTTTCCTGTCATAAAATTACAGAAAAACCAGTAAATGTTCAAAACCATTGAGTAAAGGCGATGACAAATAGTCTGTGTAAGATTATTGAAGGACAAAACAAAAAAAGTCCGCGCACAGTGCTCCAAGAACCTGTCACCAAGAGCTAGAATAAAGAACTGAGGTAACCGCCACCTGATAAGCATGATGGGATGTTGGTGGGCTATGAGCCCCTAAAGGCACAAAGTCACATTTCATATCTGCAGAACCGCAGCCTATACGTCTACATTGTCCTCTTCCTTCTTCTCCATTTTCCTTTAAAAAAGGTTCGTGAATGAGATTGATAAGGATAAATTACTCAGCTCTAGGGAATTTTCCTGTTTTAAAAAAAAATTATATAGTGACCATTTTTTAAATGTAAATTAAAGCATTTGGCCAATATAGTCTCATTTATAGGCTGCAAAACGTTTTCTTAAATTAAGTGCTAATCCTGGCCTTCGTGAAGTAAGGCAAACACCTACACTTAAGAATATATATTATAAAGAAGAGCTCCAGAATCCCCGCAAGTGAGCGGGATTATTCAGTGGTTATGATTTCAATGGATATCCCCCAAGAGAGAAGTGTACGTTATCTTTGTTAATCAGGCCTTCAGAGAGGGCATCAGACAGTTAATAACTGCATGAGTAAATGTTTTGTGCGGGTGAATTTATTAGCGCATGATATGAAGATGTGGAATTATGTGTATGAGAGGCATTGATAGTTGAATACCTTTTTTTCTTCTAAAGGTATTTTATTGTATTTTAACATAATACAAAACATGCCAATATCAATAATCATATTTGTTGGAGTTCACAAGTTCGATTTTCCACATGGCAACCATCTCCTTCACCCTGCTCACCTCCCCACTGATCTACATCTTATCCTCCAAGTGAATGAAACAAGCTACAGCGAGGAATCAGATTGGTATCACAGTTCCCACATCCTACTGTTGCCATTACACCCTTTGTTTCTCTTTGTTCACAAGTTTAATTAACTTTAACAATCATGGGTATGCTAAAACTGCTGACCCCCTCAATCAAACAATCTAACAGTGGTTTCCACTGGTGCTCAAATTTTGCCCCTTGGTCATGCACATCTAAAGTCAGTATTTCTATTGCTAACAGCGACCACAATCTACATGAGTATTACTGAGTATTCAGTAAGGCTTTACTTTTCCATTTCAAGGCTAGCAACTGTTTTGCTGGCCAATATCATGTTTTTTATGTCTCCAATCGGCTCTGAACAGCCCTTGAATCCCAGTTAGTTTTAATCCCAAGATAATTACTGCTGGGAGGGGAGGCAACAGAAACTTTAGAATGTCTTTTATGTGGCTTCCTTCCAAAAGGTCAAAGGTTTGTAGCACTGGACACGACCCCTAGACATGCAAATCATCTCTACCTTGGCCACGCTTTTGCCAGCACTTCCCCTCTGCATTTCTAACCATACTGATTGTTTCCACTGGGGTGGTATGTGTTTGTACATCGACTCTCTATTTTTAACACCCCAGCGCAAATAGGGAATACTCTTGCATAAATTCGGCCACCATTGGAGGAGAATGTCTATACCTAAAATACTTTGCTATCTTTTCATGTAGGCCTATTTTATATCTGGTCCTGCATCTATTAGTGTTCCATATATATAGGATATCAAGCATTCAGTTGTGGTTTAGGTAGCAAAACGTTTTCCCAGAGAGTGAGTTCCCTACTGCCTGCGAGCTTCTTTTCTGGTGCCAAGTAATGCATTTGTTCTAACTCTTATAGATGGAACTCCTTTTTGCAGGTTTCCAATGATTTTATTCTACCTCACTAGAACATATCTTTCAGTATCCTGCAGCCATCCCCAGACCGCATGTGGAACTGATCTCTGGTGTTCCCCGGTCAGATCTTTGCATTGAATAAGAGAAAGGCCGAGGGAAAGGATGTGATTCTCTTGTTCTTTGCAACCATATCCGAGATCCCTAAAGTGGGGTGCAGGATTTCTGAGAAGTACCTAAACGAGGGTCTAGAAGACCTAGGAAGTCAGACTACATCCAATGGAGCACGACCCAAGATGGCCGACTCCATGTGTATCCACTGCCCTTTTGTCTCATATAGCAATAATTCAAATCTTATCAGAAGCTGAGCTGCCTGATAGCAACAATTAATATCAGGGAGGTCCAACTCCCCTGAATTCCTCCTTAACCTCAACACAAATCCACCAACACTTGGCTGCCTACTCACCCAGATAAAGGAGCAGATAGCTGCTTGGAGGTCCCATATATCCTTCCTGAGGATTGACAATGGGAGAGACTGGAACAGGTGGAGTAAACTTGGCTTTTCTTCCTAAACAACATTTGATAAGAGGTTGCCAATAACGGAGGTAGTTTTTAACAGTGGTGAAAATTCTCAGATAATTTGCAGCATATTATTTTTGTCACATGGGAGCAATGTAGATTCTTAAATATTTTTTTAAAACATGTTTATTGATTTTTTGAAACGTATGCACAAACAATAACGCACAAACATTGCAGTAATACCCGGTTCTCCTCTTCAAGGCCTTACCCCCTTACCCTGACGAGTGACACATAACTCCATGCTGTCGATTATCAAAGTTTTGTATTAGAGCAGCAAGTCGAGGTGAGTCAGTTCCAAAAGTCCAAGACCCTGTCACCATGTCGCCACCAGCGTATGCTATCCACCTGAGGCCTGCAATAAGGTGCAGTGGCATCTCCTTCCTATTCTCCCACAGACCAACCCACCTACACTTTCTCAAACTTCCTTGGGCAGCCTCGACCCCAATACTCTAGTTTCTCCTGCAAACAAAAAACATACATCTCCCGGTTCTAATACTGCAATTGTGGGCTCACCACAGACCCCCATCTCTGCGCAATTTCCATTTTCGCAAATAAAAACCCCAAGTTCCCCAATATCTTCTGATGGGAGGTAAGGTCAGAGGCTCCCCACACCCCCAACAACATCAACATGACCTAGCTCACAATGGGTACCCCAATAGCTGTTTCCAGGCGAGTTTTCACTACCTCCGAAAATGTGCAGATCCTGGGGCATACCTACAGTGTCTGCAAGAATGATCCCCGCTGACCACAGGTCCGCAGGCATGCATCATCCTCTACTCTGCCATTACTGTGCAAGAGTACCCTAGAATAGTATATCCTGTAGAGAATTTTGAACTGAATGAGACGAAATCTCGCCTGGATGGCCACCTCGTAATCATCATCTTTCAGCTTCCCAACATTTGCCTGGTAGTTTACCTTTAAATGCGCTAACTCCAGGTGTGTGTTGTTCATGAGCGACTTATAGGTAAGGGAGATTGCTTTGGCCATCAAGTGGCTGTCTTAAAGTCGTATCTCAAGGGGGGATTTGTATGCGTGCCATGTCAGATTCATTTCTGAGATGGGCAACCGGTACCATGCCATTGGCACCCCACACATCTTGTAAACGTGGACAGGCCGATGAGATCCCATTTTCTAAATCCCTGCAGGGCCGATACTGTCCCCAGCCTCGTACCCAACCACAAGAGGGCTTAGGACGTCAATCTCTTTTCCCACCCCATTTCTTTCTGGAGGGTACCCCAAATCGCACACACTGTTTAGGTAGCCACGGGGCATTCAGGCTAATCCTGCCACCATAAAGTACATGGAGATAGCCCTTGGCACCTAGGGCATCACGGTCATGCTGATAGGCTGGATCCTTTAATGCTGCATATGCCCACTCGTTCATGATACTGACCTGAGAGGCCTCATAATATTTGTGGATGTTTGGCAGGGGTATTCAGCCATCACAAGTGGACTGCTAGAGGGTGCCGAGTGCCACATGTGGCGGCCCACTCGACCACAGCAGAGACCTCACACAACCATTAATTTTATGAAAGAACTCCTCCGGTATCTGGTGGGGACTGTTCTGCAGGATGTGCGTGAGTCTGGAAAGGGCGATCATCTTGAATGTCGCAGCTCTGCCCATCAGCGGGAGCGCCCTCCAATGGGCAACATCCTCTTCCAATCTGTGCAGCAGTGGAGCTAAGTTATTCTAATTATGAGTAGGTCCTTTCATCGAAATCCAGAGACCCAAGTAACGGAAATTGTCTCATACCACCCTGAGCGGCATTGGGAGACCACCCCCGACCTCCCAGGTCCCCACTGGGAATATGAGAGATTTCTCCCAATTAATACCCAATCCCAAATACCTCCCATAGATCGTAAAGATCTCCCCCACCAGAGCCAGGGACAGCTCTGGCTCCACCAAGTATATGAGGACGTCATCGGCATAGAGAGATATCCTCTCCTCCCACGTGTCACCCCACTGTCAGCCCCATATTTGTGTGTCCACCCTAATCCATTCTGCTAGCACCTCTATCGTTAGGGCAAACAACAAAGACAACAGGGGGCAGCCATGTGTAGTACCCCGGCCTATAGGCAACTCTTGTGAAAGAACTCTGCTCACTTTTGCCTGGGCCTGCGGAGTCCTATAAAGCAGCCCAACCCATCGCAAAAATTTGGGTTCAAAGCCCATTTTTGTCATAATTTCGAAAAGGAACGGTCACTCCACCGCATCAAATGCTTTGTACACGTCTAACAACACCACCGCCAGCTGGAGCTCCATCCCCCTGGCTGCAGCAATATTGTTATGTAGGTGGCGGAGACCGAGTCTATTGGATCTATGGGGCATAAAGCCATACTGGTCTAGATGGACCAAGTCCAGGATCACTCCCCACAAACGATTCGCCAGCGCATTGAAAAGAACCTTAGCATCGGAAATAAGCAACAATATCGGTTGTTACGTCTCACCGATACACCGGTTTCCCAGCCTTTGAGATTAATACTATGGTCACCAGATTGATATCCTGAGGGAGCTCACTCCGTTTGTATGCCTCTTCATACATCTTGTGGAGGTGTGGAGTCACCCTACCCACTAATTTCTTAAAAAGTTCTGCCAGCAACCGTTTCGAGCCTGACAATTTCCCCGACTGCAGCTGGGTTAGCACCCGCTGCACCTCCTCAAGAGTCAAATCTCCCTCAAGTTCTAGCGCCCTATGATGCCCCAACTTTCTACAGGGGCAGTCCCACACAAATTCTCACAAGTCCTCCATGGATGGCCGTGTCCGACTCATATAGAAATCCCGCAAGCAGTGGCAGAACTAGAGTGGGGCGGTCCGCCCCAGACGGCACTGTTTTGGGGGGGGGGAGGGGCGGGCGCAAGGTAAGTTTTCTTTTTTTGTTATTCTCCCTCGTCATCTGTCACCAGCACCACTCCCCCACTCATCGTCGTCTGTCGCCAGCACCTCCCCATCTGCTGCGGCTGTTACTGGGCAGTAAACACAGGTCTAGCTACGCCACTGCCCACAAGTCGTCCACCTTAGACTCTGCAATAGCCTCGGAACCCACCACTAAACCCGCATCAGGGCCTAAGATCTCTCTTATATGGTGCCTACCTTGGTCTCTCTTACTGAGCCAAGCTAACATCCTCCCCGCCCTATCCCCTACTTCATATAAGGCCTTCACTTGTGCTATGTAGTCCATTTTAACCAAATAGATTCCTAAATATTTGATTTTCTCCTTAGACCATCAAAATTGTGAGATTCCAGAAATCAGAATTTTTGTTTCTTGGTCAAGACCCACATTTAATAATTCTGATTTCTCCAGATTCACTTTGAATCCAGAGACTTTACTATATTTTTGTAAAATATCTAATGCCATTTTAAGGGATGACTCTGGATCTGTTACAGTCAGCAAAACGTTGTCAGTGAGCAGGTGAACTTTGTGTTGCTCCTCTCCTAGAGGCATACCCTGTATGTCTTGATGTTCCCAAATTCTGGCTGCCAGAGGAGCCTTCCCTAGTGTGAAAAGGAGTGGAAGAGAGGGCAGCCCAGTCGTATCTCTCTATATAACTGAAACACTTGTGGTTTTGCCCTGTTAACTATTTGGCATCTGGGCTTTTATACTTAGCCTCTATCTAGGTATTCATGTGCAGACCCAGGTCAATGACCTCTAGCATTCAAGTGAGAAATTACTAATTAAATCTATTGAAGCTTTTTCCACATCCAAAGAGAGAATTACCACAAGTATTTCCTGATAATTTGATTTCTCATTGAGGTGGAGAATTTGTCTGATGTTATCAAATGCGTGCTGGTTAGGTATAAATGCCAACTGAACAGGGTGAATCACATAATGTAAGTGGGGTGATAGTCTGCTCACTGAGACCTTGGTGAAAACGTTGGCATCCGTATTTAAAAGGGTTATTGGACTATAGGAGGCACAAGAGTCCTCAGGCCTCCCATCTTTATGAATTAATTTAATGTTAACTTCAGACATGGAAGGTGTGACTGTGTGAGATTGAAGAAATGAAATGAATGCACTAACGACCATGGGGGCAGTTATGTTTGAAAATTTATGTTAGGCCATCCATATCTGAAGTTTTTTTGGGTTTAAGTTTTTAATCACTGGTGTGAATTCTTCAGTCGAGATTGGGGCTTCCATTGCCTTTTCATTGGCCACTGTTACAGGGATATGAACCGATTTCATGAAGGCTTCCAGTCTTCCCAAGACTCAGTTTAAAGTTTTTGAGGGAGTTCTCCTTATTGATCTTTTCATTCAACATTTACTTATGGGACAAGAGAGCTTCTTCCAATTTCTATGTAGTTTAAAGGTCAATTTGTCCCTTCAGAAACATCAAAGAAGAGCTTAGAGGAGCCTGAGCTGTTTATTTCCTTTCTGCTCCTCTGAGGTCTGCTTCTAACGTTTCTCTATTTAGGTTGCAGGTACATTTAGTAAATTTCTTGCAGTTGTGCATTGGTCTTAAATATATGACTTAAAAGCATCCCAGATAGTACATGGGGGCAATATCACCAGTGTCATTTTCCTCAAATCATTAATATCATCCTTCAGGGTCTGTGCTATAAGCCTGCTTTTCAGAAGGGATTTATCAAATCTTGAATTGTCTCTTTTGTTGAACCACAAACCTAAGTCTAGTTTCCAGGTAATCATTGCATGATCAGATACAGTAATCAGCCCTATCTCAATCAACTTAATAGATTCCAGATTTAACTGAGATTCCCCTGCCAAATTAATCCCCGAATAGGAACTGTGTAAATAAGTGAACTGTTTGGTCTGGGAATGTATTTCGCTTTATACGACTCGGAGGACTTGTTTCTTTACCTCTTAGCATCTGGGACATCGCTCCTTGTAAATATCATTCTGATGGATACTTTTAACTGCAGATACCTCACCTTATGAATATCTCCAGGATGCGGACTGGATTGGGAAACTCAAAAAGCAGTGCTCCTGCATACCGGTAGGATGCACCAAGCAAATCTTAACTGAGTTTATTGTGCCCGGCAGTGACGAACGGAGCTGCATATAAGCACCACCCATGCGTGCTGATGTTCATTTCTTTCCATGACTTTACTTGCGGATCCGTAGATCCACAATTTTTTTTCATTTCTTGAAGAGATTTTTTTCACCAAATCTACGAGTATGCAAGGGAACAGCACTTCCTAAAACTATGAGGTCTAAACCTTGTCGGGATTATCGCAAAGAGACGTCGGTGACAGATTCCCATGAGGTGTGTTTTTGATGTTTGGGATCAGTGCACGACTCCAAGGACTGCGACATCTGTGCCTAAAATAACCTGAAGACCATCCTAGACCGGGAGGCGAAACTCTATGCGGCGAAACACTGCAAGACTACACGTAGGTCCCGGTCTCCGTCAAAGTCGAGAGAGTGGACTCAGCCCGCTCCCAAAGTCATTCCCGCGACAAGTTTTCATTGTGGATGAAGTCTTTAGGTAAGTCCAGGTCCAAGAAAAAACATAAGAAGTCAGAGCGGGACTTAGCACTTTCCTGCTACTCTTGTTCAGCAGAGAAGGCATGAGGTTGTTAGCATGCCACTCAATCACGCTTCAGTTTCTCAGAGGAGCTGATTCCAGACCAAATCCCAATGCACCTTGACTTTTCAGGTCAAACCGTGATGCTGCAGTAGATCGAAGCCATTAGAGAGGCCTTGCTGTACTTATTCGGAATGCTTTTGCCTCTCTATGGCATGCCTTCAGGCCGCAATGTTCTGTAGGGACTTCAACTCGGGTTACGGCCAGTTGATCCGTCCTCGGCGACGTCTGTGCTGCTTGAACCTGCTTCGGGTATCACACCGGAGTCGATGCCGACTTTAGTTGCATGACCAAAATACGTGCTGGTCCCTTTGACATCAATGCCAGCACTGGCGGAAGATCCACAATTTATTGTGGTGTCAGAAACTGAATTCATCTCAGCCTCAACTGAGGCCAGGTGCTGAAGATAATGTGGCGCAGCCATTACTCAATCCTTCTGACTTATACATAATGCCATTACTATACAATCACGTACAGACACTACACCAATTTTTGGACTCGGACTCTAACCACAGTCAGCCTTATGAAGATGATATTTGGGCTGATGAGGATGAGTTTGCCCCCACTATGGCGATGAAAACTTGAATGTGGACCTGCAAGATGCCAGTGGAATGGATACCTCACCCAATACTGGGTTGGTTTCCACCATGGATCAGCAACTGAGGAATGCACATCTTTTGCCATGGTCATCGGAAGAGGTGCTGAAGTTCTTGATCTAAATTTACCCGCTATGGAGGTAAAAACTAATATCCGCACTAAGGTCCTACTGCCTGGTCAAGCACCCACCGAACTCTTCTGCCCTTCAATGAGGCCATCACTGACACGCTATTGGGCACTTGCGCTTAATCATGTTCTGGCCCTCTGGTCAATCACCAAGTTGCACATTGCCATAGACCAGATCCAGGTGATCCGGACCCAGCCCTTGAGATTTTGGTGGGGCAGGCATCCACCTGCTGAGTGAATCCTAACGCCATTCCGACTACTTCTCCAGACCTAGAATCTAAACATAGGGAGAGCTTTAGAAAAAAAATGTCAGTCAGCCCTGCTCTAAGTTCAGTCAACTACAAGTGACTCATGGGACATTGCTCCCATGGACTCTGGGGAATGGTTGGTGAGATCTTACCGGCAGTCCCAGAAGACTTATGAGCTTCCTTGGCCCAAACCATTCAAGATGGCATGGATGCAGTCACATTTGTCATCCAATCAGGCCTAAACGCCAGCGATTGTATATGCTGGGCAATTAATATAAGTATGGTGCTTCGGTTCCACGTGTGGATGAGGTCCACGGGCTTCTCTGGGTCATCCAGGCATCTCTAACTGATATTCCTTTTGAAGGATCCCACTTGTTTAGCAAATAGGAAGACTCTGCTCTTGAGCATTTTAAGGAGAGCCAAGCCAAGGTGTGTTTCGTGGACTTTCAGCACCAATTCAGCCACCTCCCCAACAGTTTCACCTTTTTCAGGAATATGCCAGATCTTAGGGTATCAACTACGCCAGGGGCTGCTGCCCACACAACCTGCCAAGGCCAAACAACCTCAAAACCTTTTTAGTACACTCTTAGTGGCACACAGCTACCCAGGAGGAGATAGGATCCAGGGGTAGCAGAACATCCTGCCCGACAAATGTGTTCTTCACATCATCCTATGGTGCTACGTTGTGCCATTCCTTATCCACTGGCCACACCTTCCATCTACATCAGAGGAGCTTTTGGAGAACCACCCGTCTGTGTTGCATCAGGAGGTGCACAGATGCTACCTCCGGTTCATAGAAGGCCAGGAGCATTTTCAGTTTGTCTTGCTTCCGTCCGGCCTCACCTTTGCCCCTCGGGTGTTCAGGAAATTGATTCCAAACACACCTTTGAATTTCGGTATACCAGTCTTCTCCAACCTGGACAACTTGGCTTTTTAAGGTGGGCTTACAACAAGCATCTGTATACCACCTTCAGACGATGGTACACTTTAGACATTGTAGGGGTTCACTATCAACGTGCCAAAGTCACACCTGAATCCTTTGCAGAGACTCCCGTTCATCGGAACCATCCCTGTTACAGTTCAAGGCTTTCCCTCTGCAGAGAGTACGGGAGATTAGGGAAATTATCCTGATGTTTCAGCCTCAGTGCTGGATCTCAGTGAGGATGACTCTGAGGCTTACTGGCCAACTGGCCTCCTGCATCCTGCTCATCAACCATGCCAGATTGCATATGCAAACTCTGCAGTGGGATCTGAATTCGCAGTGGGCCCAGCACCAAAGGAATCTGTCGGACTCCATCTAGGTTTAGGGAACCTGCAAAAAGCCCCTTGAAGTGACTGCTCGACTGCAATTGGAGGAGCGGCAGACGTCTCGCCCTACCCCACCCGGAGCTGAAAGCAGTGACAGACGCATCACTGATGGAATGAGAAGGTCATCTGGCAGAGTACTCTAGTCTCCTTTGAAACACGCCTCCATGTCAACTTGATGGAGTTGTGGGTGATTCGCTTGGCGGTGAAGGTCTTCCTACCAACCACCAAACGGTGACTGGTGCAGTTTCTCATGGACAACACCAACGCCATGTGGTATTGAACAAGCAGGGTGGGTTGGGGTCTTGGGTCAGCACGTGTAGAACTAGCTGAGTCATCAGGACATCTCCCTGGTCATGAACCACATGGCGGGATCTTTGAATGCCAGGGCAGGCAAATAGTCGGTAACGCTTGCTGGATTACAAATGTCAGTTAAACCCTGAGGTGGTTTGAGAAAAAGAAGGTACCGAAGCACACAAACAAGTCCTGACAAGTTTCTTAAGATAATGATATGTCAACAGTAAGAGTCAGTAAAATGTTTTTCTTATTCGTGACTTTCATTCTCCTCCAAGTTTTCTTTGTATTACACACAATAAATCTTCCAAACAAAGTCTACACTGAATCTCTTGTGCAGGGAACTTCCCCCCACACAGCGAGAGGCAGTCATAATGCATTACTTAAACCAGGCAATACTCCACAACTAAGCACTTCCTACATGCCCTTGTCACTTTTGAACCATGACAATAAAATTCTAGCTGAGGTTCTCACCACGTGTCTTTCCCTTATAATTGATAGTATAATATCTCCCTCACAATCTGGGTTCCTCCCGAACTGTTCCACTTCCGTAAACCTTCGCACAGTGTTCGCCGTCATTACTCAGATTACTCCAGACAGCCCAGCTGCTGCTGTGCTGCTGGAAGCTGAGAAGGCACTTGATTCTTATGAGTGGTCCGTTTTACATGCCACTCTGCGGAAGTTGTGTGTTCGGGACCTGAAACAAGCATCCTGGGACCGGTTTCGGGTTCATAACCCTCATCAGCCAGGGTATCTTGAATCCAGGATGCTTGTTTCCGGTCCAGGGAAGACATGGCTTGGCAGTTCGGGCTGGACTGTTCCCATGAGGCACAGGGTCAGACTGATTTGCATATGGCCATGTCTGAACTGGGGTGGTGGAGTGAGCTAAAGAATGATGATGGATTAAACCCAGATCAGTTGACTGGGGGTGAGTGTTTGATTTGCTCTAACGCTCCGTCCATCATCCCCTTTGGTATCGCTTTGTTCGCCCTAAGTTGGCAGGGTATGCCCAGACGTGGGTCCCTTGCTCACTTTGCCACTGGATTCAAGATAGCCTGGCTGATGAGGGTTATGAACCCGAAACCGGTCCCTGGATGCTTGTTTCCAGTCCAGGGAAGACATGGCTTGGCAGTTCGGGCTGGACTGTTCCCATGAGGCACAGGGTCAGACTGATTTGCATATGGCCATGTCTGAACTGGGGTGGTGGAGTGAGCTAAAGAATGATGATGGATTAAACCCAGATCAGTTGACTGGGGGTGAGTGTTTGATTTGCTCTAACGCTCCGTCCATCATCCCCTTTGGTATCGATTTTATTCATTTAGCATGGAACTGCACACCTATACTCACTTACTGGGAGGCAGTCCATTCCACATTATTGCGTATGATAGGCCTTGCACTTACCCCGACCCCATTGGTGGCTCTGTTGGGTTATGTTAAGCTGTTACCAACAGGTATCCATCGCTATACAGCTCTTGCATTACGCCAGGTGTCACTACACTGGTGTGGCACCACCAGTCTGACAGTAGATGCATGGATACGGGACTTGATATACTGTGACACCACAAGTGAAATATATGCATCACTACAGCCACCAGCCTTTAGGTCAAAGAACATATGGCAACCATTGAGAGACTATCTGCTGCTTTTTACCTATTGCACTGATGACACCGAGGAGGATTGACTTGCACCCTGGAGAACTGTGTCTGGAGGGCCGGTGAACAAATGTGTATATGAGGTGATTCCACCTAGCATCAAATTACAGTTTATGTACATGTACCTGTTATTTTCTGACAAGCGCACTTACCTATCCCTGCCTTTCCCTTCTTAATTCCTCATTTGGAAATGTCTCAGTACTGTGCGATTTGTATGTATGAAATGCATTGGCGTGTGTTAAATTGCATTCTTTTAGATATGCTACGCCCCTTGTATGTTTCTTTCTCTGTCTTTAGTTATGTTATTGCTGTTATAAAATGCCAAAAATAAAAAATTTATTTTAAAAAGATTTCCAAACAGGCAGCCGAAACGTGCTTCGTCTACAAGACTTTTTCAAGGTTGCAAAGGATATACATAAAAGGCTGACATTACTGTGAGTTAAGGTGACAACAGAAAACAGATGTAATCCAGGCAGGATTAAATTACCATTTGGAGGCCGCAGCGTAGGAGCTCGCCCATGAGGGAGGATGAAGAAGTGAAGATGAGTGAAAAGCAGTGAGTCCCCCATGACCGTTGCAGGAGAGGAAGTTCTGGTTGTGGACTCATCACTGAGCTCTTCAGGATGCAAGATAAAGTGGTTGGCGTTAAAGTATTTCAGAAGCCAGACTACCATGCGTATTCATGCTTGCTGTTCATCTGGAAGATTTTCTCGCAACTGAGTAAGGTTGCTTTAGTGGAGCCTTAGTGTGTCAGCTGGAGAGACTGAAATACCAAATACATCTGACCCATTTCAGAACGACGATTGTGACCGCTTTAGACATGTTGAATTTGAGGATTGGTTTAGATATAATTTTATTTGTGTTTATTTCCATGAAGTTAAACATGTTATTGTTAAAAGTAGTAATGACAGACAGCGGAGGAGCTTTCCAGTCTGTTTTAATGATCATCCAACTCTCCGGAACAATGACTACTGTGAACATTCTAAGACAAACTCCAGTGGGCTAAACCAGGTAAGGGGAAAGGAAAGGGGTGGGTGGAGTGTACCATTAACAGTAAGATTACAACACATCTCCCTTATTTACCAACAGAAAATACGCTACATTTTGTAACTTTGTCACAGCTCCAATATTGTCCATTTTCGAGCAGAACTACATTCTTGAATGTCTTGGCTATGCGACAAGGAGGGTAAAATTTGCTCACATTGCGTGCCCCTTTTACATTCCTCCTCACCTGCACCATATCTCCTACTCTCCACCCCGGGGCTTTGACTCCATTCTTTTTGTCATACCAGCCCTTGTATTTTTCCTGGTGCAGTTTGACCTTCTCGCTAGCTTCTACCAGATTAGGGTTGGCCACCTTCCCACCCTCCAACCAACTGGGGTTGAGTTTAGTGCAGGGTTCTCTCCTCCTGAGGGACACAAAAGGGGAAATACCTGTTATCAGATTGGGGGAGGTGTGGTACGCCCACAGGCAGTCCCGCAGGGATGATTCTATTTTCCACCCATTGGTGGAGGCTAGCTGAATGTGATCTTTGATGAGTCTGTTTGCCCTCTCTACCAGGCCATTGGCCTTGGGGCAATACAAAGCCGTCTTCTCATGTTTGATGTTCATTTTGGCGAGGAAGTCAATCATGAGCTGCGAGGTAAACTGTACTCCATTGTCCGTGATCAATGAAGATGGTATGCCTTCCTTTGCAAACACATCTTTCAGAAATTCAAGGACATCACTTGTGTTGATATGATGGACGAACTTGTATGAGACCCAATGAGAAGTGTAGTCCACTAGCACTAGCAAGAACCTTTTCTGGACACCCAGATTGTCCATGGGCCCAATGATGTCCATGGCCAGTTTACTCCATGGCTTAATGGGTACTTCCACTGGGGATAGAGGTGTTTTCCTTATTACTTTGCTTTTGTCGCTCCTAGCACAGCTAATGCAATCCTTTACTAACTGCTCCACCATGGAGTCCATTCTGGGGAACCAGAACTTCTCCCTCACTCTTTGTTTGGTAAGGCTGCGTCCTAAGTGCCCTTCGTGCGCTAGTTCTACAATTCTTTTCCTGAGGTTGGTTGGTGGAACTATCCTGTTTTGGCGGTAGACTTTCTTCTCTATGATGCTTAGTTCGTAACGCACTTCCCAAAAGTCTCTGAGATTTTCCTCAAGTTCGCTGCATTTCTTGGGCCATCCTTCGACCATGAACTCTTTAAGTTTCTGCATATCTTTGTCTTCCTCTTCTTCTTTCTCCCATTCTTCCTCCGTCAGTGCTGGCTCGTCCACTGCCAATGGGGCTATCTAACATTTCTTCTTCTTGTTCATTTTCTAAAGGGGCTCTCGACAGGTAATCTGCAATTTTGTTCTCCTCTCCAGGAACATACTCCACTCTGAAGTTGAAATTCTCCAACCCTAAGATCCATTTCCCTATCCTGGGAGTGCAGTTTGTTGAACCTCTCACTGTGAAGATGAAGGTCAGGGGCTTATGGTCTGTGCGGATGGTAAAGTTTATGCCCCACAGGAAGAATTTGAAATGTTTAACTGCCCAGTATACTGCGAGTGCCTCCTTTTCTATTACTGAATAGTTGCTCTCCGCCTTGGAGAGGCACCTGGAAGCGAAAGCAATTATCTTCTCACCCTTACCATCTCTTTGAGACAAAGTAGCCCCTAACCCCTTTTTTGACGCATCAGTGGTAAGGACGGTTTTTTTCATGGTGTCAAACGTGCCCAAGGCTGGTGACTGCAATATTTCCTCTTTCAATGTATCTACGATGTGCTTGTGCTGGTCAAGCCATTCAAAATCCTTGTCTTTTTTTATCAGTTCCCGTAAGGGATTGCACTTTGATGCAAAATCCTTGACAAACTTGGCCATGTACTCGATCAGACCTAAGATTGACTTTAGTTCGTCCTTATTCTGGGGGTATGGAGCATCCTTAACAGCCTGCAGTAGGTTGTTTTTTGGTCTAAACCCTTGAGCAGAAATGGAGTGTCCAAGGTAGTCGACGGAGGTTACTCTTATTTGGCACTTGGACTTCTGCACTGTCAAACCCGCATCCATCAATTTCTTGAATACGAGTCTAAGGGTACTGTCGTGCTCTTCCACGGAACGCCCATATACTAGAATGTCATCTTGGAAGCACATTGTTTGGTCTGCTTCTTTTAGGATCTGGTGCATAATC
The DNA here is from genome assembly GCA_963921515.1 of Calotriton arnoldi. Taxonomy (NCBI): domain Eukaryota; kingdom Metazoa; phylum Chordata; class Amphibia; order Caudata; family Salamandridae; genus Calotriton; species Calotriton arnoldi. Next base: position 617,075 of record CAWUFW010010823.1, on the reverse strand, counting down.
TTTTGGAATATTGCCGCGGCGGATGCTAGACCAAATGGCATTCTCTTAAACATGAAGGCTCCTTGGGAGGTAATGAAAGCGGTGAGAGGCCTAGATTCGGGGTGTAGGTCCACTTGATGGTACGCCATCGACAGATCAATGACGCTGAAGAACTTGGCCTGTCCCATGGTGCTGAGCATCTCATTTATGTTGGGTAGTGGGTACCTCTCGACCCAGATGTTCTCGTTTAGGCTTCTTAAGTCCACACATAAACGAATGCCATCTCCGCTAGCCTTGGCTGCGATTACCACAGGCGCCAACCATTCTGAACTGTCTATTGGTTGTATGACCCCCATCGTGCACAATCTCGTTAGCTCTCTTTCTAAAGGCTCTCTCATCTGGTGTGGTACAGGGCGCATCTTGTGTACTACAGGCTTAGCACTTGCCTTGAGTTTTATTTTATGCTGGTAGTCGCAAAGGAGTCCCAACTTGTCCTCAAACAGTTTAGGAAATTCGTCACATATGCTTGTGCTGGGCGAAACTTGATCGGTTAGTAGTACCTGTTCTTCTTTGTTTGGGTTAAGGATGATTCCCATCTCCTTTTGGTGTTGCCACCCTAGTAGGTTCGATCCTGTTTCGACAATGTACACTTTCCCTACCGTGACTCTGCCTTTGAATTCAATTTTCATCTCTTCCATGCCTAAGTGGGGTATGGGCTCCTTGTTGTAGCCTGTGGGGGTGATGTCAGGGTTCTGCAGAGTTTTTTTTTTCTGTTGGTCAAAGCCTTCGTAGTCTTTGCAGTTCAGCAAAGTAAAGGGAGAGCATGAGTCAGCAATGTATGACTCGAAAAGTTTGACCCACTCTTTCCAGCAAATCTCGGGTTCTCCTATTTCATTTAAAAATGGAGGTGGTTGAGTCATGCTAGCTGCTGCCATCATGGTATAGTAGTAACACACAGTGTAGTGACAAGAATGTAAAGAAATTGAGGGAAAATGACTAGAGGGAAACGTATGCTGGGGATCACAGGAACTGAAAGCAAGACCCCACGCACTAGTCCACGTTAGCTCCCATCAAACCACAAGGAGAATGTGGTGGATTCATAAACGTGCAGATTCCTACACAAGTTCACGTTTTCTTTTTCTTCCAGAGCTAGTAGAATATTTCTGTATATGTAAACTCAAAAGACCTTGAGTAGAGTTGCCGCCCTGTATGTTGCACAAATGGAACTGACCCCTTAAAGTCTGTGAATGGAGGATAATTTTGTATGTTACACTCTACATGTGTGCGGTTACTCCTTCATTGCGCCAAACAGAGTGTGCACTTTATTTCATGCTGTAGAAGAACAGTGTCTAAATGTCACTTAAACCTGATGTGACACAACCCCACACGACGCTGCCTCTGTGGAGCTTAGTCAGGAGCTGTGCATGAAGGTGAGAAAGAAGTCTCCTCAGCGCCTACTTCCCCACGCTGATTGCAGTCTAATCCGTCCAGCTGACAGGAGCGTTCGTCGATTACCGGACGTCAATTTCTCTCCTCACTGCGCTTGCTCCCAACGCTGAATACTGCCTCACTCTTTCCCTTTGACATGGGTGCTCTAGAGGATTTGTGCAGTAAATCGTGTCCTCACTGCGCCTGCTCCCACTCGCTAACGCTGCCTCATAATGCAACTGACATGGCGTCCGTCACGACCGAACCGGCATCTGTCACACCACCATCTCCCGTCACAGGCTGGCTGCTGTTCGATCCGCTCCCCCATACAAGAGGTTTTCCTCACGCGCTACGCTGCTGAAAGCACTCAGGTCTCCCGCTGCTGAACTGCCATGCCACACAACAAAGCGCTCTCACCGCCTGAATGACAACGAGCTTCCCGTGCACTGCTTTCCACACTTGAGGCTCGCAGGCTGTCCCCCGTTCACTTCGCTGTTTTGGATGATGTGGACAGTTTCTTTACTTGTTCCTCACAGACGAATGGAGAGAGTACATAAAGGGGAGATGATCACAGCTGCCCCCTGTGCAGCAACTCGTCGCCAGTGTTAAAAGTAGTAATGACAGACAGCGGAGGAGCTTTCCAGTCTGTTTTAATGATCATCCAACTCTCCGGAACAATGACTACTGTGAACATTCTAAGACAAACTCCAGTGGGCTAAACCAGGTAAGGGGAAAGGAAAGGGGTGGGTGGAGTGTACCATTAACAGTAAGATTACAACAGTTATCTTGAGGTCACTTCAGAGAAATGTGTTAATACGAACCCGTGCATAATGCTGCGGGATAGGTCAAAGTGCAGAATACTGTATCAAGTGATGCTTGTCAGCATGATTAAGATACATGTTTCAATAGACCGAATTCAACTTCTCGAGTAGACAGAGACTGTGATCATGCCCTACATGATAGGTAGTTAATAAAACTAGTAATGGAGGGGATAGTATGAAACATGTAGAGGACACCTCTCTTGTGGCATGCAAGCAGTAGGAAGCTGGTCCGCCTGCATATCATAGTCCATATGGAAACCTAGATGGGTATTATTATTTTTATTTTGGCATACTGGTGCTTTAGTACCGAAAAGGAGTAAATGTATTGTAGCAATAAAAGAGAAGGCAAGCAAATCAAGGCATTTGACAGGTCTAAATCAATAGCAATGCAAATCACTGGAGAGCTCCTTAGTGAAAGCATAATATTGTGATCCATTGTATACAAATATATAGAATGACACATTTGAACAAGGTCTCAATCGAAGGAGGACACGAAGATTTGGGTGGTTCAGTATATGTTCTCCTGTCATCACAAAAATCAATAGAGTATACTGTTCCGAAGAGCCAATCTGCCAATCAGCATACATAATGCCATGTGCAGATTCAACAATTATGAACGAGAATTAGAAAACAGAAGATCTTATATCTTCTATCCAAGCAACACTACCCCACTCCTCCTGGTCACACGCACGCACGCATACACAGGCACACACAAATACTCACTCACTCACTCTCTCTCTCTCTCTCTCTCTCTCTCTCTCTCTCTCTCTCTCTCTCTCTCTCTCTCTCTGACACAACAGTAAACACTTTCTAGTGGTGGCTAATGGAACATGAGACAGTCTTCCTGAAGTGATCCTCAGATCTGGACACAGTACGCTAAAGGGGCACCCCAGAACTGTATATGCAGTAAGCAGAGCTGAACTGAACAGAGTACTGCAAAAGTGGACTTTATGGCTGGGCAAAATACTACAATGAGGCCTCCTAATCTGGAGATAATGCTGCAGATGAAGCCTTCCTTGGGATGTACACACTGTATGTGGTAATACAAACACCTTTCTCTACTGGTTTTATCTCCCTGGGCAAATGCTTTAGGTGGCTCGAAGAAATGGGCGCAGAAGTGGACTCTAGAAGTGGATGCTGTTGGCCTCTAAAACTGGGCACAGTCCTGAACGGGATACAACATATCAGATGTGGCCTACAAAACAGAACACAATGTTCATGATGATTTCTACTGTGTACAGTCATACGAGAATATCTATTTTCTGCTGGCTATACCTCCCTGTACGGATTCCTGGTTGAGTGATCGGGAATTGTATTCTCCATCAGAATAGCTATTCTTTCCCCTTGAAACACTGATAGGAACAACTATAAAGTCTAGCTTGAGTTATACTAGGAAATTCTGTATTTTGACTATGATTTCTCTAAAGCTAGCAACCCATGAAAGGTCTCGGGTTTGAGTATCCTAGCACTAAAAAAGAGCATGTTTCAACATGACTCATCTTAGAGGCATGTTGCCTAAAAAGAAATCCATGTAATTGGTTTGATCAGGACATCATCTACTGCAGGAAGCTTTGGGAGACTCTGTGACCAAATCTTCCTAATCTCCTGGTCTATATATCCATTGAACATTCAGGCACTCATGTAATGCATGATGAATCGGTTCAAATAAAATCCCAGCCTTCTTTATTTTAACATAAACGTTGGCAGAAATGTGGGCTAGTAGCCCGACCTGCCAACTTTATAACCTGTCCCCAAGGTTTAATCCCAGCCTAAACACCTGACTCCACATTGTGTGATTGTGGCCGAATCACTTAACCTCTCTGTGCCTAAAACATGTAAAGGATCAATTGTATTTGTGATGTACCCATTTGATGTACATGATCTTGTACATTGTCTCCTATTCCTCAAAGTAATGTACAGCACTCTGTTGCTTCCTAGCTAGGTTTGTGCTAAATGAATAGCAATACACACACACACACACACACACATTTTTTTAATAATTCAGAGACAGATTTCTGTATTCCAATGGATACAGAAGTCAGTGGATAGTATCTAAGAGATACTCTGTAACAAGAGGTTATTTTTTGGTATTCCCAGTTCTCTGATAAGGGACATGATAATTTAAGTCAGGAAAAATGAATAGTCCCACCCAAGCGTATGATCCCAGGGCCCATCACAAGATCTCTTATCTTAAAAATACATTTTGTATACATTTCTATATATATATATGTGTGTATATATATATATATATATATATATATATATATATATATGTGTGTGTGTGTGTGTGTGTGTTATATATGCATAGGAACAGAGTGCAATATGCTATTTATTACCATGTTAAGTGTGGAGGAGAGGCCATGATTAACAGGAGGCGAAGCCTCGAGTGGGTAATGATGACCTTCCCTCAACAAAGGGAATAAATAGCATATTTCACACAGAACTATGCTTTCTACCCTTATGTGTGGAGTTGAAGTGCAAGTCTACATGGGTAGCATACTACACCGATTAGGATGTTTTTTGATCCTATGTGGGAAGTGTTTCTACGCTGTGCATAATGACTACCAATGTGCAGTTAGTCTGTTATGGGGCATAACGTTTAGCAGTGTGAGGGATGAAGAAGCTTATTTGTTTTAGCATTTGGCAGCTTTGAAGAACCCTGTGGTACCCTTTCTTATGCTCATAGTTCACTTAGCTGTTTACTGAATTGGGTTGTCCATTCCGAGATTTTTAGTTTAAAGTTTATGGTCCTGAGTAGTTATAGGTTGGAGGGAGAGATTGCGGGGAGATCTGCTGGGATGGACTTTGTTATATGATTGTCATTGTGAGATGTTAAACAGTGGTCTTAGTACATACCTATTTGGTAGCAGGTTTTCCAAGCTTAACATGTAACACAACACCTTCAAGAGAGGCAGCAGCTCTACTGTCCAACACTGCCCTATACTGGCAGGTGGTCTTTAAAGAAGAGCAAGATTCTGAGCATATCTGAACATTGTTACTGCCAGGGAGGAGGGCAGATTGTTTTTGACTTCAATGAAGATTTATATACTTTAAAAAAAGGATCACAAGTAAGGTACGTCTCCGTCATGGGATATTTATTGCATCCAAGATGCCAGTAAAAGGAATAAAACCTATTCAAGGCTGAATTAGATTGTCTAGCCAGATTGTTTTGATATGGCACTGAAAGAATGGATAAGATGATGAAATGTTAGTGTGGCTAGAGCAAAGGATTAAGCTCTTTCCTCCAAATACTATGACTAAGTACAAAGGTGTAGAGGCAGGTTGGGCTGGTAGAAGAATGCTCTTCCACGTGATTAGGTTTACCTTATAATGGAAATGATTAACCAGATAAAAAAGTTATTGAGAGACACTCAAGACGTTTATTACAGACTGTCATGCGCCCCAAGCAAAGGGCTGTGTACATTTCTCACTCTTCATTAGGGCCCTTTGAAGTGTTGCCAAGTCTGGAGTAATGCGGTCCATTTCTTCATTCTCAGAAACAGATTTGCTGTTGAGATTACATCAAAAAACTTGAGCCACGTGGGTATCCGCCCAAACGTCTGAATCTAGACTATAGCATTAAAGGTGTGAATAGAGTTCTAAGAGGCTATTTTGCATATCAGAGAAACAGGATTAATTCTCAGTAAAGTTGTGGTGGTCTCTGCCCTTGGGGTCCAGGAGGGAACATGTTGACTTTGTGATAACATAGTAATGTATACAATATTATCCATCGTGCTATGAATTGTTTAGTCTTGGCTAGACATCTTTTTACAGGGCAATCTTTGACAAAGAGTTGGTTTAGATTTCCTATCTTATTTGATTTTTCCAGATAATAATGCAGAATCATTCTCATATCCAACATGTGAAGTGAGATGTCACTGCCATAAAGAAAGGTTTCTGAAAATAAGATAAATGGCCTTATTCAAGTTGAAATCAGTAACCACTTTTGGAAAGAAGAAGAGTGGCTACCCGGAATTTCTGAAAACTCCAGCAACAGAAGTCCCTGCATTTATAAGTGTATGATGCCCTGGTTAATATATGCTTGGCTTCCTTCAGTTTGTTCACATAGGCTCGAGTAGATACAGATATTAATAGTGAGCACTTCACAAGCAAGGTTCGAAGGTGGTAGGCAGTAATGGAGGATCATGTCTTGTATTCTGGAGAGGATATCCAATCAGCACGTCAGCTTCTTGTGTGGCTTGTCTAACCTCTGGGGTAGCTCCAGGAACCACTACTGCTGAGACAATTTTGGAGCTCTTTCACTCATTCTGGCTCTGAAACACTTCAGTTTGTGAATTAGAATTGAAACCAGTGGTACAGGAAAAAAGGTCTAAATGTTTTAATTGAATAATCAAAAGGAATCGTTATCTTTAGCCTCGTGTACGTAATCGGGATTCTTGCAAGGTATCAACTAACACGTGTGAGTTATGCACAGATCATTTTAAAACTGGGAATCACTTTTAATTTTGGCTCTACTAGTAGAAGTTTGCCTGTTTTAAAAGCATCATTTGTCAAAGACAAACATCCTACATTGCCGCATTGCAAAGAACTACAAACTCCTTAGTTATTACAGAGGTATGGCCCATAAACACCTGATGTGCTCCAATATGTCAATTACAATTTGTATGTTGGTACCCTACAAACAAGGTGCAGTCTGTTTTCCGACTCCATGTCCAATTTCTATCATATTTCAATATGCATACCCATATACAAATATTATAAGTACAGATTTTATTTGCATTTACTCCTTTTTAAATATGTATATTTTTGATTCTAAGAATTAATTTTAAATTGATGTAACACTCTTGATTGTGATTATTTTATAGCACTGTATGAAATATTTCATATATTTTACTGAAGTTTTCCTCTTAAGCAAAAAAATAATAATACAAATAAAAAGGGGGCTGAGCTTTGGCTGTGGAACGGGGCAACTGGGTGAAATATTTTGGCATTTTCTGTTGTCTGTGATGGCAAATAGGTTCATTTGTGAATAGCCCCAGCCCTGGAAAATGTTGTGCAGCACCATGTTGTTCCAAACTCATTTGTGGTTTTCTTGAAAAGATGAGCTTAATGCCCTGCTTTGTTTGACATGTTCTATAACTACCAAAAACACAAGCAAAATGGCCAGATTACTGACATTAGCCAATGCTAGATGACTGGAGCTTAGAGCGATAGAATCTTGATTTTGTGATTCCTTGCTTGCTCGGATATTACATAGTACATTTTTGTGAGATTATTAGTCTGTCTGAACATAAATTGACTAAGGGGATTGAAGAATATCCAAGATGGAATCTGCTGATGAAAATACACTTCTGTCATTTTGTTTACTGGGGAAAAACAACACTGTAATGATGTGATTGCTGATTGTGATGGCTTCCACAGTCCAGTTAGTTAACTCCACTGGTCTTCCATTCACCTGTTCAATGGTCTCATGCGAAGCTTTGCCATTCGAACTATTAAGATGCCCAGTGCAGTGCAACAGGAATGAAACCAGGAGTGTTCTGGGATGTCAGACTGGATTGTAGAATCCTTTTTCTCTTGGCTAGAACACAGCCTCTCCTCCAACAGATTCATTTGCCCGTCTATTGCATTTACCATATACCCCAGATAATAAATAATCTCTGCTGGATTTGTGGGAGGCTATGTAGAGTACTAGGAGATGAAAGAAAGATGCTGTTGACAGAAATACATTTTGTGATTTCTGGAAGGACTACGCCTCTATTAGCCAATTATTCAGGTAGAGAACAGCGAATAATATTTGTTTACCAAACATGCACAACTACTACTGTCATGCATTTTGAAATTCAGGACTTTTGATTGATAATGCATATTTACCACTATGCAGCAAATAGTGCATAAATATGTAAACTGCAGATCAATGGCACGCATCCAGTCTTATTGGTGGTGGGCCAATACCCTGAGCTTCTTTAATCATATCTCGGTATGTCCTTAAGATCCTCTGACAATCAAAACTGCAAACTTCACACTTTCTACCACCCCCCAGGCAAAAATACCAGGTTCATAGATCAGCTGATAGAAATCATCACAGCAAACTCTTCTCCTCACTCCAATGATATTTTCTTGGGAGACTTCAATCTTCATTGGGAGGACCATACGGATAATCAGATCAATTCACTTAAAGCCTTCCTCGAGGATCAGTCGCTGGTCCAAGAATGTCATCTTCCAACCCACTCCAAAGGCTCTACCCTAGACTGGATCATAGCTAAAGAAAAAGCTTTCTTTCTAATACCATTCATGAAAACTAAAGCCTCGTCACAACCAATAAAACCCAGAAAATGGATTTGTGACACTAGAGGGCTCAATATGGATAACATCGCAACACGCTGTGAAACAGAACTGCAACCTCCTAGTAATATGGTGGACGTTAGTGACCTCACGGAGTACTACAACAATACAATGGCGAATATTATTGAAGACATAGCCCCGTTAAAACTCAAAAGGATCCCTGACAAAGACAAAAACCCGTGGTTTAACGGCGCCCTCAATGAAGAAAGACGCTCACTCAGATCCACAGAGCGGAAATGGCGACAACACCCTTCCTCACCCCATCTAATCCAACTAAGACAGGGCAGAAAAGCATACAATAAAAGCATTCTAAACTCAAAAAAAGACTTTTTCAGGAAAGAACTGGCTAATGCAAAAAACAGACCTAGGAAACTATTCGATCTGCTATAAGATCAATCCAATAAAACGGCCAAATCTGCACCAACAACTACAAAATCGAATATAAGCAGTGAAGATTTCTCCTCCTTCTTCACTGCCAAAGCCAAATCGATGGAAGTGGAGCTCAAAAAAGCAGCTGAATGCCTTTGGATTTCTAAGAGCACCCCAGATGAGCATCAATCTCAACCAGAGCTGGAAACGCCTAAAAATAATGCCGGATGGTCTGAATTCAAGCCCATTAATGATATAGACATTGCAAAGATCATCTCGTCCTCTACCGGCAAAGTGTTGGTCTACAATAAACCATCTGCTCATCCCCTCATGGACAAAGATCATTAACGCTTCGCTAGCACAAGGCTCAATACCGGACTGCCTAAAAACAGGGAAAGTCACATCCAATCCTAACAAAACCAACAGAGAACCCCGCTGACCCTTACAATTTGAGACCAGTAACAAACATTCCAATGCTAGCCAAAGTCCTGGAAAAATGTGTACAACAACAATTGAGCCAACATATCTCAGAATTTAATATGTTGAGTGACTTCCAATCAGGATTTAGACCAAACCATAGTACGGAAACAGCAATTCTGCACATCGTGGATGACGCTCTACTTGCCCTCGACCGCAACAAAACCTGCCTTCTAGTCCTGCTCGACCTTTCTTCAGCATTCGACACGGTAAACCATGCTAAAATACTAGATCGCATGAAAAATAGGATGGGTTTAGATGGTACAGTCCTAAGATGGTTTAGTTCATTCTTAGAGAACAGATCGCAAAAATTCATAGTCAACCAAACATTATCAGCTTCATCCTGTAATGCGATTGGAGTTCCTCAGGGCTCAACTCTATCCCCAGCGTTATTCAATCTATACGTAGAGCCACTCACAAAAACCTTACAACAAGCAAACATCTCGTTCCACATGTACGCAGATGACACACAGCTTTACATCAAGATCACATCGTCAGAAGAGATAGGTATCATGAACCAAGCATTAAAGAGAACCATCCATTGGTTAACCAGTAATCACCTGAAGCTCAACCCACATAAAACTGAATTCCTGTTGATTTCCCCTCAGAAAAGCGCTACGAACATCCTAGAATGGACCAATCTGATCACGGCACTAAACTGTACTCCGAGGATTGTTGATTCTACCAAATCCTTGGGAATTGTACTAGACAAAAATCTGAACATGCTATCACATATTAACATGATGGCAAAAAACGCCCGGTTCCATTTAAGTAACCTCAGAAAACTGAAACCTTTCTTAAACAATTCAGACCTGAAAACGGCAGTCCAGGCACTAGTAATATCAAGGATCGAGTACGACTGCACAACTCTAGCTGGTCTCCCCAAGATCTCAACAGCCCCTCTGAAAGCCTGTCTCAATGCGGCCACAAGACTTATAACCGGCTCCAGAAAATCCGACCGCATCACCCCCCATCTGAAGGCGCTTAACTGGCTGCCTTACGAAGCAAGAATAAATCTAAAAATAGCATGTATCACTCACAAAGTGATACACTACAACACACCAGTGTACTTAACCCAGAAAATCACACTATCAGGAGGATGCCGTCTCTCCCGGAGTCATGAAGACCTACTATTGAAACCGGCCCGTTTCCGTAAGAAAAGAACTTATGACCGAGCTTTCTCGGGTGCAGCCCCTAGAATTTGGAACGCTCTTCCCCCGAACATTAGGAGAATTTCGTCCATTTCCACTTTTAAACATGAAGCTAAATCTTTTTATATGAGTAAATATCTCCCATAATCTCAACAGTCACTCCATTTTCATTCATCCGCCAAGATCATACAAATGCTAATTCTCATCGAACTTTAACTTAGTTGTGGATCGTACATATGTATATTAAGCCTTAATGTTTTTCTCAAAAACAATGTACAACTACTGATGTTTGATGACTTGACTGGTAACTCAACTGTTTCTTGATATGTAAATGTAAAGCGCTCTGATACCCTACTCTGGGTCATGTTCGCGCTATATAAAACACCAAATAAATAAAATCATATCCAATACCTGTTATGGACCTTTCTTTTGCAGCAATAATAATGAGAGTAAATCTTTTCCATTCTGGAATGAAAAAACATGTCCCAAAGCTTTGTTTTTTTTTAGTAGATGATGGAATTGTGACTAGAGTAGTTGATTTAAGACTGTTACTTCACTGAAATGGGATGACGGGGGTGTCTTGCTCCTTAAGGCAGTGCCATTTTTCACAATAGTCCACTGACTTTTCTGCCAACAGGATCCAGCCTTGTTAATCTTTTTGTCAGGTGTGTGGCCTGGGCAGAAAAGTACTTTTCCCTCACTGCTGAAAACATGACAGAGTGCCACTGAGGCTCAAATCTAAAAAATGCATGGCCTTCATCTGGTATTTTTATTTTCTCAGCATGCGTGATGACATTGATGTTGAGGCTGTTCAAGTAAGCGAACTATCCATTGTTTGCTAATTTAACCTCCGATTTAAAGGCGGGGTGTCTTTAGCGGGGTACAATGCTGAAGAATATCAAGGATGTTCCACATCATGATCAGTCAAGTATTCAGAGTTATCTTTAGTTTGGCTGCTACCTGAACCAAAACATTGAGGAAAGTACAGATGTCAACAATCAAGGGCGCTCTCTAAGACGATTCTCGAGGAGATGTCAAAGAGAAAATATCTCAGTAGGATTCAGGAGCTGTATGTCAGTCTGGTGGTCTGGCAATACAGGAAAACCTCAGTGTATGAGAGCATATTGGGGTGTCTGACTTTTCATGGGGATTCTTCAACAGATGTGGACCCATTGATCATTGTAAAGTTCTTAAACATTCCAGGGTCGTTAAATGGTGAATGGTTCTTAAGCAACACAGTATCTAAGAATGTCATGGTGCTCTTGAATGTCATAATGGTGCAGAGTATTTAAGCTTCCTCCGAGTATCAATCATTGGTAGAGGAGTTATAGGACATAATAGAAAGCAAGGGCAATGACTGCTAAGATAGACCTTTAACATTTTATTCTGCGGAAATGCAATTTCTGCATGTTGGACCACATCTAAAGAGAATTCATGTTTTGTTGTTGATGTCTTTACTAGCATAAAAAATCTTTGGTATCAACTTTGTCTTTAAGTTTAAGAATGAAATGAATTTGATGTCAAAAAGATGTTCAATATTATAGCATTCCTTGTTGGCAAGGGAGTACCTGAAGACTCAGCCCATTACACTGATCATCGGAACACTGATAAGGAAGGCCAGAATGATTGTCTCAGTCAGCCTCTGTTGTTTTCCTGATTTCCCTCTCCAATTTTCTCCCCACATGATAGTACAATCTAAGATGGAGGGAGAACTTCTCTTGGCACAGCATTATCTTGGTGTCACCAACACATATTTTTTAGAGTCCTTCAACTTTCATCTGAGGTGCATTCCTTTAAACTCCTTCAGCATCCACTGTTATATGATTTTTTACATACAGATTATTCTTGTGTTGCCCTACATGGGACAGGAAGGCCATTAGATCGCTTCTCCCTGTTGCCAACAGGGGATGCCACAAACAGTGATAACATTTTCTTCTTGGATGTTAAAAAGATAAAGTAAATTAATGAGAATCTGACTTCAAATCAGTGAAAAGGTCAACATGTTTGGCAAATGATAAATACAAATTAAATTCCTATCACAAAATCGTTTTACAGACAACACAAAGTGTTTCAAGATCCAGTCAGTAGAAGTGAGGGAAAAAACCTGAGGTACCAACACAACCTGCACCCGGACCCTGTTACTTCGGGATAAAAGCTGAGATGCCAAATGCCGGTGGAGGAACTATGTGGACAGTGGAGCTACTGTCTAGCTTAAAGGCAAATTCTGATATCTTATTGATGGGAAGGTATCTGCCTACCTAGACCCACTTGGATTTATTAGTGCTATATTTTTATTTGATTGATGGATAAGAAGTCTTATTCAAAGTCACTATGATTTTTTTCATTACAATGCGTGTCTTTTTAAACGAAAAAACAAACAAAATTCTGAAATTGTAGCATGCATAGTTTTTGAGAAGAGATTTTATCTCGTGCAAAAGAGTGGGCTTGAATAAAAAAAAATAGGTGGAACTATTTATTCTGTGTTCAATAAATGTCACATGACAGACAAAGAAAATGTCCAGAGCTGGAAAAAAGTGATTTGTTCTGGTTTACGGAGAATACTAGGGTTGACCGATGAGCAAACATGAATATCTTACAATTTACTTCCTTTCAGGACACTCAATGGCAAGCATCAAGGAACATGTAATGTACATGGATCGAATGTTAAAATAGTCTTTGAATATACTACATACATTCTCAAAGGCATCTGCACTAATATAAGAACAGCAGCAAATCTGAAATCCTCACCAGGTTTCTACATTGTTTGCCTGAGCCTAAATAGCTCCATCTCTATGTGTTAACTCCCAATATCTGGCTCCTAATACAATTTTCAAGGCCTAGTACTTCATTTAGTGCCACACAACAGTCCATCTTTTTTGCCCATGAGATTAAGCTAAATTTTCTTGAAGTAATTTATGTTGCCTGGCTTTACCACGTGCTGTGCGTTGCAGCCAGTTGCAGTCATTCAGCAAATACTATCCATATTTATCCCTTCTGTTGCATGATGCTGTCTCACTTCATCAATTACCTTATGTTTTGCCTCATGTGTTCCTATTTGTGGGTGAGGGCTAGTTTTTGAGCTTCTGAATTAATGCCCTCCTCTATAGCACAGAAAGCATAAAACATTAATTTCAGGCTTCGCTTCCTGCATTGGCAATCTGGTGTTGTTGTCAGAATACTGACTTCAGAAATATCGTACTACAAGAACATCATAGCAAAAAATCCACATCTAAAATATTGTGGAGTATAGCAAACAATGGTATTTATTGTCAAGGTATATATAGGTGGAGTTAAGTATGGAAAACAAGTAAAAGCTGGGTGGTGCCTGTGACAATCTCCAGCTGGCCATGAGCCCTCGGTTTCAGTAAACCAAGGAAAATGAATTATAGGCTGGTTTCCCTTCTCTACCAAGTCCAGACATTCTCTTTGTTCATTCCACTGCAGTTATTCCATGCAAGTCTCACATTTGTTTCAAGGGCCTCTACTGAGAAGGCTGAACAAATCTTTGCCACGCAGAAGACAATTATTTTTTGACTCCGGGGTACACAAATAAAGGTTAGAGTTTAGAGAGCAGGGTCTTGGAAAAGAGTCTATAACAGTCGAGAAGAGGGTAGCCTTCTACAAAGCAATTACATGTATAAAAAACATGTCCCTTATCCTTGGAAACCATGGTCTGATTGCTCGGGTGGACACTGTACTTGCTCTGCAGGTTCATCATTTGCGTAGTAGCATAGCCACTGGGCTGCAAAATGATTAGATTTGTTTTCCTCTTGCAGTGCTAGGGGTATATTATTCATACACAGAGCAGAGCACAAAGGTCATGTCGCACGCACCATAAGTGATAAAATCAAGGAGTGTTAGTTTAACAGCATCCTCAGCTCTTTAGCAGCGGGATCAAGATTATTGCAAAATAATTGAGGGGAGGTGGCTACTGATAAATTATCTGCAGAGAAAAAAAAAATCCAGACAAATCAATGTTTACAAAGACAAGTAACCTAAGTTTCTAAGAACTTTAATCCTCAGCAAATTTTCAGGTATTTAAAATAAAAAGAATGCATAACTTGAAAATGTATGGAACCTCTGATCTTCCAAAAGGTGCCTCGCTAGAGTGCCAGAATCAAGGGATTTTTTTTTTTTAAATTATGAGCAACAGCAAAATATTAGCTGTAGATGTTTCTTTGATGGGCAAAAGCGCGAATAATGATATTTAAGGGGCTAGTAGGCAGGGCCGGACTGGGAACATAAACCAACCCGGGCAATTCAGCTGGACAGGCCTGTGATGGCGGAGGGAGGGGCTACTAGTGAGAAGCAGTGCTGCCGATTTAGCACCACTGCTGCCGCTTTAGTTACAGGGGGCCCATTTTGCAGCACTGCTGCAAAACTGGCCCCCCACCTCTCGAAAACCGGACCCCACACTTCCGGCGCACCCGGAAAACGCCCGGGGCCCGCTATGGCCAGTCCAACCCTGGTAGTAGCTTGGAAGAGCTTCAAGGTGGCTGCACTGTAACAAAGCTTGGCCTGCCGAGGCACAATTCTCCACAAAAATCCTGGCAAACTGGTCTGCTAGTGCTAGCTGTCATCCCACGCTTGCCTAAGCAGACCTGAACACTTTGCTGCAAGCAGTAAGCTACAGTGGAGGCAATCTTAAGAATTTTCTCCATAGTTGTTACTCGAAGTGATGAAGAGACACTAAGGTATTGATAAAACTGCGCCCACTGTGGAATCGATGACCCTATGGAACAAAAAAGGGAGTGATACCTGCTTATTCAAGAGACATGAATCTTGAATGTAATGCAAGTGAGTGAGAGTCTCTGCATATGGAAGAAAGTCAGACACCTCATCGTGAGAAGGCCCTGAGCTTGATAAGGCCTAAAGATGGGTAGAGGAAGTGGCTCAGTATGGACAGTGACTTCCACCCAGGCCCAGATCATGTACGGTCGCATTGTGATTGCGGTGTCGGGACCGCTGACCAGAGGTCTGTCTGTCCCGAGACCGCGACTTTGTCATCGTAATCAAGCCCTTAGTGTGTAAATGACGTTTGCAAGATGGGAGGATGAGTACTGCTTACAGGGCCTATTCCCTACTTCTTCTCTGGTCTTCTTTCTTTAGGGGCTGCAGTACATTTTAGGAAGCTTGCTATCCCTGCTGCATCACTAAGGAGCCTAACTGGGACACAGGGTGGCTGGCTGGATGTTCAAAAAGATGCTCTTGCTCTGCAGATCACCTTTTGGAGTTGGACCTGGATGGACCCTGTTTATGTTGGTGTGCTGTGGAGCTTTAGGATGCCCCTTTCCCTCTAGCAAGGACAAACTCTGAAGGCCTTGCTGAAGAACTGCTGGACTCCCCTGCTGTTGCTATGACAGCATTGAAGCCCCAGCCAATTCAAGGAGACGAGAGCACTGACACAATGCTTTGAAGCTACTCTACCCCTCATCATGAAAACGGATGGGAGTTGGTGAAGAAACTACCTTGGTGACTAACATGATCACAAATATCTGCTGGAGCCCTCAGAGATGGAGGCACGCTGCATGAAAGATCAACTGCCACATGTGGGGGTGAGGCGGGTGGTGACTGATACCAAGCGCATCCCTCCTTGGGCGGAATTTTATTACGTTGTCCGTTTTCTTATTGTGTCCTTTTTGTTGCTCCCTTAACCTTGTTGGGTGTGGCCATCCAGTTCCTGGTTTGCTCGACCACCTGCCAGATCCAGAGACCCCCCCATTGGAAGTCCCCTGTGCTTGTGGACTTCTAACCACCCCAAGGTTGGCCCCTCCATCCTCTATGTAAACATACACACTGTAACTCCAAGCCACTGCCCCCTACCTTTATAGGTAGCCTTAATACTGTTGATAATTGCGTTGGTGTTTGCTTTGCTCTGTGATTAATTGGATGCTCATGAACATCTAAGATTGTGAATCTTAAACCGCACAGAGCAATATAAAGCAGCCTGTCAATGCTGCTCACTGTAGTTTCCATCTACTTTACCTGATTACCAGTTTCTGCAAACAATTACCATTCTTATTGTGAAATAAACAGTTTCATTGTGAAATCACAGTGTTACATTTGCGCATTATATTTATATATGCGTTCTACTATCTGGGTACTGTTTATACTATAAATATATTGAAAGTGTTTGAGATATTAATAAAAGTGCTGTGTAACACACAACACATAACCTTGACTGGGCATTCGTATATTCATGTTGTAATGCACCTAGACTGGTGCCATATTGGAGTTAAGCACTAGGCACTCGCCCACGGCTACCGGGCAAATTTAGGAGGCCTAAGTAAGATAGTTTTTCTGTTTAAGGCTTGTTATCTTCAGCACTGACTGCCAGGGATCCTTAGCATTCTCCCTTTAGAGAGAAGAGAGGTTCCTGTGATGGCGTGCCCTGGAGAACCCGACCTGACAACTATAACAAACAACATCCTGCAGGGAGGACCAGTACCATGCAACAATGCAACAATACTACGTGCCCTCACCTTTCCACACTGTACACATGAGACCCTGAAACTTAGTTAAAGTTTTGACGCTGTGAAAAGAGAGCTCAGCGAAAAGGATCTGAAATTATGTCTGTATTCACGGCAACATATCAGGTAATAGCAGGAGAAAATTCCTGGCACTTTGTCTCCTAAAGAAGTGTAGATCTGGCTAAATGGCTGGCGAGCAGCTGGAACAATAAAGACCTTGGGCAAGGGGAGTAGAGCAGGTGGAAGGTAGAACATAGAGAACCAGTAGATATCAATACAGTCTACCACCAAAGAGATTCCAGAGGATAGAAAAAGAGCAATGACACACCCGAGAGCTAGGGGGAGGTGTTCCCGCCTCATAGGATCATGGGAGACCCCACTATTGAAACAAACAAAGAGCAGTAAGTTAAAGAGGGCTCATTGGGAGACGAAACTCTCTTCCCTCTTGGGGGAACAAAGAGGAAAGGGTGTACACGCTAGCTTGCCCTATCCAGGAACCCTGAGGCAGCAAAAAATAAGAAACAATCATGATTCTGCTAATAGCACTACAATGGTAACAAGAAGGATCACCTATAGTTGAGAGTATCAGGACCTTTGAGGGGGTTCTGCCAAGAAACGTTTGAGAAAATATAATAGTCCTACACCCAAAAGAATCAACCCTTTGACATGGCGAGTGGCCAGTGGGGCGCATTTCAAGTGTGAGTTTCACAAAGGTGTAGGTAATGTTGGGGTTCCTCGGTGACATTCATATTGAACTTTGGGGTTGTGAGTCGTTCTATACCAGCTGCAAGCTGTGACGTAAGGACTTTTGTGGTGTGTGAGATGCATGAGGAAGCTGAGCACCAACTGATAATGCATGCAAGGCACAAAAGACTATGTTTATAGGCCAGACCTGGCTAGCGTTTGAAATTTTTCAGAGGCTACAGGAAGTGATGGTTGTAGAGAGTGAGCTTTTACAGATGAATGGTAAACATACCAACATCCCTAATCCTGATAATTAACAGACAGAAGTGACGAAGAGTATCATAACTTAGTAACAAATAAGAAGGGCACATTATAAAAGAGTGGAAAGATTGGCAAGGAAAAGAAACATTTCTGGGAGCATTACTTAGGTGTGCTTCTATTCCATTTCAAAGAGGGTATGTCACAAAGATGACGCCTGGCAGAGAGTCTTTGGCTGCGAGTTGGACCGGAGGCCCAGATTTTCACAGTTCTTAACTACCAGAGTTATGGGCGACCCCTTCCAGTATCCATATTGCTGCAACACAAAGTGCCTAGGCAGAAAGTGCCTTATGGAATTGGCCCAAGGAAGGAGCAAAAAGCCACAAGGCAAAAAACGGCAGAGATGACTTCTGGGCACAGTTGGAACTTCGAGGCAACAAACAAGACTGAGGACCCAACCAAACGGAGATGACTGGAGATTCCAGAAGGAGGCCAGAAAAGACTGGAGCTCTGGAATAATAATGTGGCAAATTGCGAATTAACAGGTGAAGACTGAAGATTCCTGGAGGAGCCTAGGAAGGACTGGAACGCTGGAACACAATGCAAGGAGAGAATGGAAAACCCTTTCTTATATAGGTCCAGGAAAGGAATTACAACACAGGAAGTTAGGCCCCCAGGTTTGACTGGGAATGTCCCAGTGGAAGGAATGGACAAGGCGCCATCTTAGAACTGGCAGTGTTTCCAAACCCAGAAATCCTCTCCAGAGGATTCTGGGAAGAAGAAGAAGGGGAGAGGAGTTGGCCTAACGGCTAGGGCGGTCGACCTCAAAGCTGGGGAACCGGGTTCGAGTCTCGGCACAACATCCTGTGATTCTGGGCAAATCACTTAATCTCCCCTTGCCTAACAAAAATACGCGACTGGTGCTCGTGAAAAGCGTTCTGATACCTTCAGGTCAAGTTCGCACTATATAAAACTCTTTAAAAAAAACAAAACATGTAGATGCCAAGCCTGTCTCACAACATGTCCCTCGAGAGAGAACTGCCATCCAAGAGAGCACTGGCAGGCTAGCCACTTGAGGTAAGTATATTTAGGGCCTGTGGCAGCCTGCTGGTACATCCTCAGTCCCTCTGGCTCCTGCGGGAGCTTGCGCTCTGCCCGATGTCAGAAGCCTGACGCTGACGGAGTGCAACAGGATATGCATCAATAGTATGACCTCAATATGGGTAGGGTACGCCCCATTCTTCCTCACATAAGGTCCAAAGAGACTTGTCCCTTGAGAATATTATTGCATTACCCATCCATGATGGTATTGTTTGGGATAAAGTCCCAAATGACATTTTTGGTCCAAAAGAAACTTTACAAATTCTATGTTTGTAAGATTGCTATGGATTATTTCGTTACTCCAGGTTCCATCTCTGATGAATGGGATGTTGTGACTGTTTCAAACATGTTATCTGAATTAGAATCCTACATGTTATTTGAAAATAAGGATTTGTATTTGAATTCTGCAAACTATGGTGAAATGTTTTGCTATCATCATTATGCTCATCATTATTTACACAAAGCAAGTGAACCTTGTGCTGTTTTTAACTATACACAGTGGTAACACTGCCTAACACCACCTGTAGGAAGTCCCCAACGGTATTTTAAAAAGTTTCTGTACTTTACTAGTCATGTCCCCACAGACCCGGTTTCATTTTATTATTAACTTACACCTTCCCAAACAATGAAAAACAAGCTGACAGAAACAAACTTCATTTACTCAGATTCTTTTATTTCACAACTGACTGTGCAGGGTTATGATTCTTGTAAAAACAATATTGATTTGAAATCAATTTGGGGTACAAGACACTGGCATGTCCAGGGCATTGATGCCTTATTTAGAGCTGGTTTGATCCCTCAAAAATGATATTTTTAAATAGACAAGTACAACAGACTGTGGCCCTCATTATGATGTCAGTCGGACCGCAACTTCCGACTGACATCTAGCTATGTAGTCCAACCGCCGCATTATGATGAGTCAGTCGGACGCAGAGGGGCAGAGGGACCAACCACTGCTTTTCCATAGGGCTCAAGGAGCCCATTGGGGCAGCGGTCGGAAAGCAATCCCCTACAATAGGGCGGTGCCTGCTCAGGCACCGCCGTAGGGATTACGATTTCCTTTTCAGGCAGCCTTTCAATAGTGGTCCGACCGCCATTGAAAGGCTGTCAAAAACAGACTTTAGGGGGCCCTAGCAGGGCCCCTGTCCCTCCGCGCTCCGCGGCCTCCGCTGTGTGGCCTGGGGGGCACCCCTGGTACCTCCTCAAATATCCATGGGCCAAGTGCAAGGCACCATATGGTGCCGCACACACAGGGCATGGATGTTTGCAAACATCCATTTTTCCAATGCAGGTTGTGCTGCGGCCAGCCGCAATGGAAAAATGGATGTTTCCGACCGCCTCATAGGCGGTCGCATCCAAATTCGTTGGATGGAACTGCCGACTACTAGTCGATCAGTTTCCATTCCGAACAATGCCAGTCGGACGCTCATCTGACCGGCATCGTAATTAGGGCCAGTGTGTCTTGGACTAGCATTTCCTCTGTTGCACGATTTGATAAATGGTAACAGTACATTAATATTACAGAAGAGCAACTTAATGAAATGGCACCGAATATTACATACAACTCTTCACTTTACGGTTCAGATGGGTCGTTAGTGTGGCCCCTTGACAATAATGCCAGCCATTTCTTTTTTTGTTTTTTACTCCTCTATGGGTTTTAAAGGTAGCAGACCAGACCCCAGAAATGTTCAGTCACAACATTTGGTGCAGTAACTACCTAGTGTACGTAAGTTATGCCAGCAATGGATAGTATACTCACCTGCTTTTATGCAACATTTATCCCTTCTATCAAAAAACATCGATTTGCAAGATTTTTTATTAGGTCTGGGATCTCCCCGTTCTAAATGTTTCATATATGCAACTTATGACGAGATTTGGAAGATTTTACAACAAGAAGCTGCCAAAAAGTTGCGACAAATTGACAAGGAAAATGTAGAAAAAACATTAGCTGTTGACGATAATGGCATGACCACGTTGTCTACTCATATTTAAATCATTGAATAATATTGTCTCATCTGCATTTGATATCATACAAAATGATGTCCACCCTTTTACATGGTCAAAGTCAATTAAGATCAATTTTGCAATTCAGTTGGACATTGCATGTTTTAAAATCAAACAGAGTGCCATGGAAACATCTGAATGCAACAGAAATATTTTTGCCTTATAACTTGTCACAGCAAAGAAGGACGCAACTTATACTATGCTTAATATAGAGCGTTTACAAAACCTGCCCTTCACTGTAGCTGAAACATCTTCAGATATATGGTTAATTCATGCTTTCATTTCTTTGAGGATCTCTACCTTTAATTGTCGTCTTGCTGAAACACTTCCAAGTAGGCATATATGAGTTGATGGGCGGAAATGTCTTGCATGAAATTTGATTTCTTCCCTTCAATTAGAAATGTGTGAGTGGTGATTGAGAGGGTTTTTCTTAATGGGAATGAATGCAGAGTTTCCTTGAGCCATTCATTACTTTGTGAAGAGATTACACTGCATGGAGAGTGCAAAGCGTCCATGCCCAATTTGGCGTGTTATTTGAAGGGGGTTCTCGTATCCTTGAGTAAGCCAATTATTTTGCTACTTTCTAATGAAAGTTACTTGATTCTGAGCGACCATGGTTGCTGTGAAAGGAAGCCAGGTATGCCTTACATTGCAACAGTTTCCAAGGTCATGACCTGCTGTTTGAATGTACAATATCCTACTACACACACAGCTGGGGAAATTATCTTGCGGCCAACAATCCCTATTACTAATAATAACTTGGATAAGTTAAGCCAACTGAAAGCCTTATTGTTTCAAAAAGATGTGGCACTAACATCTGCCCGAGAAACTTTTGATCTCTAAGTTGACCGGTCTTCCTCAGAAGTACAATCACTCTTGCCGCTAATTCCCCGCCACATTTTGGTGAATTTGTGCACCGCATTTTAATGCATCAAACACTGCTGGAGTACCACACTTTTTTAAAGCGATTGGGTTTGGATTTGTTTCTGCATTTAAGACTGTAGTTGGAGTGATTCCGTCTTTTATAGACTATTTTCAATCGTTTTTGGAGGCATTCCGTTGGTATTATTCCTGTTGATGGCTGTTTTGGTCCTATTTTTGTTACTCCGCAATGGATGTTCCACAATAAGGCCAAATGGTTGCCACAAGCCCAGTGCCGTGAACATATGGTGCAGTACTTTGGATTGTGTTTGTTACTGGAATTGAATTATAACTGGTCTTTGTCTTTCCGGCCTGTGTGGCTTTAGAGTGTACAGCCTGTGCTTAGTTGTCTTTGGTGCTCTTTGAGTGTGCACTAGACATATGCCATGCTACGCAACTGGTGCACACTATGTACATGGATCTGTTAGTGTATCCGTTGAGGTTGCACATCCAGTGTTGTCCTATGTTGCTACCATTGCTGCGGGATGAGTATTATGAGGAACTCGCGCCAGATTAGATGGATGCTTCCGCTCCAGGATCTATGGCATCTGGCTCCTCGTCTGAGGCTACAATTCTGGAACCTCTGTCTTCAGCTTCTGCTGATGAGGTTGGTATTAGTCAAGTTTGTTCTTCAGAACTTGTTCTTCAGGATGTTGTGGATCTGTCGTCTGTGGATGCGGGTACCCTCCAGGACCCAAACACCTTTCTGGACATGGTGGCCTCTTTGGAGCTACACTTCTTTATTACAGATGCTTCATAGACCTTTTGAATTTAGCTTTTTGCTTTTAAATTGGTTTTCTTGATTTTTTTTGTAGTTTGCGGGGTATTTTAATTGCCATTTTCTAATAGCTTTCGATTGCGCTTATATTATTAAAGTTTTATATTGCTTAATGCTATGCTTTTTACATACTTTTAGAGTGGCTAGCTTTAGTAATGAGTCTTTTTTCCAACCAAGGGGAGGGTGTTGCATGGAGCACGTTTAGTCTCCATTTTAGATTTCCCTTTTTAGGTTGACAACTCTTTCTCATGGTGACTTTTGCCACACTTTTCTGCTAACACATGAATGTGCTTCTTTGATAGGCCCCTGACACCCTGTAACTTGTACAGTTAGTTCCAGGGTCATACAAGCTCTTTGACAGGAGCATTTCCATGCTGGGATTATCATAGAACCACTGCAAACTGTGACTGAAATGCAGCCCTGCAGATTTCGACCTCCATCATGCTAAGGTAGACAACTTGTACACTGCGACCGGCTTCCTGACACCTAAGATCAAGGTATTGGAGTTAGGCTATCCCAATTGAGCTGGCAGAAGGGTACAACCGCTGTGCTCTCCTTAGTATAGTATTAGATACAGATAGGAGAGAGCAAACATTAACAACAATTAACATGGTTGAATTTTTCATATTGTTTACCATTCTAATAATGCTGATTACAGTAACATGTCTCATCTTTCTAATAATTGCAGCTCATGATTTCTTTGCAAGAATACGATAATTTCAATAAATGTTTGAAAATGCATTGTTGTATCTTTGTTGTGTTTACCTTGGGCATGCAAGTGTGACCAAAGAGCTTCCACAGATTCCTTGAGAATCAGAGTGTCATGTTCGAGGTTGGCAATAACATCTGGTGTTTGGACAAAATATTGAGTTGGAAATATCGGAGAAAGAATATTGTGATGCAGAAATATCGTCATTCTTTTTTTTTTAGGTAAATATTGTTTTCAAGAATATTGTTGTAAATATCGTTTTCAATAACATAGTTGTAAAAAATATTGTTATTTAATTATCTTAATGTGTAGTGAGCAAGATGGCGGCTGACTGATCGCCGGGAGTGAGTCGCCCCTGTGTCCTGCTCTCACCCCCTTGGAAAATCCACCTGGGTACTGAGTTTTAGAGGGCAAACCAACCTAAAAACAAATGTCAGGCTTGACATAACATTGAAAATCTGGAATGCGAAGGGACGCTCATCCTCACCAGGTTGGGTATAGCATTTCAGTGTGGCGGAGAGGACTGCAGTGGTCAAAGCAACGGGCCACTATTTTCTTTGCTGGTATTATCGGGCTGTCGGTTCGTGCCTACGGAAAGCTACGGTCTGTGGCGGATATGGCCCCCAAGGTGAACAGATCAACCAAAGAGGGGGTGAAGGATGCGGGAGGACCCGTGACAGGCCGGGGCTACCGGCGCGGTAATCTTACCGGGAAGGAGGAGGCAGACCCGAAACCCGTCAAAGAGCGGATCACGGATGTGCGAACTGGCCGCCGTATTGCCTCTGGAGAACGCGCTGGACAGCCACTCATTTCAGAGGTATTCTCGGGGGGTACGGCGGCAAACAAGGTCCTCCTGCCTTCTTCTACGTCCGTGTCTTTGTCCCTTCTTACCGCTGCAGGAAAAGAGAGAACTGGAGCTGACTCTTCCATCTCTGACCCAGTGACCTCAGCCCCAGTAACAGATGCATCGGCACAATCATCGGCAGCAGCACAATGTGGAGAACAGAACGAGGAGCAGACGGAGCGACTACAACTTACTCCGCAGGAGCAACACCAGTCACCGAGCTTACAGGAGGGGAATCCGAGAGGAGACTTATTGATAAGCCATACAGGTACTGGAAACCCTGTGCTAACCCCAGATAATCTGTTCGCGTTAAAAGACATAGACCTTGTTATTGAAACTGACGCTGCGGAGGAGGTCATGAGTAAAATTAAGGCGCAAGATATCCTCTCAGACATTTGCCAGAATGGGGCAATAGCGCCTCAAAGGCAGCAGGGTGAAGTATGGCTGCATAATCCGATGGAAACACCGGATCACGGGGGGAGAAAAGTTTTACTCACTCACAGATGAGTCAGAGCTTTCATTATCATCTCCTGGGCTTACTGAGGAAGAATCAGGGTCTGATGATTCCTCAATTAATAAAACCGGGATAGAGCAGCTACCCTAAAACGTAGATCAAAAGCCAGGAGAAAAAGTCAGCGAATGGAAAGTAATAGCGAAACTACTCATAAATTAAAATGGGACTACTCGGCTACAAGCCAGATTTATAGTGAAGGCTCACCTGGTAAGACTCAAGTTGTATCTAGCGCCCTTCCTAGCGCGAATGCTGAGCCCTCGATGGAGCTAATCTATGCCACCCTTAAGCAAATGCAAGGGGAAGCTCGTCAAGAGAATCGCAGAGCACACCAGGCCACA
This sequence comes from Calotriton arnoldi, assembly GCA_963921515.1. Classification (NCBI taxonomy): domain Eukaryota; kingdom Metazoa; phylum Chordata; class Amphibia; order Caudata; family Salamandridae; genus Calotriton; species Calotriton arnoldi. The sequence continues at coordinate 591,923 of CAWUFW010010823.1, read as the reverse complement.
AAGAAACTACAGGGCTCTCTCCGGAAGGTGAGCAAAATGTGCTCAGACACGCAAGAAAGGGGTGGTAAAGGTCGAGGAAAGAACTGCGGCCCTCGAGGATGAGCTGGGAAAAATGCAGGAACATAAGGAGTCCCAAGAAAAGCAGGCTGGTGACATGTTGTGGAAACTTGAAGATTTTGAGAATCGCCAGCGCCGAAATAATTTACGCTTCCTAGGGATCGCGGAAAATAGCGAAGGCAATAATGTAAGAGCATTTATGGTAGATCTTATGAAAGGAGCCTTTCCTGAGCTATCAAGTTGGAACTGGGACACAGAGATTCAGCGGGCTCATCGCTTCCCACTGACTATGAGGAAAAACGCTACAGTGGGGCAATTGGAACGGCCCAGAGCGATCTTAGTCTTCTTTGGGAACTTTCTTCTTCGTCAGTCTATCTCAGACAAGGCGAGACCAAATGCAAAAAGATCCCATAATGGCCATACTTTTTTTACACGCCCGGATTTCTGCCACACTACGGTGGAAAGGCGGTGGAGGTTACGTCAACTAATCTCTCCCATACAGGCACTTGGCGCTGAAGCTTATCTATTGAGCCCTGCACGCCTCAAAATCATATACAGAGGAAAAATACGGGTGTTCTCATCAGAAATTAAGGCTCAGGAGTACTTGAAGGAACTACAGGAGATAAGAGGGCAGGCCGCTTCTGGGACCACAGAAAGATAAGAGCGAGACGCTGCCATATTTGGAGTGGATGATGAGGGTGCAAAAGAGGGTATTATATTAAGTGACACGTGGGAAGGCTGAAATATTCATTAGTTTAAAAAAAAAAAAAAAAAGAGAGTAGGAAAAGGTAGGATGGTATATTATTTGGTATACTACTTGGCACTGGTTTAATGTGGGGGTGTGGGGGAGGAGACACGGGGGCACTCCGGGTGTTCCAACAGGCGACATCACATGGGTCTCATCGAGATCCAATTGCTCAAGGTTGTGGGAGGGGGTGGGTGGTAGGATGGAGTGGGAGGAGGGGGAGGGAGGGTTTGGGGGGAGGTCCGGGGGGAGGGTGGGGAAAAAAACGGAAGGGTAAAACTGGTCAAAGAGGATCATATGAAAAGTTGTGAATACAATCTAGCTGTAAACAGCTCAAGAATGAAGCAAAAGGAATTTAAGGCAACTCTGGGAAATATCAATTCAGGGAAGGGCTTCTCTTTCAATTCCACATGATGAAATTACGAATAGCATCAATCAATGTTTGTGGCCTGAATGATCCACATAAAAGGCAAATCATTGCAATTGAACTGAAAAGACTAAGGGCCGATATTTTGTGTCTACAAGAGACACACATTGAGGGGTCCAGGGCCAAACTAATGGAGCAGTTGGGGTATAATTTAGTAGTAAATACAATGCAGGGATATAGGACTAAAGGGGTCGCTATACTGGCACGGAGGAGTGATTTAAAATGGAGAAATTGCCAAATTGATAAATCTGGACGATGGGTGATGGCAGAGGGCTACTGCCGGGAGGCTAGCTTTACCCTCTGCTCAGTGTATGGGTCTACGGGGGATGATCCGGAGGTCCTGCTGGAGGTAAATTTAGAGTAGGCCTCTCGAGAAATACCGGTTATACTGTGCGGGGACTTAAATATCAATGGTTTGGGTATTGGATGGGATGGGGGCACCACCAAATACACAGGCCGTAAAAATAAGGTCTGTAGGGCTTTGTTGTCATTGGTTCAAGATAATGGCCTGACAGACATTTGGGTACTGACCAAAGCTCCAGACCCCGGGAGTACGTACTACTCTGCACCACATAAACTTGTAGCTCGACTTGATTACTTTTTTACTACGTCCCAGTTGGCTAATGACTGTGATATAGAAAAATACCCTAGAGTGTTTTCAGACCACAACCCTTTAGTATTAACTGTTAATTTCAAGGGGACAGAGAGGAGAAAATCACCTTGGACTTTCGAAAGAGGTTTGTTAAAAGATCCAGATTACATAGCACATATGAATTCCTGGATTGAGGATTTTCTGGAAATAAATAGGGATAGTGCTAGTAGTGGGGTGGTCTGGGACGCATTTAAGGCTGGAATCAGAGGTGAGACGCTTAGCTATAGTGCTAGAAGGAGGAAAAACGAAACAGGGCAAATTAATATACTATATGCAGCAATGGCTGCTCTAGAAGAAGAACTGGTAAGGGCAATAGCACAAGGTTCACCAGTAGATTGTTGGACGCACAAAATAGCGGTTACAAAAGCTAAGATCTGCGAAAGCTCTTCGACTAAGGCAGCTGAAAAATACCTTGCATGGCGAGAGGGGTGTTACGAACTCAGCGAGCAAGTAGGGCGCATGCTGGCAGTACGAACGAGACATAAAAGGGTGCTGGGGGAGATAACTGAAATACAGGATAAAGACGGGAAAATATGTAAAGAAGCCACTGGTATACAAGCAGTATTTCATAAGTATTATAGTGAATTATACCAGGAGGAACTTGACCTCTCCCACCACTCGGTTAGTGATTATCTGAAGGATATTCAGATAGAGCAATTTGCTGCCCAAGATATAGAACTCATGGAAATGTGCGTAACAGAGGAAGAAATATATAGTGCCCTGACAAGCCTCCCACCGGGTAAGGCGGTGGGCCCAGATCAGATTCCGCTGGAGTTCTATAAAATCTTTTTTCATCTATTAAAAAGGGATATGACACAAACGTTTAGACAAGCACAAGGTGGGAAGTCAATACCCGAGTCTTGGGCTCAGGCGGTAATCGTTGTTTTTAAAAAAAAGATAAACCACCGCATGAGCCCGGCTCATACAGGCCTATCACTCTAATGAATAGTGATTCCAAAATCTTTTCTAAAATATTTGCTACCCGTTTAAGCTCCATCATTAGTAATGTAGTCCATCCATGTCAGCACGGATTTATACCCGGTAGAGGAACCACTGAACATGTACGTAGGGTAATAACACTTTTGACGCAGCAGCAGTCTCAGGGGACCCTATGGCACTCATTTTACTTGATGCCGAGAAGGCGTTCGATAGGGTCTCCTGGGATTATCTTTGGGGTACCCTTGAAAGACATGGGTTAAGAAAAGGATTTATCAGTGCAATTAAGGGATTATACAAGAACCCTGTGGCTCGCGTCAGAGTAAATGGGGACTACACTGAATCTATACAGATTTCAAGGGGAACCAGACAGGGGTGCCCCTGTTCCCCCTACTTTTCGCTTTATACATTGATCCCCTGATACGAAGTATTGAAGGAAATCGAACAATTAAGTCAATGAGATTTCATGAGCTGGAGACGAAAATTCTTGCATACGCGGATGACTTGGCAGTTGTTACACCTGACCCCCAGACTGCACTTAAGGAAATAGACAACGAAGCAGCAGTATTTGGGATGGTCTCAGGGTATAAGCTTAATCAGCAGAAGACCCAAATCATTGTTAACAGTGTGTCTGGCTTTGGGGATACAAGGGTCACAAATATGGCAACATATCTGGGGGTAAAAATTACCGCGGAACTGGGGCAATTAGTAGAGGCCAACATAGCTCCAATAATAAGACAAGGAAAGAAAGATTTTGATAGGTGGAATAATCTTCACCTAACTATTGTAGGTAGATGTAACATAATAAAGATGCTGTTTCTCCCCAAGATATTATACCTTTTCAGGACTATACCTCTCGAGTTTGGAAAGCCCTGGTTTAAAGAAATGGATAGTATGTTCAATAGGTTTATTTGGTCACACGGCAAGATTAGAAGGGCACTTAAATGTATGACTTTAACAAGGGAGAGGGGAGGATGGGGGTTCCCGATTTAAGATTATATTATTGGGCGGCCTCTCTTCAATATATGCGTGTGTTGCTGGGAGGGAAAACGGAGGAGCAGGAGACTCAACGTGGATTAGTCGATGTGTATGAATTACTAATAGGCGGGGCCGCACAGGGCTGTTTTCTGAATTATAGTGAGCCAAGTTACTATAAAAAAGTTAGGTTCAAAACCCTGCATGCAGCCTTCAAGATTTGGGTATCCTTTAAACGTAAAGCTGGGATTGGCCGACTGAGTTATTATACGCAACTCTTTAAAAACCCAACTATGCCAGAGATCTTCCGAGATATCATTATGTCTAGATGGGATAAAGCAGGAATATGCTTAGTAGGAGATCTTCTAGACACATCGGGCGTGTTAGCATTCAGGGAAGTACAAACTAGATTCGGGATACATACCAGAGATTTCTTTAAATATCTACAAGTTCGGAGCTATTTAACTCAAAAGAAAGGGGGTTCAATGGGCTTCAATAACAATGATATTGTGGACATGGTTCGCGCTGTCGCAGGGTGCTCAATTAGTCAGATATATTCAAAGCTGATCATGTCTACTCAGGATGATCTCGAAAAACATGGGTCTAAGTGGGAACAGAGGCTAGGTACGGTACCGAATATTTTTTTGGAGTCACTCGCAATGGGGATGACGGTGCTTCGATCGGCAGGATTACAGGCTCAACATTACAAAACACTGTTCTCACTATACCATACCCCGGCTAGAATTGCTCAATGGGGCGGCCAGGATGGAATTACATGCCCGCGCTGTAGCAGCACGGAGCCGACCTGACACACATGTTTGCAACATGCCCCATATTAGGTGCCTGGTTAGAGGAAATTGAAAAATTTATGAATACATCACTGAAAATAAGATTGAATCTAACGGCCCAACATATATTGCTGGGTATTAGCAACAATGATGTTCAAGAGGACTATCGCCCCTTTCTTTTCATAGCAATGGCAGTGGTAAGAATCTGTATCGCATCAGCTTGGCTGGATCCATTAGCACCTGGATTCCAACAATGGTTGGGTAGGTTATTAGCCACCTATAATTTAGAAAAGGGGGTATATGAGAAAAAGGGCTTAAAAGCCAAGAGAAAAGGGGAAAATATATGGGCTCCTCTCAAAAGTTGGAAGGAGGGAAACTAATATGCATAAAAGAAGTATTAACATGATATGTGACTGTATGGAAAATAACTGATCTGTTATTGATTTGATCTTGGTTCTTATGCTATGTTTGTTTTACTTGTTTTTCCTCTTGTCGTTTCTTCTTCCTTTTCCCTTTTTAATAATGACCCAGTAGTCAGTACAATGTCTAGGTTGTTGCTTAATAATAATTTTTTTTTTTTTCTTTTCATGAAATCCTTGTGTATTTAAAGTATTGGAAATAAAAAAATATAAAAAATAAAAAAAAATTAATTATCTTAATGTGTGTACGTTTATATATACATTTCTGGGGTTATTATTGCTTGTATAATTGTTAATATTTTTAAATATAGCTTGTAATGTTAAGTGATTGACACTTTGTTATTTATAATAGTAATTTACATTGCCATATTGGTTTGCTAGGTTTGTTGGGGTGTAGGGTGGGAAGTTAATTAATTATAATTAATTCCTCAATACTTATTTATCTATTATTAACAATTTCATTGATTAATAATTATTTTAATTGTGTAATTATATTCTTTAGTTATATATTATGAGTGGGGTACTGGTTTGTAGGGGTATAGGGTTCATTAATTAATTCATAATTTTTAACAATGCAATAATAATTATTTAATTGATTATTAATTATGTCAATTTAGTAATAATGATATTTTTAAAGTTATTTGTTAGGTGCGGGTTGGTGGGTTTGTAGGGGTATAACATGGGAAGATTATTAATTCATACATTTATTAATACATAATTATTAACTGATTAATGACTAATCAATAATTAATTGATTACTTAATGTATTAATATTTAATCAGTTAATAATTAAGGTGATTGTGTTTCATTTATTTTAGTTATATTTTAAGTGTGGGCTGCTAGGTTTGTGGGGGTATAGTGTGGTAAGTTAATTAAGTAATAAATAATGGCCAATTATTTTATTTGTTAATTAATTATTAAATGGTTTAATAATTATGTTAATTGTATATATATATATATATATATATATATATATATATATATTAATAACGTTTATAGTTAAGAGTTTTATATTTTTTATAAATTAAAAGGGTTATGTTTCATATATGTTATGTGTTTGAAGTGAAGTACTTTCCCTACTGTTGCATAGATTGAAGTGGGAATAGTGAATTAGACGCCTCCAAAGTCCAACACTTTCCCTACTGTTGCACAGACTGGAGTGGGAATAGTAAATATAACCTCTCCTAAGTCCAGTGCTTTCCCTACTGATGCAAAGACTAGAGTGGGAAGAGTAAATGTTTCTTTTCCGAAGTGTAACGCTTTCCCTACTGTTTCACAGACTGGACTGGGAATAACAAATGTTACCCTTGTGGAGTCCAAAGCTTTCGCTACTGTTGCATAGACTGGCATGGGAAAAATATATATCTAGTATTCTGAGACTTGAATACTTTTTTAATACTGTTTAAATATATTTAATATTATTATGTATTTGTTTTTTTAATATTTGCTTATATATACTCGTTCTTACAACCTTTAAAAAAAAATGTTTTTAGTAAATGTCTTTTTTTTGGTTTTATATTTAATTAGTTTGGCAATTTATTAAGTTTTGCTAACAATTTTTATGTTTTATATATACGTATATATATTGATCTATATGTATATATATATATGCGGGGTCTCAATTTTTGTACTCTCATGCCAATAAAGAACAGAAATATAACTTGCTTGAGAGTGCGCTCCAGTTTTTCTGTGTTTGTGAACCTGAGATTGGAGGATATATATATATATGTGATCAAGGCCGCTTGTACGGCCGAAACGCGTTATGGCAATGGCAGAAGACTGAAACAAAATAAAATATTTGCACTACTGGAGGTCTGCACTCGTTTTTGTTCCGCTGGCAGCAGATGCATCACGAGCAACAGTGATATATATATATATTTTTTTTATAGTTAATAAAAAAACACAACAAATTTAATATAATGTAAAATATATTTTTTAATAATAGTGTTATAGTATATATATGTATATATAAACAAAGACACACATATATATTATTGTGTATGTTTTAATAAGTTTATATTTATGTGTATAGTATTAAATATAGCTTACATTTATTTAATTTACATTAAATTATTGTTATATATTAAAATATTTAAGATTTACTATTAAAACCATATCTGTATTAAAAACCAATATTCTTGTATGTTTTTTTAACAATATTCGCGTGAAACGATATTTCTTGTCTGATATTTTTGTGCTTACTTTTATAAGTATAGGAAACCAATAGTTTTGTAATCAATATTTTGGACACATTGTTTATGTATCACGATATTGATGTGGTCGATATTATGTCAGTGATCCATAACATCTGCTACCAGTGAGTTAGCCACCAACACTTAATAATGGTATATGTGGACTGAGCCCTACATTTTTGTGTTGGTCTAATACACAGTCCTGCTATATTCGTAGGAACTGTATAACAGCAGCAGGTCAGGGACACTATCGACAGAAAGGTTTTTGGCAGACTTTCTATGCTGCTTTTGCCTTCTTTGCCTGAGTATGCAGCTCCCAATAAAGGAGCCACTTTGATACAGTTGTAAGGTAGGAGTTCACTGGATAGCAATGTAACTGCTATAAAGGGGAACATACAGGGCGAAGTACTACCCGTCTCTGAAGATAACGCTGCCTGTAATGACTTTTTAGCAAACAGTAACTGTTTGGTTGATGATTGTTCTGTCGTCTCTGAGGCTGCAGAGGCCGAAAAACCTCTACCTCTTCAAGGACTCTTTAGTGTAGACAGCCAGGTGATTACACCTATATCTATGGGGGATAGAAGGGCCTCTTCTAACCTCAAAATCCCCCAAAAGAAGAGGACAGACTCTATTTGCGGTAAGGCGCAGAAGGCTGCGGCTGGGGTGTTAGGCACTACTAGGGCAGAAGAAGTAGTCAATACTGAAGAGAAGACACCTACGAATAATTCGCCCAGTTTACCACAGCTCATTGCTACTAATGGTATCTTAAAGTGTGATAAAACGGTCTCTGTACGAGATCCCACAACCGGTTTAACAACACGCCCTGTAACTCAGACTGGCCTAAGCAGCACGACGAGCATGGAAAAGACTCATCCTCTTAGATGACCTTGAACAGTCTGAATGATTCAACAGCAGAGACTTTCGAATTCAGTGAGCCATATGTGCCGTCTCTCACTTCAAGTTTTTAGCTGATCCAGAGTCACAACAACAAGACTTCTAAGCACTATGTCGAGGCTAGAGAAGATAACTTCTGACTGCAGCAAATTGTCACAGAACTGACTGGGAACGGGTCTCACTAGCAGTACAATAGACTGGGAGAGGGAGAAAAGAACACTGCAAGGAAGCAGGAAGGAAGGGTAGGAGGGGAGTGTGGTTGGTTTGTTACGGTTTGTTTCTTAGAGATGGACTTGTTGCAATAGTGTGTTGGGTGATCGACTTCTAATTCTGATGGGGGGTGACTGGCATGCAGAGCATGGCTCCTAGCCTGCCCTTTAATCACTGCTGTGTCTATGCGCCTGTACTGGTGTGAGACAAAGGATCCCTCGAAGTATGTTGCATTCTTATGTATTATATCTGTTTGATGCTCACTTGAAAACCCAATAACATGTGTTTACAAAACAAATGTGACTGGGAAAGTGTCCCAGTGTCTGTGATCATAGCTGCAGAACCTTCAGCAGAGAGTTGCTGAAGCTGAGGCAGCCACGGCACATATCACGAGGGCAGCAACTTGGAAGTCAGATTTTGGCCACACGACTAAAGCTGGAAGTTCAGGGTACCGGGGATCACAGAGGGCAAAGAGGGTGCTGATGCTCAGCAATATGTGATGAACCTTCTCCAATAGGCCTTCCCTGACCTGGCAGACTGGGATTGGGAGTGCCAGATTCAGCGCACACACAGACTTTCAATTTCGGCAGGATTTAAATCTATAGGAAAGGGGGATAGGCCACAACATCTTTTGATCTGTGTGGGTAACTTTCTTCTTAGACAGGCTATTTATATGAAGGCTTGGCCTTCTGCTTCGATTAAGCTGGATTCTGTACCTTTTTATGCTTGGTCAGACGTCTGTAAGTCAATTATGGACCGGAGATGGCAGCTGAGGCAAATGATTGATCCGCTCAAAGCAACTGGTGCACAGGTTTTCTTGCAGGATTCTGCATGGCTCAAAATACAGTGTGATGGGAAGACCAGGGTTTGTTTTTAAGATAAAGAGGCCATGCACATTCTTTAGCAGTGACAAACCAAAGGGGACTGAGGGGAGCCCGTAGCTGGATGCTAGAGCAGCAACTGGGTGGGGGGCCAAGTTATCTTAAGATGTTTCTTTTTTTTTTTTGGGCCCTTCTGCTCTTGGATAGCTCGCTATGGCTTGATTTCTTTTTTGTTCTTCTCAGTGTGTATGGGGAAAATCGCTTTTTTTTGTTTTTTCTTCCTCTTACTACATTGGTGGGGCTTGAGGGGGCACAGCGGGGGCAGTCTCTCTCGTTCTAACAGCAAAATATGGGGTGATTTTTTCCTTTGCTATGTGTGAGAGGGGGTGGGTGGAGAACTTTGGGTGGAGGTGGGTTTCTTGTGGTTTGTATGATGTGGCTATAGGATGTGTAGGACAAAAAGAAAATCATCAAAAAGGTCTGAAATGGTCCCTAGGTGGTATCTCTTTCTATGATAAGTGAATCATTAGTGGGTGGATACTTGGAAAAAAATAGTATCAATGCCATGGTTGTCATGAATAGGTTGGGAGTTCTATGTTTAGTGAATAGGCTTACTGTACATGGCTAGGATCAAAGTAATGTTCTGGAATGTAGCCAACTTAACCGCCACCTGAAGAGATGGCTGGTTAAAGAAGAGGTGGCAGTTTATAAGCCTCATATTCTTTTTGTCGTAGAGACTCATGTAGCACATAAGGACAGGAAGATACTACGACAACTAGGATACAAAATTACGGTCAGTACTGCTCAGTAGGTTTCAATACGTGCGGTTGCTATATCAAGCCTTCTCTCTTTTAATCAACAAGTGATCCTTATTGCATCCTACCCACATGGCAGGTAGGCTATCTCTCAGATTGTTTGTGGCAAATGTATCATTATATGCACTATTTATGGACCAAAGAGAAATAACCCAGAATTGATAGATATGCTACATTTTGAGTTAACAGGCCAGGATGGAGAGTTACTGATCCGTGGCGATTTTAATTGCGTTGTGAACTATCAGCAGGGCACAACTAATAAAACTGCTACCCCGCATATGATTAAAACTGGGCCGACCATCAAAGATTTAATTAGGGTGCAGGGTTTAGTAGACTTATGGAGAGTGCTGCACCCAACTACAGCTGGATACACATATTACTCAGCTCCTCTTAGTCACTACTGACATGATCTTTCTTGCACAGGACTTAATTAGCAAATCAGGAACTGAGCTGTGCCCTAAGATTTCTTCTGATCATAATATTCTATTGCTAACATTATGTATTTCCAGCACCCGAAGGGAATCACAAAGTGGACGTTTCCTTAATCACTATTATTAGCCCAGAATATGTTAAAAAGAGGACTGTACACCTGAGGGAATTTATAGATATCAATACGGGCTCTGCTGCCCCTTGTATAGTCTGGGATGCTTTGAAGGCATCTGTGTGGGGAGTCACTGCACAGTTCATCTTTGACCAGGCCAAACTTCGTAAGACCCAAGCACAACTTCTATATGCTGAATTGTTAGAATGGGAGGGGAGACATGCGCAGGCAGTATCAGTGGGGGATCCTAATGAATTTAAAATATATTTTGAGATTATTAAATGTAGGTACAGGGTAGATCGTATGCATAGGAAGAAGGCTGCAGCTACTTACTTGGCTGGGAGGGTTGCCCAATCTGAATACGGGGAGAAAATTAGCCTACAAAAGTTCTGAAATCAGATATCAGAACATGGTTAAATATATTAAGTATAAGGAAGGCAAAAGGCATCATGAACCTAGGAACATTCTTCATAAATTTTTGCTTTCCTATCAGGAACTCTAGGTGGAACCCCAGGTACTGGTTATGAGTGAGTTGGAGGGCTATATAGCATCAGCTAAGATGTCTAGGCTGAGTTTATCAAAGCATGATATATTTGAAGGTGAGATTACCTTAGAAGAATTAAAGGAGGCTGTTAGGTCTCTGCCCTCCGGCAAGACTGCAGGAGATGATGTCTTGCCGTTGGAGTTCTACAAAGCATTGCTATATATATTGGCACTGGTGTTACTCACTGTTATTTTAGACATCGAATATGGGGGTGATACCCATTTTTCTTGGACCTATACCAATATTGTATTCTTTCTAAAGAACGATAAGTCAGCTGAAGAAATGGAGTCATATCAACAATTATCTTTGATTCATTCGGATGCTAAAATCTATGCGAAAGTGCTGGCTTCAAGGATTGGCACTAACATCCATGATTTAGTCTCTCCATAGAAGCATGGTTTTATTCTAGGCAAGGATTCCACTAGCCACATTAATGCTCCTATAGAATTGTTTGATGTAGCTAACCAAATGGGGGTACGGGCCGGTATGATCCAATTAAATGCAGAGAAAGCGTTTGATAGGGTGTCATGGGCTTACTTGTGGTCTACCTTGCAGGCTATCGGTATTGGCAAAAGGTATCTACACTGGGTCAAGAGTCTATGGGGCCGATTCCGATCTCGGTCGGAGGCGCACCCAACACCATTCGGTCGGGAAAAAAGCCATGCGAATGCCTGTTTCCCGACCGAGCCGCACATTATTCCGAACGAGCAAGTACGATGCGCACAACAGCATAGATTCCGACCCACTCGTACTCACCCAATCCAGGTCCTGTTCCCCGACCGAGCCGGATCCGGAATCATAGAATCGAGCCGCACGGAAGCAAAAATGCAGCCCCGTCCGGCCGGACAGGTACGATGCGCTTCCCGTACGCGCCGAACCCGTCGCTACGCACGGCACGTCAAAGCATCCGGGCGAGGCGCACATAAGCTCCGATTCGCGCCACAACACGATCCACGGCTACGAGACGAACACGCCAGCGACGAGGACGAGGCGAAGCAAAGAGAAAGACGAACGAGACGAACCAACCATGAATCCCTTCGTGCCGATCCTACCAATATTCTACCTCTATTACCGGAACAGGCACGGACGCGTACGGCGCAGAAGGTAAGTCAGACACCAACAACAAAAACAAACTACACGTACCCGACACATCACACACAGAGGGATGCAGAAATACCTACACCAGCAACAGCAGCACCATAGGGGCGGGATGGCCCCTCACCAATGCCACACATACACATAGGGGCCTGTATGCCTACCACTACTGCCACCCCTACCCATGGGGTGCTGGATGCCTGTCACTACTACCACCCTTACCCAGGGGGTGCCAGATGCCTGTCACTACTACCACCTCTACCCATGGGGGCTGGATGCCTGTCACTACTACCACCCTTACCCAGGGGTGCCAGATGCCTACCACTACTACCACCCTTATCCAGGGGTGCCAGATACCTACCACTACTACCACCCTTACCCAGGGGGTGCCAGATGCCTACCACTACTACCACCTCTACCCATGGGGGCTGGATGCCTGTCACTACTACCACCCTTACCCAGGGGTGCCAGATGCCTGTCACTACTACCACCTCTACCCATGGGGGGCTGGATGCCTGTCACTACTACCACCCTTACCCAGGGGGTGCCAGATGCCTACCACTACTACCACCCTTACCCAGGGGTGCCAGATACCTACCACTACTACCACCCTTACCCAGGGGGTGCCAGATGCCTACCACTACTACCACCTCTACCCATGGGGGCTGGATGCCTGTCACTACTACCACCTCTACCCATGGGGGGCTGGATGCCTACCACCAACACCACCCCCACTCATAGGATGGACAATGCATGACACAACCAGCACACCACAACCTAGGGAATGCAAGAAAAAGACATCCCCCCAACACCATGACAAGCGTGTGTAGACTGTGTCAAATGCCTACAACACTGAACATGACTTTGAACATACGTGACCCCCTATTCACATGTGCCACACATATATGTGTGTGGCCCCCACAATGCAAGCAGGCCATGACCATTGTGGCAATGGGGTCCAAAACCCCATCATCACAGTGACCAAAATGTAAGTGTGGGGTCCATAGCTGAAGCACATCTTGAACATTGTGGCAATGGGGTCCAAACCCCCATCATCACAGTGAGCAAAATGTAAGTGTGGGGGCCCATAGCTGAAGCACATTCAGAACATTGTGGCAATGGGGTCTAAACCCCCATCATCACAGTGACCAAAAGGTAAGTGTGGGGTCCATAGCTGAAGCACATCTTGAACATTGTGGTAATGGGGTCCAAACCCCCATCATCACAGTGACCAAAATGTAAGTGTGGGGGCCCATAGCTGAAGCACATTCAGAACATTGTGGCAATGGGGTCTAAACCCCCACCATCACAGTGACCAAAAGGTAAGTGTGGGGTCCATAGCTGAAGCACATCTTGAACATTGTGGCAATGGGGTCCAAACCCCCATCATCACAGTTACCAAAATGTAAGTGTGGGGGCCCATAGCTGAAGCACATTCAGAACATTGTGGCAATGGGGTCTAAACCCCCATCATCACAGTGACCAAAAGGTAAGTGTGGGGCCCATAGCTGAAGCACATTTTGAACATTGTGGCAATGGGGTTCAAACCCCCATCATCACAGTGAGCAAAATGTAAGTGTGGGGGCCCATAGCTGAAGCACATTCAGAACATTGTGGCAATGGGGTCTAAACCCCCATCATCACAGTGACCAAAAGGTAAGTGTGGGGTCCATAGCTGAAGCACATTTTGACATTGTGGCAATGGGGTCCAAACCCCCATCATCACTGTGACCAAAATGCAAGTGTTGACAAAGAAAAAGCTGCAACTGCCAAACTGCATGTATGATTCCTGGTCACAGAACATAAAACACATCAGTGGCAAAGTAGTGCATGTGTCCCATTGCAACATAGATTGGGGGAGGCAAATACTGCAGTGCAAATAAGACATACCTTTGGCCATGTGCAGACAAACAACACCCATGGGGGCTGACACTGTCAACATTCATCAATGACACAATGACAGAAGTGACCATCAGAATGCAGACCCACATATTTGCACCAATGGGCACACAAATGCAGATACCCTGTGGAGACTGTAGATGTGAGGTGAACAGATACCATACCATGGCAGCAATGGGACACACAAACCATGATCATTGTGCTGACTGATGACCTAGGAGTCCCAGGGACAGCAGGGGAAACCCACCAAACAACATACAGCCAATGGCACACCAAAGATATGCCAATGCAGTGGTGCAGATGCACAAACAGGCAGACCCACACTGCACATCAAACACAACAGGTGAGGGGGTGCCAGTGTCCCCAGGCAACCACACAGCACATGAGGAGGCCTGAATACCAATTACACAGATGTGCATACAGTGCCACACAAAGGTAACTCATGGATCCAAATCCCCTATGTGGGCAATCAGGCATTGTCAGATGAGAGGGAGCACAAATCACACATGTCACACAAGCATGTAGGCACAGCAACTGACACAGCAAGACACAGACACACCACAGCACTACCCCCAGGGCCCCCACAATGTGGTGACCCTGGGCTGCATTACAATGCCACTGTGATGACAAAGCTAAATGTCGTTCACACTGTGAACCACAGTCATGTGTCCTGAGCAACAAACTACCATCACACCTACACAAGCACAAATCAATCAGCACGGCCAGTAAGCCAAGGCCAACATGGAGGCAGGGGTCTAGCCGGGCAACAACTCTCATCTGCACACACTCAACACCACACACCTCGACCTCCAACAATGTGCAGCACTGAAGCACACATGCACTGGTGACATTGCACATGCACCCATGACAATCCCAGGGTGGTGGGTGGGAACCAAGGTGCAGAAACACATCACACATGGCCACTCAACAAGACTCCTGAATGTCTGACACACAGCACACTACGCTGTACATGGACATGACGGCAATACCACACCAACCAATGGGATCCCAGCCACAGTCACACACCAATGAAGAAGCCAAGGACACCCACAAAGAACACACATAGACAACTACCAACATTGCAGCCCGGACCCTGAGGAGTGCCAGCAGTCACACACACAACGTGTCACAATCACTGAAAGATAACACAAACTGGAAATCACATGACAGGTGTAAACAACAAGTGCCAAGGGGAATCCTGACTGTGACCCATCTGCGTCTGCACACAAACTCAGCCCTGACAGCAAACACACCTATGGGTGACACCCTGATGACCAGTAATGTGCCATGCACCCACATCACAGAGAATCCAGGGAGAAGACTTGGGGGGAACATAGGTCAACTCAGCAAGCATCACAAACAGGTACAACACTAGGGATCCCAGCATGAACAGCAAAACGGAAGTGAACACACAGACATGCTCATACAACACACACCTTGGGCGCAGGCAATGTCACAGGAGTACACACTGCCATGAGGGGACTCCACTCCTGTGTGAGGAAAGCTGTGCCATATGTTGCCTCAGTAGGGCTCCATCATGTCAGCTGAGCACTTGGTCACACAGTCAACAATTAGCACCAAATGAAGGCTCCCGTCACATCAGCCTGGTCATGAGAGTGCCAACGAAATCATCAGCACAGATCCAACACACTTGTATAGCAATGTTGCACTGACAACACAGATGAGTCCTTCCCCATTGATGCCCAAACCTGCATGTCCAGTGGAGATGGCCACACGGTCAGGGAAGTAGACTAATTGACCAATGGCAGGCACAACAGATGTGCAGGGGTGGAAGCCACAGATGTGAAATTGCTAATGTAAGTAGGAAATCCCATTGCCAAATATTGAACACATGACACCCTCAGATGCTGCTAAGGATGACATGGATACACCACAGGATAGGACACATTCCCCTGGACCACATGTGTCCCTGCACAGTAACACTTCATTATCATGAGACCAAATATCACCATCACTACAGCAAGGGCATGGTCAGCATCATCAACAGCATGTACATCAGAAGCAAAAGCACTAGAGAACAGAAAGGTGCTTTATTCAGCATATGTGGGTCTAACAGTTGATGTCCAGCAAAAAATTAACAAAGGCCAGTCCAACATGAAAGTCAAAACAGGGTGACAGTGGTAGATGTCACCCTACGCATGCCTGCACTGAGGAAAGCCAGGGACAATCCCCTCGGAGGGGCATACGGGGGGCAGGCCAGGCACCGCAGGGACAGGATCATGGCTCACCAGAAGGAGGCAGGGAAGGGGTGGTGGGTGCTGGAGAGCCACTGACAACTGCAGTGGAGGTGTCTGACATGGTGTGTGCCGGCACAACTGGGGGCATGACTCTGATGGTGTGGGTGCCGGCAAGACTGCAGGGGACCGTGCAGATGGAGTGGACAGGTTCCCCACTGCAGTGCCCAAGTCAGACAGGGTGGTAGTGGACTCCACTGCAGTGCCTACCTCCAGGGGAGGAGAATGGGGATCAGGTAAGGTGGGCAGGACAGAGGGGGAGGACACCGTCTCCACAAAAGTGGCACAGACAAGCGCAGCAGGGGGGTGGGGCCGGAAGAACAAGTGGCAGGGGGAGAAGGCCGGATCCTTTTGGGGATGGTGTATCTGTGGGTGGGGGAACCTGGGGCAGGGTGTGGTGGGGGCACCTGTGGAGTGGGGGCCTGAGGGATGGAGGAAGGAGACTTGGTGCCTGAGCTGCAGGGCGGCGGCGGGGTCTTGCTCTTCCGGGTCCGGGGGGACTTGCGGATGGGGGCGTCAGTCGGTCTGCGCCTGGGGGAGGGTGTCCGGTGGCGAGGGGCACTCCGCTCCGTGTGGGTGGGCTTCCTCTTCCCCCTGAATGCTGTATCAGCTGGATCAGAGGGGAAGAGGCCGAGGTCACTGAGGAATAGCCGCTGGGTCTTTGGGGTTGCAGGTGAGGCAACGGAGGGGGCTTTGGAGGGAGAGGCAACTGTGGACTGCAAAGTGCTCGTGGATGCGTGTGTGTGTGACTGGGCCCCATCCCCTGTGAGTGTGGTTTCAGTCCCCTGACTGTGCGTGCGTGTGCGTCTTGTCTGTGGCGTGTGTGTGTGTGTGTGCTGCTCGTGTCTGTGCTGGTGTGTGCCTGTGCCGGTGTGTGTGTGCTTGGGACAGGTAAGGTGCTGGGGAGTGTGGATGGGGCAGAGACAGGAGGGATGAGGGACTGTTGGAGGAGGGACACTGCTGCCGTCAGGGAGGAGTCCATGGACCTATTGCCCCTCTGTAGGGCAGACATGCCCGATGAGATGCCCTCCATGAACGACACCAGCTGAGTCAACAGAGTGGTGTGTGCATGGAGGACACTCAGCATCGCTGTGTGCCCTACATGGAGCTGGCGAAGGAGGTACACAGACTCCTCACTCAGGGCAGCAGGGGACACAGGGGCAGGGGGTGCGGTGCCTGGCCCGAAGGAGACACGCTCCCGAACATGGGAGCCTCCACGGACCTCGGGAATGGGAGCCGATGGGAGGGTGGTGGTGGTGGTGGCGGGGACAGCAACACTAGCTGGGGTGTGGTGGCTGCTGACACCCGCCTCCATAAGGGAGTCATCCTCCGAGCTGCTGTGGTCCTCAGCTGAGGTGGATGGTGCTGAGGACTCCTCGGTGTGGCTCCCCTCGCCCTCCGTGCCACTGGGTCCCTCTGACCACTCCTCGGCTGTTGACCCAGTCTGGCTCTGCGGCTCCTCCTGGTCCGTGGAGCTGTCCCCTCCTGTGGCCGTGGATGTATCTGCAAACAAAAGGGAAACAGACAGACATCAGTCACCTGCACCGAACGCACACACCACAGTAAGTACAGCACAATACAGAGCAAGGCCTGGCATCCTTAGTTGAACATTGCTAAAATTGCCCAAACAGAATAGGAGAAGCCAATTGTCAGTCTGATCGTCAACCATGGCACTCACATCCCACCTGGCCTTGCACCCATCTGTCTGGCGTCCGTTGGCTGGCAATACCCCAGTGTGGACACATGCACCACCTACACAGTAGTTGGACGGTGCAGAGAACACGGTGAAGCATGTGAACATGCACACATCACAACTCATGCCACTGAGTCAGTACAGGTGCCCGGATGAAAGTGATGCCCAGAGTCAGATATATGAAATGCATGTGATGCATACCAGCGACAGACACCACGATGCACCCATGTGCTGATAGCCATTGCCACTATGGTGTGCATGTAGCACGTCACTCCCCTGCAGGATCACTCATAGGAAGTCACATGCCATGGCACAGGCATGCCTGCTAACTCATACATCACTGTCTCCAGTCACCTGGGCAGGGCAGCCACACAACAACAGTCTGCACTGTGTCACAATAGTAGGTCATGGGGAATGCAAGTCCTGGAGCTGAACAAGTGCACATGTACTTCCCCACACACCACATCATCTGAACCCTTATCTGTCCAGGTCATACTGATTGGACATATGGGTGACCTGTAACACAAGCCTCTGAACCTGAGCACCTCACAATCTGCTGTGAATGGGAAACAGCTGCATGGACCTCACATTCGCATACCCCAGTCTGCACGGTCAGGTGTTCAAACACCTATGTGTCACACAAGTATCGTCTCCTATGGTCACATCTCCGGTGGCATGCTGAGCCCCAACCGATAAACACCCCAGCAGTCCTGACATCGAAGCCACAGCACACTGACACAGAGGCTGACACCTGATGGGACATATCACTGAGCACAACGTGTCAGCTGATACACGGGAGTGGGAGTACAGAGTGCATTGCATGGCCTGGAGTAGGCATGACTGTCCTGCCCCACATGAATGAGGGATGAACCCTGGACAGTAGGCAGTTGGCTAAGTATGTGTGACACACGTAATATACACACTCCTGGGGCCCAAACGTAGTCCCCACCCGCAGCTTGGGTGTGTGCCAGTTACCCCAGGCACATGTGGTGGATCAGCTCAGCAATTGGACCACATATCAAAGTAACACGCAGATTACATGTCAGAACACAGGCATTGTGTAAGCAATGGACCCACCCATGATGCCCACCACAGTTAGGGGAACAGATGCTGTCCCCCACCTTGAGTCAAGCAAACTGCAAGTACACAGTACCCAAGTGACACAATTCCCTGACTGCAAGGGCCACACCTGGGTATCAGATGAGGAGTGGGCAGTGCACAATCGAGGGACATGGGTCCTGGACCACATGACTGATGTGCTGTGGAAGTTTAACCAGGCCAGAGGAGGGCACATAGCATGGCAGACAGAGTACACAATGCAGTCATGGACTCACCCCCTCCGTGCTGCTCCCTGGCCTTCAGCTGCCCATCCAGATCAGGGAAGATCACCGCCAGGATCCTGAGCATGTGGGGGGTCAGGGTCCGGTGTCCGCCCCTCCTGCGAGGAGGCGACAGCTTCAGCTAGACCCGTGCGATCCTCCGGGTCCAGCCCCGAAGGTCCTGCCACCTCTTCTGGCAGTTGCGGATCCGGCGCTTGTAGTTCCCCACGGATCTCACTGCCCGGACGATGGTCAGCCATATCTTCTGCTTCTGGTGGGCATCAACCTGTGAGGATGACAAAGTGAGAATGCTATTACTACACTTGCAACATATCCGTGCATTACACAGTTGTGTATACATGTCTCAATCACAGGGGCACATGATGTACACAGTCAGTGCAACGATGGCCATGGACAGTATGCCAGCAGTAACTACATGGTATCATTGCCTGGGAAGTAAAACCTTGTTTAAATGCACTGTCACTGCACTATACCAGTCCAGTGCATGTAACTACACACTATGGGGGGTGACAACTACTCAGTGAGCCTGCTAGCCAGTGGCGTGCAGACTGTTAGCCTTGCTAGTCAGACAACATGCACATTTAGGAAGGCAGTGGACAGAATACTCACCTGCTCCCCTGCTTTCCCATACAGCTTGCTGTACTGTGGAAGGAGGCTGTCCAGCAGGGCCTGGTTCTCCTCAGTGCTGAAGGCTGGGGCTCTCTCCACAGTACGTGCCATTGCAGGGTCCAGAGGGTGCAGATACAGCAGCAGTGGTGGTGGCAGATGTCGTCCTGGAGCATGTAGTGCAGGCAAGTGAGCTCTCAGGGGAACAGCCAGCATTATATGTGTGCTGCAGAGGCAGTTACAGTCCCATGTGTCCAAAGTGATAGGTCCAAGTCGTTAGCATCTTCTGAATCTGGCCAATCCATGGAATTGCACCACTTACACACGCCCACAGCATCCTTCAAAAGTTCAACTTCATGACACCCATGAATTTGCAACATTGTTGTGGGTGACCAACTGAATTTCCTGCATCAGACTCGTTCAAAATTTGAAAACACGTCCGTTGCCAGGCCAGGCCATAGCCAATGGGTGCACACCGATCGGTCCATTGCTGTTCAACGCGTACCCGGTATACAACGCGTACCCGCACACATTGAATGCAATGGGCCGGCCGGGCACACCGATCGGTCCATTGCTGTTCAACGCGTACCCGGGATACAACGCGTACCCGCACACATTGAATGCAATGGGCCGGCCGGGCACACCGATCGGTCCATTGCTGTTCAACGCGTACCCAGGATACAACGCGTACCCGCACACATTGAATGCAATGGGCCGGCCGGGCACACCGATCGGTCCATTGCTGTTCAACGCGTACCCGGGATACAACGCGTACCCACACACATTGAATGCAATGGGCCGGCCGGGCACACCGATCGGTCCATTGCTGTTCAACGCGTACCCGGGATACAACGCGTACCCGCACACATTGAATGCAATGGGCCGGCCGGGCACACCGAACGGTCCATTGCTGTTCAACGCCTACCCGGGATACAACGCGAACCCGCACACATTGAATGCAATGGGCCGGCCGGGCACACCGATCGGTCCATTGCTGTTCAACGCGTACCTAGGATACAACGCGTACCCGCACACATTGAATGCAATGGGCCGGCCGGGCACACTAATCGGTCCATTGCTGTTCAACGCGTACCTAGGATACAACGCGTACCCGCACACATTGAATGCAATGGGCCGGCCGGGCACACCGATCGGTCCATTGCTGTTCAACGCGTGCACTAGGATACAACGCGTACCCGCACACATTGAATGCAATGGGCCGGCCGGGCACACCGATCGGTCCATTGCTGTTCAACGCGTACCTAGGATACAACGCGTACCAGCACACATTGAATGCAATGGCCAATGTGTGCACATCGATCGGTCCATTGCTGTCCAACGCGTCCCTGTACATGTCACTGGCATATGTCACCATGCCTGTCACAGGTGAACATATGCCAGCCACATATACTTCCCAGGGAGTGAGGGGCACACCTACAACACCACAGCCTGTCCAAACTGTATCCTAAGGCATTATAAGGCTGCATTACCTATTCCGTTTATGGGGGCGAACATGTTGTTCTTTGGGTGTCACTTGGGGCAGCCACCTCCAGGCTGTGCACGTGTTCATGGGGACAGTATCCTTGGTGTTTCGTGTACATGACCACTGTGATGTGCAACTGTTCATATCTGAGCATGTGGCATAGTCACATTTCACGGTGGTGTATGTCATGTCACATGCCCCCTGAGTCCCATGTGGGACGGTATGTTTAACCCAGGCTGACCCATTGGCACAATAGTGATGGTCCTCCGCAGTCTGTGTGCATGTTGTGTTTACAATGTCTCTGATTTCATGTGCACAATGGGAGACAGTCTCCACATCCACGTTGTTTGTGCATGGACTTTGATGTTGTGCGTGTGTGTGTCACAGATGTCCATGTCTGTCCTGCCGAGGCAACAGGGACCACTACCTGTGGGGGTCATGGTTGTTTTGCTGTGGTGTATACATGATACGCCATGTCATGCCAGTGTCCATGTGGCAATACAGGGTCCCTGGGAATCTACCTGTCGTTGGGCTGTGATGCCTGGGGCACATCTGTCCTCACATGTCACTGTGGGGTGTGTTTGTAACGTGGCAGCAGGAGATGGGAAATGTGACACGTCCTCATGATACCCAATGGCACAACCTGGGACTTATTGATGCCACTTGTTGAACTGTGATGTTGGATGTTGGCCATGTATGTGCCATACATGTCCTTACGGAACTGCACACATCATGTACTTGTGCCTCATAATGATGTATCGTGTGATATTGAGTGTGTTCAATGGCACATATGTGGGGTGACTGACAATCTTTCTTTCTTCACCTATGCACTGCAGGGCACCAGCTGTCCATAGACCATTCCCTGACCTGGCAACGATGGTGGAACGTGACAGCATCCGAAGGTACCGCTTCACCAGGCAGCTGATTGATGATTTGGCAGTGCGCTTGGCACCACACCTGCAACCTGGCCGGCCGTACCCTACAGCACTGACCCCCAAGGTGAAGGTGATGGCAGCCCTACACTTCTTTGCCACCGGTACCTTTCAACACACTCTGGCGACTGCTGGTGGGATGTCACAGACCATGTTCAGCCGTGTGCTCCGCGATGTATTGGAGGCTATGTTGATATACCTGAACCAGTACATCTATTTCCCTAGACTCCAGCAACTGACTGGCGTGAAGAGTGACTTCTATGCCCTGGGGAGGATGCCGCATGTCATTGGCTCCATTGATGGGCACATGTGGCTTTGGTACCACCACAGGCCCAGGAGCAGGCATACAGGAACCGCAAGCACTACCACTCGGTCAATGCACTGGTGGTCTGTCTTGCAGATATGACCATCACACACGTGTGTGCCCGTTTACCCGGTTCTGCACACGATGCCTACGTGATGAGGAGTAGTCGCATCCCGAGGATGATGTCACAGATGCGGAACCAGCGTGCCTGGCTTGTTGGTGTGTACTGACTTTGTACCATTGTGTGTGTTCTGCAATGTAGTGTTCCACCCTCTTTTCCAACTCAGCTAATGTGCAATTGTCTGTATGTAGGTGACTCCGGATATCCCAACATGCTGTGGTTGCTGACGCCCCTCAGGAACCCTGTGACACCAGCCCAGATGCGCTACGAGGCACATGGTCGGACGAGGAGAGTTATTGAGCGGACATTTAGTCTCCTGTAGAGCCGCTTCCGCTGCCTGGACAAGACAGGAGGGTCCCTCCCATATGCCCCGGCAAATGTGTGCAAGATTGTCATCGTCTGCTGCATGCTACACAACCTGGCAGTGCGGAAGGAGTTGCCTCTCATCCTGGATGACGATGACCAACGTCCGCCACCTGTGGAGGATCCTGGCCTGGACCACGATGCCAGTGATGATGATGATGATGGTGATGTCCGCACACAGCTCATCACCAACTTCTTCAGCTGAATGTAAGTATCCAGAGATGTCATGTAACTGATGTGAGTTTGCATATGTGTTTGTGGTGCTCTGGTGCTGTTGGAGTGTGTGCATGTGCTACATGACTGTATGCGTGTAGCGATGTGTCCTTACAGGTAGTCTGTACTCCCCAACAGTGTTGACATGCTAACTTGTTTCTGGGTGGGTATCTTGTGACATGTATTGGGCATGAGTATTGCAGTTCTGTCCTGTTCTTCAGTGCTTTTGACTGCGTGTCATTTCTGTCCTTCACAGGGTACTTTCAGAGTCGTTTGGTCAACTGTGATCCCCGACACCGTGATTCGACTTCCAGGGTGGTAGCTGTTGTGTCCCTACAGGTGATGTGCACCACACCCATGGACTTCCTTCCTTCTACACTTGTTGACTGTGTGCCCGCTGCCAGGTGGGATTACCTTGCATCTGTGGTGGTTACAACATGTTGCAAATGTGTAATAAACCTGTGCTTCACTTTGTGATGTGCGTTGTCTGTGGTCACACATCTGACTGACATTTGCTTACTGCACCAGTGGGCTAGTTAACACAGACTGTGAATAGGTGTTGGGTCTGTGCAATGCAACGTATTTCCTGGCAACATCAGTGTAGGCGATGAGTCAGATGGCCATGGTGTGTATGTGTTGTGTAGCCCTGGTGGTGTGCCTCCCTCATATGTGTGACGTCGCCATGACTCACATGCCGGTGTTGTACTTGCTGTAGCAGTTAGCATGCACAGTGTCATTTCCCAGATCATCATCGCCACTTCAGAGACAACGTAGGAATCACAACAGAGGCAAGTATGGTGTATTAGTGAGTTTATTGACATACATGTGTGCGTATAGTGCACAGGATGGTGGGTGCTGTACATTGTGATTGTAATCCAAAGTTCCTAGATGATTTGGAAGTCCTGGTAGCAGAAATGTCCAGAGTAAAGTCCACAGTCATCTGAGACATTGGTCCAACTTGAGCTCCCCATGTCATGTGGGAGAGTTGTGTTGCAGTCAACAGGGTGAACAGTTTGCGCACAAAGGTGATTATCCAGAACAGGTTTTGGCTTCCTGGGGGTTGCACATGGCCATCGGCCTCTCACTTGCCCCTCCTCGGACGGCCCCTCTTCTTTGGGGGGGGACCTTCAAGTGCAGGCTGCTGCGGTGCAGGGGAGTCTCCGCCAGAGTCATCCTCCCTCCCTGTGGCAGTTGCAGTTGTTTCAGCAGCAGATGTTGTGGGCACACAGGGAGGTGTTGACTGGTTGCTGCTCATCTGGCGGAGGCATTGTAATATGTCCCTATGCACCGCCGTCATCTCTTGCAGTGTGTCCCACTTGGACTCCACGCGGGACATGTGTGAGTCCAAGCGGGCATGATGGGCAGCCTGCTGCTGTTTAATGTCCGTGAGGAGCCCCACTACCTGGCTGAGCTCTCCGGTGCTGGACTGGTACGCATCGGCTATGCGTGCCAGTTGTGGGTCATTATGCAGTCCAGACCCCTCTGCGATCAGTGACCTGTGTCTCCCACCCCTCCCACCACCCCTGGCGACACGTGCAGTACCTGAGGTGGCACGCACAGGTGACCCTGGGCCCCCTTGGGGGTTGTTGGTGGTGTTGGTGTCCATGGCCTCACGTTGGTCCAGGGTCCCTGTGCTGGTGGTGCTCCTTGGTCTTTCCATGTCGGCAGGGGTGGTATGTGTGTTGACAGTCGTTGGATGGGTGGGTGCAGGGGGTGCAGCTGGTGGTCCTGCTGGTGCTCCATGATGACTTGCTCTGGAGGTGCCAGGTTGGTCTTCTTCATCCGAGGAGGGCAGAGGCTGTTCCACACCAGTGAGCTCCGTATCCTCTTGAGCCTGTGACGGGGACTCCTCAGCGTCTGCTGCTGTGTCCCCATCATCACCTGTTTTTGGGAGACACACACAATGTATGTTATGTTTCAGCAGGTATCAATGGTTGACACACCTGACAGTTGTGACTGTGCCTCTGGATGCGGGCCTGTACATTGCATTGTCCGAAGTTGTCACAGTCAGGGGTTGATATTGGTGTAGCACATTGTCCTGCATTATTTGGGCATTTCCATGTGAATGTTGGGGTGTGTACATGGTCTGCATTGGTTGTATTTGGTTGACATCCGGCCCTCCTTCCCACCCAGCCAGATATCCCACCATGGAACGTGCTTCCATTGCAGGGAGTGCAAGTTGTCTTTCAGGATGTCAGTCAGTGGTGTCCTGCTGTTGGTTGGTGCACAGTTGCCAGCAGGGCCTTGTGCTCCCCACAGCAGTAGCCAGTGTCAGCCATCTTGTCAGTTGTTTTCCACTCCCTGTGATGTGGGTATGGTTCATGGTGGTGTTGATGTGCGCATTGTGAGGGTGAGCAATATCTGTGACTACCACTCCCATCATGCTATTGCCTCCACCCCCCTTCCCAGCATGCCCATACTTCCTTCCTTTTGA
This sequence comes from Calotriton arnoldi, assembly GCA_963921515.1. NCBI lineage: Eukaryota > Metazoa > Chordata > Amphibia > Caudata > Salamandridae > Calotriton > Calotriton arnoldi. The sequence continues at coordinate 566,169 of CAWUFW010010823.1, read as the reverse complement.
GTGTACTTCACTGTGTGTGGGTGTGACAGCAATGGCAAGATGGCTGACAGTGGTGCCCTGCTGTTGGTTGTTGGCCAGTTCCCAGCATGGCCTTGTGCTCCCCACAACAGAGCACCAGTGTCAGACATCTTCGAAGTGGCTTTTGACTCCCTGTGAGGTGTGCATGCTTGGGTGTGTTCTTGCTGGGCCATGTGTGTGGGGGATGTTGGGCTGTGACTACCACTCCCATCATGCTTTTGCCTCCACCCCCTTCCCAGCATGCCCATGCTTCCTTCCTTTTGACTCTGCTTCCCTGTGGGGTTGTGTGCCTGTGCTGACAAGATGGCTGACAGTGTTATCCTGGGGTTTGTTTTGCTACAAGTCCCATGTGTGTCCCTGTGCTTCACACTGCATGACGCAGGGTTGTGGTTCTTTGTGGGATATTTGATTGGTGTGTGAGGCAATGCTTTCTCCCAGGTGAGTTGTGTGTAGTTTGTGTTAGGGGTGTGGGTGGGTGGAGCTGCTGGTGACTATGGTCAGTGCTGTGAGTCCTCCTTCCCACCCAGCCAGATATCCCACCATGGAACGTGCTTCCATTGCAGGGAGTGCAAGTTGTCTTTCAGGATGTCAGTCAGTGGTGTCCTGCTGTTGGTTGGTGCACAGTTGCCAGCAGGGCCTTGTGCTCCCCACAGCAGTAGCCAGTGTCAGCCATCTTGTCAGTTGTTTTCCACTCCTTGTGATGTGTGCATGGTTCAGGGTGGTGTTGATGGGCCAATTGTGAGGCTGACCAATATCTGTGACTACCACTCCCATCATGCTATTGCCTCCACCCCCCTTCCCAGCATGCCCATACTTCCTTCCTTTTGAGTGTACTTCACTGTGTGTGGGTGTGACAGCAATGGCAAGATGGCTAACAGTGGTGTCCTGCTGTTGGTTGTTGTCCAGTTCCCAGCATGGCCTTGTGCTCCCCACCACAGTGCACCAGTGTCAGACATCTTTGATGGGGCTTTCCACTCTCTGTGAGGTGTGCATGCTTCAGTGTGAGCTTGCTGGGCCATGTGTGGGGGGATGTTGAGCTGTGACTACCACTCCCATCATGCTGTTGCCTCCACCCCCTTCCCAGCATGCCCATACTTCCTTCCTTTTGAGTGTACTTCACTGTGTGTGGGTGTGACAGCAATGGCAAGATGGCTGACAGTGGTGTCCTGCTGTTGGTTGTTGGCCAGTTCCCAGCATGGCCTTGTGCTCCCCACAACAGAGCACCAGTGTCAGACATCTTTGAAGTGGCTTTTGACTCCCTGTGAGGTGTGCATGCTTGGGTGTGTTCTTGCTGGGCCATGTGGGTGGGGGATGTTGGGCTGTGACTACCACTCCCATCATGCTTTTGCCTCCACCCCCTTCCCAGCATGCCCATACTTCCTTCCTTTTGAGTGTACTTCACTGTGTGTGGGTGTGACAGCAATGGCAAGATGGCTGACAGTGGTGTCCTGCTGTTGGTTGTTGGCCAGTTCCCAGCATGGCCTTGTGCTCCCCACCACAGAGCACCAGTGTCAGACATCTTTGAAGTGGCTTTTGACTCCCTGTGAGGTGTGCATGCTTGGGTGTGTTCTTGCTGAGCCATGTGTGTGGGGGATGTTGGGCTGTGACTACCACTCCCATCATGCTTTTGCCTCCACCCCCCTTCCCAGCATGCCCATGCTTCCTTCCTTTTGACTCTGCTTCCCTGTGGGGTTGTGTGCCTGTGCTGACAAGATGGCTGACAGTGTTATACTGGGGTTTGTTTTGCTACAAGTCCCATGTGTGTCCCTGTGCTTCACACTGCATGACCCAGGGTTGTGGTTCTTTGTGGGATATTTGATTGGTGTGTGAGGCAATGCTTTCTCCCAGGTGAGTTGTGTGTAGTTTGTGTTAGGGGGTGTGTGGGTGGAGCTGCTGGTGACTATGGTCAGTGCTGTGAGTCCTCCTTCCCACCCAGCCAGATATCCCACCATGGAACGTGCTTCCATTGCAGGGAGTGCAAGTTGTCTTTCAGGATGTCAGTCAGTGGTGTCCTGCTGTTGGTTGTTGCACAGTTGCCAGCAGGGCCTTGTGCTCCCCACAGCAGTAGCCAGTGTCAGCCATCTTGTCAGTTGTTTTGCACTGCCTGTGATGTGTGCATGGTTCATGGTGGTGTTGATGTGCACATTGTGAGGGTGGGCAATTTCTGTGACTACGACTCCCATGATACTATTGGCTACACTGACTTGCCCAGCATACACAGTATTCCTTCCTTTCAGTGAGCTTCCCTGTGAGGTGGTGTTGTGGTGGTGGCTACATGTCTGACTGTGTTTGTTGGTTATATTTGTGCCACTGCCTAGCTCTATTTGTTGTTAGGTTTGTACATGTGATGACACAGTTACATTTCACTATGAGCTGGCATGTATTGTGTTTATCTGGCTGACATACACATTTTGGGATGATCTGTTTTGGTTGGTGTGTATTTGCTAAGGGTGCATGGTTTGACTCTCCCCTTGACAGTGATGTGTGTGTATTGTGGCACAATATTGTGTACATTTGTTGTGTACTCACCAGGCTCTGGAATGTTTTCTAGTCCATAGACGCTCACTGGTGGTAGGATGGCACGCACCTTCTCCTCCCAGGGCCTGAGGTATAGTGGTTTGGCAGGAGGGCCACTGCCGGTGTGTTGGCTCAAGATGTAGTCCTTCTTCAACAGGTCCTTGACCCTCCTGCGCACGTCATACCACCTGTTCTGGATGTCTCCCTTTGTGCACAAACATGGTGATTGTGCGTTCACCCTGTCGACGATCCTCTCCCACATCTTGGTTTTCTGCGCCATGGGTGTCTGTTGGACCAATGTGCCAAACAGCTGTGGCTCTACCCTGAGGATCTCATCTACCAGGACTTCCAATTCACTATCTAGGAACTTGTGATTCTTCTTTGGGGGCATGGTGTTGGGTGGTGCTGGTGTGTGATGTGTGTGTTGGTGTGCAAGTGAGGGTGTGTGAGTGTGTGTTTTGCTGGGTGTATGTGAGGGTGCTATTTGTTGTGGTGCTGCTGGTGTGTGGCTTGTGTGATGGATGAGCTGTGAGTGTGTGTGTGGTTGCTGTCTGTTGGTGTTGAGTGCTGGCAGGTAATTTGAATTTGCAAGGGATCATGGTAGGGATTAGTGTCCTTTATATGGGTGGAGTTGTGGGTGTGTCTTTGTTCCCTGTTTCCCCCCCCAGTATTTATTTGCTTAGTGATAGCTTGTTTGGCCTTTTTTTGTGGGTTTTTTTCCTTGGTTCTTTTTGTGCATGTTGGAGACGTTCTTGTGACCGAGTCGGACCCTCCAGTTGTCTCGTGCGAGCCTCTCCGATTCGTTCACGCTGTGTTTGTGCTGTTTTCTGTGCTGCGTACGCGTCGGTCGCAGGGTTTTGGGTTGCTTCGGCTCGCAGTTTTGAATGCGTGTCGGTCGTGCGGCTTGGGCTCCGTGCGACTCGGTCGTGTTTTCCACGAGTTGCATCGTACTTGGCGGGTCGGAGTTCGCGGGTACTTTTCGTTCGGGATTCTTCCTGGTGCGTGTCGGTCGGTTCGATTCGCGTGCTTTTCCAGCCAGATGGCTGTTTTCCGGGCGGCTCGGTCGTTCGGCTTGTGTTCCGTACGAGTCGGTCGGATTTAGCACGCTTTTCATCGTACTTTGCGGGTCGGGCTGCACGGGTACGTGTCGGTCGGTATTTATTCCGGCTCCGAGACGGTCGGTACGTTTTCCGGCCGGGATCGGAATCGACCCCTATATCAGTTTGATAGGAAGTCATGGGCTTACTTGTGGTCTACTTTGCAGGTATTGGCAATAGTTAGCTACACCGGGACAAGAGTCCATATCAGTTTGATAGGGTGTCATGGGCTTACTTGTGGTCTACCTTGCAGGCTATCGATATTGGCAATAGGTATCTACACTGGGTCTGGAGTCTATATCAGAATCCAATGGCTCGTGTGGTTTTAGCAGGGCGTAGCTCATCAGTGTTTAAGGTGTCTTGCGGTACTCGTCAGGAATGCCCAGTGTGTCCACTTTTATTTGCACTCTATCTTGAACACTATTTGCAGCACCTTGTTCAGAACTCAGGCATAGCACTGATTGTGGTCAGTGGACTGAAGATTAAAATCAGTGCATATGATAATGATGCGACTGTGTACTCACCGGAGCAATTAATTGCTAATGAGGCAGCCAGATTTGGGGCTTTCTCTGGTTATTGTCTTAATCTGTCTAAAACCCAGATAATTCTGATCTATATATTTACTGTAAAAGAACCAAGGATATCCTCAGTTGCCACGTATCTGGTGGTCAAGATCTCCTCTTCCGTTAGTCGTATAATCAACCTGAGTTACGAACAACTGCTACGCCAGTTCATTGTTAAGATGCAGCTATTGAATTGACAACCAATAAGTATTATTGGCTGTTATCTTATAGTTAAGATAACTATTCCCCCTAAGTTCCTTTATCTTTTCGGGTCATCCCTTTACGAGTACCTGAAACTTCCTTTAAGCGGATAAAAGGTGCTGTGGGTAGTTTCATATGGGGATATAAGAAAGCTAGAGAGGCCATTTAATATCTGAATCTCTCTCCCCGTCAAGGGGGGTGGGGCCTTCCAGATTTTAAGATATATTTTTGTGCCGCTTTTGGCAATCGTATGCGGGGCCTTCTTGCAGACTGTCATTCAGATTGCAATACCTATGCGTATCAAATAGTGGTCAGGGATGAATGGAAGTTTTTATTATGTAGGTTGTTTGATCCTAACTATTTCAAAAAGGTATGGTTTAAGCTTAATATTGACATATGTAGAATCTGGGGAGATAGCTGCCTGGCCTTCCAAATTCTGTTGTTGCATTCTCACACACCGTTGTGGGGTAATCCATCTCTACCATTGATATTTCAGGATGCAGCTGTTAGACAGTAGTACTCTAGAATCATAGAATTGATGAGCCAATTGTATAATTAGCAAGGACTTCACACTTTCGCTATGCTACAAGGAGGATATGCCCTCTCTCATGATAGGTTTTTAAAATATCTACAACTACGGGATTATCTGCAGCAGTTAATGCTTCTAGTATTACGATGAGTGATGATGCTGTACTCCTGACATATATATATACTCAGAGGATCGTAAGCTAATAATCTGTAACATGTACTGAATAATGACAGAACTTAGAGAGGATGATCTTCGTAGCTTAGCTTGTAAATGAAGCTCTAAGACTGGATTGCCAGTGCAGATATCTGATCTTAACGATGTGTTTGAAATAATATACTCCTCGGTTACCGTGGTCAGTTTAAAGTTGCAACAATTCAGAACAATTTGTATGCTCTATTATACACCAGAAAGGATAGCCAAGTGGGATATTAGTGAAAGTAGCTATAAGAGTAGCTGTCCTAGGTGTGCGTTATATGCGGCAGACATAGGGCATATGCTTGCTACCTGCGTACATTTACAGCAATTCTGCAGGGATATAGCTCAGTATATGTCCCAGCGTTTACAATGTGATCTGCAACTAATTGTTAAAGATATTATGGTAGGCCTTAAGCAGGATGTTGGCAAGAATATATTGAGGGCTGTAGCTCTTGCTATTGTTGTTGCTCGTCTGGGTATCACCAGGGAATGGATAATATCGAAATCCCCCACTGTGTGTCAGCGGTGGGCATTACTGGGTCAGGTTTATGAGATTGAGTTTGCAATTCTCGAACTTAGGGCATGAAAAAAGGGGGCTAGACATAAATCCGATTTCTGCACCTATGTTCTGATCTATGAGGGCAAAATAAGACATTTGGGATATGACGTGAGAAATATGAAAAATGAATAATGACCCTTTTCCTTAGTATATATTACTGGCTTTACCTTGTTTCTTCCAAATGTATATCCTATGTAATTGTTTTTTTTGCATGTGACCATGTTCCTTCTGAAATAAAAATAAAATAAAAAATAGACTTTTGCTCTATGATAAACTCAAAAGTAAAGTTGAAAAACATAAAACTTAAACATGTGAGGATGGCATAAGGCAGGGGCTTGAGTAAACATCCTCTTAAGTGTCAGCCCTTTCAGCCTGATTATCCCACAAAAAAATTCTCTTATTTTACTTTCTAAAAATGACTAATGTCACTAGACTAATGTCCCTAGTTATTTCCGCAAAGTTCTTAATAAGTTGATAACAAAAGTTTGAAAATACAAGGAAACAATGAGTCTCTTTGACATTAGTAGATGAAGGTAGAACAAGGAACAGAGGTCTCTAGTTAAAGGAGTATGCAGAATTTATGTGCAGTCAAATGCTAATTTTAATCAATTAAACAATTAAAGTCACAAAAGCTGTGCAGTGAGTGCCAATGCAGAACAACGTACTTGGTGATCTTTCATAAGTGACATATGCATGTGATAAATGTGATCATCTTGTGAGCCAAAAGAACAAGAACAACACTGATTATATCAGTAGGCACTGAAAAGCGTAATAACTCCCTAGCAGACATCCACTGAGAAAGAATTTGTCAGAATAGCCTTAAATTCCAAAATGCACGATGGAAGCCAGGGGCCGGTCACGTGGGACTGTTTGTGAGTGCCTGTGTGTGGAATCACCATAAAGCAGGCAGGGGTCAGGGCAGACAGAAACAGGCTGCAGGAGCAATTAAGTCCTGTTAGCCAAAGTAGGAGCAATCATTATGAGCAATCATACGGTGCAAAAACACTGATTTCTGTGCTAATTCTCAAAACAAGTGGGTTTTTTTGGGAGGTTTATATAGCGCGAACTCGACCCAAAGGTATCAGAGCACTTTACATGAGCACCAGTTGCATTGCAGACGGACACATTCATTTTGTACGGCATGGGGAGATAAAGTGATTTGCCCAGAATCACAGGATGTTGAGCGCCCCTGCCTAGACTCGAACCTGGTTCCCTAGCTTCGAGTTTGAGCACTCTAGCCTGATATGGGGTGGTGATACTGCAATCAAGAACTACTAGACCCGTGCTATGAGAATTCCCAGATGCAGTATTACCTCATTGGGATTCCCATGACTCTCTGAATGAAGGCATTAGTTAATGCAACAATCCTTCTGCAAGTGATTGCCTTAAGGAGAAGCCTAGGTGTATTTTAAGCCCCATTCTATCTTGTGTTTTTAAATAATGTAAGTTGCTTGAATAGACACCTATCCTAAATAATCAGGAACCTTCCTTACTACCTTGTACACTGTCAACACAAGCAAAGTTATTTTATGAATGCATCTTACACTCACTGAAAAGTGTTTATTTATTTCTATTCATATCCAACTAATGTATTAAAATACAGAGGTAGAAGATGTCATAATTTTGGTTTGAAGCGATACTCGTCCACTATATAGAAATCGTGGAGTGGAGATAATTGGGTAAGGAAATTTGATTAATTTTGGAAAAATACAGACATTTTTCTGCAATGATAGTTACGATGTTACAAAATGATTGTTGGAAATATTCATGAATATCATTTGGTAACTGTAAACTTATTGAAGAAAAGAGAGAGGGACCCTATAACGCCAAAAGGATAGGGTACCAATAGACCAAAGTCAAAAAACAATCCCTTTGGGAGCAGATATTTTAACCACAAACACCACTCTTACATACACTACTCACTCAAATAGGGTGGATCATGCTCAGAGGAGTAGAGAACATGAACTAGGAAAGTCAAATCAGTGCAAAAAATCGTACTTAACCCAAAATGTATTAAAATAATGTATATAGATACAATGTCAAATTTAAAACGTTTAAAAATAATTCATTAAAAAACAAATTAATATACAAATATATCATTCAACGAATCACAAAAAAAAATCATCAATACAGGTTAAAAAACCACAACAAGTGGGACAAACAAAACTGCAAGGAAAATATGTTCTTGTCAGGAAAACATCACGATAGTCAAACAACCAATCAATAAAGTTTCAATGCACACAACTGAGACAAAAAGCTCCAGTCGAATATTAATCATGTAGTGTAACATAAATCATTGATCCGTGATGTGTTTCAAAAACAGAGCGTCCGACGCGTTTCGGTGGGTCCAATCTTATATCTCCCCACCTTCTTCAGGAAAGTAATAATTCTTCCCACCTCGTTTAGATAATTCTCCTAGTTTGCGCAGAAAAATCCTCACCATCCACTTATCAAGAAATAGGCATTTACTCTTGCTTCTGACAGTATCAAATCAGTGCCTTTTCTAGACGAGATTCACTTCCCAGTGTGTGCTGAGAGAAGAAAAGACAGATGTGCTGCCAATCTTTTGTTAAAAAGTAGTGGTTTTCAAAACATTGTCGTCTCGTTATCAAATCCAAAGGAGGGACGATAAATTCTCACTCCATATGATGCAACTGCAAAATGGACCCACGTTCCTTGTATCCGGGATTCTAGACGGGGTACTCTGCCTCCGTGCATAAACTTATGACAAACTATTTCCATCTGACTTTGTATTTAGGTTTTCCGTTTTATTTTCAGAACACAATAATCGTCACCCTAGTACTTTTATCATGATTATGTAGTTCACAATTGATAGGAATGCCCTGACGAAGCGATGACTAAAGACAAGAAACGTGTTGGCATCTCTTTTCCTATTAGCATAATCATGATCCTTGAATAAATGAAAAATTGGAATGTCTATTAAGACTACCAAGCAAATCTAAATGCTGAAATCACAAATGAATTAACTGAAGAAGAGTTTGAATTTCATATGAGAAAAATAAAAAGTGAAATTAATGTGCTGGGAAAAGATTTCAAATTCATATAGGAAAAAAAGGTGGAAAAGCATAACTGCAAATGTGTACGATATAGTTTGTGGATGTTAATGACATGGAATACATAATCAAGTGTATTAATAGCACACCACCTGTGGGAGGGACATGCGGAAAAAGAATCGCTGAGGCTTAATGTGCTGATCAATCGGGGCATGTATTTATTCAGGGTCGAAAAAAATGAGATTTTAACAAAGTAATTAATTCTGGGTCTTCTCCTCTTCCCACAGCATTCACTGTTCTTATTTATCTTCCAGGGTATCTTCTGTCAGGTGGATGTCCCCAGGTGTCTCAGGGAAAAGAGAAGAAGGAGGCGGTAAGTATATCTGTTTGGGTTACTGAAGTTGTTAGTGTAGTATCCTTCACCACACCCGGAAGTGTTGGAAAGAAAAGGCTGAGCCTCTTGGTGATGTTCTATAGGGGTAACCAGAGTGCAAACAAACATTTGTTAAGTGTCCTCCCTCTCTTTCTCTGATACCATGTGTTCTCACACACAAGTAATACTCCCCACTGGCAACCAATAATTTCACCAAGGCAGAATGGCAGGTTTTGATGGCAGGAGGACGGGGCTCCCACGTTCACCCCCCCTCCTTTTTCCTTTTCTCCCGCTTCTTTTTTTGCTCCTTTTTTTTTTTTTCAAGGAACCGGTCAATTTCTACACCGCACTCAAGAGGGAAGAAAGAAGAAAAAAATAATAATAATATTAACGTAAATAACCGAATGCCTCTGTTTAGTCTCCTGTCCCATTAGGGAGACTAAGGGGCTGGTCAGTGAGAATGCACCAATACCCGTTGACACCCCCTCGTGACACACCCCTTCCCGCGTTGTTTCGGTTTCAGTGCCAACTCCCCGGTCCCCTTCCGCGTCGGTAGTACTTACCACACAGGCCGCAACTCTCCTGAGTTGCAGTGGTGTGAAGGCAGTCTCCGGGGGTGTCCACCACTCTTCACTCCAGTTCTCTGGAGGGTCGTCTACTTTGTTGTCTCATTCCTTCTCCCTCAGCTCGGCGACCTCTCTCCGCGTCTCTGCTGGGCTGGCTTTCCTCCCTCTCGCTCATGGTTGTTGGCGTCTTCCGAGTCTTCCTTCCCTCGCCCTCCGTATTCGCCCGCGTCACATACACAGAGCTCCACACCTCCTCTAAGCCCACCGGTTCTTCCCATTAGGTCTTACATGGGAGGGGCCGGCCCTCTTCCTGTGAGCGAGAGTCGTTTCTATAGGTTAACCCTTTTTCTTTTCTTTCAGGGATGAAGTCGTCAGTGTTCTGCGGGACGTTGCATAGGCGACGCACGTAAGGTAGGTGATTCACTAGGGTGAGGTTCTCCTCCTCACACCACCCTTGTCGTGATTACCAAAACTATTGTCATAAACAGTTTTAGCAATATGAAATACCTACATAAGTATCACCAAAATAATAGCCATAGCAGCAAGCGTTTTTAGCGGTATGCAGACAAAATATCGAGCTTTTAATATTGGGAGACAGAAATATTGTGCACAAAATTATTGTGATACAAAAATATAATATCATGATGCAGAAATATTGCTGTCAAGAATATCATTTTCTTTCGGTAAGTAATATCTTGGTTAGGAATATCATTGTTTTTAATATTGTTTCAATAATATAGTTGTTAAAAATATTTTTTGATTATTTTAATGTGTATTAGTGTATATATTAATTTAATGTGTTATTACTGTTTGCATAATTGTTCTAAATGTTTTAAATACAGTTTGTAATTGTAAGAAATTTTGATTTAATTTAATTGCTAAAAGTAATGTATAGTGTCATAGCAGGTTGTTGAGCTTGTAAGAGATGAGGGTGGGAAGTTAATTAATTAATAACTAATTATTAATTAATAATTATTAAGTAAGAATGCAATTTATATCAATTTTGCACATTGTGTCATACTGATTTATTTTAGTTGTATTTTAGGTGTGGGTTTCTAGGTTTGTAGGGGTATAGGGTGGGAAGATAATTATTTAATAGCTAAATATAATTAGTCAATACATTTTATTAGTATTTTAATTGATTAATAATTATGTATATTATGTACTAATTATATATTTTAGAGGTGGGCTGCTAGGTTTGTAGGATTATAGGGTGGGAAATTAATCGAAGTAACAATTAAAAATTATTGTTTTTTAATTGATTAATTATTAAATTGTTTATCCATTATGTAATTGTTTTTATTGTTTATATATATATATATATATATATATATACACATATATATATTTTCATGTAATTTAACATTGTTTATATTAAGATTTGTATAAAAAAAATATAAATTATTAGGGTTATTCAAATATGTAATGTGTTTGAAGTGAACCTCTTTGCCTACTGTTGCACAGACTGGAGTGGAAATAGTAAATTTAACCCTTCCAAAGTTCAAAACGTTCCATACTCTAGCACAGGCTGGAGTGGGAATAGTAAATGTAATCCCTTCGCAGTCCAATGCTTTCCCTTCTGTCATACAAACTGGAGTGAGAATAGTAAATTTAATCCCTTCGAAGTCCAACGCTTTCCCTACTTATTATAGTATTTTTGGTAAAGATGTTTCTTGAAGTTTTAAATTTGTGATATTTAATTTGTCTAAATTAATTAATATATTTTTGTTATTGAATTGTTTATATTTTTATTGTTTTATTGTGTATGTCATATATATATATAAATATATATAAGTCTTATTTTCACAGAAATACATTTTAAACATCACAAAAATGAATACAATGTAAAATTAATTTATTAAGTATGTTACACTACATATATTTATATAAAGACATATATGTATATGTGTGTGTTTATATAGTATTAAATATTAGTGAAATGTATTTAATTTACATTATACTAAATCTATATATTAACACATTTAACATTTACTACTTTAAATTCTATTTACATTAAAAATAGATATTTTTGTATATTTTCTGACAATATTAGCATCAACTATATTTGTTTTCCGACACAATATTTTGGTAAACGATATTTTTGACATGCTCTTTGTGTCAAACAATATTGTTTACCTCAATATTGTGTCAGTGACCTGTTTTTCGCACCAAGAATATAATGATTATTTTTAGGGAGAGAGCGAGGGGAAAGTAAGTCCCTTAGTTCATCCTCCAAAAAGATAAGTTCAAAGATTCACCTTCTAGTTTTGTGGAGCTATTTTATCTGAAAAGACTATTACAGTGAATGGTTTTCTTTAAAAAAGGACGCATATCCTTCACCCACACTAGGGGGCTGATTACGATAGCGGGCAGTCGGACTGCCACCCGCTGTCACGGTGGTCAGGAGACCACCCGACAAGCAGGCGGTGGACCGACTGCCACATTACGATGTAACCACCAGGCTGGCGGTCGCAAAGTGCTCCTTTACCCGGCGACTTGTTATGAGGCCCTGGAAAAGGGCAGTAGCACCAGCCACTGTGCAAAGGAGCACTGCCTGCACATCCATGCACCATGTGCCATGCACCATGCGGTGCATGGCACATGGTGCATGGAGGTGAGTGGAGGCACTACATGTGCCCCCAGGGCCACTTTACAGTAGCCCACGATGGACCGGGCCCTGTTTGGCGCCCCCAAAATAAGTTTCCGTCATCTTTTTCATGGCGGTCTTTCCGACATGAAATGGCTGTCAAAAAGGGATATCATAATCCCAACGGCAGTGCTGCCTTGGCACCGCTTCCATTCAGGATTGCGATTCCGACCGCCACCCTGTCAGGATCAAATGATCCTGTTGTAGGTAGCAGTCTTCCCCCCAACTGCTTAGGGTCTGACCACCTGCACTGAAAGGCGGTGGTCGGACTGCCACTGATGGCCTGTCGGTGTGTGGTCTGACCGTATTAAGGGCCTAGGTGTCATGCTTCATAATTGAGGTTGTTCCACGCCAGCAACAAATGTGGCTAGGTTGACTCAACATGAGCTTCTTTTTGGACTTTGTGGTATGAGGTATACTGATATGTCTTGAAGAGTATTTGCATTGCTAAAACTGTGTGCAGCAGGGACAATCAACATTTTTATTAGTGAATTTGCCTTGCTACTATCAGATTAAAAACCTACGGTATCAGTTTAGTAGGACCCTTCTTGTGTTTTGTATGCTGATCAACATGTTTCTGCCCTTCTATCTTGCCTTTACAAACAATGAAATAACCTTCAGAAACTAGCATCAACTTTACATTTGAAAAGGTGTTGTTGTAGGATGTGGTAAAGGAAGATTGCAAATACATGAGTCCCTTAAAATTGAAATCAGAACACTTATGAATGAAGCTAGACTAAAAGGCTGGATTTCAAGACAGGTAAGCAAATTGCTTGTGGCCAAAGATCCTAGGGTACCACACTTTTACACACTCTCTAAGATCCAAAGAAATAAACATTTATCTCCTGGGGGGATCCACTGTATCCACTATTGGGCTTCTTTTAGAATCACTGGCACAGTATGGTGACTATGGTGGCACAGTATAAAGACTTTTTCTGCCAAACATTTGTCACGCAAATGCGTTCTTTCCAAAAATTATACCAGTAAACTTTTTAACCTAGCTGAGCTTTGACCCTAACACAGAAACAAATCTTTCATTTGATACATGCTTTATTTGATATAGAAGCCTGTTACAGAGCTGCCAAATAGAAAATCTATCGTAGGCGAACATTTCCTCCACAGCATGAATGGCATTCACATACCCCCATTACATTTGTAATCGAATGTACCACATTAGTACTCTCTAGGAGTTGTTTTCAATTTGATGATGGACAGTTTTGACAGATAGGGGGGCTCAATTATGGGCTGTTCCTGCCTGTGCTCCCAGCTCGGTGAATCTCTATGTCAGCAGTTTTGAACCAGAAACAAAACACAATAGGAATCCCTGCAAAGACTATGGGGCCGATTCCGATTCGGGCCGGAAAACGTACCGACCGACTCGGAGCCGGAATAAATACCGACCGACACGTACCGGTGCAGCCCGACCCGCAAAGTACGATGAGAAGCGTGCAAAATACGACCGACGCGTACGGAACACAAGCCGAACGACCGAACCGCGCGGAAAACAGCCATCCGGCCGGAAAACCACGTGAAACAAACCGACCGACACGCACCAGGAAAAATCCCGAACGAAACGTACCCGCGAACTCCTACCCGCCAAGTACGATGCAACACGTGGAAAACACGACCGAGTCGCACGGGGCCCAAGCCGCACGACCGACACGCATACAAAACTGCGAGCCGAAGCAACCCAAAACCCCGCGACCGACGCGTACGCAGCACAGAAAACAGCACAAACACAGCGTGAGCGAATCTGAGAGGCTCGCACGAGACAACTGGAGGGTCCGACTCGGTCAGAAGAACGTCTCCTACATGCACAAAAAGAACCAAGGAAAAAAAAACACAAAAAAAGGCCAAACAAGCAAACACAAAGTAAATAAATACTGGGTGGGGAAACAGGGAACAAAGACACACCCACAACTCCACCCATATAAAGGACACAAATCCCTACCATGATCCTTTGCAAATTCAAATTACCTGCCAGCACTCAACACCAACAGACAGCAACCACACACACACTCACAGCTCATCCATAACACAAGCCACACACCAGCAGCACCACAACAAATAGCACCCTCACATACACCCAGCAAAACACACACTCACACACCCTCACTTGAACACCAACACACACATCACACACCAGCACCACCCAACACCATGCCCCCAAAGAAGAATCACAAGTTCCTAGATAGTGAATTGGAAGTCCTGGTAGATGAGATCCTCAGGGTAGAGCCACAGCTGTTTGGTACATTGGTCCAACAGACACCCATGTCGCAGAAAACCAAGATGTGGGAGAGGATCGTCGACAGGGTGAACGCACAATCACCATGTTTGCGCACAAAGGTAGACATCCAGAACAGGTGGTATGACGTGCGCAGGAGGGTCAAGGAGCTGTTGAAGAAGGACTACATCGTGAGCCAACACACCGGCAGTGGCCCTCCTGCCAAACCAGTATACCTCAGGCCCTGGGAGGAGAAGGTGCGGGCCATCCTACCACCAGTGAGCGTCTATGGACTAGAAAATATCCCTGAGCCTGGTGAGTACACAACAAATGTACACAATATTGTGCCACAATACACACACATCACTGTCAAGGGGAGAGTCAAACCATGCACCCTTAGCAAATACACACCAACCAAAACAGATCATCCCAAAATGTGTATGTCAGCCAGATAAACACAATACATGCCAGCTCATAGTGAAATGTAACTGTGTCATGGCATGTACAAACCTAACAACAAATAGAGCTAGGCAGTGGCACAAATCTAACCAACAAACACAGTCAGACATGTAGCCACCACCACAACACCACCTCACAGGGAAGCTCACTGAAAGGAAGGAATACTGTGTATGCTGGGCAAGTCAGTGTAGCCAATAGCATCATGGGAGTCGTAGTCACAGAAATTGCCCACCCTCACAATGCGCACATCAACACCACCATGAACCATGCCCACATCACAGGGAGTGGAAAACAACTGACAAGATGGCTGACACTGGCTACTGCTGTGGGGAGCACAAGGCCCTGCTGGCAACTGTGCAACAACCAACAGCAGGACACCACTGACTGACATCCTGAAAGACAACTTGCACTCCCTGCAATGGAAGCACGTTCCATGGTGGGATATCTGGCTGGGTGGGAAGGAGGACTCACAGCACTGACCATAGTCACCAGCAGCTCCACCCACACACCCCCTAACACAAACTACACACAACTCACCTGGGAGAAAGCATTGCCTCACACACCAATCAAATATCCCACAAAGAACCACAACCCTGGGTCATGCAGTGTGAAGCACAGGGACACACATGGGACTAGTAGCAAAACAAACCCCAGGATAACACTGTCAGCCATCTTGTCAGCACAGGCACACAACCCCACAGGGAAGCAGAGTCAAAAGGAAGGAAGCATGGGCATGCTGGGAAGGGGGTGGAGGCAAAAGCATGATGGGAGTGGTAGTCACAGCCCAACATCCCCCACACACATGGCCCAGCAAGAACACACCCAAGCATGCACACCTCACAGGGAGTCAAAAGCCACTTCAAAGATGTCTGACACTGGTGCTCTGTGGTGGGGAGCACAAGGCCATGCTGGGAACTGGCCAACAACCAACAGCAGGACACCACTGTCAGCCATCTTGCCATTGCTGTCACACCCACACACAGTGAAGTACACTCAAAAGGAAGGAAGTATGGGCATGCTGGGAAGGGGGTGGAGGCAATAGCATGATGGGAGTGGTAGTCACAGCTCAACATCCCCCCCACATGGCCCAGCAAGCTCACACTGAAGCATGCACACCTCACAGAGAGTGGAAAGCCCCATCAAAGATGTCTGACACTGGTGCTCTGTGGTGGGGAGCACAAGGCCATGCTGGGAACTGGCCAACAACCAACAGCAGGACACCACTGTCAGCCATCTTGCCATTGCTGTCACACCCACACACAATGAAGTACACTCAAAAGGAAGGAAGTATGGGCATGCTGGGAAGGGGGGTGGAGGCAATAGCATGATGGGAGTGGTAGTCACAGATATTGCTCACCCTCACAATGCGCACATCAACACCAGCATGAACCATGCCCACATCACAGGGAGTGGAAAACAACTGACAAGATGGCTGACACTGGCTACTGCTGTGGGGAGCACAAGGCCCTGCTGGGAACTGTGCACCAATCAACAGCAGGACACCACTGACTGACATCTTGCCATTGCTGTCACACTCACACACAGTGAAGTCCACCCAAAAGCAAGTAAGTATGGGCATGGTGGGAAGTGGGGTGGAGGCAATAGCATGATGGGAGTGGTAGTCACAGATATTGGTCACCCCCACAACTGTCCCATCAACACCACCCTGAACCATGCACACATCACAGGGAGTGGAAAAGGACTCACAAGATGGCTGACACTGGCTACTGCTGTGGGGAGCACAAGGCCCTGCTGGCAACTGTGCACCAACCAACAGCAGGACACCACTGACTGACATCCTGAAAGACAACTTGCACTCCCTGCAATGGAAGCACGTTCCATGGTGGAATATCTGGCTGGGTGGGAAGGAGGGCCGGATGTCAACCAAATACAACCAATGCAGACCATGTACACACCCCAACATTCACTTAGAAATGCCCAAATAATGCAGGACAATGTGCTACACCAATATCAACCCCTGACTGTGACAACTTAGGACAATGCAATGTACAGGCCCGCATCCAGAGGCACAGTCACAACTGTCAGGTGTGTCAACCATTGATGCCTGCTGAAACATAACATACATTGTGTGTGTCTCCCAAAAACAGGTGATGATGGGGACACAGCAGCAGACGCTGAGGAGTCCCCGTCCCAGGCTCAAGAGGATACGGAGCTCACTGGTGTGGAACAGCCTCTGCCCTCCTCGGATGAAGAAGACCCACCTGGCACCTCCGGAGCAAGTCATCATGCAGCACCAGCAGGACCACCAGCTGCACCCCCTGCACCCACCCCTCCAACGACTGTCAACACACATACCACCCCAGCCGACATGGACAGACCAAGGAGCACCACCACCACCAGCACAGGGACCCTGGACCAATGTGGGGCCATGGACACCAACACCACCAACAACCCCGAAGGGGGCCCAGGGTCACCTGTGCGTGCCACCTCAGGTACTGCACGTGTCGCCAGGGGTGGTGGGAGGGGTGGGAGACATAGGTCGCTGCTCGCAGAGGGGTCTGGACTGCATGATGACCCACAACTGGCACGCATAGCCGATGCGTACCAGTCCAGCACCGGAGAGCTCAGCCAGGTAGTGGGGCTCCTCAGGGACATTAAACAGCAGCAGGCTGCCCATCATGCCCGCTTGGACTCACACATGTCCCGCGTGGAGTCCAAGTGGGACACACTGCAAGAGATGACGGCGGTGCATAGGGACATATTACAATGCCTCCGCCAGATGAGCAGCAACCAGTCAACACCTCCCTGTGTGCCCACAACATCTGCTGCTGAAACAACTGCAACAGGGAGGCAGGATGACTCTGGCGGAGAGTCCCCTGCACTGCAGCAGCCTGCACTTGAGGGTCCCCCCCCAAAGAAGAGGGGTCGTCCGAGGAGGGGCAACTGAGAGGCCGATGGCCATGTGCAACCCCCAGGAAGCCAACACCTGTTCTGGATAATCACCTTTGTGCGCAAACTGTTCACCCTGTTGACTGCAACACAACCCCCCCACATGACATGGGGAGTACAAGTTGGACCAATGTCTCAGATGACTGTGGACTTGATACAGGACATTTCTGCTACCAGGACTTCTAATTCATCTAGGAACTTAGAATTGCAATCAAAATGTACAGCACTCACCATCCTGTGCACTATTCGCACACATGTATGACAATAAACACACTAATACACCATACCTGCCTCTGTCGTGATTCCAACGTGGTTACTGTCATGGAGATGATGACCAGCTAAATTACACTGTGCATGCTAACTGCTACAGCAAGTACAACACAGGCATGTGAGTCATGGCAACGTGACACATATGAGGGAGACTCACCACCACGGCTACACAACAAATACACACCTAGGCCATCTGACTCATTGCCTACACTGATGTTGCCAGGAAATACGGTGCAATGCACAGACACAACACCTATTCCCAGTCTTAGTCAACTAGCCCACTGGTGCAGTAAGCAAATGTCAGTCAAATGTGTGACCACAGACAACGCACATCACAAAGTGAAGCACAGGTTTATTACACATTTGCAACATGTTGTAACCACTACAGATGCAAGGTAATCCCACCTGGCAGCGGGCACACAGTCAACAAGTGTAGAAGGAAGGAAGTCCATGGGTGTGGCGCACATCACCTGTAGGGACACAACAGCTACCACCCTGGAAGTCGAATCACGGTGTCGGGGATCACAGTTGACCAAACCACTCTGAAAGTACCCTGTGAAGGACAGAAATGACACACAGTCAAAAGCACTGACGAACAGGACAGAACTGCAATACTCATGCCCAATACATGTCACAAGATACCCCCCCAGAACCAAGTAAGCATGTCAACACTGTTGGGGAGTACAGACTACCTGTAAGGACACATCGCTACACGCATACAGTCATGTAGCACATGGACACACTCAAACAGCACCAGAGCACCACCAACACATATCATGCAAACTCACATCAGTTACATGACATCTCTGGATACTTACATTCAGCTGAAGAAGTTGGTGATGAGCTGTGTGCGGACATCACCATCATCATCATCACTGGCATCGTGGTCCAGGCCAGGATCCTCCACAGGTGGCGGACATTGGTAATCGTCATCCAGGATGAGAGGCAACTCCTTCCGCACTGCCAGGTTGTGTAGCATGCAGCAGATGATGACAATCTTGCACACCTTTGCCGGGGCATATGGGAGGGACCCTCCTGTCTTGTCCAGGCAGCGGAAGCGGCTCTTCAGGAGACCAAATGTCCGCTCAATCACTCTCCTGGTCCGACCATGTGCCTCATTGTAGCGCATCTGGGCTGGTGTCACAGGGCTCCTGAGGGGCGTCAGCAACCACGGCATGTTGGGATATCCGGAGTCACCTACATACAGACAATTGCACATTAGCCGAGTTGGAAAAGAGGGTGGAACACTACATTGCAGAACACACACAATGATACAAAGTCAGTACACACCAACAAGCCAGGCACGCTGGTTCCGCATCTGTGACATCATCCTCGGGATGCGACTACTCCTCATCACGTAAGCATCGTGTGCAGAACCGGGGAAACAGGCACACACGTGTGAGATGGTCATATCTGCAAGACATACCACCAGTGCATTGACCGAGTGGTAGTGCTTGCGGTTCCTGTATGCCTGCTCCTGGGCCTGTGGTGGTACCAAAGCCACATGTGTCCCATCAATGGAGCCAATGACATGCGGCATCCTCCCCAGGGCATAGAAGTCACTCTTCACGTCAGTGAGTTGTTGGAGTCTAGGGAAATAGATGTACTGGTTCAGGTATATCAACATAGCCTCCAATACATCGCGGAGCACACGGCTGAACATGGTCTGTGACATCCCACCAGCAGTCGCCACAGTGTGTTGAAAGGTACCGGTGGCAAAGAAGTGTAGGGCTGCCATCACCTTCACCTTGGGGGTCAGCGCTGTAGGGTGCGGCCGGCCAGGTTGCAGGTGTGGTGCCAAGCGCACTGCCAAATCATCAATCAGCTGCCTGGTGAAGCGGTACCGTCGGATGCTGTCACGTTCCACCATCGTTGCCAGGTCAGGGAATGGTCTATGGACAGCTGGTGCCCTGCAGTGCATTGGTGAAGAAAGAAAGATTATCACTCACCCCACATATGTGGCATTGTACACACTCAATATCACACGATACATCATTATGAGGCACAAGTACATGATGTGTGCAGTTCCGTAAGGACATGTATGGCACATACATGGCCAACATCCAACATCACAGTTCAAAAGTGGCATCAATAAGTCCCAGGTTGTGCCATTGGGTATCATGAGGACGTGTCACATTTCCCATCTCCTGCTGCCACGTTACAAACACACCCCACAGTGACATGTGAGGACAGATGTGCCCCAGGCATCACAGCTCAACGACAGGTAGATTCCCAGGGACCCTGTATTGCCACATGGACACTGGCATGACATGGCGTATCATGTATACACCACAGCAAAACAACCATGACCCCCACAGATAGTGGTCCCTATTGCCTCGGCAGGACAGACATGGACGTCTGTGACACACACACGCACAACATCAAAGTCCATGCACAAACAACGTGGATGTGGAGACTGTCTCCCATTGTGCACATGAAATCCGAGACATTGTAAACACAACATGCACACAGACTGTGGAGTACCATCACTATTGTGCCAATGGGTCACCCTGGGACTCAGGGGGCATGTGACATGACATACACCACCGTGAAATGTGACCATGCCACATGCTCAGATATGAACAGTTGCACATCACAGTGGTCATGTACACGAAACACCAAGGATACTGTCCCCATGAACACGTGCACAGCCTGGGGGTGGCTGCCCCAAGTGACACCCACAGAACAACATGTTCACCCCCATACACGGAATAGGTAATGCAGCCTTACATGCCTTAGGATACAGTTTGGACAGGCTGTGGTGTTGTAGGTGTGCTCCTCACTCCCTGGGTAGTATATGTGGCTGGCATATGTTCACCTGTGACAGGCATGGTGACATATGCCAGTGACATGTACAGGGACGCGTTGGTCAGCAATGGACCGATCGGTGCGCACACATTGGCCATTGCATTCAATGTGTGCTGGTACGCGTTGTATTTGCAATACGCGTTGGACAGCAATGGACCGATCGGTGCGCACACATTGGCCTTTGCATTCAATGTGTGCTGGTACGCGTTGTATTCGCAATACACGTTGGACAGCAATGGACCGATCGGTGCGCACACATTGGCCATTGCATTCAATGTGTGCTGGTACGCGTTGTTTTCGCAATACGCGTTGGACAGCAATGGACCGATCGGTGCGCACACATTGGCCATTGCATTCAATGTGTGCTGGTACGCGTTGTATTCGCAATACGCGTTGGACAGCAATGGACCGATCGGTGCGCACACATTGGCCATTGCATTCAATGTGTGCTGGTACGCGTTGTATTCGCAATACGCGTTGGACAGCAATGGACCGATCGGTGCGCACACATTGGCCATTGCATTCAATGTGTGCGGGTACGCGTTGTATCCTAGGTACGCATTGAACAGCAATGGACCGATCGGTGTGCCCGGCCGGCCCATTGCATTCAATGTGTGCGGGTACGCGTTGTATCCTAGGTACGCGTTGGACAGCAATGGACCGATCGGTGTGCCCGGCCGGCCCATTGCATTCAATGTGTGCGGGTACGCGTTGTATCCTAGGTACGCGTTGAACAGCAATGGACCGATCGGTGTGCCCGGCCGGCCCATTGCATTCAATGTGTGCGGGTACGCGTTGTATCCTAGGTACGCGTTGAACAGCAATGGACCGATCGGTGTGCCCGGCCGGCCCATTGCATTCAATGTGTGCCGGTACGCGTTGTATCCTAGGTACGCGTTGAACAGCAATGGCCCGATCGGTGTGCCCGGCCGGCCCATTGCATTCAATGTGTGCCGGTACGCGTTGTATCCTAGGTACGCATTGAACAGCAATGGACCGATCGGTGCGCACCCATTGGCTATGGCCTGGCCTGGCAACGGACGCGTTTTCAAATCTTGAACGTGTCTGATGCTGGAAATTCAGTTGGTCACCCACAACAATGTTGCAAATTCATGGGTGTCATGAAGTTGAACTTTTGAAGGATGCTGTGGGCGTGTGTAAGTGGTGCAATTCCATGGATTGGCCAGATTCAGAAGATGCTAACGACTTGGACCTATCACTTTGGACACATGGGACAGTAACTGCCTCTGCAGCACACATATAATGCTGGCTGTTCCCCCGAGAGCTCACTTGCCTGCACTACATGCTCCAGGACGACATCTGCCACCACCACTGCTGCTGTATCTGCACCCTCTGGACCCTGCAATGGCACGTACTGTGGAGAGAGCCCCAGCCTTCAGCACTGAGGAGAACCAGGCCCTGCTGGACAGCCTCCTTCCACAGTACAGCAAGCTGTATGGGAAAGCAGGGGAGCAGGTGAGTGTTCTGTCCACTGCCTTCCTAAATGTGCATGTTGTCTGACTAGCAAAGCTAACAGTCTGCAAGCCACTGGCTAGCAGGCTCACTGAGTAGTTGTCACCCCCCCATAGTGTGTAGTTACATGCACTGGACAGGTATAGTGCAGTGACAGTGCATTTAAACAAGGTTTTACTTCCCAGGCAATGATACCATGTAGTAACTGCTGGCATACTGTCCATGGCCAACGTTGCACTGCCTGTGTACATCATGTGCCCCTGTGATTGAGACATGTATACACAACTGTGCAATGCACGGATATGTTGCATGTGTAGTAATAGCATTCTCACTTTGTCATCCTCACAGGTTGATACCCACCAGAAGCAGAAGATATGGCCGACCATCGTCCGGGCAGTGAGATCCGTTGGGGACTACAAGCGCCGGATCCGCAACTGCCAGAAGAGGTGGCAGGACCTTCGGGGCTGGACCCGGAGGATCGCACGGGTCCAGCTGAAGCTGTCGCCTCCTCGCAGGAGGGGCGGACACCGGACCCTGACCCACCACATGCTCAGGATCCTGGCGGTGGTCTTCCCTGATCTGGATGGGCAGCTGAAGGCCAGGGAGCAGCACGGAGGGGGTGAGTCCATGACTGCATTGTGAACTTTGTCTGCCATGCTATGTGCCCTCCTCTGGCCTGGTTAAACTTCCACAGCACATCAGTCATGTGGTCCAGGACCCATGTCCCTCGATTGTGCACTGCCCACTCCTCATCTGATACCCAGGTGTGGCCCTTGCAGTCAGGGAATTGTGTCACTTGGGTACTGTGTCCTTGCAGTTTGCTTGACTCAAGGTGGGGGACAACATCTGTTCCCCTAACTGTGGTGGGCATCATGGGTGGGTCCATTGCTTACACAATGCCTGTGTTCTGACATGTAATCTGCGTGTTACTTTGATATGTGGTCCAATTGCTGAGCTGATCCACCACATGTGCCTGGGGTAACTGGCACACACCCAAGCTGCGGGTGGGAACAATGTTTGGGCCCCAGGAGTGTATATATTACGTGTGTCACACATACTTAGCCAGCTGCCTACTGTCCAGGGTTCATCCCTCATTCATGTGGGGCAGGACAGTCATGCCTACTCCAGGCCATGCAATGCACTCTGTACTCCCACTCCCGTGTATCAGCTGACATGTTGTGCTCAGTGATATGTCCCCTCAGGTGTCAGCCTCTGTGTCAGTGTGCTGTGGCTTCGATGTCAGGACTGCTGGGGTGTTTATCGGTTGGGGCTCAGCAAGCCACCGGAGATGTGACCATAGGAGACGATACTTGTGTGACACATAGGTGTTTGAACACCTGACCGTGCAGACTGGGGTATGCGAATGTGAAGTCCATGCAGCTGTTTCCCATTCACACCAGATTGTGAGGTGCTCAGGTTCAGAGGCTTGTGTTACAGGTCACCCATATGTCCAATCAGTATGACGTGGACAGATAAGGGTTCAGATGATGTGGTGTGTGGGGGATGTACATGTGCACTTGTTCAGCTCCAGGACTTGCATTCCCCATGACCTACTATTGTGACACAGTGCAGACTGTTGTTGTGTGGCTGCCCTGCCCATGTGACTGGAGACAGTGATGTATGACTTAGCAGGCATGCCTGTGCCATGGCATGTGACTTCCTATGAGTGATCCTGCAGGGGAGTGACATGTGCTACATGCACACCATAGTGGCAATGGCTATCAGCACATGGGTGCATCATGGTGTCTGTCGCTGGTATGCATCACATGCATTTCATATATCTGACTCTGGGCATCACTTTCATCTGGACACCTGTACTGACTCAGTGGCAAGAGTTGTGATGTGTGCATGTTCACATGCTTCACCGTGTTCTCTGCACCGTCCAACTACTGTGTAGGTGGTGCATGTGTCCACACTGGGGTATTGCCAGCCAACGGACGCCAGACAGATGGGTGCAAGGCCAGGTGGGATGTGAGTGCCATGGTTGACGATCAGACTGACAATTGGCTTCTCCTATTCTGTTTGGGCACTTTTAGAAATGTTCAACTAAGGATGCCAGGCCTTGCTCTGTATTGTGCTGTACTTACTGTGGTGTGTGCGTTCGGTGCAGGTGACTGATGTCTGTCTGTCTCCCTATTGTTTGCAGATACATCCACGGCCACAGGAGGGGACAGCTCCACGGACCAGGAGGAGCCGCAGAGCCAGACTGGGTCAGCAGCCGAGGAGTGGTCGGAGGGACCCAGTGGCACGGAGGGCGAGGGGAGCCACACCGAGGAGTCCTCAGCAACATCCACCTCAGCTGAGGACCACAGCAGCTCGGAGGATGACTCCCTTATGGAGGCGGGTGTCAGCAGCCACCACACCCCAGCTAGTGTTGCTATCCCCGCCACCACCACCGCCCTCCCATCGGCTCCCATTCCCGAGGTCCGTGGAGGCTCCCATGTTCGGGAGCGTGTCTCCTTCGGGCCAGGCACCGCACCCCCTGCCCCTGTGTCCCCTGCTGCCCTGAGTGAGGAGTCTGTGTACCTCATTCGCCAGCTCCATGTAGGGCAGACAGCGATGCTGAGTGTCCTCCATGCACACACCACTCTGTTGACTCAGCTGGTGTCGTTCATGGAGGGCATCTCATCGGGCATGTCTGCCCTACAGAGGGGCAATAGGTCCATGGACTCCTCCCTGACGGCAGCAGTGTCCCTCCTCCAACAGTCCCTCATCCCTCCTGTCTCTGCCCCATCCACACTCCCCAGCACCTTACCTGTCCCAAGCACACACACACCGGCACAGGCACACACCAGCACAGAGACAAGCAGCACACACACACACGCCACAGACAAGACGCACACGCACGCACAGTCAGGGGACTGAAACCACACTCACAGGGGATGGGCCCAGTCACACACGCACGCATCCACGAGCACTGCGCAGTCCACAGTTGCCTCTCCCTCCAAAGCCCCCTCCGTTGCCTCACCTGTAACCCCAAAGACCCAGCGGCTCTTCCTCAGTGACCTCGGCCTCTTCCCCTCCGATCCAGCTGATACAGCATTCAGGGGGAAGAGGAAGCCCACCCACACGGAGCGGAGTGCCCCTCGCCACCGGACACCCTCCCCCAGGCGCAGACCGACTGACGCCCCCATCCGCAAGTCCCCCCGGACCCGGAAGAGCAAGACCCCGCCGCCGCCCTGCAGCTCAGGCACCAAGTCTCCTTCCTCCATCCCTCAGGCCCCCACTACACAGGTGCCCCCACCACACCCTGCCCCAGGTTCCCCCACCCACAGATACACCATCCCCAAGAGGATCAGGCCTTCTCCCCCTGCCACTTGCTCTTCCGGCCCCACACCCCCCGCTGCGCTTGTCTGTGCCACTGGTGTGGAGACGGTGTCCTCCCCCTCTGTGCTGCCCACCTTACCTGATCCCCATTCTCCTCCCCTGGAGGTAGGCACTGCAGTGGAGTCCACTACCACCCTGTCTGACTTGGGCACTGCAGTGGGGAACCTGTCCACTCCATCTGCACGGTCCCCTGCAGTCTTGCCGGCACCCACACCATCAGAGTCATGCCCCCCACTTGTGCCGGCACAGACCATGTCAGACACCTCCACTGCAGTTGTCAGTGGCTCTCCAGCACCCACCACCCCTTCCCTGCCTCCTTCTGGTGAGCCATGATCCTGTCCCTGCGGTGCCTGGCCTGCCCCCCCGTATGCCCCTCCGAAGGGATTGTCCCTGGTTTTCATCAGTGCAGGCATGCGTAGGGTGACATCTGCCACTGTCACCCTGTTTTGACTTTCATGTTGGACTGGCCATTGGCCTTTGTTAATTTTTTGCTGGACATCAACTGTTAGACCCACATATGCTGAATAAAGCACCTTTCTGTTCTCTAGTGCTTTTGCTTCTGATGTACATGTTGTTGATGATGCTAACCATGCCCTTGCTGCAGTGATGGTGATATTTGGTCTCATGATAATGAAGTGTTACTGTGCAGGAACACATGTGGTCCAGGGTGAATGTGTCCTATCCTGTGGTGTATCCATGTCATCCTTAGCAGCATCTGAGGGTGTCATGTGTTCAATATTTGGCAATGGGATTTCCTACTTACATTAGCAATTTCACATCTGTGGCTTCCACCCCTGCACATCTGTTGTGCCTGCCATTGTTCAATTAGTCTACTTCCCTGACCGTGTGGCCATCTCCACTGGACATGCAGGTTTGGGCATCAATGGGGAAGGACTCATCTGTGTTGTCAGTGCAACATTGCTATACAAGTGTGTTGGATCTGTGCTGATGATTTCGTTGGCACTCCCATGACCAGGCTGATGTGACGGGAGCCTTCATTTGGTGCTAATTGTTGACTGTGTGACCAAGTGCTCAGCTGACATGATGGAGCCCTACTGAGGCAACATATGGCACAGCTTTCCTCACACAGGAGTGGAGTCCCCTCATGGCAGTGTGTACTCCTGTGACATTGCCTGCGCCCAAAGTGTGGGTTGTATGAGCATGTCTGTGTGTTCACTTCCGTTTTGCTGTGCATGCTGGGATCCCTAGTGTTGTTCCTGTTTGTGATGCTTGCTGAGTTGACCTATGTTCCCCCCAAGTCTTCTCCCTGGATTCTCTGTGATGTGGGTGCATGGCACATTACTGGTCATCAGGGTGTCACCCATAGGTGTGTTTGCTGTCAGGGCTGAGTTTGTGTGCAGACGCAGATGGGTCACAGTCAGGATTCCCCTTGGCACTTGTTGTTTACACCTGTCATGTGATCTCCAGTTTGTGTTATCTTTCGGTGATTGTGACACGTTGTGTGTGTGACTGCTGGCACTCCTCAGGGTCCGGGCTGCAATGTTGGTAGTTGTCTATGTGTGTTCTTTGTGGGTGACCTTGGCTTCTTCATTGGTGTGGGACTGTGGCTGGGATCCCATTGGTTGGTGTGGTATTGCCGTCATGTCCATGTACAGCGTAGTGTGCAGTGTGTCAGACATTCAGGAGTCTTGTTGAGTGGCCATGTGTGATGTGTTTCTGCACCTTGGTTCCCACCCACCACCCTGGGATTGTCATGGGTGCATGTGCAATGTCACCAGTGCATGTGTGCTTCACTGCTGCACATTATTGGAGGTCGAGGTGTGTGGTGTTGAGTGTGTGCAGATGAGAGTTGTTGCCCGGCTAGACCCCTGCCTCCATGTTGGCCTTGGCTTACTGGCCGTGCTGATTGATTTGTGCTTGTGTATGTGTGATGGTAGTTTGTTGCTCAGGACACATGACTGTGGTTCAGTGTGAACGACATTTAGCTTTGTCATCACAGTGGGATTGTAATGCAGCCCAGGGTCACCACATTGTGGGGGCCCTGGGGGTAGTGCTGTGGTGTGTCTGTGTCTTGCTGTGTCAGTTGCTGTTCCTACATGCTTGTGTGACATGTGTGATTTGTGCTCCCTCTCATCTGACAATGCCTGATTGCCCACATAGGGTATTTGGATCCATGAGTTACCTTTGTGTGGCACTGTATGCACATCTGTGTAATTGGTATTCAGGCCTCCTCATGTGTTGTGTGGTTGCCTGGGGACACTGGCACCCCCCTCACCTGTTGTGTTTGATGTGCAGTGTGGGTCTGCCTGTTTGTGTTTGTGCATCTGCACCACTGCATTGGCATATCTTTGGTGTGCCATTGGCTGTATGTTGTTTGGTGGGTTTCCCCTGCTGTCCCTGGGACTCCTAGGTCATCGGTCAGCACAATGATCATTGTTTGTGTGTCCCATTGCTGCCATGGTATGGTATCTGCATTTGTGTGTCCATTGGTGCAAATATGTGGGTCTGCATTCTGATGGTCACTTCTGTCATTGTGTCATTGATGAATGTTGACAGTGTCAGCCCCCATGGGTGATGTTTGTCTGCACATGGCCAAAGGTATGTCTTATTTGCACTGCAGTATTTGCCTCCCCCAATCTATGTTGCAATGGGACACATGCACTACTTTGCCACTGATGTGTTTTATGTTCTGTGACCAGGAATCATCCATGCAGTTTGGCAGTTGCAGCTTTTTCTTTGTCAACACTTGCATTTTGGTCACTGTGATGATGGGGGTTTAGACCCCATTGCCACAATGTTCAAACTGTGCTTCAGCTATGGACCCCACACTTACATTTTGGTCACTGTGATGATGGGGGTTTAGACCCCATTGCCACAATGTTCAAAATGTGCTTCAGCTATGGACCCCACACTTACCTTTTGGTCACTGTGATGATGAGGGTTTAGACCCCATTGCCACAATGTTCATACTGTGCTTCAGCTATGGACCCCACACTTACCTTTTGGTCACTGTGATGATGGGGTTTTGAACCCCATTGCCACAATGGTCATGGCCTGCTTGCATTGTGGGGGCCACACACATATATGTGTGGCACATGTGATAGGGGGTCACATTGTATGTTCAAAGTCATGTTCAGTGTTGTAGGCATTTGACACAGTCTACACACGCTTGTCATGGTGTTGGGGGGGATGTCTTTTTCTTGCATTCCCTAGGTTGTAGTGTGCTGGTTGTGTCATGCATTGTCCATCCTATGAGTGGGGGTGGTGTTGGTGGTAGGCATCCAGCCCCCCATGGGTAGAGGTGGTAGTAGTGACAGGCATCCAGCCCACCCTGGGTAGTAGTGGTAGGCATCTGGCACCCCCTGGGTAGAGGTGGTAGTAGTGGTAGGCATCTGGCACCCCCTGGGTGAGGGTGGTAGTAGTGGTAGGCATCTGGCACCCCCTGGGTAAGGGTGGTAGTAGTGACAGGCATCCAGCCCCCCATGGGTAGAGGTGGTAGTAGTGGTAGGCATCTGGCACCCCTGGGTAGAGGTGGTAGTAGTGACAGGCATCCAGCCCCCATGGGTAGAGGTGGTAGTAGTGGTAGGCATCTGGCACCCCTGGGTAAGGGTGGTAGTGGTGGTAGGCATCCAGCCCCCCATGGGTAGAGGTGGTAGTAGTGACAGGCATCCAGCCCACCCTGGGTAGAGGTGGTAGTAGTGGTAGGCATCTGGCACCCCCTGGGTAAGGGTGGTAGTAGTGACAGGCATCCAGCCCCCCATGGGTAGAGGTGGTAGTGGTGACAGGCATCCAGCCCACCCTGGGTAGAGGTGGTAGTAGTGGTAGGCATCTGGCACCCCTGGGTAAGGGTGGTAGTGGTGGTAGGCATCCAGCCCCCATGGGTAGAGGTGGTAGTGGTGACAGGCATCCAGCCCACCCTGGGTAGAGGTGGTAGTAGTGGTAGGCATCTGGCACCCCTGGGTAAGGGTGGTAGTAGTGGTAGGCATCTGGCAGCCCCTGGGTAAGGGTGGTAGTAGTGACAGGCATCCAGCCCACCCTGGGTAGAGGTGGTAGTAGTGGTAGGCATCTGGCACCCCCTGGGTAAGGGTGGTAGTAGTGGTAGGCATCTGGCACCCCCTGGGTAAGGGTGGTAGGCATCCAGCCCCCCATGGGTAGAGGTGGTAGTAGTGACAGGCATCCAGCCCACCCTGGGTAGAGGTGGTAGTAGTGGTAGGCATCTGGCACCCCCTGGGTAAGGGTGGTAGTAGTGGTAGGCATCTGGCACCCCCTGGGTAAGGGTGGTAGGCATCCAGCCCCCCATGGGTAGAGGTGGTAGTAGTGACAGGCATCCAGCCCACCCTGGGTAGAGGTGGTAGTAGTGGTAGGCATCTGGCACCCCCTGGGTAAGGGTGGTAGTAGTGGTAGGCATCTGGCACCCCCTGGGTAAGGGTGGTAGTGGTGGTAGGCATCCAGCCCCCCATGGGTAGAGGTGGTAGTAGTGACAGGCATCCAGCCCACCCTGGGTAGAGGTGGTAGGCATCTGGCACCCCCTGGGTGAGGGTGGTAGTAGTGACAGGCATCCAGCCCCCCATGGGTAGAGGTGGTAGTAGTGGTAGGCATCTGGCACCCCCTGGGTAGAGGTGGTAGTAGTGGTAGGCATCTGGC
The DNA here is from genome assembly GCA_963921515.1 of Calotriton arnoldi. Lineage (NCBI taxonomy): Eukaryota > Metazoa > Chordata > Amphibia > Caudata > Salamandridae > Calotriton > Calotriton arnoldi. Next base: position 535,814 of record CAWUFW010010823.1, on the reverse strand, counting down.
ACCCCCTGGGTGAGGGTGGTAGTAGTGACAGGCATCCAGCCCCCCATGGGTAGAGGTGGTAGGCATCTGGCACCCCCTGGGTAAGGGTGGTAGTAGTGACAGGCAGCCAGCCACCCATGGGTAGAGGTGGTAGTAGTGGTAGGCATCTGGCACCCCCTGGGTAGAGGTGGTAGTAGTGACAGGCATCCAGCCCCCCATGGGTAGAGGTGGTAGTAGTGGTAGGCATCTGGCACCCCCTGGGTAAGGGTGGTAGTGGTGGTAGGCATCCAGCCCCCCATGGGTAGAGGTGGTAGTGGTGACAGGCATCCAGCCCCCCATGAGTAGAGGTGGTAGTAGTGGTAGGCATCTGGCACTCCCTGGGTAGAGGTGGTAGTAGTGGTAGGCATCTGGCACCCCCTGGGTGAGGGTGGTAGTAGTGACAGGCATCCAGCCCCCCATGGGTAGAGCAGCTCACCGCCTCCCTCAGCCAGAACACACCCACCAACACAACGGACCCAAACGAAGCAGCCAGCAACCTCGCCAAGTGGCTGACCGCCTGCGCCGACGACCTCGCACCACTAAAAACCCTCCCAGCAGACCCGGAAGCAAGAAAACCCCTTGGTTCACCAACGAACTCAAGGAATCCAAGAAGAACTGCCGCACTCTCGAGAAAACCTGGCGACTCGACCAGACCACAGACAACAGGACCGCCCTCAAGCACGCCACCCGCAAACACCACCAGCTGATCCGTGCCACCAAGAAGTCGGCACTCAAAGAACGACTGGACAACAACGCCCATGACAGCAAGGAACTTTTCAGCATCGTCAAAGAGTTCTCCAACCCCAGCGCCGGAAACAACGACATCACCCCCTCGCAAGACCTCTGCAACTCACTCTCCGCGTTCTTCCACCGCAAGATCACCGACATACACAACAGCTTCGACGCACAAACAACGCACCCTACCGCCGAACCAACGCCCGCCACCACCACCCTCTGCAACTGGACCCCGATCAGCACCGAAGACACCACCCGCACGATGAACTCCATCCACTCCGGATCACCAACCGACCCCTGCCCACACCACGTCTTCAACAAAGCCGACGCCACCATCGCACCCCATCTCCGGGACATCATCAACTCCTCCTTCCACACCGCCACCTTCCCGGAGAGCTGGAAGCACGCCGAGCTTACCGCCCTCCTGAAGAAACCAACGGCGGACCCCACCGACCTCAAGAACTACCGTCCCATCTCGCTCCTTCCGTTTCCGGCCAAAGTCATCGAGAAGACCGTCAACAGACAGCTTGCCGCCTTCCTCGAGACGAATGGATCCTCGACCCCTCGCAGTCCGGGTTTCGGGCCAACCACAGCACCGAGACCGCCCTTATCGCAGCCACCGACGACATCAGAACCCTAACCGACAACGGAGAAACAGCTGCCCTCATCCTCTTGGACCTCTCTGCGGCGTTCGACACCGTCTGCCACCGCACCCTAGTGAAGCGCCTCAGCAACATCGGAATCCGAGAGAAAGCACTGGAATGGATCATCTCGTTCCTCGCCGGAAGAACCCAGAGAGTCCGCCTCCCCCGTTCAGATCCGAAGCCACCGAAGTCATCTGCGGCGTTCCACAAGGATCCTCACTCAGCCCAACCCTCTTCAACGTCTACATGAGCCCCCTCGCAGCCATCGCACGCCGACACAACCTCAACATCATCTCCTACGCCGACGACACCCAGCTGATCCTCTCCCTCACCAACGACCCCACCACCGCCAGAGCCAACCTACACGACGGGATGAGAGACGTCGCCGACTGGATGAGGAACAGCCGCCTTAAACTGAACTCAGATAAGACGGAAGTCCTCATCCTGGGCTCATCACCCTCCGCCTGGGACGACTCCTGGTGGCCCCCGGCCCTGGGCACCGCGCCCAAGCCAACGGACCACGCACGCAACCTGGGCTTCATCCTGGACTCCTCCCTGTCGATGACCAGACAAGTCAACGCCGTCTCATCTTCATGCTTCAACACCCTGCGCATGCTCCGCAAGATCTTCAGATGGATCCCCACTGAAACCAGGAAGACCGTCACCCAGGCACTCGTCACCAGCCGACTGGACTATGGGAACACCCTCTACGCCGGAACCACAGCCAAACTTCAAAAGAGACTCCAGCGCATCCAGAACGCCTCCGCACGACTCATCCTGGACATCCCCCGACACAGCCACATCACCGTGCACCTGAAAGACCTGCACTGGCTCCCCGTCAGCAAGAGAATCACGTTCAGACTCCTCACCCACGCACACAAGGCCCTCCACGACCTGGGCCCAAAGTACCTCAACGACCGCATGACCTTCTACACGCCCACACGCCAGCTACGATCAACCAGCCACGCCCTCGCCACCGTACCACGCATCCGCAGAACCACCGCCGGAGGAAGATCCTTCTCCTACCTGGCAGCCAAGACCTGGAACTCCCTCCCCACTCACCTTCGGCGAACCCAGGACCATCTCTCCTTCAGGAAGCAGCTCAAGACCTGGCTGCTCGAGCAGTAACTTACCCCCTCCCCCAGCGCCTTGAGACCCTCCCGGGTGAGTAGCGCGCTCTATAAATGCCGTGATTGATTGATTGATTGATTGATTGATTGATTGGTGGTAGTAGTGGTAGGCATCTGGCACCCCCTGGGTAGAGGTGGTAGTAGTGGTAGGCATCTGGCACCCCCTGGGTAGAGGTGGTATTAGTGACAGGCATCCAGCCCCCCATGGGTAGAGGTGGTAGTAGTGGTAGGCATCTGGCACCCCCTGGGTAAGGGTGGTAGTAGTGACAGGCATCCAGCTACCCATGGGTAGAGGTGGTAGTAGTGGTAGGCATCTGGCACCCCTGGGTAAGGGTGGTAGTAGTGACATGCATCCAGCCCCCATGGGTAGAGGTGGTAGTAGTGGTAGGCATCTGGCACCCCTGGGTAGAGGTGGTAGTAGTGACAGGCATCCAGCCCCCCATGGGTAGAGGTGGTAGTAGTGGTAGGCATCTGGCACCCCCTGGGTAAGGGTGGTAGTGGTGGTAGGCATCCAGCCCCCCCATGGGTAGAGGTGGTAGTGGTGACAGGCATCCAGCCCCCCATGGGTAGAGGTGGTAGTAGTGGTAGGCATCTGGCACCCCTGGGGTAAGGGTGGTAGTGGTGGTAGGCATCCAGCCCCCCATGGGTAGAGGTGGTAGTAGTGACAGGCATCCAGCCCACCCTGGGTAGAGGTGGTAGCAGTGGTAGGCATCTGGCACCCCCTGGGTAAGGGTGGTAGTAGTGACAGGCATCCAGCCCCCCATGGGTAGAGGTGGTAGTGGTGACAGGCATCCAGCCCACCCTGGGTAGAGGTGGTAGTAGTGGTAGGCATCTGGCACCCCCCTGGGTAAGGGTGGTAGTGGTGGTAGGCATCCAGCCCCCCATGGGTAGAGGTGGTAGTGGTGACAGGCATCCAGCCCACCCTGGGTAGAGGTGGTAGTAGTGGTAGGCATCTGGCACCCCTGGGTAAGGGTGGTAGTAGTGGTAGGCATCTGGCACCCCTGGGTAGAGGTGGTAGTAGTGACAGGGATCCAGCCCCCATGGGTAGAGGTGGTAGTAGTGGTAGGCATCTGGCACCCCTGGGTAAGGGTGGTAGTGGTGGTAGGCATCCAGCCCCCATGGGTAGAGGTGGTAGTAGTGACAGGCATCCAGCCCACCCTGGGTAGAGGTGGTAGTAGTGGTAGGCATCTGGCACCCCCTGGGTAAGGGTGGTAGGCATCTGGCACCCCTGGGTAAGGGTGGTAGTGGTGGTAGGCATCCAGCCCCCATGGGTAGAGGTGGTAGTAGTGGTAGGCATCTGGCACCCCCTGGGTGAGGGTGGTAGTAGTGACAGGCATCCAGCCCCCATGGGTAGAGGTGGTAGTAGTGGTAGGCATCTGGCACCCCCTGGGTGAGGGTGGTAGTAGTGACAGGCATCCAGCCCCCATGGGTAGAGGTGGTAGTAGTGGTAGGCATCTGGCACCCCTGGGTAGAGGTGGTAGTAGTGGTAGGCATCTGGCACCCCCTGGGTGAGGGTGGTAGTAGTGACAGGCATCCAGCCCCCCATGGGTAGAGGTGGTAGTAGTGGTAGGCATCTGGCACCCCCCGGGTAGAGGTGGTAGTAGTGACAGGTATCCAGCCCCCCATGGGTAGAGGTGGTAGTAGTGGTAGGCATCTGGCACCCCTGGGTAAGGGTGGTAGTAGTGACAGGCATCCAGCCACCCATGGGTAGAGGTGGTAGTAGTGGTAGGCATCTGGCACCCCCTGGGTAGAGGTGGTAGTAGTGACAGGTGTCCAGCCCCCCATGGGTAGAGGTGGTAGGCATCTGGCACCCCCTGGGTAAGGGTGGTAGTGGTGGTAGGCATCCAGCCCCCCATGGGTAGAGGTGGTAGTGGTGACAGGCATCCAGCCCACCCTGGGTAGGGGTGGTAGTCATACAGGCCCCTATGTGTATGTGTGGCATTGGTGAGGGCCATCCCGCCCCTATGGTGCTGCTGGTGTAGGTATTTCTGCATCCCTCTGTGTGTGATGTGTCGGGTACGTGTAGTTTGTTTTTGTTGTTGGTGTCTGACTTACCTTCTGCGCCGTACGCGTCCGTGCCTGTTCCTGTAATAGAGGTAGAATATTGGTAGGATCGGCACGAAGGGATTCATGGTTGGTTCGTCTCGTTCGTCTTTCTCTTTGCTTCGCCTCGTCCTCGTCGCTGGCGTGTTCGTCTTGTAGCCGTGGATCGTGTTGTGGCGCGAATCGGAGCTTATGTGCGCCTCGACCGGATGCTTTGACGTGCCGTGCGTAGCGACGGGTTCGGCGCGTACGGGAAGCGCATCGTACTTGTCCGGCCGGACGGGGCTGCATTTTTGCTTTCGTGCGGCTCGATTCTGCGATTCCGGATCCGCCTCGGTCTGAGTTCAGGTCCTGTATTGGGTGAGTACGACTGGGTCGGGATTTGGGCAGTTGTGCGCATCGTACTTGCTCGTTCGGACGTATGTGCAGATCGGTCGGGAAACAGGCATTCGCCTGGATTTTTTCCCGACCGAATGGTATTAGGTGCGCCTCCGACCGGGATCGGAATCGACCCCTTAATAAGGATGTTGTGTTGATACACTGGCAATGTGTTAGCCATTTGAACAGGCACAGAATTAGCACACAAGTTCCATCAGTGAATAAATGAAAATGATTCACACCTATTGTTTACCACACCAATGAAGAGTGAAAGAATAACTTTCCCAGATCTATTAGTAACTGCCAAGGAAGGTAGACAACACAGAGCTCTATTTCAAGACAACTGATAAAAATGCTCTCCTGAGCTTTAAAACCCATCACCCACAATCTTTACGAAAAAACTTATCTGTGGGCCACATCCTATGCAATTGCTCAGTTCTCTCTACCTACGATCAACAAGTAGGTGAACTTGGCCAAAGACTTGTATTAAGAAAATATCCTGAAAAATGGATTCATAAAGTCAAGCATCCTCTTAATAATAAGAGGGAAGCACTTTCGGACAAGCCAAAAAACAACAGATTAACGCATGTAATGGCATAGTTTACGCTGTATAACAAGTAAAAAAGATCATAAACAAACACTACACTAGGGCATTTTAAGCATAGACCCTGTGTACATGGAACGATCTCTCTTTGCTTGTAAGCAAGGACATACCATGAGAGATCATCTGATCCACATCAGACCACAGTTTCACAATGCACTTTATGAGACATGCCACCTATCATGGGACATTTTCCACGTAGCACTTGCAGCGTGGGTAAAGAAACTAAATACACAAAGGAACCTAATGTGAGTCTGAATACTCCTTAGCAACAACATGCACACACCAACTGCAATAGCCACAATATCATTTACATAATTACTTGCTGTGGAATCTTGGCATATAAGACCAGAATTAGGTGCGTAAATCTAACTACCAAACTAGTCACTCATTTCAGTCAAACAAAGCATTCGGAGGCAAAACACAAGTGAACAGTTATTGAACACATAAGGAACACTGGAAATGTAAGTGTGACATCATGAATATTGTTAGAAGAAGAACAGAGTTGATATATAAACTTTCCTTAGGGGTCTGAAATGAAAATTATGTATCCCAGCCCATTTAATACACTCAGTTGGGGCTTTTGAGGACACCACAAAACGTTATCCTCCACAAAATTTCACCTATATTGAAGTACATATATTGAGAGCAACCATCTTCAATTACTTTGATGAGTAACACTACCAGATAATAGACTTCATTTTGCAAAAGCCTTCACTGTTTCTAATGATAATAAGAATAAAACAGAATCGGTCTATAAATAATAAAGTCACATGATTTCGCCTTAGACAGAAATATTACAGCTGGCTGGCACATTATAATCCCCAAAACACTAATGCTGAAGATGTGGGGCAAAGAAGCAGTAAGAACCTAAGTGATGAAATAGTGATCAACATGTCAATTACTCCTTCTATCCCTGTTTTAAAACTGTCAGGTAGTGGCTACTCCATTCCGCACAACATCTCATGTCTAAGGACTCTTCAGTTACTCACAAGCAGACCTAAGTTACGTCTGATGCCACGTGTTGATGCGCATACACGTTGTGTGGCAACGTACAGATGTGCCAGCCATGTTCACTGATTCATCTTACAAGCCACTCACTTATGAACAGGACGAACTGCAACAGGGTACATAGTCCAGCATAGTGGCAGAATGTAAGGAATTGCCACGTAATGGGAAGGAAACCAGTTACTTACCTGTAGTTATGTTTTTGCAGCTCAAAGCTTTTCTATATTCACATGCTTTTGTTTCAAATCTTTTGTATTGTGAGTGGCCATCGACATAGGTGAATGCATGGTATGTCATCAAACGTAAGCCCACAATGCCCCTGTGCCTGGTAACCATCTTAGATGCTTTTGTTTTGGGCTCCACGATCCTCATTCGATGGGTAGGCAGGAGGATTGAATGTGAATCTCAAAGAGATTCAAGCTGCAACACATATTTAAAGGTAAGTTACTGGTTTCTTTAGCAGTGTGAAATCTCGTTTAGATTCACATGCTTTGCACTAACTATGGAGCAGTATTCCCTTCTCTGGATAGAAGCGCTAAAAGAGGGAGTTAATGTGAATAGATATCTCAGCACTGCTTGGCCCACTGCAACCTCTTTTTGTGACTATAGATGTGCACAGTACTCAGTGCTTAATTTGAGCCAGTGGTTTCCGGTGCCCAGCACCGGCACTTAATTGCCAGCACCGGCGCTTATGACACACATGGTGTATTACCACATGGTGTGCTGTCTGCCTAATTTAGGTATGAGCACAAAAACAGCTGTTTTTAAATTCAATTTACATTTACAATGAAAATGATATCTGCCTCCCAAGCCATTCTTACAGCCTTGGGGGCCTGGAATAGTATGAATTGTCACACTTGTAAGAGTGCGATGGTTAGTTGTTGTGTTGGCACTGTCATTGGCAGTGCTGGCAGGGGCAACGGATGGTGCAAGCTGAAGTGTCCTCCTGAAGAAGGCTCCTGCACTAATTATTTTACAAATTAAGCACTGACAGTACTGTTTCATGAAAGTGTGTTCTGAGGACCATGTGGCTGCCCTACAGATGTCTTATATGGAGACATTGCCATAGAGACAAGCGTAGCCCATTTTTTCCTGGTGGAAGTAACACTTGGTCTGGTCTCTGGCATTTTCTTGACTAAAGTGTAGTCCATGACCCGACAGGTCAACGCCGTCACCTCCACCTGCTTCAACACCCTCCGCAACTTTCGCACGACCTTTAAATGGATCCCCCCTGAATCAAGAAAGACTGTCACCCACGCACTCATAACCAGCAGACTGGACTACGGGAACGCCCTCTACACCGGGATCAACAAGTCTCTGCTCCTCAGACTCCAGACCATACAGAACACCGCAGCCAGACTCGTCCTCGGCATCCCTGGACAAGAACACATCTCCCAACACCTGCGAGACCTCCACTGGCTCCCCGTCGGAAGAGAGTGACCTTCAAGATACTCACCCACGCCTACAAATGCCTCCACAACACCGGACCCCAATACCTCAACAAAAGAATATCCTTCCATGACCCCAAGAGAAACCTCCGATCCGCCGACCTCGCCAAAACCCCGCGCATCCGCAGAGCCAGAACAGGTGGAAGAGACTTCTCGTACATCGCGGCCAAGACCTGGAACGAGCTCCCGGTCGACATCAGACGTGCCCCCTCCCTGCACATCTTCAGGTAGACCCTCAAGACCTGGCTCTTCGACTGACTGGAGCTGCTCACCTTCCCCCCTCCCCCCCAGCGCCTTGAGACCCTCACGGGTGAGTAGTGCGCTTAACAAAATCCCTGATTGATTGACAGTTCAAAGGTTTGCACTATGCACCTAGCAACAGGATTGTGGTTACTGCAGAACCTAAAGCTTGCCCGGAGTGTCCTATGAAGAACCTTCTGGTTTTGCTGATATTATCAGTAAACTTCAAGTAGTTCGAAATTGTTGTTCTGACATCCAAGGTGTCTAAAGAATTGGAGGGCCTCTTGAAGACAGCACCTTCAGCAATAATTTATGGTACATTCTCATGATCATTTTATCCTATTGTATGCTTATGTAGGTCACTTGTACTGCAAGTGACTGTAGCTTGCTTACATTTCTTAATGATGTGATCATCACTAAGAAGACCATCTTAAATGTGAAATGTTTAAATGAAGCCTTGTACATAGGGTCAGATGATAGCTTCATCAATCCTTATGATACTAGACTGATGATCCACTGAGGAGGATGAAGCACTGATCATGTAGGGAAAAGCCTTTTGGCTCTTTCATTAACCTTTTGTCTCGTGGTGTCGAGAACACTTTCTTAGCATGCAAACCTCTCAGATAGGCAGCAACAGTGAGACGTAAAACAGCTTACAGTCAGTTAAGTGGGTGAGGAATCTAACTATGACTGTGTCCCGATATGTGCTCTTGAAGCTTGTTGGCTTGGCAACATATAAGATATCTTTTGAAATTTAGGGTGCAGTGCTTTTTAGTGGATGGTCCATGTGCCTCCTTGATGATGTTCAGTGTATTCTCATTTAAGTGTAAATGACTAAACTAAGCTACCTCAGAAACAAATACAACTGCTGAAGTTCTCTTGGGTGTAGGGTATGGAAGAAACCATGCTGCATTGTTAGGATGTCTTTGTGCTGAGGTACTTTTACATACTGTCACTTTCACAGTGCATTATATGTGAATATCAGGACTGTTGAGGCTACCTTGGAGCCATTAAGATCAATGTTATGTTGGATGCCCTAAATTTCCCCAGAGGTCTTGGAATCAGTGGTACAGGAGGAAAAGTGAAGGCAAATATCCCACACCAGCTCATTGATAAGGCATTCCCCAGGAATGGAAGTTGGTAGTGCCTGGATTTGAAGGACCATCATTTTGCATTGTCTGATGTTGTGAAAATGTCTATTTGTGGCATTCCACAGTAATAGAAGATTATGGGCCAGATGTACGACCTGCCAAATAGCACCTTGCAAATTGCGTCGCATTTACGACTCACAATTTGCGAGGCCTTATTTGGCATGTACAACAGTGTGTTTAACACTGTTTGCGATTCCCAATGGGATCGCAAGTTGCGAGGCTCATGAATACTAATGAGCCTCTCGCAATTTGGGAGCCCATTGGGAATGACAGGCCCTCCCAGGGATGGTGGCCTGCTGGGATTAGCAGACCACCATGTCTGGGACTGCTTTTAAATAAAGCAGCTTTTTTTTTTTTTTTTTTTTTTTTTTTTAATGCAGCCCGTTTTCTTTAAAGGAAAACGGGATGCATCTAAAAAAAAAAAATGAAACATTTTTGTTTCATTTTTAAGGGCAGGCAGTGGTCCCTGGGACCACTGCCTGCCCTTAAAAATAATATTGCATGCATTTGCAAAGGGGAAGGGGTCCCCTGGGGACCCCTTCCCATTTGCGAATGCATTACCACCTACTTGAAGAAGGTGGTAATTTGCGAGTGTTTTGTGACCGCAATTGCGGTTGCAAAACATTGGTACATAGATTTGCGGTCGCTATTAGGAAGGGAACGCCCTTTCCTAATAGCGAGTCAATTTATTTGCGACTTGCAAACTACTGTTTGTACATGGGCCCATGCTTTTTAGCGTGCGCAAACAGGTCTAAGACACGTTTGGGCACGCTAAAAAGAGTCGTACATCTGGCCCTATGTCTGCTACTGATTGTTTTATCTCCCACTCACAAGAGCAGCTTGTTTTTCTGCTTAACTTGTCTACATGTGTGTTTTCTATTCCTGGGACATTTGTTATTCGTGTTCCATGATGTTCTTTGCAATGGCCCAACTCTAAATAGCTTGCGCTACCTCAGAGAGGGTAAGATACCATTCCCCCTGTTTGTTATAGAGCATCACTATGGTATTGTCCGTTAGTAATTTTGCTGTCTTGTTTTGCACTTGACTTTGGAAAGATTTTAGGGCTAGGCAAATCATTTTCAGTTCCAGGTAGCTGATGTTTCTGTTTAACTCCTGTGCAGACTATAGTCCCCTTACTTTAAGGGTGCTCGTGTGTGCTCCCCATCCTAAGTGTGAGACGTCCAATGTTATGTTGGCCAGCAGGAGGGTGCAGAGAGTGTCTTCCTTTTAGCATGTGTTCTGCATTCCACCAACTGATCTTCCGGCTGACCTTGTCTGTTACAACTACTAGATCCTCCCAATTTCCCATTGTTTGTAACATTTGGCTATTTGTACGCTCCTGAACTGGCCTCATGCATAGTCAAGTGTTTAGAATGAGGTGAAAGCAGAATTCCATCTTCCCCAACAGTTTTTTTACTGTCATCACTGTCAGAGATTGAAAAGTCTGGTAAACGTGAGCCTGGTTTAGCATTGCCTGCCCTCCTTGATTCCGAAGATGTGTTCAGGTCTGCTCCCAGGAATGTTTTCTTTGTGTCTGGAGTGGGAGATGATTTTCAACAATTTACTAAAAACCCCTGTGTGTAAAAGAGTTACCACCTTTTTCAGCAATGTTAGCATTGCATGAATGTGCTCGCCTTCCCTAAGCCAGTCGTCTAGGTAAGTGTTGAGTATTAAAGGGGTAACCCACAAAAAACTACCCGACCTGGGTCAGTATTGCAGTACAATAAGTAAGTGGTCGCGGTAACAACTCTTGTAGCGAAAAAGAAAATAATATAGCATTCACCACTCTTTCTATTCTTTTGATGCATAAATCCAATTTAATTCCTGGATCATAAACATCTAATGCGATTTTAAGTCAAAACATTTGTTATTGGCAACACAGTTGCTCAAGCATATAACAGTGCGAGAAGTATTTACAGTGCTCTTGATATAGAGAGAAAAGGAAGGGTTGGGAAGCAGGTGATGAACGTGTGGGTGAAGGACAGGGAAAAGGTGTTGTGACATATATACATCAGTTGTACATGATATAGAACCTCCGGCCTAACATAGGTCAATTGTTCCTAGGTGTACACATAACTCTAATGGACATCCACTTTTTGACAAATCTGTCATCAGAGCTCGTGATGGAGGTGTGTGTTGTCAACGTTTCGACCCCTAGAAAGGAGGGTTAATTCAGTCCTCACGGTGGGGTCTTCATCAGGACAGGGCTGAGAAGAGCACCTGTGAACAATCGGAAAAGTGTGTAAGAAAGGGGGACATTAAAAGGTAAGTGAATGCTAAAGTAGAACGGGTAACCAATACCTCCTCGGAACAACAGCAGGGCTACTCCGCTGTGTAGTCAAAAGAAAAGGGCTCGTGGATGGCTCCTAAGGTCAGAGAGAAATAGAAAATCAAAAATCAGATACCTAATGTCTAGGTAAAGTGCCTCACTGGTCGGTCTAATGGTTCCTAGTACTTAGTAAATCAACAATGGATGGAGACAAACTTCTGCAGAGATAAATCAATCGCTCGCAGTGGGGGCAAATCCAATATTTCTACAATATAAAAGAACCGGGTACAATCCATAAGTGGTGTTCTAGATTGAAAGATACAATTCTGCAAAGTCTGAATAAGGCGAACACTCGCAGAGTTTTCCGTGTGGGCCTTGATACTGAATAAATACATGAGAGCATATTTAAAAGTAGACAGCATTCTAGTGGTGTCCGTGACATCCATTGAGGAAATCACGCAATGGCTCTCTAAATAGAAATGGTACAATCATGCATAGTCTGATTTCGGCGATCGCTCGCGGCGTTTGCGCTGGTCCCCGCGTGGGCCTTGATATCAGATAACATCTGGGCATATCTCATTAAATCAAAAAACTGGGCAGCAGTCTCGTGGTGTCTGTTGAAAAGGAGAACTCTCGCAATAGCTCCCTAAATCGGTGAGTTACGTTTGGGTGAGAATGGGGAGGGGACCCCCATCGCGGCTGCAAAGGCGTTGGCCCTGCCGCATAGAGCCTCTCTGAAAGGCCGTGACTGTAGTTATGCTATTCGACAACGTCTGTCATCAGACTGGCATAAGGCTCTGATGGTGTGTCCACAGACCTACTGACGAGAAGACTACAACGTGTTATGCGGTAAAGGTACATTTAGGGGCTATGTGACAAGCATTGCCTGGAAAAGAGACAGGCGGTGTAAATACACTCATGGTTTGCGCAAATCTAACCAAATAGTGAGAGGCTATATAAGAGGTACCTTACTAATCGGCAAACGTAGAGATTGGACTGTGGGTAAAAATGTGATATTGCAAAACCTTAAACGATTCTATGCCCACAATGGCCCGATTGGCATTAAAGAATGCCAGGCTCCTTGAAAACGATGAGGTACACGGTTAACCCTTCACCCGAAAAACAGGCAAGCTAAAACAGACTGTAGCGCGCTTACCTCATCCCTGGCCGTCCGGCTCGTGTGTGATCGCGGGTGTTATTGCTGGTGCTTAAGAAGATCTCAGCGTGGCGTGCGTGCACCGCGCTGTGCCGCCGCTAGATACTGTCGTGGGGGCTCGTCTGGTTGCAGCCAATCGGACAGGACGGTGGCTCATCTAGGCATAAATGTGGAACGAACGTTCCAAGGTGAGAGGGCCTGATCGGTAATCAGCTCCTCCCTATACAAAGTATCAGATCGGGTAAAGAATCCAGAGAGTGTGGTGTCGGGACTGTGTCATTGTGGTTGTTATACTGGTTATGCATATATATTTAAACATCATACAATAAACATGTTAGTGTGAAGGTTTTTCGGCGCATAGCTGTCTCAAGATAATTTTAGGATCTATTATCATCCTTTTACATGTATATACATTTTCGCAACATAAAATGCCGGGGCATCAGTAGCACCCGTTACATACATTACTTAAATCTTGATTTTAGAAGTACATGTACAAAATGCGTGCAACGTTAACCTCAAAACTTGGTGGTCATCAATGCAGGATATCAATCTCCTTGATGCCCATCATGAAATGGAGGGCCTACGTAGGTACATTTCTATACATATCTGGTGTACATCAAAGCCCCATCTCTTTTACATGTATCCCAATCTTTAGAAAATCATATAAACCCCTGTAAAAACATTATCAAATGTGCGAGCGAAATTAGAACATGGTGGTGCTTCTGCGGCATCGATCAGGCACACTTACATTAGTGTCATGGCCTTATATGTGATACCATTATGAAGTGTGTTTGGCTCTCCAGGTATTTTTCAAATGCTTGCACCCCTGACTATATATACAATGACATCATATTGTTGGCAGATGATGTGTGCATGTAACATGACAACATTTAAACTATTTTAAACACAGTGTATATCATGTAGATCATAGTCATTCGGTGGTCAAGCCAGCTAATTGGGCCTTTGTGCCGTCCAGTTCATTGAGCCCATTGTTCACAGTGTCAAGGAGATACATCCATTTACATTCCCTTAAGTTGAGGATGGGGCCCAAATCCCCTCCCCGTGCGCCAAAGGACACCTTCTCTAGAACCACCCATCTGATGGAATCTGGTGAGTGTGTGTGGGCCTTGAAATGTTCAACTAGTGGGGCCCCTGTGGTGTTGAAGCGAATTCTGCTGCAATGTTGCAGGATCCGTGTTTTAACTTTTTGTCTTGTTTGCCCAATGTATAGTTGGTTGCATGGGCATACAATTGCACAAACTACGTCACAGGAATTGCAGTTAGTATGTGCCTTGAGCTCTATAGTATGGTGTTTGTAGGAAAAGGTTTTGGTTTCAATGGTCATCTTGCATGCCTTACATCTGGTACATCTAAAATGGCCCACCACTTCGGGGAGATTCCACATGCTTTGGATGGTCTGTTTGGGTGACATGTCCAAGAGTGAACGGACGACGCGGTCTCTAATGTTTTTGGCTTTTTTGAAAGCGTGCATTGGTGGTTTCTGGACATCCAGGTCGTCTGAGATGAGTTTCCAATGTCCATTAATTATCTTTTTAATCTCATTGCTCCTGGTGCAGTATGTGGTGACACAAATCATTCTGTTATTTTCCGTTTGACGTTGTCTGGGTGTCAGTAGTGCCTCTGTCGTAGTACCAGGCCCTTTTACGTGCTCTTTTTACTAGTCTTTTGGGATATCCCCGCTCCATAAGGCGGTTGATGAGGTTTTCGGATTCATGGAAAAAATCCTCCCTCAGTGAGCAATTCCTCCGTATCCGGAGAAATTGGCCGAATGGCAGGTTGTCCCGGAGGCCTCGGGTACGGTGACTTGTATACCTCAGCAGGGTGTTATGTTCCACTGGCTTTCTGTAGAGGGTGGTATAGAGGTGGTCCTCTGATGTCTTGATAGTGATTACCAAGAAATCGATGGTAGGTCTGTCCCAATGGATGGTGAACTTGATATCTTGGGAGCAAGTGTTCAGCCAGTCGAAGAAGCTCTTCAGCTCCGTCTCATCTCCTGAGTAGCACATCATCTATGTATCTTCGCCATTGTGTGACATGCCTTCTATATGGATTGGAATTGGAGAAGATATAGTCGTCTAGGTAAGGGCAGACGTAAATGGCCTGTTTTCTCAGTTATACTGCTGCTACTAGGTTGTATGACGGAACAACGGAGGGAAATACTCAGCATGCCTTTACCACCCATTTTGTACCTCACATTATTTTAGCTCGCATATGCTTTTACAACGTATGCCTTTACCACGCATTGTGTGTGTGTGTATATATATATATATATATATATATATATATATATATACACATATATATACACATATATATTTAAAGCAAGGGACGCTGCACTCTGAAATCCAGTATTCAAGATTTATTCAATACATCACTTCACCAACGCGTTTCAGCCTCACAGGGCCTTTGTCGCAGTAAGTGAGTCTTTCCTCTATCGCACTATTTATGTATATCCCATTTTAGCTTATTATGCAGCATTGTGGGTATTGTAGTGCATCTCAATTCAATTACAGCTATTTACATGTCATCTGTTAATTTACGATATATAGTGATTTGTTTCACACAAGCACGATCATTGTAAGTATAGTACTTAATACATTTATGATTATTCTTCTTATCTTGAACTAGTGTCTCTTTCCTTAGTCCAATTAATTACTCTTTTTGTGGCACTTCAATGGGAATGACAATTCACTTCATATTGAATCCTTTGTAATATTTTTTACTCAAATAAGTATTTCTCGTATGTTCAATGTTCTGTTCCTTGTCAATTCCTTTAATGGGTGTAGTACCCTTATTCCCATCATTTGTTCAGGGTATTTTTGTGTCACCCAGTTCTCATCTTCCTCTTGCTGTTGTCTCTGTTGGTCTTATACTTTTGTTATTGGTTCTCTTATTTTTTTAGGATGGAGAATTTTCAAGTTTCAGTTCTAATAAGATCCCTCTTTTTTTTCATTTGAATGCTTTGGCGTTCACTCTAAATGTACATGTAGCTCTTCGTCCATGTTGATCCCTGATGGTGCCTTGGTTTTTAATTTTATTACATAATGTGATTCCATCTGTCTCAGTTTCTTTATTCTATTGCCACCACGTTCATTCATTGTAATTGCATGAATTCCAAAGAAGCTCATTGCTTTCCAATTACCTTCTTGCCATTGTGCCATATGTTTTGCTGTGGCATATGTCATGTCTTTATTTTTACTGCCCGTATATGTTCAAGGATTCTTTTCTTTAGCATGCAGATGGTACTTCTTACATATTGTAGTCCACAATTGCATTGGATGACATATATGACAAATTTCGTTGTTCAAGTAATCTTTTGATTTATTGTTGTCTTACTATATTATCCACTATATTTTTCTTGTTGACTCGAATTTTGCATGCTTTACAGGTACTACATTTTCTAAATCCTTTTTGTTGTTCTCCTAGCCAATTTGTTTTTTCCTTTTCCTCAAAGTGACTTTGGACTGGCATATCCTTCAGTGATTTTGTTTTCCTGTATGTTATCAATGGTCTTGCCCCCAATAGAGAGCCAATCTCAGGATCATTTGCAATTAGATGCCAATATTTTTGTATTTTGTTTACAATTTTTCCACTTTCTTTGCATAACGTGATTATGCATCTTGGGGTTTCCTGATTTTGTTTTATTGCCACTTGTTTCTCATTTTTGTTTATTAATATGTCTGCACGGGTAAGCCGGGTCTGGTGGCTCAGTGGACTAATGCATCCACTGCAGGGGCCTGTGTTCGACCTCATGGTCACAGATTCAAATCCCGGCGGGTCCACTCAGCCGTTCATCCATTTGAGGTCGATAAAATGAGTACCATTGAGTTGGGTAACAATAAACATCTGTTATTCAGCGCCAAGATGCCCCGTTGCTGGGGTGAACGTGCGCTTTACAAATAAGTATCACGGCGGCTTCAGGCCGTGGAGTCGACGCACCGCTCCATTGAACACGAGGGGTCTGCACGGAGGAAATCTCTTTGCGTGATCTGCGTGGCAGGGGTCTTTTAAGCAGCAAGCAGAGTCTCATTCGGAGGCTCAATGGAGGGCTGCTTGAATTGGTCCTGAAAATGTTCGTGAGCATCTTAAACCCACTGGAGGGTATAAAAAATATGTAAATCACTGCAAGTCCCAGCGTGCATTGGGAATGCTGATGCAGCGAAATGGCACACCAGAGGCCAATTGGCACACCAGAGGCCAATTGTGGATATAAATAGCACGCAGGGGACATGGCAGGTATACAGAAACTGAAGCTGCTCACTCGATGCCTCAGAGGAAGGGGAAAGAATTCCCCGAAACGCGTGAGGCAAAAGGACACAAGAAACGGGATGGGAAGCTGCTTGCCTAACAAATAAAGGTTGTTACCTACCTTGCCTGGGAGTGCGGACTCGTCTCTGAAGCGACTCTTTGGGAAGAAAAAAATATATATATATATATTTAAAGCAAGGGACGCTGCACTCTGAAATCCAGTATTCAAGATTTATTCAATACATCACTTCACCAACGCGTTTCAGCCTCACAGGGCCTTTGTCGCGGTAAGTGAGTCTTTCCTCTATCGCACTATTTATGTATATCCCATTTTAGCTTATTATGCAGCATTGTGGGTATTGTAGTGCATCTCAATTCAATTACAGCTATTTACACTATTTACATGTCAACTGTTAATTTACGATATAGTGATTTGTTTCACACAAGCATAAGCACGATCATTGTAAGTATAGTACTTAATACATTTATGATTATTCTTCTTATCTTGAACTAGTGTCTCTTTCCTTAGTCCAATTAATTACTCTTTTTTGTGGCACTTCAATGGGAATGACAATTCACTTCATATTGAATCCTTTGTAATATTTTTTACTCAAATAAGTATTTCTCGTATGTTCAATGTTCTGTTCCTTGTCAATTCCTTTAATGGGTGTAGTACCCCTTATTCCCATCATTTGTTCAGGGTATTTTTGTGTCACCCAGTTCTCATCTTCCTCTTGCTGTTGTCTCTGTTGGTCTTATACTTTTGTTACTGGTTCTCTTATTTTTTAGGATGGAGAATTTTCAAGTTTCAGTTCTAATAAGATCCCTCTTTTTTTCCCATTTGAATGCTTTGGCGTTCACTCTAAATGTACATGTAGCTCTTCGTCCATGTGGATCCCTGATGGTGCCTTGGTTTTTAATTTTATTACATAACGTGATTCCATCTGTCTCAGTTTCTTTATTCTATTGCCACCACGTTCATTCATTGTAATTGCATGAATTCCAAAGAAGCTCATTGCTTTCCAATTACCTTCTTGCCATTGTGCCATATGTTTTGCTGTGGCATATGTCATGTCTTTATTTTTTACTACCCGTATATGTTCAAGGATTCTTTTCTTTAGCATGCAGATGGTACTTCTTACATATTGTAGTCCACAATTGCATTGGATGACATATATGACAAATTTCGTTGTACAAGTAATCTTTTGATTTATTGTTATTGTCTTACTATATTATCCACTATATTTTTCTTGTTGACTCGAATTTTGCATGCTTTACAGGTACTACATTTTCTAAATCCTTTTTGTTGTTCTCCTAGCCAATTTGTTTTTTCCTTTTCCTCAAAGTGACTTTGGACTGGCATATCCTTCAGTGATTTTGTTTTCCTGTATGTTATCAATGGTCTTGCCCCCAATAGAGAGCCAATCTCAGGATCATTTGCAATTAGATGCCAATATTTTTGTATTTTGTTTACAATCTTTCCACTTTCTTTGCATAACGTGATTATGCATCTTGGGGTTTCCTGATTTTGTTTTATTGCCACTTGTTTCTCATTTTTGTTTATTAATATGTCTGCACGGGTAAGCCAGGTCTGGTGGCTCAGTGGACTAATGCATCCACTGCAGGGGCCTGTGTTCGACCTCATGGTCACAGATTCAAATCCCGGCGGGTCCACTCAGCCGTTCATCCATTTGAGGTCGATAAAATGAGTACCATTGAATTGGGTAACAATAAACATCTGTTATTCAGCGCCAAGATGCCCCGTTGCTGGGGTGAACGTGCGCTTTACAAATACACATGTTATGTTATGCACGAGATCTATTGCGAATGTTCCTTATACTTTTCTTCAGGGTTGTCTCTTTGTACCCTCTGCTCTTCAGTCTTAGACTTGTTTCAGCAATTTTTTCTTCCGCATCTTTGTCTTTTGAGCTATTTCTCTTCATTCTTATGAATTCTCCATAGGGAATGCTTTCCAGTAGTGATTTAGGGTGGAAGCTGGTACCATGAAGAATGCCGTTCGTTGCTGTTTCCTCTCTGAATACAGTTGAATGAATCTGATCTTCCTCTATATATATGAATGTATCCAGAAAGGCAATTTCAGTTTTACTTGTGGTACACGTGAATGAAAGGCCCACATTGTTGTGATTCAGTTTCTGAAAATATTTATTGAAATCCTCTTCTGTACCGTTCCATATAATAAAGAGGCCGTCGATAAATCGAACCCATAAAATTACTTTATCCAGCTCTTCCTGGTTTTCCATATCCCATGCTATGGTCTTCTCCCACCAGCCCATAGTAACGTTCGCGTAGTTGGGTGAAAAAGATATGCCCATGGCAGTTTCGCATTCATTCCTGCCGGAATAATTCATGGTTAAAAAAGAAGATGTTGTTTGTCAGACATAGTTCTATCATTGACATTAACATTTTTGAGTGGTTCAATTCTGATATTCGTCTTTGTTTTAGGAAATATTGACAAGCTTTTAATCCGGTTTCATGTTGGATTGATGTATATAATGATACGGCATCTATAGTTGTCATTAGGTAATTCGTATTCCAACAAATCCCAGTTAAGTTAATATTCTCAAAAAATCTCCAGTATCCCTTATGTATGAACTTAGGCTTTGTGCTATCGGTGCCAGATATTGATCTACATACTTTGATATATTCTCATACAAGGAGTCACACGAGGACACAATTGGTCTACCCGGAGGGTTCTCTGTCTTATGAATCTTTGGTAAGAAATAAATTATAGGTATTGTCGGGAAATCCTTTGTCAAAAATTGCAGTTCATCATCATTTATTCAGTTCTGTTTGTTCCATTTGAGTAATTTGTCATTCAGATCTATTGTCATTTCATTAATCGGATTTTTTGTAATTTAGAATATTTTGTGACATCCCTCAATTGTCTGTGCGCCTCTTTGATATAATCCTCTTTGTCCATCAGTACGATATTTCCACCCTTATCCGCCTGTTTAATTATTATTTCCTGATTTTGCATCAGTGCTGTTAATGCCTTCCGTTCCTTTTGAGTCAGATTTTCTTTTTGATTTGATTTCTGGTTTTTGGCATTCTCTAATAGGGGAATTGGAGAAAATGCCAAAAACCAGAAATCAAATCAAAAAAGAAAATCTGACTCAAAAGGAACGGAAGGCATTAACAGCACTGATGGTTTATTGAGAAACAACAGCGGACGGATGCAGAGTGGTGCTGCCATACTAAAGGATTGAAGACCCTATCAAATGAAGGGCATATAGGAACCCTGTGATATATCATTCAGGCCTAAGTAGGCAGCATTATACCAACATTGGAGATTATCCCCTAATGGTGCTGGAGATTCCACGACGAAAGAAGGACAGTGAGGCTAGCTGTTGTTCAAATCTGCATTTCGTATTGATCCTTATACAAGTTTTTTTTTTTAAATATTTGCTGGTGTTGGGAGAAGCATTTTATATTCCCCAACAAGGAGTTTCAGGATAGAAGTGATTTCTGCACTTTGGTCAAGCTACTTTTTAAGATATCATCAGAGAGTAATATCTTTAGTCTTGATATAGATGGTTTAAATCAAGATACCATTGAAACGCGTCAACGCATTAGAACCATAATCCGCACAGTGGGCTGCCACACTAGATATTGATTGTCTTTTGTACATCAGGGTCCAGCCCCAACGTTACCTCATACGGATATGGTCCCTTTATGACAAAGTGCAGTGTCTTTTTAATACTCTCGTCTAATTGTCTTTGCTATTGAGTCTGTTCATTTGTTTATTTATAGTGTGATGTTTTTTGATTTTGAACATAAATATACTATGTATGATTAACTGTTTTTTAATTTGCTACAATTATTTTATATGCTTTTAATAAATTGATACATAACATTTCTAATATTTTTCTTGTGTACTGGCACACTGCTTTTTCAATTGATACTGTATCCCCCATGATTGAATGTGTGTGATTTAGGTGAGTGAATGAGTAAGAGTTCTCTCAGTATTTGCCAACCAAAGGATATATTGTTATTTTTCTAGATTGAGCCCTAGTCCTTTGGTGCACAAAGGGTCCCTCATTTTTTCAAGAGTGCTGTTGTTACTGCCACTGGCTGGACTATGAGAATTTACTCCCTTCATTTTGTCTTTAGGTCTGTGTTTTGCATGATGGCCTCCCATGGCCACTTCTGTCAGATGTGATTCCCCTTTAAAAAGACTATCTGTTCAGCCCCCATGGTTTTGGCAGTTTTCTTTGCCTTCTTCATTGCCTCAAGAGTTTACTCTGTCCCTCGGCTGGTTTCAGTTAGGGGCATGTCACAATATTCACCTGTATCTCTGGCTTGAACCCTGAGACATGCAGTCACACAAACCATTTCAGGACAGTGCCAGCAGTAAGTTGTCTGTTTACTGTGTCTGCTGAGTTCAAGACCAATTTTAGGCAGGAGATAGCTATGTTGTTGCCTTCTTCAACAATTGTTTTGGCCCTCTTTTGATATTCCTCTGGAAGGTGTGACTTAAGGTCCTCCATGTCCTCCCATTGTTGGTGTATGTGTCTACTGAGGAGAGCACAGGCTATCCAGCATTCGGTGGTAGCCTCTCCATCCATCTTCCTATCCACTGCTTACAACATCTTGCTCTCTTCGTTCAGTGTAGGCCCATTGATGCTGGTGACATGGCTCTTTTTCTTGCTGTGGATACTATTAGTGAATCTACCTCAACATGTCCCTGAATATACTTTGAGGATTGGGAAGATGCACTAGGTTTTATTTCTGTGTAAATGGTCACTGTCTTACAAGTTGCGGGTTTTATGAATGCTTCTCTCCCTTGCTGAGTAATGCTTGGTAGCATGGGGAGAAACAGTTTTTTCTTGTAGATGGGGCTCAATAGTTCTAATCAAAAGCGTGTGTCTTCCTTTTCTACTTCCATCTTCATCCCACAGGCATCTGCTGCTCTTTTAACCACCCCATCTCATGTAGAAATATCATCTGTAGGGGGCAGCGTTGAGTGATATATATCTTCCTGCTCTTGTGGAGAGTCTAACTCAACATGTTCCCACAATGAAAGCAGCACTGGGATTGGTCTGAGCGCTGTGGTTTGGTGCTCAGACAGTGCCTGGGAGCTTGTGGCTTTTCTCCACCCAGCTGTCCAACACAGCTGGGCGGAGAAATGCTAAGTGCGCATGACGGTTTGGATGTCCTCAGACAGCCGGCCAAATTGTCATGCGCACTTAGTAGTGCCCATCACCCCTCCTCCCCACTGCTGCTACAGAGAGTGCATGGTTCTGCCCTATGACATGCTCACTGGCAGATGCAGGTAAGAATAAAAATAAATGATAATAAAATTGGTTTATCATCATTTTATTTTTCAAGTGTTTACCTCTGCTGCCACCTAATGGGGTGACGCTGCTGCGCCTTAATGGAGGAGCTGCCCCTGTCCACTTCCTGTTGTGTTTGTCTTGGCTTTGGTGTTTATTGCTACTTTCTGTGCTTCAAAAACTTAGGGTCCTTGTGGAGAGACATAGGGCCTGATTACAAGCAGCTGTCAGAGGGCGGCGGTACAGACAAGGTTACCGCCATCAGGATTACGAGTTGGCTTTCCATCAAACCGACTGTGGAGCAGAGACCGCCTGCTTCGAGTCGGCGGAATCAAAAGAATTGGGGTGCAAACACACCCATTTCCTTTTTTCCCTTCAGTCTCCCACGTGGATCCCTTACTTCAGGGCCCCCCTTCACAGCAGCATCTTGACCTCCAAGAAGAGAACGACCCTGTCAGTGCTGAAATCCAGGTAAGTCAGTTTCACACTGTTCACCCATTGACTAGATTGGGCACATATGGTCTACACTCCAGCAATGGGAAAGCACTCGTACTAGGTATTTTTTCACGTGCCATGCATACGTGTACATTTAACCCTTGTGCAGTCAAAATATACACACCTGCATCGACACATGAAAAAATATTCCCTGCTATCAGAAACACCGCCGCTGGGTTAGCGGTGACATAATATGGGGTGGGAGACTGCTGACTCGGCAGTCTTCTTGGGACCGCTGCGGCAGAGATATGACAGTAAGACTACCGAACTCGTAATCGGGCCCACAGTGTTTTCAAAAGCCTTCTTTGTTTTGATCAAGTTCTCTATTTATATCTCCAGTTTCTACCTCTGTCTCCCTCTTCTTCCTCTCAACATAGATGAAATCTGACATTTTCTTGTCACCAAGAGACTTCTTTCGAAGGGGCCTGCTCCTCATTTCCCCTTTGCACTCAGTTGTCCTCCGAAATTGAGGTCATATGGTTTGGAAAGTCCTTACTGATGCTCTTTTCTTTATACCTGGTACAATGGAAAGACGCTCTAGCTCCTCTGACTGCAGGATTTTGTGTCATTGAGGGCTTATTCTTGCGTTACTTAGTAGTTTTGGTCAAAGAGTTAGGCTTCAGCGGTTTAAGGCAGTAGCCTGGATACTGTCTACTTTGATGGCACCAAGGACTTTTGGGTATGGGACACTGTATGCTTCTGTTGTTTTGCAGTGTTTTCTCACCTCCGTTGAAATTTCCTTGAGGCCTGAGCCTTTGTTTTCCACCTGAGACTCCTCAGCCTCTGCGTCATCGTAGTCTGAGAAACCCATCTCCTCCATTGACATTGATTACATCTGAGAGCCCAGCAATGTCAGAAGCAACCCAATGTGCCCGAAGTATATTGTCTCAATGGAATAAAGTCTTGGCCTTAAACAAGAATGCAAAACAATCCTCTGACTTATGTTATGTTATGTGTATTTGTATAGCACGCAACTCACCCAGGAGGGTACCCTGATGCATGTTCTGCCTCCCATGTGAATCATGGTCTCATGGGAGGCACAACATGAATACAGGATCCTTGTCACTTAGGGCCAACTTTCTATAACAGTTCGGGCAAATTTTAAGGAGTGTGCTGACAATCTAAAATAGCGTTGAGGAACCTCAGGTATCCCATATTGATTAACCACCATTCTCTGTCAAATGCCACCCCATTCACAGTGGTCAGCATTGATCAGGGATCAGCTGTGATCACCTTGGGTCCTGCCCCACCCAGGAACTTCCAACCTTCCCCCTCCATCGGGCAATGTAGGAAGCCCCCTTGTCGCGTGGCATGCCTCACACCAGGATCTGATGTCATACACTTTGGCCACCTGAAAGTCGCGAGCAGCCACTACAGGCTCCAAACCAGGGGCGGTGTAACCCTGTATGAAGCTCTGATGTTGAGTGCGGAGCAACACAAACCGCATCAAAGGGTCTGTGTCCTTTCCTAGGCCGCATTGCCTGCTACATCCAATTCACCATAGCCCACGGCTTCTAGGTCACCACATGCACTTTATATTTCCTTGTGCCACTTTTCAGTGTCAGCCCACTATATAATTTTCCGGTTGGCAGTCAATGGAGGTGGAATTGCGACTAAATAAAGGTCTGGAAGTTGAAGCCCTTCAGTCGACCAACTTCTTTCTCTCTGGTGCCCCCAACAACACTGTATTGTTGTGAACATTTGATAACCAAGAACATACATTGTTTCTGTTTTTACAGGAATTCTGCCTATACCTGATTGAAATATATAGTGAGGTTATTCCTTTTAACCAGAGGCATAGCTTCAAGGGAGGTGTTGGGGGTGTTGCACCATCCTAATAAATGTATTCTGTAGTAAATAGTTGGATACAGGTGCTTTCTGTGGGGTATGGTGAGGAGGCTGTTGGATTTCACCTAGGATTTTTACATGCACACACAGACAAAAACACACAGTCTCTCTTCTCTGTTTTGAAATTCTTAAACTGTTGGTTATTTTACAACATATTGTCTTTTGAGTAACCGTGACAATCCGTAATGGTATCCCTTCCCACTGCCTCTTAAGCCCCATCATGCTCTGCTTCTCAAATAATGTATTTTAGCATTATATGCCAGCGTGATTGTTGGGAAATTTGAAGCTCACTTCCCCCCACCACCCCCCCCCCCCCAATGCCCCAATCTTACTGACCAAGCTATGCCTCTGCTTTTACCTTTAGTTACCTTTGTACACTAAACACATCAAGATGAGAGAACTGGAGAGATAGAAGGGATACTCAGGGTCTCTTATGGTCGTGCCCCCTACCCTACAGAGAACCCTGACACAAATTAGGCACTGCAGACAACACTCCTATAAAGGGTGTGCCTGCAATCATCATGAAACATTGACTGTGCTTCAGGCCTGCTCATTGTCAATCACAGTTCAAGTGTTCAAGAGATCATGAGGCACTGCCATTGCTTGGTTGGCTTCCGCTTTGAGGCTCTAGAGCTTACTTGTAATGGTTCATGTAAAGTATATGTTGGGGTGAACATTTTCTTTTAGAATATTGCTTTTATCAGGTAACTTAAAAGGTCAATAAATGATTTACACAACACACAAGAGTCTGCAGTTCCTCTGTATATTCATATACTGAAGTTATACATTAGAAAGTTATACTGTCAAACAGGGCTGTTTTTATAAAAGTGACATACAAGTGACATAGTGACAGTGTGATCATGTGGTTCTAACAACACCAACAAATGAGAAACATGTGAACAAATTACTTGATGAGGTGTCCGTTTCTTTTTACTTCAGTGCAAACCACAGCCTATTGTATGATTTATAGGTATTTTAGGCTTGTTGACCAAGGATGCAGAACCTTAAATATAAATATCGTTGATGTTTTGACCCTTATCGAATGTGTTCTCATTCAACCATCACAACGGGTCTTCTTCACAACTAAAGAACGTATATACAGACTGCATGACAAAATTATACTTGATATCAGACCATGTGTGTAGTGTCTATGGTGAAGATTAAAAGCCCTTGTGACAAGTTATATGCGGGTCAGACACGACAAAAGGTGAAGGCCAGAATCCGCGAACATTACAGTAGGATAAGATAGGAGTACAGGGGGCCCCCCTGGTCGGACATTTTCAGACTATGAAACACCAAACAGACAGCTTGAGGTGGTGGGTTCTTGAAAGGGTACTCCGTAATCCCAGAGGAGGCAATGCATTGTCCACCCTAAATGTAAGGGAATGCAAATGGATACATACACTAAACACAGTGAACCAAGGCCTCAGTGAGTTTTTAGAGATCACGATGCACAATAGTGTTTAGTAAACGGATGTGGATTAGTCCATGTAGCTGACTTAAAATTGTCAGCTAAAGGAATGCTCCCTAGAAAGGCCAAAGAAGTACGTTTTTTCTAGAATAATGGGCTTGGGGAACTGATGGTAATGTACATTTGGCTTTTATGTAACATATCTGTATGCATTTTACTATCCATCGCACAATTCCTTCTTTCGAAATTACTTTTCCTTTTCTAAGGTTGGAGAAAGCTACAAATAATTGTGTTTTCCTAAAAGATTTAGGTCCCGATTTAGATCTTGGCAGTAATAAAACGCTGTGATTTTTCTACAGAGTCACTGCCCACCTAGTTGGCGGTCTGCCTGCTCGATTTTGCTGTTGAAGGTTCCATGGATGAACGACTGCCAGAGTCCAGCCGACTTTGCCAGGAATTCTCACCCGCATCAATGGCGCCATAGGCAGAAGCGGCTATTGGCAGGAGTCCAGCCAAGATGACCGCCGAGCTAATCACGATTTGGCTTTCCGTCGAGGGAACTGTGTCAGGAATACCTCCTACTTTGAGTTGGTGGAATCGAAGGAAATGAGTTAAGAACTTACCTTTTTTACAGTTTTCCACTTCAGTTTCTGTCTTGAACCCCATCGTCCTGGTACCTTCTTTGCTGCTCCGACTCCACCATGACGCCAGATGACTCTGTTGACACCGGGATCTAAGGTAGACAACTTCTGCAATTGTCTTACTATGAATAGTGTGTTGATAATTGCTGTAGCATCATGCTTTTTGCATTGCTTTTACATACAATTTTTTCATATGTGTAATGCAGTAGTGTTCATTTTACAACTTATCAAGGTAAAATGTACACACCTGTATCGACAGTTAAAAACTAAATATTGTTGTTGTGGTGCTTGGAAGTGTTGTGCTTGTGGTGCCTGTGGGTGTGCATTCAGTAGTTTGTGTATGTTGTGTGTGTGGCATGCAATATGTAACAAAAAGGGGCATAACACCTTACTCACATATGTATTTGAGGCAAACACAACATATATGTGTATTGACATGTAAATAAGTTGCACTTAGCAGTCTTCGCCTCACCAGGGACTCACTTCATCAGCAAACTGCCACTAGGACTATGCCATCACAACAGGGACATCTAAATAGGCTTGGCGGAATACTGCTGGCATGACAGTGACGAAGCCCGCACAGTCAGCACACATCTAAATACGGCGGGCAGGACACAGCCAACTCGACAGAGTACTTGAAAACACTGCCACAGAGGGACGGCGGAAATACAGCCAAGATTTAAATCAGGTCCTTAGTCCTATCAATGTATTACATTAATGACCTTTTAACATCAAGTGTGTGAAGTGCCCTTTCTGCAATTATGTCTGGTTTTGGAAAAAACAAAGGGAGGTCAAGTGTTAGATTTAAGTGAAAAGGAGATATGACTTTTGGAAGAAACTTTGGATTCATCCGTAGTCGTACCTTGTCTTGGAAAACCTGTAAGTACTTCTTTTGTGAGGGCCTGCAAATCATTCCCATTCTTAATGATGTGATAGCTTTTAGAAAAGCAACCTTCCATGACAGGAACTGTGGTGGGCAGGAATGCAAAGGCTCGAAAGGGAGGGGCATTAGACTTGTAAGTACCACATTTAAATTCCATGATGAGAACGGCGGTGCGTAGGAGTAATATGCAAGAGGGTAGTAGAAATCCAGAACTATATCTTACTCAGCACTGTGCGGAGGGGGTGTGAGATACGTACACAAACATCCTTAAGAATGCAGCCATCACTACTTGCTAGGAAATACCTAGGTGTGACGAAATGTTATTGCTGTTTTGTTGAATATTGTGTTAAATTTGCATCAAGCTGTTCTTATAATGTGAGCCATGGGGTTTGAGAGGAAAAGCCAGATAGACAATGTGGGCACACGAACCTATTGGGAAATGACAAGACTTGGATACAGGAATCTACTGTTCCCATAACTGTCGGACACATAAAATGTAAGATAATTACTGTGCATTAATGATGTAATGATGCCGTTCCTCATCCGGTCAACTGCGACTAAGCTGACCCAATTTGTTATGTATCTATGTACAAGTGAAGGCACCATTGAAACCCCAATACGTATATCGTACCCTACTTTATGTGTGAATGGTATAGTTTATATAAAAATGCAAATAAAGATATATATTTTTTTTTAAATGAGACCGGAGGTGCTCGTGGAGGAATTATTCTTTTAAGCCCTTCCATGAAAGTTTTAATGACCGGTATGAGGAAAAGGGTCAGGTGCAGCCGTATGTAAGTGTATGCTAGCCATGATTTTTGTAGGTGGAGATAACATACTATTTGTTGTACTGTTGGAGCACAAGGGTCTATGTGTTGAGCCATACGGTAATAGACAAACATTTTCCATTTAGCTGCATAGCAGGCTCTAGTTGTTGGACGCCTTGCCTCTCTAAGAATGTCCATACACTCTGGAGGCAGCTGTAAGTATCCAAATTCTATGACTTCAGGAGTGAAATTGAGAGGTTGAGTTGTTTGGGGTTGGGATGTCTGACTCTGCCCCTGGTGTGAGTGAGAAGGTCTGGAGTGTTGGGAAGCCTCTCTTGAGGTACTAGGGACAATTCAAGAAAGGTCATGTATAAGAATTGTCACAAACAAGTGGGAGCCACTAGGATCATCTTTAGAGATGTCTGTCTGAGTTTCCTTACAAGAAAAGGAGTGAGAGGGAGAGGTGGAAAAGCACAGGCAAATATCCCTTACCAATTCATCCATAGTGAATTGCCAATGGATTGTGGGTGGTAGTGTCTGGAGGCAAAGCTTTGGCATTTTGCGTTTTCTGCAGTGGCGAACAGGTCCTTGTCTGCTGTCCCCCAATGGTGGAAGCAGCATTGGTGGACTTGAAGGATGGAGTTCCCACTCGTGGACTTGTTGCTGTGTCCTGCTGAGCAGTTGTGCCACAGAATTGTCCACTCCCGGGTTGTAGTCTCCTAGAAGGTGGATGTGATGACGAAGAGCCCAATGCCAAATTTCCTGCAATAAGTGAGACAACTGTTTCAAATGTGTGCCCCCCTGCTTCTTTATGTAATACATTGCTGTCATGCTGTCTGTTCTGAGAAGAACAACTTTCCGAGTTACATTGATGATAAAGGCTTTTAGTGCTAGTACATTGATGTGCAGCGTTTGTTGTTGATCGGTTCATGCACCCTGGACCGTGATATCCTCCATATGCCCTCTCCACCCCAGGAGTGATGCGTTGGTGGTAACTGTCACTTGCAAAATTGGGTCCAAAAAAGGTCTGCTGTTGAGAAGATGGCCTGTGCTCCACCACTGCAAGAACCGATGGACCATGGGCGAAATCAACAGTAGATCCTCTAAACTACCCTACGCTTGTGACCACTGAGACGCCAGACGCTCTTGTAGGGTACGCATTTGAAGCCTGGCGCTCAGCACAATTGCTATACAGGACGCTATCATGCCCAAGAGGCACATCATTACCCTGACTGGCAGGAGACGATGTGGCTGAAAAAGAACCAGTTGGTTCTGGAGATTGAGAACCCTCTGGTCCGTGGGATATGCTTTGGCTGTAACAGAATTTAGAGTCTCTCCCAGATATGTTTGTATCTGGAGAGCTTGTTGCATTGATTGTGATACCCAATTTGTGCAACAAGTTGATGGTCGTCTGTATATCCTGCATGCATTTCTGTTTGCTTGAACTCTTTATCAGCAAATTGTCCAGGTATGGGAAGACATGAATGTTGTGTATCCTCAAATGGGCTGCTAAACTGCCAGGCATCTGGTAAAGACTCTTGGGCTGTCATCATCCCAAACGTCAATACCTTGAACTGGTAGTGACAGTTCAGGCTGGACTGTTCTTATTGGAGCCAGACTAAGGCTGATTTCCCTACGGCTGGGTCTAATCTGAGATGGCATGGTGGACAAAAAAAGTGATTACCAGTGGTTAGACCATTTGCAAGCATGCCTCCCATAACTTTTTGTGTTTTCAGGATGGAAAGGGACCATAAACCAACCCATAATATCTAGCAAATTAATCTGCAATGTCTTTCTGTTCAGGCAGTAACACCTGACCCTGTATCTTATTTGACTAATATGTTGGGTTTTACTCTCTCTTTGGCTCATACAAACTGTTGCAGGGGAATCTACTGATCCATTGTACATTTTAAAGAAGAGCGCCACACCATACCATATGGCATCTCTGGCATCAGTAACCACGAGGACTTAATCTCCAAGATCCCAATTTACGCATAGGCTTACCTCTGAATTGTATTTTGATAGGAGCATGATCGGACAGGTCGTTGGTATGCATACATGTTCCTGTAGTCCAGGACAGATCTAAAGTTGGTATTAAAAAATTATCAATGCGTGAAAACAATCTATGTACCCCTGAAAAAAGGTGTACCCGCCTGTCTCTGTATGATAGTGTCTCTTGTGTCACTTAGACCCAAAGAGCGACTGAATTTGGCCAGTATAGATATACTGGGCTGAATCATCAGTGGGGGACCACATCTATCCATTGAGTAGTCCATGAATCCATTAAACTCTACCCCAATTATTGTGAGGCTTATTAAATCTAGGAAGGCCTATGAGAGTGGGACAGAGCATATACTATCATCAGAGTTCTTTCCATTCCCTATTGTGAACCTGTCAGCATGGCATAGCTAACATATTTGTCTATTCACATACGATCTATTTGCAGGGAAAGCTGTTTATGTATAAGGATGGCTAGACCCCACCCCACCCTTGGAGCCTTATTCTTTCCTATTTTGATTGTCCAGCAATTTCAGTTACATTAAAACCGAGTTCTGCTTCACCACCTCCCCTTTCCCACCATGCACTTTGCTTTGTATATGTTTAATCTAAGTGGACTGTGGGGCTAAATTTATACTTTTATGGTCTTGGCTGTGCTCCCGAACAATTGGTGGCTGCTCACAATCTCTTTTCCATACTGACACCAATAAACTCTTGGTTGCCTTGACTGTTTGATGACCTGAAAAAACACCATAGCAAGTGGATGCATAATATTTAGTTTTGTCCTCACTTGCTGAGGCATCTAAGGCAACCTAAGCTGGTAGGATCCCTCAGTGAGTTAAGCCTTAATGGTTACATCTTCTGTGATCTGCAGGTCAGAAGTTAGAATCCTGGCAAGGCCAGCTCAGCCTTCCATTCGTCTGAGATCATTATACTGAGTACAATAAAAGTGGGTCGTAACAACTTTTTTGACACACTTGGAAATGACAAAACTTCTTTTTGAAACATTATGTAAAATCACATTATTATTATTAGTATCATTAGCACTAGGAGCAAAATGTCGGGAGCTGATCAGCCATTCAGAATGCCCCCTGTGCTTGCTATATTTAAAATTAGAGGCCAGCAAGGGAGCACTCTGACTGGCCAGCTCCTAATGTCTGCGATGTGGGCAAATAGGGAGCACTGCTGGAGTACGAACATCCTCTCATCTGAATGTTGGGTGCTAAAACTAGCTCCATCCTCCATCTGTGCTCCCTCTACCTCTTCTAATCGAGCTGCTTGTACAGAGACGGCTATCTGGGCTCTTCCACTTGCTTTTGGTGATTGAAAACGCAATCAGCCAAAGAAAAGCAGAAGCCCGTAACAACCTTATTGCACTCACCGGTAGGATAATAACAGTTGCTAATTACCCCTCTTGTTATGCGTCTTTACATGAGACCTGTGCCCATAGCTACAGGAAGGTTCATTAGCAGCGGTTATTGCCCACAGGGGTGGGCAATACTAGTTATTTTCTAAGTCAAAATGAAAATGAATTTCAAGCTTAAAAATCCATCTGGAAAACATAAAGCTTTCATATTAGCACCAGCAAACAATACTTTGATTATGTGATTGGCAGAGGACCTCTTCTGAGTTTTTCAGACTATCTCCCAATCTGTTGGGATATTGCTTCTCTCATCCCCTCCTGGCCTTAGGGAACAAGCTGGTCACCTCTGAGAAAAAATAACATTACATGTGATATCAAAAACTGTCTGTCACATTCCAAAATCAATAGTCGATCCTTATTTATCATGTTCTAGTTTGCACGATTTGGCATATTGTCAGTCACCTTGACAAAGCTTGTTGTTGCTGAGTGATGTGGCTCAGCAAACCAGAATATACTTGTCCAAGAAAAGCTTTCAAACAGATTTCTCTGGGGATTACACCCATCCTATGAGCCATAGTGAATGCCTCCCTGCAATCGGTAATTGCTTCAGACTTTCCTCAAAAAGAGTGGTGGTCACCCCTCTATTTAAGAAGACCTTGTTGGGCCTTGTCAGTTTTGTCAAGTTTTAAATGTATCTGACTAGTTTTCCAGACTCTTCACAAATGTAAGCCATACTCGAATTTCTTAGCCTCGGGAAGGTAAGAAATGAGTCTTTGCCTGACCTACTATACCAAACAGCAGATTAAAAGAGTGTCAGTGCCCCGATTGGCTTAGATTTCTCAGCAGCATTTGACGCCATTGTTCCTACAAACCTACTGTCACTCCAAAGTAGGCAGATGCAGATATTTCCCCCAGTGTGTTGCAAGTCTTGCAACCTCTTCTTCTACGCAATCATCTTCATGTGGAGATACACGTTTCTCATTCAGTTCCGCTCCTACCTCCACCCATTAGCCAATAATGTTCCCTTTTCGACGTACAATTATTTTCATATGCAGACGGTTTTCAAATGCTGTCCATGGTGGGAGTCATAAGTGTAGCAATTAGCACCACTGTCCGCTCCAGTGTATCTGGCATTCCACAGATGATGGTGCTGGCACATATTTTAAAGCTCAGCTGCATTTCAATGGAAGAAATGTCATCGATCATGCTTCATACCTTTTCACAAGATGACAAACTTTGGTATAATAATTGAAGACAAATTGTGCCTTGCTTCTGTTATTGCACTAATCTCATCATGTTTTTTTCAACTAAAATACTGAGAGATATGCTTCAATCGCTTTCTGATGAGGTGTGATGCTGGATGTCCTCGTCACAAGTATTTTCTTGACTTAGAACCCTCTTCTAGACTATGTTTACTTGGACATTCTTAAATACTTTATTGGATGACTTTATCAGCTACAAATTTCCACTGTCTGATTTACATTAAGAAAGCAACACATTTCTCTGGTCCTAACCAATATCCATTTGTTTCCTGTTAATAAAGAAAATACATTAAAGGACAACTGTTTACCACTTAAAACCTGGAATATTTTGCCTTGTATAATTCTGGTACCTCTCCATTCGCAGCCTCTGGTCACTCTGTGCATAAGGAAGATATGCTTGGGTCGAAGGTCGTAATGAGGCCCAAAATGGCAAATTATGTTGTGTTGCTCGATCTGGGTGCGTGTTTGCAATGTCCACGGGTATGGCATGCATGCGCATGGAACGTCTAGGCTATGACATGTGGGGTGTTCTAGGACAGAAGATCGGTTGGTGGCACAGAGATAAGCAGACCTGTTTCCTGTACCATCTACTTAAATAAAAGCTTCAACGACACGCTGCCTCCATGAGTGTCTTTATACCCTACGCACCACTTCAACTTGGCGACGAGCGGGCGCAGCACTCCTGTATGCATTTTCAAGTAATTGTGTTCAGCGCTTCATGGTGGAAACGGAGGAACGGAACACACGAGGAAGAATGGAGTATAGTGCCGTACAGCGAGGGGCATGGCAGCGTATCTAGACGAACTTTCGGAGAAATTTGAGTGTGGCAGAAGCTGAGGAAGAGAGGTGCGCGTGAATACGGAGGTCAACAGCTTACCTCTGCCGCATTTTTTGAGCGGCAAGCGGGATTTCAGACTCGCTTCTCCACTGTCTGCACGCAAAGCAACACATCCTCGGCTGTGACTACGGGCCGTCATCACGCATGGGTGACTTCTACGTTCTCTACGTCAGAACGTGACCGGCGTAGCAGGCATATTGATTTTTTTTTTTTCCCTCACACTCGCTTCTAACATTGGTATCTTTATTGCCTCAGCAACGCGACTCGAGCACAATTACAGAAGGCCAGGAGAGACGTCGCAGCAAGCAGTAGACTAGGAGAGATTTACAAGTACAGGAAACATGTAAAGGTTTTTGCTTTCCTTTGGGATTCGGAATCAGATTGAGGATTCTAGAAGAATCTTGTGCACAAAGACATAAACAGGAACTAGGATAAAAACACAATAAGAGAAAATATACAGTTAAATAGCAGGAAGGCCAAGATGGCTTTGCAAAACTTCACAATCAGTCCTCCTCATGCATTCTGGGCATCAGGAACAGAGCCACATATGAAGTAGGTTGAATGGAAAGATTATTTCTGCAATTACATTTGAGCAATTGATGAAGAACATGAAATGTCAATGGAGCAAAAGAAGAGGATTTTTTTGCATTCTTTGGGACCTGTTGGTCTGAAAGTATACAATAGGATGCCAAAGGTTGCAAAGGGCGGTAACACCAATGTATATACGGCAGCTTTGAAAGATTTAGATAATTACTTTTTGCCTAAGGTGTGGATAGGCATTTTGTGCTACAAATTCTTTCAACGGAAACAGAATAAAGATGAGTCTGTGGATGATTTTGTGGCTGAGTTAAAGAAATTGGCTATTGACTGCAAATTTGGCAATTTACATGACGATTTTATAAGGGACCAATTAGCTATGCATGCTAGCAATGCAGGCATCCAAGAAAGA
The DNA here is from genome assembly GCA_963921515.1 of Calotriton arnoldi. Classification (NCBI taxonomy): domain Eukaryota; kingdom Metazoa; phylum Chordata; class Amphibia; order Caudata; family Salamandridae; genus Calotriton; species Calotriton arnoldi. The sequence goes on along the minus strand of CAWUFW010010823.1, from coordinate 500,975 downwards.
CTGTGGATAAATGGGGACTCACCACTGGAGGAAGTGTTAGCGATCATCCGGAAGGCTGAAATGTCAGGAAGATGTGCCACGGAGCTAAAACAGTCAGATTTGCAAAAAGTCATGGAGGGCATTTATAAAGTACAGAACGCCAGGAGTAAAGCACCTTCTAAGGATCAGAAAGCAAAGACGAATGTATTGGTGATGACAGAAGATGCTACCGTTGTGACAGGAGAGACCATCTGGCTTACAACAAGAACTGCCCAGCGGTGAGGCAGAAATGCAGCAACTGCGGGATCATCGGACACTTTGCTGAAGTGTGCAGAAGAAAAAGATTAACAGTAAAATATGTTAATGAGGAAGCAAATAGTAATAGTAGTGATGAGGATGAGGATGACGCAAGTTCTGCAACAGAGAAAATTAAGAGTGTACAGGGCACGTTTGTTCTTAATGTGAATGGGGGAGTGAGCAAAAACAAACCTATGTGTGATATGTCAATAGCCGGAGTTCCTATTAAATTTATGCAGATTCAGGCTCTCCATTCACAACTGTGAATGAGAAAGTTTGGGAGAGTGATTTTCGTGGAAAAATTGGGTCTCAACTGTTTCCATCTGACATTAACCCAGAGAGTTTCACAGGGGAGAAAATAGAAATATTAGGATTTAGACAGTTGGTCTTTTCTTTTAAAGACAGACAGACGACTGGTAAGCCATATGTAGCCAAACATGGACCATCTGTATTAGGATGGGTGGATCAAGGAAGTCTAAACATTGTCCTTGATCCCAACAGTGAAGAAAAGGTGTTGGTGGTGGATGATGGGAGCAGATTGAGTACACTTATGGCAGCAAAACTTCCAAAAGTCGTCAGTAAAAGATTAGGGTTGTTAAAAGGGTTCGAGCATGAGATCGTACTCAAAAGTAATGTAACCCCTAAAAAAAAAAAAGTAATGTAACCTCTAAAATACACAAAGCGAGGATGTTACCGATTATGATATGTGATGAGGTATCTGAGGAGTTCGACAAACTAGTTGAACTGGAGGTTATCGAGCAAATAGAGTTCAGAATGGATTTCGACTTTAGCAGTTACAAATTTCCACTGTCTGATTTACATTAAGAAAGCAACACATTTCTCTGGTCCTAACCAATATCCATTTGTTTCCTGTTAATAAAGAAAATACATTAAAAGACAACTGTTTACCACTTAAAGCCTGGAATATTTTGCCTTGTATAATTTTGGTACCTTTTCATTCGCAGCCTCTGGTCACTCTGTGCATAAGGAAGATATGCTTGGGTCGAAGGTCGTAATGCGGCACAAAATGGCAAATTACTAGGGATTCGGACCTAGAATTACTGACTCCCCCTTGTAAGTCCTAATTTCTTAGTGGGCCTTCAGGGTCCAAGTTATAATTGGCCAGATTTTCCACACACTTAGTTACTGTTACCCAGGGTATCAGTAACTCCGGGGGTGAGGAAACTCTGACCCATTTTCCAGGACACTTGTAAAGAGAGCCTATGTGGCTTGGTGCCAAAGTAGCCACCAGAATGCAAAGGAGGACTAGCTCTTATTGCAGCTCACATTGGGTCTAGAATGCCAGCTGACTGTGATATACAATGACAATTCAGTACCAGTGGAGAGGCTAAAATGAGAGTAGCATGGAATGAGAGGCTGACGTAATATGGTAGTTGAGTGCGCACACGGAAATTATGCCCAGTATAGACGAACAATAGTGAATACGCTCTTCTTAGACATTTGCATTGTTATTCTTATTTAAAATGTGTATTTATGGAATTAGCTGGTCCCAGACTGGCACCTATTATTACAGTTCAGGATTTTTTGGGAGAGTAGACTGGGCATACAGTGGAAACAAATGGCTTGGTCCTATTACTGCTTAGTACCTACTGGAGTTAGATGGGCAAGAGCAGCCGATGGATTTATTAATCAAGATCAGCGCTTTCAAGAGGGAATTTGCTTCTGATAGAATAGTAACAGATAGAGATCCACTGCTGTAGCATTATATTTGCAGAAAGAGCTGCCTGCGAATAAAAAAGCAGCAAACTGTGGTCTATTATGGTAGTTTGGGACTTCTATAAGCAGTTCATTTATTTTATCAGGCTGGGAACCCAAAGTAGCCCTGGCAAATGTTGTCAGACCAGCCCCCATACGGTGCATAGCGGGAGAGCCTGACCATTAAAAGAGGGCTCGTGGGGGTTCTCCCCTAAGAAAAGTTTGGGAAAAAATGGTGCATTCTACAACACATTTTTCATTATATATTCAATTGTATTCGTTTTTAAAGCATATTAAATGGTGACCTTACAGTGCACCAGGATTCAGCAATTTTTATCAGGGCTGTTCAATGATTCCCTCACAATCACCCTCCAACAGTGGCTCTCATCTCTTCGTAGCCCCTCTCTCACATGTATTTCATTGGTTTTATAGCGCCTCTCATAGCAGTGTAGGGTGTCGGAGCACTTTACATCACACAAACATACAGAGACAATGAATCATACGTGCGTAAATCAGTGTATAGAAAATGTTACATAAGAGAAAGGGGACTACAAGGTGTAGGATTCATATGTCATCCATACTGGTAGGCATTTTTTAAGAGTGCTTTGTCTGGGGAAGCACAGACTCAGGATTCAGAACGTGACACAGTGGTTAAGGTTGACTTTTCTAATAAGAATTTATTTCTACCCAAACAAAAGCTTTTTTTAGCAAAATTAGGATAATGAACGACTGGGAAAAAACATACCTTTCTAACCTAGATTATGATGGTAACTTATGAACTGAACAGTAACAAAAGGATATCTGGGACAAAAGCAGTAAACCGCTGAGCTATGCACATAAAATACTGTTCTGTGATCTGCATAGCACACACTCTTTGCAGCAGGCATATTAACCTTATGTGCTACCTCAGATGAGTCAAAACTGCCATTAGACAAAACTCCGATCTCTCTCCAGCAGGTACATTAATCACCAGAGTTATCTTGGCACTTTTATTGTTGCCTGAAAACTGTTGGATATACAGGGAACACTGCAGTGCTTTTAAAACTGCTGCACTGCTACACAACCGGCCCCCAGTAACAAAACCGGACACCTGCCCTTCCAGCCTCCCGGGGAAACGCCTGATGCCCGGTACGGCCAGTTCAGCCATGCACAGAGCTTGCCCCAGAGGACAAAGTAATGCTTTGGTGAGGGAAAATATGTGCCTGGTGGTGCCTAGTTACCTAGATAGTACATTGGATTACTACAGACATAGCTGCCAAGGTTTCAGATTGCTATGTGTGACATTTTCAAAATTTTAGTGTAATTATGAGTGACATTTCAAAAACTATGAGTGACACTGTCTCGCGTGCAAAATCAAGCAATGAAGACTGGGGAATCATTTAAACATAAACATATAAATATCAGAAATTACACTCATTTGAGTAGGAAGATCTAGAAACAGTTGTAAACCACCAGAAATGGAAGGGCACTGACAACTGACACTGAGTCTGTCCAGGTTCTGTCGCACGTAGGAGTGACCAACCAGGCTGAGAGGCCCTAGCTCATATCTCAGCTGCTAATCAATTATAATTAATTAACCCAGTCAGTGTTTTACAGGCTCAGTCAGGCTGTAAGAATATTTTAGACCTTTAGTGCTAATAAAAAATAAAAAATAAATAATTTATAGACTCCTCTCACTGTCTGTCAGCTGAGCAGAGGGCTGGGGCACCAGTGCACCCTGACAGCAGTGAGTTACAGGCTCAGACAGAACGGTGACGCAGTGATTAAATATAATGTACTTTTGGTTCTAAAGTTGAGCCTCACCTGACCAGAATTAAACGAAAAGCAGGATGAGTGTGGCTCTTACGATATATTTCAAACACATGAGGCAAAAGTAACTACCACTTAATATTCACTGATATCTTGAGCATCATACAGGGAGCTCAGAGCTGAGTGGAGCGGCGCTGCGCAGCACAGCCTGAGGAGAGCAGTGTGAGGAGAGTGGAGCCGTAACAGGCGTCTAAGTCAAACAGTTAGTGAGGCTCTAAATTAAATATATAAGGCACTGCCTGGAGTTCAGAATCACCCGTGAGGGCATAGCCGGGTCCTGTATTAGTTATGTTTACCACGCGCCGGCTCTGAAGCTACGTGGTACAGAAGGCTGGAGAAAAACCAGAGGCAGGGCTTGGTTGAACTGCCCGGCCCAGGCACAAAAGTAAAATAGGGTTCTTGCTGCCCAACTCAGATCCCAGCTAACAGTATTTGTAACAGCTAGCACATGGAGTGCGCAGGCTTGCTACTTAAAGGCCTCGTATGAATCAATATCAACCAATCATTATCCATGCATCAAGTCTGCCCAGACAGCCTCCTGCGTGGGACCCGACTGACAAGCCTGAGAGGCGCCACCGTGGATCTCAGCTGCTGCCATTTAAACTCACAGTAAAACTTACTTGAACAACGCCGGTCTTCTCTGTCAGTCAAGCCTGTGACCGTCTCACACAGACACGGTCTCGTCCGGCGGCCGCAGGTCACCGACCATGGTGACGGGGTCACGGGCGTACTGGCACAGCACATTATGACCGGCTGGGTGCTGCTGCACCACCAGTCACTCTGCTGACAGACACCCCGCAGCGCCGCGGCCGGCGATCATCACGCCAGTTCATGCAGTGCTGCGGCCCGGCGGGCCATGATGATCAGAGTGTCTGTAGTGCAAGAGAGTAATGCGCGCTGCCGTCGTCCAGCGTCGGCTGCCTGGGTATTTATTATTTATGCGCACTGGAGGCAGCACTGCTGCAGCGGCGAGCGCACTTCTGACTCCGACGACTCCCGTCACTTAGACTCTGGCGACCTCACTTCCTGCAATGCAGGACCGTGTGAGGTCACATCCGGATTTAATGGGCAGAGTGAGGGCTGTGTCAGTGACTCGGACAGCCTGCCGCGCGGCCCGGGAATAGTTGATTAATGAAGCCTGCCAGGCGGCTGAGTGTGGCCGCAATTGTAACATTGTAGCAGTGCTGCAGCACTCTCAGTGACTCAGCCAGAGCTGAGGAGCAGACAAATACATCCTTAACTGTTTATGAGCCAGAGCTGCTGGCGGCAAGTCTGCTGGGAGCAGCAGAGCCAGGTGCGCTAGTACCGCGGCGCAGCCACTTTCAGTGGTATTAGAAATGCGTGACAAAGCATTTCAGTGCGGTGATGCGGAACACCGCACTGAAATGCGTTAGTGTCACACGTGATGCGTGATACTTGGCAGGACTGTACAGAATGGCAGCCAGTTGCAGTGCATCACTGTGGCTCATGTATGCATGTATGTATTGGTACTTGTATAGCGTGAACCTAGCTGGGGAGCAACAGAGTGGCGAACACGGGAAAGCCCAAGGTGTAATACAATCGTATGCGGGCAATATGTATTAGGAAAAAGTTAGTGTTTTGGGGGTAGTGTTCCTGCTCCTTTAGCTTGTTCCTGAATTGTAGGAGGGTTGAGAGGTAAGTCAGTGGGAATGTTGTTCCAGATCCTGGGTGCGTAGATGGAGAAAGTCTGTCTTCTGTTTTTTTCCTTCTTGCATCTTTTGGTCTCCAATAATTGATATAGAAAGCTGAATATATATGGCAGAAGACATTGGAACTTGCTACATTCAGAAAGTGTTCCCCTGGACATAGAATTTACTGGAGCTCATTCCCATGGTGGAAAACTGGCTATGCTTAAAATGACAGTTGTTTGGCAACCTAGGGAGAGCTCTCTGGGTGAAAGCTGTTTCAACAAAGACCACAGAAATATACTACAAAAAATAAAGAAGAAACAATGTAAACAGCAATAGTAAAGACAATAAAATAACTGCAAAAATACTTGCATAAACTTAATTATACTATCAAATACATACTCCCAAACAAGCCACAACTCCTAAAGATAAATAATTTAAACCAGTCCTAATATAGATGGGAATTGAATATAACTGGGTGTTGGCATTTTTAATAGGATGGAATATATGTAGGTATATGTTTTTGCATGATATTCATTCATGCAGTCTAAATTGTGGGTCTGTATTTTTGCAGTCAGTCTTTTGAAAAAGTGTATCTTTTCACTTGGAACTGTCTGGGAATATAATGGCAGACAAGGGAGCTCAATGGATGCAGCTTGGTATCAGAGCGTACTCATGAACGTATACTTATCATTGTATAACAGAGAGATGAAGTACTGCAAGTAGACACTTTTGATGAGTGTTGCTTGGTTTGAGAGGAAAATCTGTTACCTAAGTGTGGTGTCTTTGGGGAGAAGTAAGTGCAGAGCGATATCAAAGTGCAATCAGTACTCTTGCTGAGAGACTACCGTCAAACTCTGAAATACGGTAACTTAGCCTTGAAGAAGCCCCTGGCCTGTGCACCACCAGAGGCGAAACACATGTTGAATGGCCTCTCCTCTCTTCTTTGTATAATAGCTACATAAAATCAGACGAAGCTAAGAATTTTAAAAAATAAATAAGAAATCAAGATATGATGGGAAACAAATGGACTTCTTCACTTTAACTGCTCCAATGAATAATGCTGAACACATGGTTTCCACTCATTCTAAATTACTGCACTGGCATATAAATCTATACATCCCAAGCATAAGTAATGCTGGGACCCAACTGCAAACACAGGCACAAATTAAGCAGTGCTCATACTGGTGCTTCCCTTCACACACTGCTCACCACAAACACCCCTTATCACTTTTTGTAGTCACTAGATCTTGATTGGTTGGCATTCTACCATTACGATTGCTCATTCTGTATCTGAAGAAGCTCTCACCAGTAACTCCCTTTCTTCAGGACTCAGTCTGGGGACCAGTTATTTTTCCCTTTAAGCTGTCTTACTTGATGACATCATGTTCACAATTTGCATCCCCTCTTGCCTACACGCACGCTGATGACACGCAAATATTCACCTCAAGTCCAACTTTTACTTCTCAACTACAATGCCACTTTTCTAACTGGCTGATAGACGTCATTGCAGCTCTGTCACACTACTTTCTTTCTAACCAAACCTATTCCAATATCCCACCTCGCAGGAAACCCCGGCTCTCTTCAACTTCAGCAGAGAAACTGCTGCCAGAGTTAAGGAACAATATTAGGAAAGAATACACCCTCTCATGCCTTTCTACCAACCCGCAGACTTAATGCAGAAATGTGAGTAAAATGGACTATTCCCACAGCCACTTTTTTAACACATTCCTCCTAGTCCCCTTTGCAGCCTCACCAGACAGCCACATACCTCCCTCCACAGTCACCAGGTTGGATGACTTCTTCATGCTGCTGACTCTAGTGCTTCAGATTATGTGGGCCCCTATTCCAGTCACAAGGAATCCACTCTTGGTCAATGAACCACTTCACCTCCTGTAAGGCACTAAACAGAAACTCTTTCCCAGCTATACTGTGAGCAACCAGGCCACTCCACTTGTTTAGGATTGTTCTCCTCAAATCTGAACACCACAACAGATGATTAGTATTTCCCCTGCCCCCATTCTTGTATCTCAACTTTCTTGCTGGAGCATTCACCATGAATTTACACACCTCCCCGGAAATGTGCCTAGTGTACAAAGTGTCATGCATTAGTACTTATTGTATCCATTGTATTATTTTCTTCAAATCCCATGATCAACTATACTTTTGCTGCAGTACAAAATGTAGTCACTCACACTGATCATGACACCTGTACCGTGATTTGCTATGTAGAGTGTTCCTTGTAGAAAAGCTAGGATTACAAAATACTGCAGTTCTGAGAGCAGGGTGTGCTTATTACTATTAGCGAGCACCTGCTCTCAGGGCGCACAAAGGCAACATAAAGTGATGTAATATTGCAGCAAAATGAATGACAGTATCTCGAAAACTGATTGACATGGTCATGAAATGCAAGTAATAGCACTAGTGTTTGGTGTACTTGGGCCATGCTAACTGGGCATAAAATTACAATGGGGAGTGCTCTGTTGAAACACTACGTAGAGTGTTGGCTGGGCATAGAATGGCACAGGAAAGACATATGAAACTGAAGTTTGATATCTAAGAGAAACTGGGCTGAGCCTGTAATTACACTGCAGGTTGATGTAGTCTTGCAGTTTTGTAAGGGTGTAGTGAAAGTTGACTAGACACATAGCAGCAGTGGGGAGTGTTGGCCAGGCACAGAATGGCATAAAGGTATTGCAACGGTTCACTACCTGTGAGGAAAGTTTTTTTTTTTTTTTTAAAGCTTTATTTATCATTTTCCAAAGTAATAAACAACAGGTTGCATTTCTGCTTTCCCACTCTCCACACATGTAGTGTTACATAATTATTGCACATAAATACACACCATAATCATTTTCCGAACAGTCGTTATTACTGTATATGCACTCCCCAATGGGTATACTAGCATTAACCTCTTGTGTCTCTTACGCCACCGCAGTAGAGTCAGCACCTTGTGTGTACCTGAGTGGGCGAGGCTGTACATCCCAGAGGAATCATCCCTTTCTAGCTGTTGGGAGTTAGGAGTGGTGTCCTTATCTAGGAGATATTGCTTCAGTGGTAGCCAGATATCGCGGGGTCTAGATACAATGGGTTGGAGTGTAGCATATAACTCAGAGTTTGCATTACAATTGATCAAACTGTTTAGCTAAGCTTTCTGTGTGGGAGTGAATCTGCTGCCCCAGTGAATCGCTATCTCCCTTTTTGCCAACAGCAGGGCAATCGCTACAAACCTACGTACAGGCTTGGAGACTTTGCGCACATAGCCCAACAATGCCACACCTGGTTGAGGTTCAATGGTGAATTGCACCATTTGCGATAGTGTTGGGCAAAATCTGCGTGTTGTGCATGACATTTGGGGCATTCATGAGTGCTAGACGGGTCAATTATGTGCATTTTTGCCAGAGTCACATATGCCCTCCATAAAAATTTGAAATGGATTAGTTTATGTCTATTATTGAGGGATACCTTTCGTGTTTGAGTGCAGCAGTATTCCTACTGTGGGTCTAGCAGCGGGTGCCCAAGATCCCGTTCCCATGCTTCTCGAATCTTGGTGTCTCTACTGGGGACAAGAGCCATACTGGCCTTGTACAGTTTAGATATGAGGTGTTCCCCCCCAGAGTTAGAAATTAGTAGTGTTAGCAGAGGGAAACTGTCCGGTTCTAGTAGAAATTCCGAGATCTTTGCTCTCAAAGCCCGCTGCAGTCTATTTAGTATAAATCGATCCATGTATGGGGCCTCGCCGAAGCGGGCGTCCTCCGTCCCCGAGTATACGTGTCCCCCCGGGAATAGGCCACCTACTGTGTCAAGAAAGTATTTAGTGAGAGTGCGCCGAACCAGCTTCTTCTTTGTGATGGGACCTGTGAGGACAGTTAGCTGTACATATCATTGTCGTAGAAGCCAATCTATTCAGCAGGTCGGTACCTGCTTGGGGAGTTAGCTGGGCATTGCATTGCGCAAAGGGAGATCTGCTATAACGGTTAGGTACCTATGTGGAAAGTTGCCTGTATATAGAATTTCAGTAGAAGGAGGTCTGTTGCAGCAGTTTGGTAGCTACTGTGAGAGTTGGCTGGGCACAGAATTGCATGAAGGGAGTTGCTGAAGTCCAATACCTGTGGGGAGAGTTGGCTGGGCATAGAATTGCAGTAGAGGGAGATCTGTTACTGCAGTTCGGTACCTGCGGGGAGAGTTGTCTGGGTGTGGAAGCTCCTGGGCGTCCCAGAATCGCAGGCGAAGGCGGTCTTTACCTTTGCAGTGTCTGCCGTCTCCTGAGTAGCCAGACTTACAGATGCATTTGAAGGACTTCGCTGTGTTCTGACAGATGGCATCGATGTGACAATTATCTGTTCCTTCAACACATTCATCAATATCTGTGGACAAAAAAGCAGATATAAGATCCTCTGGCAAAGCTTGCAGCTAGTGCACATTATACTCAAGAACTCGCATGTGAAAACGCAACCTGGTCAGGGTCCATACAGCAATTCTCTTGGTCACACAAGAAGTGCGTAAGTACAGCAAGCAGCATACCAAAGGTCACACAACAAATGGTAATACCAAGGAGGTGCGTGATCAATGACAAACGGTGAATGTACTAATTTGGTAGGCAGTGATTTCAAAGGTCACACAACAAGTGCAGTTACTATCACTCTGGGTTACGTCCGAGCTCACAAACCGTGTGCAGCAATTCTAGGGAAAGAAGGAGTACCAAGAGTTTCAGTGACGGACATGTCTAACTGCAGAAAGAAAGTGGCTAGGCTTAGGAAGAAAGTGAAAACACGCCCAACGTCACATAGAGTATCTTTGTATGTATTTATCTGTAGATCACAAGTCCCAAAAACAGTGGGAGGACTAATTAGCACAGGGAATATGCAACACTGCCACATGGAGTGACGTCGAAGGGAGTGATGCCACAACTCTATGAAATGTAACAATACAAAGAAAAGTGAAAAGAATACGATTCATTTTAACATTGCTTTTTGTAAATCACATGTATGTTTTCACATATAAAGGGGAATATGACTAAAAAAACTGCTTAGTAAATGAATTGTGCTTAAAAAAGCAGTGGTTTGGTATTGATTGTTTTTTGCTGACGCTTTATTCAGAGTCAAAACACAAAAGGGCCTCCGTAGGCTCCCTTATTCCACTGTAGGCATTTACAGCTCGTGCTGTGATGAAAGGGCAAAATGTAGATCACGTTATGGGTGGTGGAATCTCAGGTGAACTCAACATATTTTGCACGAGACCTTATCATATGAGGATCCAACAGGAGCGTGGGGGGGGGGTGTTTGGGGAGGGTCATAAGTAAAGGCAATAAAAGACGTTTTACAAAGAACTATCAGAGGGGGCGGTCATAAGGCACTCACGCAAGGAGCCAACAGAGCAGCAATCTTTAACTTTGATTTGTGATGGCAAACTATCAATTCTAGACATACTCAAAGCAGCTTTGGTTCAGTTTCCTTCAGCCATTGGCTTCTTTGGCTCAAGAATTTTCAGCGATTGGCTTGCTTGAGGCATTGCCAATCACATCATGGATCAACTGACAAATATATTTTAGTTGCACCTTTGTTCTATTGGCTACAGTTGTATCCTTACACCTCCACTGGAATGCATGAGGGGCTATTTTAGATTTAAAAAGTACACTCTGTCATCGCATATCGTGTACACAAAGATCCTTTTTTAATCGGTTTACTCTGCAGCACTCATTTTGTATTACTATTTTCAGTACTTGAGTGTGAGCATCAAACATATTGCCTTTGCCAATGCTTGCTTACTCTTCATTCATGTGAGGTTTTATACAGAGTGGACCACATAATCGTCAACGTCAGAGTACTTTCAAAAGATGCAAACATATTTAATATGTAAAATTATACACAACATGTACAGGGAAAGAGCTAATGTTCTTTACATCACAAAAAATTCAACAGTTACATATGAATATCGGGCTTCTTCAAGGTGTTTTATCATGGCTAACTTCAAGGCTACTGTAGGAGGAAATAGTTCTCTTTATTCTCTCCTTCCATTCGAATAATGGAAGATCCTTGAGATAGCATGAGGTCAACTAAAGGCTGGGAGTGGCTGTTAACCCAGTAATCTAGATTTGTACGTCTCACGTACTGAGAATCTCAAAGCCTTTAATGTCAGTCTTGTATTCTGCAACCGATCTGCAACAGTGCACCATTCATTTTAGTGTGCCATGTGTTAGAGGTTTGAATGATATTTTGAATAAGGTTGGTTGTATTTTTGTTACAGCTTTTGTGGGTTTTTGCTTTACCTATAGTTCCAGAAGTCTGTGGGTTTTGACTTTATTTGTATACATGTATTGCAGTTGATGTACATGCTATTGTTTGGTTGAGCCTGGTTAGCGCAAGCGCTGCTCTGCGAGGTATGCTGTAGTCAGTACATGGGCTTTCGACACACCCAGCACTTTTGGTTGGTTGGTTGGCCTGCCTTTCAAAATTCCTTTACTTTGGTTGGTCAATAGTGTCCATCTGTCCCACCTTTGGGTGCTTGGTTCCCTCCCATCGGACATCACAGATTGATTCTTTTGGTTGGCCAGCTCAGGTCATCTGAAGCCTGCTCACTCCCACCCTGTGCCTCCCTCCCGTCATTGCTGCCATCACTTAATCTCCCCAGTGCCGTCCCTCGCTGCTTGAATGTTTCTTTTGGTTGGCCAGCTCTGTCCATCTATTGTCTCCTCACTCACACCCCCTACCTCCCTCCTATCATTGCTGCCATCACTTAATCTCACCAGTGCCATCCCCACACACCACCTCCCATTGTTGCTGCTTTAGCCTCTTCTTAGTGCACAGCGTAAAACGTACACGGGCGAAACGCTTAATTTTTTCTTGTTTAAGCAGCGCAGCATGCCGCACTCCATTTTAAACAACGGTTAAAAACTTTAAAAAGACTCAAAACCCTGGTACGATGGAAGTCTCAATGAGGACAGACAATCCTTAAGACTAATTGAACATAGATGGCGATCTGCTCCATCCGCCAACCTTCTCAAGATGCTAAGAAGGAAGAGAAACGCCTACTACAGAAAGATCAGACGATCTAAAGCAGACTTTTTCAGCTATCAATTAGACCAGGCCAAGAATCGTCCCCAAAAACTTTTCGAGCTAATCAAAACACAATCTAAGGATGCACCTCACCTCCCCCAAGCTAACTTAGGCTCACTACCTAACTGTGAAGAGTTTGCCTCCTTCTTCGCTCTGAAGACCGAAAACATAAAGAAGGATCTACTCAACGATTTAATCACACATACTGACACACACATTGACTCTTCATCATCCCTTCTAGGAGCCCCACACCGGAGCTTACCAAAGTTCGACCTAAAAAATAATGCATCTTGGTCATCCTTCAATACTTATAATGAAGAAACTATACTCAAAATGCTCACAGCTCTGAATCCTGCCAATCACTTCACTGACCCTCTCCCAGCAAACTGCATAAAAGACTTAATCCCGCTGCTACTGCCTCTTTGGACCAAGATTATAAATACCTCCCTCCTTCAAGGAACCATCCCTGATATCCTCAAATCCGGGCAGGTATCCCCCATCCTAAAGAAGCCAACGGTTGACCCCGCGGACTTAAATAACTACCGCCCAATATCCAACATCCCTACCCTGGCCAAACTCTTAGAAAAATGTGTACACCTCCAGCTTGTAAGACACATAGACCATTTCAACCTGCTCAACAAATTCCAATCAGGTTTCCGTGCAGGACACAGCACTGAATCAGCCATGACCCACATAATTGACGATGCGCTACAAACCCTAGACCAGAACGAAGCCTGCTTACTTATCCTGCTCGACCTTTCCTCTGCCTTTGATACCGTCAAACACGACAACCTGCTAGATCGTCTGAAACACAGAATGGGACTATCCGGATCAGTTCTAAACTGGTTTACCTCGTTCCTCCAAAACAGATCGCAACGATTCATGGTTAACCATTCCCTGTCCAAACCAGTCCCAGTCACCTTAGGAGTCCCACAAGGATCATCCCTCTCTCCGACACTTTTCAATCTATTCATGGAACCACTCACTGAATTTCTTAACTCTTTTAACGTACAATACCATATGTACGCAGACGATACACAACTATACCTAAAGATCCATTCACTAGAAGACATCAAATCTCTCAACACAACTCTCGGAAAAACTCAGACCTGGCTGGCCGAAAACCATCTAAAACTGAATACCCTCAAAACTGAATTCCTCCTAATCGCTCCTCCCGCCCAAGTACCCATAATTCAAGACTGGATCAAACACCTAACAGCACTCAACTGCCAACCTCTTATCGTTGACTCAGCGAAATCGCTGAGAGTAACGCTGGACAGAAATCTCAACATGCAGAAACACATCAGCACCGCAACAAAAGGAGCAAACTTTCAGATGAATACTTTGAGAAAACTTAAACCTTTCCTGCCTGAAAAGGACTTCAAACTGGCAGTACAAGCTCTAGTTATCCCAAGATTGGAATATGGGAGTGTCTCTCTCTGCGGCCTTCCCAGATCCTCAACGGCCCCTCTTAGAGCTTCAATCAACGCAGCAGCTAGACTTATTACTGGCTCCAAAAGAAACTCCCACATATCCCCGGACCTAAGATCCCTTAACTGGTTACCTTTCGAAGCCAGAATTCAACTAAAAATAGCATGCATGACGCATAAAGCCATTCATCACAACACTCCCAGCTATCTGGCACAGAAACTGGTACCTTCATGTGGCACTAGAGCTTCCAGAAGTGCCAATAACCTCTTATTGAAACCACAAAGATTCAACAAGAAGAAAACATACAACCAAGCCTTCTCTGGGATGGCGCCCAGGATCTGGAATGCTTTGCCCCCAAAAACTAGACTTAATCCCTCTACTGCATCCTTCAAAAAAGAAGTGAAATCCCTTCTCATGGCTAAGTTCACTTGAGCATGGGTTACTGTGATTATACGACTCTACTCTTGATCTATATGGAACTATATATTATTTACTACTTCTCTATGTATCTTCGATATTGTGATTATACTATGCTTGAATTGTATGGAACTATATGTCATTTACCATATGCCTATGTATCTTCGATATGTTGATTCTACTATCCGTGATTTTTATGAAACTATGTTATTTACCATATGCCTATGTATCTGCGATATTTACCTTGTAAAGCGCTCTGATACCCGCAAGGGTCTTGTTCGCGCTATATAAAACCTTCAAATAAATAAATAAAATAAATAAACGGTAGTCACGTGCCTTTCTTTTATTTTTAAGCAGGGCGAAATGCAGGGCATCATCTTTAAAAAAGGGCAGCAGTGCATCTTTCTTTTATTTTCAAGCGGCATGCCGCGCCTTATCTTAAATAATGGCGGCCACGCGCCTTTCTTTTCTTTGGTGCGGCTCACCAAACTGTATTTTTTAATATTGCAGCCCCATTCATCTTTCCTGTGTTTGTGGAGCCTTTTCAGAGTGCAATCTGCACAGATAAAGTTCCTGCCACTCTGTGACTTCTTCATTAAGGACAGCACCTGTGATAGCGCTCTCCTGACCTGACCCCACATAGGGGCAGCTTGCAGGTTACAGGAGGGTGTTGCTAGGGGGTAAAAGGCATGCTTTCAGACACCATAACTAAAAAATATTATCATTTGCAATGCCAATAGCTCTAACTTTCAATAAGGCGAGATCGACTGCATTGTAAATGCTTGTCTGCAATAGCGAGTCAGCTGCTGGTGACTGGAGTAATAAGCTCAAGTAGGTTGCTGGTTGAGGTCATAGTGTAATTACTAATAAAAGAGTTTGTCATGGTTGAAGTGTCATGTAGCACTTACTTGGTGCTGTATCTTATGCTGTCCTCTTTGTGAAGGGAGCTCTGTATTTTGTCTTACATTGTCATCTCAGGATCCTCGTGGTGTGTGTTTTGTGCTACATAGGTAACTGTAGATTGAGCATGAGGGTTTTAGAGGATGTGGAAGGAAAGTACAAAAAAGTTAGTGCACCAGACATGGAACCCATACTCACTGTGCTACTGGAACCAAGCCGCACCAGTTCGGGCTGGACTGTCTGTACTGGAGCACGGTCAAAACTGATTTGTATATGGCTGGGTCCTAAACTGGGGTGACATGGTGGGCAAAATAACAATGTACTGGGATGCGGCGTGACTAATTACCAATGGCTGAGATTAATTCAAGCATTCCATCCATCACTTTTTTTCATACCCCAATACAACACCCAAAGTGTAATGGGTATGCCCAGGCGTGGGTACCATGCTCACTGTGCCGCTGGAACCAAGCTGCACCCAATTGATGAGCTTCAATCAGGGTGAAACCAGTATTGGGTTGCTTGTGTTCATGTTCAGAGATGACCTGGCTTGGCAGTTCAGGCTGGGCTGTTCATATTGGAGTAGGGTTAAGACTGATTTGCATGTCCCAAACTGAGGTGGTGTGGTGTGCAAAATAGCGATGGACTGGGATGTGGCATGAGTAATTTTCACGGACTGAGATTAATTCAAGCATTGCATCTATCACTTTTTTGTATACTTCGGTGCTGGCAATATGAGGTTACTGAGGAGATTCTAATCTCTTCAATTTGAAACACTAGAACTCTTCTTCTCACTGTGTGGGTGAGGTGTGGCACCAGCTTGTGACCTTCAATACTGCTGCAATGACTTTGTAAGACATGAAGGAGAAGAGCTCCTCAAGATCTCAACATGCTTCTTCATCTTCAAGGTCTCTTAAGAAGAGGAGGTCACTCTTCCATAAGAAGAAATCAAGAAAGCATTGCAGGGAGTGCTATGTTTCTTGGTTCTCCTTCTCCTTTAAGTGGCCCCGCATCTCCTGCTCCAGGTCTGGGCCTTCGCCTTAGAGCTTTTCCTCCTATGACCGAAAAGCAGCTGAAAGCAATCATTGAAGCTACAGAGCATGCTGCCCTAGATATTAGGTTTCCTGCTTCATCTGCACCCGAGATACCTCGTCTGGAAGGCACTGACGCTGCTTCTGTGGAGGAGGTTGATTCAGTCTATTAGGTGTACCAGGTTGTGACTGACTAGGAAAATATATCTAGAATAATTTGTGCCTGGCATTGTCTCACAAATTAAGAATAATTTAGTTTTGCAGATGTCCTGAGTAATCTACTTCTGGAGAGACCTGCTATGGTTCAAGGTCAACTTCTCTTGGCTAGTATTAAAGAGATCATTTTACTGAAATGGACTCAACCGGAAAAAAGGCGGTACCCAGATTTTTGCAAAAGTTATACCCTTTGTAAGATTTGGTAGAAGAGTTTTAAGAGACCTTAAAAGTGGATTCTCTTCTCCCCTGACTTGTGCGGAATGCCAGAATCACTACGGAGGATGCAGTTCCCATTGATTCTATAGATGAGAAGTTGGAAATCGCCCTAGAATGAGTTCCTCGTGCATCAATGTTGAATTAAGACCTGAAGCTTATGCAGTACACATGGCACAGTATTTATTGAAGGACTGTTATGTTTTCATCAGCTATCAATGATGGAGAAGATAGCAGTCGACTGCTTGAGATGATGAGAAGCAGATGCAGTTGGTTTCATATATGGTGGCTGAGGGTGTGAAGGTAGTGGCTTTGATGACTGCTTCAACGGCTTTGATGAGGGCATCAGCAGTATCAGCAAGATGGCAGTACTGGATGCATTCATGGAACGGGGATGCAGCGCAAGTGTCTTTCCTTTTAAAACTTCCTTTCCCAGGTCAGAAATGTTTCTGACCCGAGACTCAATCTCGTCATTCAAAGCCACACTCCAACTTCTGCTGGGGTTTCAAAGGTCATGACATGGATCATGGCAACTGTACACAGGCCGTTCCTCCTTTCCACCCAAGAAGCCCTCCCGACTATCTAACAGTGACTCTCCCGGAACTTCAATTGAAGTCCCTCTCAGTAGGGGTTCGTCTGTTTGCCTTTTTAAAAGGTTGGGAGGGTTCAACTTCTGACTAGGTGTTGGCAGTGGTCTTAGGAGGCTATATCCTCAAATTCTCATCAATTTTTCAGGATACAGGGGTGAGGATGACATCATGGCCTATGCAGCCCCTCAAGAAACAAGCTTTCAATAGGGATTCTTTAAGCTTTTAGAGAAAGAAGCAATGGCTCAGTGCCTTAGGAGAAGTTGAGACTAGGAGTGTTTTAAACTGTGTATCTGGTCCCAAAGCTGGATGGTTCTTATGTCCAACAATCAACCTAAAGGATTGAACTTCTTCATACAGGACACCCAGTTTCGGATTATCTATTTTCAGGACATTCTTCTCATGATGTCACCAGGCTTATTTCCATATTTCAATAGCTTTACTCTTCAGGGTAGGTCCAAGGAAGTTTATGGGGTGCATGCTATGGCCTCCACCCAATGGGAAGGTGAAAGGGTTGGAGGACTTGGACGAGAAAGAGCTCGACTCTTTACCAGTATGTAATCTGGCCAATAATGTAGATTTCCCAAATTTTACTATTTTGGATTTTCTATACTATGACTGGGCGCGTGATAGGAGATAATAATCGTTCAAGTGGAGTTGTTTTAATCTCCTTAAGAGTCAGTAGTGCTACGGACTGAGCAAACGCTTGCATTATTGTTGTTTTTGGTAGCTCATATATTTTTTACATTGGAAATTACAGTTTCGGGTGCATTAAATGCTAATGTCTCTTGTTGGGGCTTTCCAAACAAGCAACGAAGAGAAGGGCTAACGTGAAGAACCTGCAAAAGTTCACATGAATAGCCAAAAGAGAGGTTCTTGAGAAAAGCCAACTAAGGGAAGTCACTGAAGGAGCAAAGAGAGGGGCAAAGAGAGGGACTCATTCAAAGTGTGAACAGGGGGGACCTTCTTACATGCCAACAGAGGGTGATTCATACAAGGCATCAACAGAGGCACGACCAGTCATAATAACCCACACAGGGAGTCATAAGGACTGCCAACAGAGAGGGTCATACAAAGGGGCAACACACAGACGAACATCATCACAGGAGTAAACAGAAGGCGTCCTACAAAGTGCCCACCGAGAAAGATAAATTAAAAACCAGCTTTTGGGCGGGGGTGACATACAAACTGCCAATAGAGGCTGATCTTACGAAGACTCAATAGAAAGGTCATTGGAGGAGTCAACAGGTGTCATATGAATATCCTGCAAAGGTGATTATACAAAGTGTCAACAACGAGGCACATAAGAAGAATCAAACAAGCATTGGCATAGCCAATAGGTCTCGCCTTTGGGACCTTATAAGTGTTTAGCCATGCAACAGTTGATGTTGCACCAAGGATATTGTGCTGGATAACTAAACACTTAAATGGTCCCAAAGGCGAGACCTATTGGCTATGCCAATGCTTGTTTTCTTTTTAAACTGACAGCCTGAGGATCACCATTTCTCCAGCAATTCAGGAAGGAATTCAAGACCAACTTGATCAGGCAATAACTACACCAGCTTGGCCGCTAATTAATAATTTATTCTTTCTCCACGATGCTCTGTCCAGATCTGTTGCTGACCCCATGCTGGCATCCAATATCCTCTTGTATATGAGTCTTCTGTTGTGCTTAGGTACTTGAAGGAACAAGTGCCCCTTATGAGACAAGTGCTTCAATTAAATATACATAGAGGTACAATGAAGTCTATGTATGGTGTCCAAGTGGAAAAATCATTACTATTTATAATGCAAAGTAAACAACATAGTGGTGGGAAAACAAACACAAGAAAATCAGGTGAATCTTCCAAACTCAGGCATATCAAAGTGACAAAATGGAACGCAGTGGTTAAGTCACAACCTGTTAGTGCCAATGCTCATACACAAAATAAATGATTGTAACAATTGAGTCAAGGTGCATTAGTCGATGACTTTTCAATCCTAGTGAAATATTAGGATCATCTTCAGGACATAAGGAGTTATGCATGAGACAATTGTAACCTATGCCAGATGGAAAATTTAAAGAGGAGGAAGGGTGTAAAGTAGAAAAGTAAGAGAAAAATAAAAAAGCATTTTTTTTTCGTTACCATAATTAAAAGTATCAATGATTTGAACATCTGTACAGATGTAGTTAGTGCTTAAAGTGTCTAGGCCCAACCATACGTGTGACGCAGACATCACAAAGCGAAGATATATAGTCAGGAAGAAGCTGCACTATCAATTAGAGCAGTGCACTGGAAAATCGGGAGTTATTCTAGATATATTACAAATAGTGGCTGTAACGTAGGTCTGGAGAATAACAGAATTGGCATGTGGCGATAAAGGTATAGGCTGGATAAGAAAAAGGACTAACCGCGATTAAGAGGTAAAGCGTCTTGCAACCTGGCACAAGGATGCCAAGCTAGGCATATATAGGGCACTGGCCATGAGTAAGAGAGGGTCATGTCAATTGCAAGTGGTCCGAATTGGCGAACAATCTTGAAGAATAGGCATTTATTTTGGACGAGCGGGTCCGGGGGGCGAGGGGGGTGGCAGAAGCCATGGGGATAGAACTTGGTGTGCTACAAGGTGACCATGCGTACCTGAATACGGAAATTATATTGCCAACAAATTTTATTAGTGCAATAGAAATACGATCTGTGTTGGCGCTTGTCACAATCATCAAAGTTTCATGGTTGGTAAAGGAGAATGAGAAGCAGTCCGAGTGAGGCCAGGTCAGATGGACCGAAATCAAGGAAAGGCTAAAGAATTGAGGACACTTACCGGGGATACGCTGTCAGAAATGGCACATGCAGTCGGTCTGAGCCTGCTGCAGTGAGCAAGACACTGGAAACAGTAAGTGGCAGACAGATAAAGGAAGTTGGAAGTCGCGCATGCCTACTGGAAAGTGAAGCGTGGCATGTGGAGCGCACCAACAGCCGGGAAAAAGGGAAAGGCAGCAGCCATATTGGAGTAGTGAAACAGAGTAGCTGCAAAGTGCCCAGGGGAAATGAAAGGCGCAGCGTAGAAAAGTGTGTGACACATGAGCAGAACATGCTGAAAGCCGTATGCGCGCTGCAGAGGAAAATTGCAGTGGCGATATTGAAGCGGTAAAGAACTGGCAAGGCAATAAAACATACGGAGGTGTGCAAGTCGGACAGTATGGATAGGGAAGATGAGCTCAGTGTGGAAGCAGATTTGCATATGTGATGGAGATGGCCCTGTCGTGTATAGTACAGCAAGTGCATGCCAATGAATGAAAATAGAAGTGGTACAGTAACTCACTTTGCAGGTGCTAATGCGAAACAAGGGAGACCGAGAAGCGCGCGCGCCTCACGCTAAAAGTTTTTAAAAAAGACACACGGCCGCGAGACGCGCTCTCTGGTGAGGGAGGGAGAGGAGCGGGTGAGGGAGGGGGAGGAAAGCCAGATGGCGCCTCAGCGATGCGAGGAATGGATGGCAGCTGTGCGCGTGCACGCCATCGTGAACGCAAGCTGGAGGCCAGCAAAAGCCACTGGGTTAGCACTGTCAAAACCCATTTACTAAATCTCTCGCAGAGAGAAGCGCAAGCGCTGGCTCAGGCGAGACCTAAATAAGGAGTTATAAATTGAGTCAAAAGACGGGATGCTATTAAAAGCCTGCGGATGCGGTCATAAGAACATTCCAAAACATTGGTCGCACAAAGAGACAATTGAAAGCTCTTCCAAAGTTGTGGGTCAAAGTCCAATATGCACTTATCACCGAGGAGCCTAAACTGCATGAATTAAAACGTTTGAAGGTCCAACTGATCAAACAGCAGACGGCCTTCTTACTAAAACACTTAACATATTTAACAGAGGGTATCAAAATAATATCTAGCTCTCAAAGCGAACACCAAATGGTTGAAAGTTAGTCTTGCAGAAGCATCTTCCACTCTTCGCATGCAGGATGATGCAATTCCTAAAATGCCTTCTGGCTGCTTTCTCTTCACCTGTGCAAAGGCTGAAAACAGCACGGATGTAGGCTGGGAGTGTCAACCACTAAAACGAAAGGAATGCCACAAGGAGACTTTCCTTGAGTAGACATCATTCAACACTTCTGATGGCACACTTCAACTCAATCGTGCGTTTCACGTGTAAAAAGATGAACAGTATGAACTTTAAGTGGGAACTGTCTGCAAGCTGGAATGACATGAGAAACTCCAGACGCTTGGGTAAGTAGATAATCCGTCCATCAGCACACATGACTTCTCTTATCACGGGGGAAGGTGAGGGAGGCGAGTGCCTTCAGGTACAAATCAGAGGTCTTTAAAGATATGCAAACGGCTTCTTAAACAGCCGAAGACCCGGGCCTTCGAATTCCGATTCAAGCTGTTTGATTAAGTCTGAAAAAAGCCCCGGTCACACTGAGGGAGCTAGACCAAGAGAAACGTGCAAAGGACACTGCAATAATTTAGCGCAGCATTTTGCCCCATTTGCTTCAGAAGTCACCTTTATAATATTGGTAAGCAGTAGGCCCTCCTTGGCTACCAGCAACTGTAACAATTCTGAGCTACTTACCGGCTGCAGATGTTCTTACAGCAGCAATCCAGGAAGGGCACCATCTTACTGAAGAAGGGGCAAACAGCAAACTGAGGATTTTTCAATACGGGGAGGGGGTGGTCGAGCATGAAGGGGTGCTGAAGAAATTGTATTGTTCACAACTCAACTATGAAGACACCTTTCCCCCTCGATACACTAGCAAAAAAAGTTAATAGAATATGACAACAAGAAATATAAAAGACAGCAGAACGATTCCACATGCAATTCAGACACACAGAATCTGGAACACACTACAGAGCTGTATCTCCCGGGAGACAGCACTCAAACGCTCATGCCCCCCAGAGAAGAACATCGATCGCTAAGGTTATACAGATCTTGCAGGCATTAGCATTACCTAGTAAAGCTACACCTCATTTCACACACATTTTACACATGTTAGGTTTCAGACCACTGAATTGTATATCAGCTTCCCCAAGCCTCACACAGAAAAGCTGTCCTTTAAGTGGAACAGAAATGTATATCTAAGACAGCAGACTGATATTTTGGATGTCAAAATAGAAGGCATTTGACGGTTGGCTAACCGCTCTGCCTTCACAGAATTTGTATGTTCTCTTCAGGCAATAAAGCTGATATATGAACTACATGGTCAGCCCTAACCTGAGCCTGATCTCACAGGTTCAGATCAAATGCAGCAAAACGCTCAGACTGCACAGCACTGACATTCTGAGGTTTTAGTCATCAGGGCTATATTTCAGGTTACTCAGAGAAAGAGACTATAGATTTAAACAGCAACGACATCCCTTAATAGACTCAGAACTTTCATGCTCAAAAGGCAAAACTATGATTCAAGTAACATAGAATAAACATGCTTTCGCCTGAAAACAGAAGAGCTATTTTCACACCATTGCTCCACGGTGTAATGCTTAATTTGAGCCGGAGCTTTCCGGTGCTGAGCACCGGCACTTATTTGGTTTCCGGTGCTCAGCACCGGCACCTAATTGTCAACACCACACTTAGGGCAGTCTGCCACAAGGTGGCGCTGCTCATGTAATTTAGAGATGAGCAGTATAACAGTTATTTAGGAAAACAATATACATTAAAAAATTACCAATACCTGCCTCCTCAGCCATTCCGTTAGGTTTGGGGAACTGGAATAATCTGAACTGTCGCATTTACATGCGAGAGAAATGGTTAGTAGTTGTTTTGGCAGCGATGACAGGGGCGATGGGTGGTGCAAGCTGCAGTGGCCTCCTGATCAGAGCCCTAGCACTTAATATTTTACAAATTAAGTACACAGCTATCTAACAACCAACAGAGGATCTGTGATCTCTTAGATTACACAGAGTTGACAATCTGTGGCCTTAAATAGTTATCCCTCAGAATACACTACACTGACAACACGACTGAATAAATGTAGCTTATATTAACTGAGATGATCACAATGGGGGTTAGCTAGAAGCTTGGAATTCGTTACTTCAAGCCCAGCACCGGCATTCCCAATCATTTCCTCACTCTGTTGTGCCCAATCCTTGATGGAAGTGGAATCATTAAATTTCAGTGTTCAGAGGTTACTTTGGTCATTTTGATTTCAACTAAATCAGAATTTTAAGTGTTAATATTATGGCTTTATGTACAATCTCTGACTCACACTAATTTGTTCTCTGACTCACCCTGACTTTTGCTAACCTACCTCTCCCCTTTATCCCTTTCTCTCTCTGTTCTATCTTACACTTACTCCCTTCTTTTTTTCTCTTTCATTGGCCCGATGTCACTGATCTGAACACTACCTTATAAAAGGGGATTGCTCATCAAATAGACACCCTCTTCCCTTGCACGCCTTGGTGAAATATGTATTCAAGAAGGAATTCTAGCATTGCCGTTCTTGCAAACAGGTACCTCACAAAGAGGTCATGCGGTTCCACAGCATCTAGCACTGATGTGAATGGCAAGATGAGAGCTGTTACAACATTACAGCTTTTTAAATATTTCATTTTGGAACCAGTTTCAAACTGAGAACATTTCTAGAGAGGGTACATGTAATCCAACAGAAACATCCATAAAAAAGCCGCCTTTAAAAGGCAAGTTCCAACTACTGACTTCAACATTCTCTGTTTGCATTGGAGCTGTGTGCATATCTGTTGTCTGCTTAATTTACCACACTAAAAATGGCTGACGGGCATGTTAAGAAGAGTAAATTAAAAAATAGCTGCTGGGGCATCACAACGTAGTTGCACGTTAGCGCACACAAGCCGCTAACGTTTAGAATGGTAAAAAATAGTTTTTCACCATTTCAAGATGGGCACCAGATGCATGTGTGAATTCTGATTGAACTATAATTATCAGCATTGACTGATCATTGAATATTAGACATGACAAATAGGTCCAAGCATATTGATGATTGAATAGATATTATGGAATGTACAAATCGACCAGCCCATATGGACTACAAAATAAATAGTGGAGTGGCAACAAAGTAAACCAAATGAACATGAATATACTTAAATTTGGAGATAACAACTAGACACATATATATATATATAGGGGTACATCAAACACTGATTACAATCAAGAGAATGGAAATGACGGGGCGAAAGAACATATGTGGAAATATATATGCAGAAAATGGACTATGCAGAGACATGCCTCTTGTAATTAGGAGAAATGTGGAATCTACCCTTGAAAGGATGAATGGACTCAAGATGGTGTCTGATGCCTAAAAAATGGAAAAGAATGCTGTTACATACACATGAATTATTTGTATTTGTTAAATATTGTATCAACCTCATAGAGCAATTACAATTTCCAATAGGGGGATCCGTTCATTTTGACTGCTTACATGTTCCAAGATGGCGACTGCCATATACACCATTTGATAGACAATGTGAGAACACTAGTGCATCTATGATATTGATTGTTATGCGCTTAGGTAGAGGTGAACCAATGTTTAGTATCCGCGATCAAGGCCTTTGCAGCTGAAACATGTTGGATATGCAGAATATCCTTTTGGGGAAGCATAATTAAACGCTAGTAGATCAGCAATTGGAGTGCGTGTTTTGGTTATCACTACGGTGGCAGCATGGGGATACATAGAAACTGGGGTATCTCACCGCACCCTAAACTACACAAACATTAGAAATTCTAAAGTTATAGTCATAACTATAAGTTATACTTTGCACCCCACCCCAAAATTAATATAACCTGTGCACCGCCGCACACAGTTTTCTCAGCCCTCTAGCTACAGTAAATGAACTATAACGCACGCTTTCCCCATGCACTGCTTACATGCTTTCATAATACATCACTTACAGCATGTGAAATAATAGCATTAATAACAAGACTGATGACATCTGCAATGACATTATTTATGAGAACACTGTGCATGGCAGAGAGATGAGTTATAGTTCATTTACTGTGGCTAGCGAGTTGAGAAACCTGTGCACAGAGGTGTGTGAGTTATAATAATTTTTGGGTGGGGTACAAAATGACAATAACTTTAGAATTTCTAATGTTTGTGCAGTTTAAGTTGGTCTTGCATAGAAATAATAAATTAAGTTTTCCTAACTATAACTAATCTTAAACCTTTGTTTTTTTCATTGGATTTGTATGCTTTTTAAAAAAGCTGTTTGTATTTACAGTGGAGTAGGGTGTTGTAGAGTGGAGGCGCATAGAGTGGAGTGTCGTGTCGTAGAGTGGAGTGTCGTACAGTGGCATACAGTGGAGTAGAGTGTTGCAGAGTGGAGTGACATACAGTGGAGTACAGTAGAGTAGAGTGGAGCGTCATTGAGTGCCACAGAGTAGAGTGGCATGTTGTAGAGGGGAGTGGCACAGAGTGGAGTAGAGTGTTGTAGAGTGCAATGTCGTAGAGTGAAGTAGAGTGTTGTTGATTGTGTTTCAGTAGAGTGGCATAGAGTTTTGGAAAGTGGCATAGAGTCACATAGAGTGCCGTAGAGTGGAGAGTGTGTGTAGAGTGGAGTAAAGGAGTAGAGTGGAGTGAAGTCATACAGTAGAGTGGAGTAAAGTTCTGTGAAGTGGCATAGGAGATGCACATAGTGTTGTAGAGTAAAGTAGAGTGGAATAGAGTGTTGTAGAGTGCTGTAGAGTGGAGTAGTGTGACAGAGTGGAGTCGAGTGGTATGGCATAAAGTTTTGTGTTGTAGAGTGTTGTGGCATACAGTGTCGTGATGTAGAGTGTCGTGTTTACAGTGGCGTGGCGTAGAGTGGAGTGGCCCAGAGTGGGGTGACATAGAATGTAGAGTGGAGTGGCGTGTCGTAGAGTGGAGTTTCGTAGAGTGGAGTGCTGTGCTAATAACCAATCACTTTACTGCTTAATTTGATTTCTTATCTAGTTTTCTATTAGGGTTCATTGTCATGTGACCAGAAATGTATGCTTGGAATGCCTTTGTAATACTTGTTAAACTTCATTCTTGCAGACTAGTCTATTTTCTTAGCTCATTTTATTTTTTGGTAGTATTGTGCTACACAAGTAGTCTAATTTGTAATTAAGCTGATAATTGTCCTTCTTTCAAAATTAAGTTGTTCATATGAAGTACTTTCCTAATGCCAATCAGCTAAATCTTTATATATGCGTTTGTCTACCTCTCTGTTCCTCATTCTTGTATGCTAGTCGATGTGCAACTTGATTTGAAGTTGGCTTGTGGCTTGAAATGGAATCAGCTACTTCCTCTACTTTCCTCTGTTAGTGAATTTGACCATACCCACTTTAAGGTTATCCACTGCGGTGGCAATGATATAGAATACTTAACTGGAGTAAGATTGGAAATTGAGATGAAGGAGATATTTTCCATCCTAATGTCTATGTTTCCAAACACACATTTTGTGTTTTCAAATCTTTGTCAGAGACAAAATTTGAAGTGGTTACTAAAAATACTGCAAAGCTGGAAAAGACTCGAAGACAAGTAAACTAGACAGTTTAAGCACTCCATTCGAGATCATCAAATGTCTTCCATTTTCATTTGAATGTAAAATATTCTAATTCAACACTGTATTGCCCTGGGCGAACATCCAAGATATTCCCCCTCTAACGCAGAACCAGGCAGGGTTGCCCCCTCTCGCCGCTAGTCTTTGCCTTAATTCTTGAGCCCCTGGCGACTTGGGTTCAGGGAGACCCACTGACACAGGGATTGCGCTAGGCAGAGGAATCGGAAGATAGAATATCCTTGTACGCGGACGATGTGCTCCTATATGTAGCAGAGCTGCATTACTTCATAAATAGAATATTAAGGGCCAGATGTACGACCACTGAATTTTGCGACTCGCTAATTGCGACAAATTGCGAGTCGCAATTTGCGAGTCGCAAAATTCAATGTACAACAGTGTCTACGACATTGTTTGCAATTGCCAATGGAGTCGCAAATTGCATGCCTCATGAATATTAATGAGGCTGTCACAATTTGTGACCCCATTGGGAATGGCTAGCGCTCCCAGGGATGGTGGCCTGCTGGGGTCAGCAGACCACCATGTCTGGGACTGCTTTGTCAATAGAGCAGTTTTAAAAAAAAAATGCAGCCCGTTTTCCTTAAAGGAAATCAGGATGCATTTAAAAAAGAAAAATGAAACTTTTCAGTTTCATTTTTTAAGGGCAGGCAGTGCTCCCTGGGACCACTGCCTGTTCTTGAAAAATATTTGCGCACCCATTCACAAAGGGGAAGGGGTCCCCTGGGGACCCCTTCCCGTTTGCGAATGGTTTACCACCTACTTAAAGTAGGTGGTAAACTGCGAGCTTTTTGCGACCGCAAATGAAGTCGCAAAACACTCCCCTTCCTAATAGTGAGTCGCTAACCCTATTTTGCGAGTCGCTAATAGATTAGCGACTCAAAAAATAGGGTTAGTACGTTGTGCAAACGTTTTTGCAGTTGCAAACGGGCCAAATGCCCCTTTGCGACCGCAAAAAACGGTCGTACATCTGGCCCTATATATATTCACGAATTTTGGAAAGTATTCTGGATACACAATTAATTGGTCCAAATCTGCGATCTATGTCCTGTGTGGCCCTGCTCCAGATCTATTGCCGGAATGTGAGGCGGAAGTTGTTACGGATGGTTGTCAATATCTCGGCATATATGTCACAACAAACCCAGACCTTTTCTATACTCACAATCTCCAGGCTACTGACGCGATTGCGGAGGGATGTTCGCCACTGGAGATCACTTCCGCTCTCCTTACTGGGATGGGCAGCCCAATTTAAAATGATAAAAGACACACAATTGATGGACGGAATGCAGAACAAATCAAAACATTCACCCCCAGTCAAGAGAACTGGGTTAAATCCATCATTCTTTTGCTCACCATGCCACCCCAGTTTAGACCTGGCCATATGCAAATCAGTCTTGACCCAGTGCCGAGGACTGGAATGGCATGGGGAGCAAAAAAATGACGGATTTAGGCCCAGATCTCTGTACTGGGGTGAATGTATGACATTGTTCTGCATTCTGTCCATCAATTTTCTTTTTGCATTTGTCACCTTGAGTGGGAAAGGGTATGCCCAGACGTGGGTCCCATGCTCTCCTTGCCACTGGAGTCAAGCTATCCTGGCTGATGAGGGGTGAAACCCCGAAACTGGTCCTAGGATGCTTGTTTCCAGTCCAGGAAGGACCTGGCCTGGCAGTTCAGGCTGGACTGTTCCCATTGGGCACAGGGTCAAGACTGATTTGCATATGGCTGGGTCCAAACTGGAATGGCATGGGGAGCAAAAAAACGATGGATTTAGGTCCAGATCTCTGTACTGGGGAGAATGTATGACATTATTCTGCATTCCATCCACAATTGTTCTTTTTGAATTTAAAATGATGGCGCTTCCCTGGTTTTTATATGCTTTACAGAATACATGTTCCCGGTCGCATGTTCCGATTATGGGGCAATGGAGGGGGAGGTTAGAGCCCTGCTGTGGGACGAGAAATCCCTGCGGATAGCCACAAATAAATTGACACAGGGTGGTATGATGGAGGGGTAGCACTACAAGACGTCCGAAAATATTATTGAGCTGCACAACTAGCAGTCATCACCAAAGGGTGCACCGACCTCAAGATGAACCCGCTTATCGGATGGACAGATATGTCCTACGCCCAGGAGAATACGTGTGAGTGTTATATAGCAACCCTAGACACCTCCATCTTATGGGTCCAACGGATCACCCAGTCAGGCTCTGGCACGAGGTGCATAGAACTTTGGGGTGGCAAAATAAATTAACACAGGCTACACTGGTATGGGACCCAGAGAAGCTGGGTACGCTGGGCAGATGTCCCAGCTTTGACAAGTGGGAACTCATAGGTATTTCCAGAGTGGGTGAGCTGTGGTCGGGGGAGGGGTGGTTCCATTCACGGTATTACAGCAGGATCACAACCTGTCAGCTACGGAAACATTTCAATACCTGCAAATTAGACATGACAGTCATCCCAAGAGGGGAAGAGCTCCCGGAAGCATCCCCACTAGAAGACAGGCATCTAACAGACCATATGGACCATAGAGCAATCTCCCTGACCTACCAGAAGGTAATCAACTCCTCCCTGGACCCTCTCCTTCGCCTCAGTGAACAGTGGCACACAGATTTGGGGAAATAGTGGACGAGGACCGGATGGAATCTACAGCCTCTCCTAGAGAGGTGGCCATATCGGCGAGGTTTTGGTTAGGATGGGCAGGGGCACTAACTCCAGAGTCGTAGACAGTGCAGCAGAGAGGGTACTTTCTATCACATACTATGGGAATGCCCAGCGGTGAGAGCTTTCTGGGAGGCAATCCTTCACTGCATGCAAGAGGTGTGTGGGAAGGAATTGGTACTATCGCCTAAGAGGTGTCTTTTAAACATATGGGAAGCTACCAACCTAACCAGCAAAGGTCAGGCCTGGGTGAACTTGGGGACAACTACTGCCAAATGTAATATTGCCCGCTTGTGGGGAGCGCCAATTGCAGCAACTGTCTGAGACTAGGAAAAAGATATGAACTGGTGCTTGGTGGCTGAGAAAGCTGTATTTGAAAGCAGGGGTTGTCCCAAGAAATGGGAACAAGTTTGGGGCAAATGGAATGTATATCGAGGAAGTCCGTGTGTGGCCCTCTCTGCGAGGCCAAGTGGTATAACAAGTTTGAGATATAATACCTACGATGAAGGTGCTAACCATCTTTTCATTTCAAACCTAACAACTTGGGTTCACAAACATATTTAAATATGTTTAGTTAAAAAAACAATAAAGGCTCTTTTAAGAGACACCCTATGCGATATCTAAATGTATTTTTTCATGTACAAATCCTTATTTACCTTTCAATAAATACTGCAGTACTTTCTAGATACTTTCCCTTAAGTACCGCAGTATTCTGTAAACTTTAAAAAATATATAAATCAATAAAGCTACTTTTCCCTACCTTTCCAGTGTTGGCTAAAGTGCCTTCTTTCATCCTGTGCTTTAAAACAACAGTAATACCATTTATTTTATCTTAAACCACAAAACAAAGGAAAAGTGTGGTTTGAACAATATGGCTATCTTTTTATTTTGTAAGGGCTTTCATTAACCAATAGGATTATATTTACTCATCGCCATGTACCGCGGTATTCTGCACAGGTATTGTGGTATACAGCAGCCCAATATTTTACTACGTTTTTGTCCCTTAGAACTTAAATTAAAAACTACTGAACCAATTTAGATAAAATACCAAAAAGGACCCATTCCGTACCATGATCTACATTCCTGCCAAATTTCATGTAAATCCGTTCAGTCATTTTGCCGCTACGTCTGATACAAAAGTCTATGGAAAATGCAGTGGGGGAAAAATGTGTTTTGGGACTCCCCTTTTTCTTTGCACCTCCTTAACTAATCACCATGAAACTTTGCATGGTCAGCCAATGTGGAAAAAAGAATAGGTCTGCAAAGTTTCATGGAGATTCATCAATCCTAACTATAACTACAGAGTGGCTACTGCCACTCTGCAACCTGATAGCATCATTCACTTGCCAGGCTCCCATACAAGCAATTCAGAAACAAAAGTCCTAATGAATTAGGTAGTGAGGACTTGTGGAGGAGCAGTGGACACACAGCAGAGGGAGTCAGAAGTGTTGGGTACTGGGAGGTGGTAATGAGCTAATGGAAGAGAGGGAGTAAAGTGATGCGCTTCCATGAAGTGCTGAAACAAAACTAAAAATGTAGTCCCCCCACATCAGTAAGCAGCCAATCAAAGTGAAGGTAAAGAAGCTATGCTCAAGGGGCATGACAAACGCAAGGATTGGGAGGAAAGCCATTGAATAAGTAGCAGGGTATTGGGATGGACAAGAAGTCATGAGCAAGGGGCAGATCCAACCCCACTCTGTACACAATGTAGTATAGGTCTTTGGTGAGACATAAAAATCTTTAGACCTTCCTCAAAGTAAAATTTGCAGGTGCTTACTTCTGTATGAGAAGTACCTATACATTTTACAGAGTGCACCAAAGCAAAATATCTCTTTCTATTGCCTAATATCAAAAAGACATCCCACTTAGCCAATCAAATCAATCACAATGTGGACAGACACTAAGATAATAATTTAATTCAATTGTGCTATTGTGCTGCAGGGGGCTCACTGTAGGTGCGGACCGGGATAAAGGTGGGGTCAGTGGGACCTTCTGAGGACCAAAGGCACTCTGTCACTATTAAAGAAGAGTCAATATTAAATATATTGAGAATAAATAGTTTTCAAAGAAATCTATATTTGTAACCTGGAAACCTTTATTCCTCAACCAGGAGGAAAAGCCCACCACTGATGTCTAACTTAGAGGATATTACAAGAGATACACTTCCCAAATGAAAAACCATTAATATCTATTTGTAATAACTATGAGATCCAAACAGATATTGCCCTGCTTAAAACATGTGTGGCAGCCTTGCCTGAACAAATTGTGGCCCTTTAGAAGGTGCATGTTATTCCCTTTATTCCATTTCCAGCACAGAAACTGAAATGTGCATCGGTCATACTTATGGACTGTCTTATAGCATCAACAGCAAGGATCTGATTTTACTCACATTTGTTTTATACCATCTACAGCAATACAATATTCACAAATTGTATCCCTGCGAATAATACTTTTTTGTATTTTCTGTATTTCAATTAATTTAATAATGGATATTTGTCTTTGGAAATGTGGGGGCATATTAGCAAGACCCACGTTAAAATTATCGCCGTTTTAGCGGCAGGAAACTGCCGCTAAAAGGCGATAATGGGCTTGCTAATATGCGTTATGGAATTCCAATAGAAGCCCAGGTTAGATGTCCTGCACATCTAACCTGGGCTTCTATTGAATTCTATAACGCATATTAGCAAGCCCATTATCGCCGTTTTAGCAGCAGTTTCCTGCCGCTAAAACGGCGATAATTTTAACGTGGGTCTTGCTAATATGCCCCCAAGTCTTTTTGAGATGTTTGACTGTAGGAGGTGTCAATTAATTGGTTATAGTAGTATGAGATTTTTAAAGAAAAGCAATTGATGGTGTTATTTTTGTGCCCCATTACCAAAACATAAAATAAGACATTTAACAGTAAAATAAATTAAATGATTATCTTAGTGTCTGTCCACAATGATATGACTGGTCAAGTGGAATTTCTTCTTGATATTCTGCATGAGAAGTGCCAGCATAAATAGATAATGATGTACTGACTTTTCTGTCTTTCAAATTACAAATCAGGGAGTAAATTTGCTCATTGGGATTAATAAACCTGTAGAAGGGATTTTTGTCAAACATGTAGGTTAATGGTTTGGATAAAACAAGTTACTACCTGTACACTGTGGTTCTCCAGTATTGATATCTTTTATAGATTCACATGCTTGAATCTTCCCCATCATGATGGTGGGAGTCCCACCATGATGACGAGGAAGATTCAAGCATGGGAATCTATAAAAGATACAATACTGGAGAACCTAGGGGGATAATTCAGCTTCTTGACATTTTAAGGTGTATATTTCACGCTTGGCAATTGTTTTCATTTTATAATTAGCACTGAAAACAGGGCACTGCATGTCTAATGAAATCACTACATCACCTGTCAGACAACATTAACATCACAAATATCAAAGTGAACCGGATCCGAAGAAAGGTGCTGTAGAAAGAGCTATCATTGGATTGGTTGAGGGAAGTCGGTTACCATCAACCTATGGCCATCCTGGCTATCGGGCATCAGATCAGGGCCCCGTGGATATTGAGTTGGTCATCTTACATTACTTGTATTTTATCAAGGACAATATTCTCCTATTATTTGGCCATTTTTTCTTTCTACACTTTATTCATTGAAACAAAAAAACAAATATGTACATTGTCGACACAAGTGTTCAATGAAGATGGCATCATTCACGTAAAACTGTGAATAGTTGGGGTCAGGGGGTAAAGGAAGGAGAGGATGGGGATGCAAGGAGATGAAGACATAACGCAAAACCCGAAGAGCCTTGATGCAGTTTTAAAGTACCTGGTAAACTGCCTAGCTGTTACTACTTTTACCTAAATACCTGCAGGATAGTTAATTGCAACTTCGTTCACTTTTGAAGTCATGTGGAGTTTGATCTGTTAGTTTAACCTTCGATTTGCTATTCCCACTAAAGAGAAGATTTGTGTTGCATATTATCTTATTTTATTTTAAATTTGTGTTGGCAAAGGTGCATGCTCTTATTTATGATATCTATTTGTTTATATGGACACTTCTTGTCTAAAACTATTATTATGATGACTTATTGTATGAGGAAAACCTGCACTGCTGCTGCCTGTCAGGAAATAAAGATAATAATGTATAGAAACATGTAAGATGTGGTTGGGATTAATTAAACATCAGGTACCAATCAGACAGTAAGATACATCATTTGTGTAGACTGTCAGTGTGCAGGAACCAAATAGACATCAATGCAGAGTGCAGGAGCTAATTAGACAATAGTTCATGTAATAAGTAGTGCAAACATTCTTATAAGACCAGCGTCAGAATGCAGGCAGTAATCAGGCTGCACCATATACCAATGGTCATAGAATGCCAGTGTGCAGATAATATCGGGCAGAAGCATATGTGCCTCTGCAATTTACCAGTCAGACAGCGACATATGCGAAGAGTTTTTAGCATCGATTGTTGAATCAAAATCAAGGACAGCATGGGTAATGTACACAGAATGTCAGAACCCAAGGATCATTCCACAACAGTATCTGCCATTTACAGAGAATGTGAAGGAGCTGGAACCATTCGAGCAGGTGAGACTTGCAACAGGTGCCTGTCTATGTGTGTTGGCCGATCATCCCCACATGTTACATGTGTGTACATGCAGGAAGCAGTGTGTCTACAGAAGGGGCACTATTAAGATGAGCACAGGGCAGCGCACGTGTTTAGACCCCTTGGAGGAGGGTGCATCATCCTTCAGGATGGAAGGATGATGCAAGGGGTGGCAAGGTGACAGATTTCTGGATGAATGACAGGAGTTGCTGTTCGACTCGGCAAACATGAGTGTTCCAAACGACAGGAGCCGTGCTTATGGGCTCCATCCCTGGGGCTGTCATGAGAAGCCACCGCCCTGCCATTCCCGGCATGGATGGCAGACCAGAGTCATCATTCCCAGGTGAAGGGACACTGATTGCTTTAGGATCGCTAAACGGTAAGAACCAAACACAGGGGACCCAATGGCTAGACAGCCAGGCACTTGCTGAGGCACCTGTGGGCAGATTTTCCGATGTGCTCTCTGTTGTATTAAGAAGTCATTCTCACAAGACACAGTGAGGACTGAGAGAAATTGCCAGACTTTGGTAAATCCAGTGGCGTAGCGCAGTGGTTCCCAAACTGTGCGCCGTGGCTCCCTGGGGAGCCGTCAAACCTAGCCAGGGGAGCTGCGCACCAAGCACTTTAATGCATTTAATGTCGAAGGGTCTGATGTTGATGATTTGTGACATGCCTAAAGCTGTAAACGTAGTGCTTAATTGATGGCATGTCGAGGGAGATGGCCTCCATATTTTACTGGATCCCCACGTTTCAACAGTACCAAAGTAAGCGGAAGATGCCTAATTTATTTTGTGAGACTCGTTAATAGTTTTGTTTTTTTCCAAATGCATTTTACACCAATGCAAGTTATCAGGAAAGTACAGTTGTCCTGTCTATTAAACACACTAAGGGGCCGATTCCGATCTCGGCCGGTAGGGCACCGAATCGGATTCGGCTTAACCGGATCCGATTCGGAGCCCTCTTTCCCGACCGATTCGTACGTGCGTCCGGCCGAGCGAGTACGATGCGAGCGCACGCGAAATCGCCGACCGACTTGTTCGCGGGTCCGAACCGCTCCGACCGACTCGCACGGACACGACTCGCACCGCGCAATGGAGACGTTCCCCGGCCGGGCAAGTACGATGCGTGCCTCGAGCAGTCCGACCGACTCGCGCCGTCCGGCTCGAAAGAGCAGTCGGAGCCGGACTTTGGGGGTCCGTGTCGGACCCCCGCAGTCGGAGCTGGACTTTGGGGGTCCGTGTCGGACCCCCTTGTAGCGTAGCCGCGCGAGTCGCACACAGGGGGGACCCATGGGTCCCCCCTACCTGTGCATGTACGCCGCGAGTCGCATCGAGGCGTACCCACTAAAGGGGGCGCCCTTGTTCGCCTCGCACCCATTGAGTCAATGGGAGCCCGCGTACGCGTTGTACGTCCGGCTCCCATTGACTTCAGTGGGAGTCCGACCGACTCGAGTCCGATTGCATGCGTGCGCATCGTACTCGTTCGGTCGGACTGCCAGAGTCCGATTCGGTCGGAAATCTCTCCGGGTCCGGCTCGGTCGGAGTGATTTCCGGCCTGAATCGGAATTGGCCCCTAAGTATTATTAAGTATTGACATTTGTACTTCAATCATAGGTACTTCCAGTACACATTTCTTTCAGTACACACACATTTCCAGACAGGCCTGCTCTCTCCTTGAGCACAGGGAAGTAAAACCCCCATATACGGCATAATGCCAACATTTGGGGTGTTTACATTTTTTTTTTTTAAATCAGCAGAATTTATTTTACTTGCATTGATTTGGAGGCAATTTTAGGGAGGAGACAGCAAAAATAAAGCTGTATGTGGTTTAAAAAATCGTGATTCACCCTGCTGAGACAGGTGTGTTGACACGTATGACATGGGTAGAAATGGAAGTGCATGCAAATATTCTTCAAACGCAGAAACACTTTGGCAGTGGGGCCTACATGCATAGGGGTGCTATCTAGCACTGTAAGTGGGATAAAAAAGTTTGAGAGGGTTCTCTAAAAAAGGCATGGGCAAAGAAGTGTAACTAGGAATATTTTATTAGAGGCGCCGCCTTAGTAATACGAAACACCGTGCGTATATGACTATAATACCTTCATCAGCTTCATCCCAATTATTTTCAAGGAGAAAAATGCAAGTACGCCCGAGGCCGGGCTTACATCCACCCCACCCTCCAAAAAAAGTAACAGTGGGGAGCCACGGGCTGGGTCAAGGGAGCCGCGGGTCGAAAAAGCTTGGGAGCCACTGGCGCAGTGTTTGCCGCAGGGGTGGGGGAGCTGGTGATTCCTGCCTTTGCGGCCCCAGGCAAGAGCGGGGGGTAGGCCACCGCCTCCAAAACTCGTACTGTACCGCCCGCCTCCCTTGTTACACCACTGGGTCCATCGGATTGAGGGGACAACCCGCAGTAACTCTCCAATAAGGTATACTAAACTCATCGGTTAATTCAGGGTACTGTGTGGGCTTATTTGTGTATCCAAAGGGGTATGCGATCTACAAACAGACTTTAGTTCACAACTATTGACACACACCTCACATTTTCTAGTCAAGAAGGTCAGGTACAGGCCAACATATTGGTTGATCTGCTATGGTCAGATTGGGGCTTTGATCTCACGCCTGCTTGCACAATGTAGTGGTTACTCAACAGAGTAAGCGTAGGAATTTTCTTTGTTTGTAACCTAAGGGAGGGAGGAGGGGCATACTGACCATGAAGGGGATTTGTAAAATGTGTTACCTCACCAGTATAACTGTGAGCTACTAGGGCAAAGGGTAAAGAAAAACATGCGTGTTTTATGTGTGCTGCACATGAGTGTACAAGAGTATATGTATCCAGAGTTTTGGAGAGCCATGGTGGTTATGGCTTAGTTACATGTCATCCTGTCGCAACAGATGTATGTAAATACATTTCCAAAGTTTGGCAACCAGCTAAATGTATTTGTGTGATTCTTTTGGGCAAGATACAGAATAGAGGATTTCCTGGGGGATCTATACTCATTTAACCAAAGGAGTGTTCGTTCCCGCAATACATTTTACACACAGACCAGCTTGTGTGCCTGCTTCTATACAGGTTAGCCTTAACCAGATCCTCATAGCAGGAGTGTCACACCAATGGGAAGGAGGCAGTATTTAGTGCACAAGTGGAAAAACTAGGATTGTGTGTCTAATTTGTCAAAGTGAATGCACCAATCAGACAGTGGCATATGTCATGTAACACGTCTGAGTGCAATGACCAATCAGGCAGCAGTCTGAGTGACAAACCTTGAGACTCATGCCAGCCTGGCAGCTAATTTCGAGTAAAGAGGCTTATACTTCTGCCATTTAGAAACTGCATGTTTATGTAATTCAGAAAGAAGGCCTACATTATATACCGTTTATACAAACATTATAGATCAGAACGTGATAACAACGAGGCACTCACTTGGAATTAACTTTCTGTGAGTTTGTGGAGAGAGGGAGGAAAAGGAGGAAAACAGATAGCATACACTATGAGAAAAGGGAAGAACTGAAGTGAAACAGAGCGGTAAATAAAGAGTTGTATGAAGCAGGAAGATCAAAAAAATGAAATGTGCAGTTACAGAAACAGGTAAAGAGAGAAATGAATCAAGAAGAAGAATAGCAGAAATTAAAAGAGAAAAATAAGGAGATAATATGAAAAGGTATAAAAAAAGAGCCATATTTATAGAGTGTATGCTCACTCCCAAGGAGGACTCCTGGTACGATTGACAGATTACAGATGCTTACTGCTACGCACATTTGTGGTAGCAGAAAGGGCTAGAGGTAGCTACGGCGAGAAACATGAGTTATGCTACAGAGTAGGCATTCAGAGATAACAATAAGACAGCAAGGGGATATTAGAAGCGTTAAGAACAATACGGGGACAGAGTAGGGTGGGGCATTGCCAGGTGGAACTAGTAAAGAAAAGAACACATCTGAAAGGGGTTGGGACAGAAAAGTCCTCTGTTTCTTTATTAGACATGTACCTCGGCTCTGAGTACTCAACTGTATTGTTGTCTGGATCCCTAATAGGTCTTGAGCCAACCATATTATAGGTACCACTTGGGGGGGTGGGTTCTAATATGATTCATTGGCAAGGTATGGAGGCCTAGGGATGGAAAATATGTGATAGCAAGTCATACTCTGCCTTTTGTGTGTTACCACCCCACTCATAAGATACCTTGATATAAATGGAAATTTCTTCATAATATTTATTACTGTAAATTTTATTATTAAAAATTATAATTGCAGTGAATGTGATTATATAAATTGATAATAATTATAATGGTAATTATGATTATTTTAAGTATACCAAGTAAAATCTATAAATGTTTTAAATAATTTCTTTTTCCAGAGCTGGTGGTGAATGACAGAGCAGCATCATGAAGACTGAAATAAGCACATCCTGTCCCTCTGATCCCCTGAGTATAATTAATTTATGGTCAAATGTCCAACATGGAGTTATGCTGACAAGCCTGCAGGAGTACTCATCATGGAAAACTTTGTTAGAGGCAGCTCAAGTAAGGAATCACATTCCACTGTTAAGAAATTGCGAGAAATGTGGATAGCAACACAGGCCCCCAAGTATTTTACCACAGGAAGTGCAAGAGCCTGTTTACTATGAAGAGAGATTTACAGACTATTAACCGAAAAGCTGAAGCAAGTGTCAGTGATGATGATGGAATGAGTAAGTGCATGAGTAAACAGAAGAACATCATTAAAGTCAAACGTGTATGCTGAAGAATGTATTTTTTGTGGAAAGATAAGATGCTACTAGAGAACATCAATGGGTGAGAAATTAATGAAGGCCACGGAGCTTAGAGTTGACAAAAGGCTACAAGAGTGTGCAACCATTCATTGTGATTCAAAGATCTTAGCAGTTTGTAGTAAGGACATAGTGGATGCAGAAGCTCATTATCATGCATCTTGTCATAGGGACTATACAAGGGTTAAAGCAAAGGAGGATGATCATGCATCTATCTTTCAAACCGATGATCACTACAAAAATATGAGAGAAGAAGCATATGAGGAACTATTTCAATACATTGGAACTGTGATTATTCCTAACAAAGAGGTAATAAGTGTGATGACTCTCACTGAAAGGCTTGAAACCCTCATGAGACACAGAGGAATACAGGGAATAGACGAATCAACCAAGAAGCATATTAGAAGAAAATTGGACTCTGAGTTCGGTAACAGCCTCCACATATTACCAGACAACCAAGGAAAATGATCAGCCGAACTTGATAGTGTCATGCTACAGGACATTGTAAGAGAAAATCAGAGTTTGAAAAGAGAATTATCCGTTTTAAAGGTTAAGGCAACAGACATAAATAAGATCATTGATCAAACATCATTGCACATAAGAACAATGATTAAAACAAACTTGACATCAACACCATGGCCATATCATCCATCAGACGTTGATAAAGATTCATTTACAGTGACTGATTACCTTAAACGATTCCTATTAGGACTTCTGATTGGAGATCCAGAAAAACACAAAGCCGTCCAAAAGGGTCACCTTACATATGCAATCATTCAGTCAGGACATTATATATGCAGTGACAAACGACCAAACAACTGTTGCTCCCATACCCCGTAAAAAGGCTGACAGGCAATGTAATAATTTGCACTCTAAAGAGACTTGGTCATGAGATTTCATATTCACAACTGGAAGAAAATGATACCGCCTTGTGTCTTCAGAAACTTGCTGCTACCTTAAATGAGCAAATTGTTTTTCCAGCCGACATACAGCCTCATGTCTTCACTAACTTAGTGTAGGATAACATTGATAGGCTGGTAGAGGCTCTCACTGGTAAGGGGACAACTCATCTAGTCAACGATACAGCTGTGCAGCCCAAGTTGTTTGAATCTACAATCTCCTCTCCTAAGCATTGAAAAGAAAAAGCAAAGAACATTGATCACCACAAATACTGAAGAATTGTTCATGTATGTTTCTCGTGAACGAGTTGGGCCACAGACATTGATGACAAGTACCAAAGTCATGCCCGAATGTGTTGCCCAATTGAAGTTTGCACAAAATAAGAACATAATCTGGGTTGTTACAAGACAAGAAGCGAGATCAGGACCATGTTGGAAAGATTCCCCTGATGCTACGCCCACTGGGCCTTGAGGTCTAATTGCAGAGGGGTAACAGCCATTACATCGCGGCTGTTACCCCGCATGCCATTACAGCGCAAGCGTTATCACGGATGCTTTGTAACAGCGCGCAGTCTTTACTACGCATTTTTTTACAATGTATGTGCTTTTACCACGCATGCCTTTACAACGAATTTTGTTGTAAAGGTATGTATGGTAAAAGCACAGACATTGTAAAAAACATATAGGCAATCCACGTCGTTGTGAGGAAACAGAGGCTCTTCCATTTCCTCACAATGGCGTGCACCGCCCCTCAGACGACCGCAGGAACCAGGAGGAGTGAGAGGAACCACGAGGAGAGAGAGGTAAGAAGGATTGGGTGTGGGGTTACTATTTTAGGGTAAAAGTGGGTCGGGGTCGTGCAGGGTATTGTTTTAGGGTTTAGGGTAGGGTCGGGGGGGTCGTGCAGGTAGGTTAGGGAGAGGACTGGGGGTCGGGGGAGGGTCGTGCAGAGGAAGTCTTTTAGGGTTTAGGGTAGGGTCGGGGGGTCGTGCAGGGTAGTGTTTTAGGGTAGGGAGAGGACTGAGGGTTGGGGGAGGGCATGTAGGGGTAGTGTTTTAGGGTAGGGTCGGGGGTCGTGCAGGGTAGTGTTTTAGGGTAGGGAGAGGACTGGGGGAGGGCCATGCAGGGGTAGTGTTTTAGGGTTTAGGGTAGGGTCGGGAGTCGTGCAGGGTACTGTTTTACGGTAGGGAGAGGACTGGGGGTCGGGGGGAGGGTTGTGCAGGGGTAGTGTTTTAGGGTTTAGGGTAGGGTCGTGGGGGTCGTGCAGGGTAGTGTTTTAAGGTATGGAGAGGATTGGGGGTCGGGGGAGGGTTGTGCAGGGGTAGTGTTTTAGGGTTTAGGGTAGGGTCGGGGGTCATGCAGGGTAGTGCATTAGGGTAGGGAGAGGACTGGGGGTCGGGGGAAGGTAGTGCAGGGGTAGTGTTTTTAGGATTTAGGGTAGTGTTGGGGGTGTAACTTACCTTAGACACTTTTACCAAGTGTATGTTTTAGCACGCATGCCTTTGCGTTGTAATGGCATGCGAGGTAAAGGCATATGCATGGTAAAAGAAAGCGTTGTGATGGTAGGTCGTTGTAGGGGTACTAGCGTAGTAATACCTGTGTTGTAATGGCACACGTGGTATTACTATGCATAGCACCGTCATACATTCTTTGCAGAGCGTACATATGCAGAAGGGCATGAGTAACAAGCAGGATGCAGGAGGCCATGAGGCCCAACAGCCTCAGAGTCAGTCTCACCGAAATCCAGGAGGCTGAAACATGGGAATCATAGCCTGAAAACCCTGGCCTCGCAGCTCGAGAGTATAGGCCCAAAACTGCACCTTGCCCAGAACGGTTCAGATAAAAAAGAGCACCTGAGAGGGAGTCAGGTGTGACTTCGGCACGTTGATAGTGATCCCATTGCGTGCAGGAGGTTTGCCATAGTCTGAATGTGAGAAATGGTGCCCAGGGCGAGCCCGTCTTCAACAGCCAATCGTCGCGGTAGGGGAAGACTAGATTCCCCGGCCTCCGCAGATGAGCTGCAGCCATCACTTTGGTGAACACCGGAGGGGCCCTGGAAAGGCCGAAATGGAGCATGGCAAACTGAAAGTGGTCTTGGCCCACAGTGAACCGCAAGTAACGTCTGTGGGCAGACAGGACGGGGATGTGAAAATATGAATCCTGCAAGTCCAATGCTACCATCCAGTCTCCCGGATCTAGGGCAGACAGGACTTGGGCGAGCGCGAGCATTTTGAACTTCTCCTTTTTCAGCAAAGAAGTTTAGACGATGATGGTCTAGGTTAGGACGATGTCATTTGTTTTTCTTTGGCACCAAAAAGTAGCGGGAATAACAACCTGGACCTACTTCTGATGCAAGCACCCTCTTCATGGCTCCCTTGTCCAAGACATCCTGCACTTCCTGATGGAGCAAGGAGAGATGGTCCTCCATCAGCTGATTATAAGTGGGTGGCATGGGTGGCGGGGTAGTTGCAAAGAGAAGGGAGTAGCCCCTTTGAACGATCTGTAGGACCTAGTGGTCTGATGTCACTGACTGCTAGTGGAGCAGGTGATGGTGTATCCTGTCTCCCACTGGGTATCAATGATGGTCAGAGGGCAAATTAAAGAGGCGTGGAAGCAGTGGCTTCCAGGAGGTGGTGAACTGACCCGACATACAACCGCCTGTTGTCTATGGGATGCACGCCCTCGGTCACGAAAAGGCTGGGAAGCCTGTAGGCCGTGGTGGCTGAAAGAGAATGGGCATGGTTGGAGGGCCCCTCTGTGGCCTCGAAATGGGTGAAAGGGAGACTGGGTTAGTCAAGGGGCCACAGACAAACTGAAGGACCTGGTCCTTATTGCGCTCCAGCGCTGACTCTGCCTTCTGTCCAAAAAGGTGAGAGCCATCAAAGGGCATGTCCATGAGGGAAGCCTGGGCATCCACTGAGTCAGTTGTGTCGAGCTCACACCTGATGGTGAACTTAGCTGCATCTCTCCCATCAGCAATAGCCTGGGTGAATAGGGCTCAAGCCTCCTCCGAGACCATAGGCAACACTTGTGCACCGAGGCCCATATCATATGGGAATAATGGCCACTGTGGGCCACGGAAGGTCCAAAACCTCAGCCACCCTACGCACCACTATTGGAAACCGGGCTCCCTCCTCCATAGCCACATTAGGAGGAGAGACCCGTCCAGTGTCAGGTGAGGTGTCTAACCCACTAGCCTCCGCCAGTTTCTCCTATTCGTTCTGGTTCTCTTCATCGGGGAGCTAGTCACCGTAAAGGCCCATAAACCCCTTCCATTCATCTCCCTCTCCAGTATCTATCAAACAAATAAGGCACTGGCTCCTCACCGGGAAGCATGGGCCCTGTCAGTGTCGGCAACACCTATCCGGCTCCGTCTCGGGAATAACAATGGGGACAGCTTCACCTTCGAGCGCCAGGGGTGTCAGCACATGAAGCGGGCACCAGGAAGGCTCTTGCCGGAGGTTCCGCTCCGGATCCAGCATGGGATCAATGGGGCTCGACTTTCGTGGAAGGTGAACCCACTGGTGTGGATTCAGTAGGGGCCTCTTCCGTGCGCGTGGGGCCCAAAAGC
The DNA here is from genome assembly GCA_963921515.1 of Calotriton arnoldi. Classification (NCBI taxonomy): domain Eukaryota; kingdom Metazoa; phylum Chordata; class Amphibia; order Caudata; family Salamandridae; genus Calotriton; species Calotriton arnoldi. Next base: position 457,691 of record CAWUFW010010823.1, on the reverse strand, counting down.
GCTCTAGTGGGGACAGGGCCACCCAAATATGAGGTGCATGGCCTCATAGAACTCTTCCAACTGGGCAGGTGTTGCTTTGGCAAAATCGAGTTCAGGATCCACCGACTCACGGGGCCTGAAGTGCTGACGCTCCTGCATTTCGTTAGAAGACTTTGACGAATGCGGAGAAGTCGAAACCTCTTCGATCTCTTGGATTTTTTATGTTTGTTTGGAGTACAAAAACGACCATTGGGAAGGGCTGCGCTAATGGTCCTGAGACCATCTGCGCAATCGGGACCTCGAGCGTTGGGCGGCGAGGAACTGCGGGAGGCTTCACTCAGTGTCTTTGGATGCATGGTGCAGCAGGCCTCACAGGTCTTGGAGTCTTGGTCCCACTCCGCGCACTACAAACACACCAAGTGGGGCCCTGTCACTGACATTTGCCTGTGACAGGCCCCACATGGTTTAAGACCAGTCGGTTTCTTGGGTGACATACCGCACATCAGGATAAAAATTCTCCCCAAAAATTGACAAACACTGAAAAAAACCAGTCAAAAAGTGACTGAGGGGTAGCTCAGACCGGATCAGCGCTATCTGGCACAGAAAGGAAAGAACTGATGTCAGTGTATATAGGTACCGCACACGTCACTTCCGGTGAGGACGACGCCGATGTGGAGCCGAATGACGCTACCTACCGGCTTGCATGGTCATCGACTTACAACCTGCACACAGGCAATGCCACGTTTGGTGCATTAATGTTTACGGCTAACTTCACAGCGGCTCCTCCTGCCATACGGGGGTTGCTGACTTTCCCCTGTACACAAGCAACAACCCGATCGGTGCAACAGGTGTCTCCTCAAACCTTGCTACAGGGATCCAATTGCCTGGCTCCACCACTGGACCTCGCTCACTCCAGCACTCTCCTCTCCCTCACATGGCACACTGGTCTTGTCAAGCAGGCAAGTGCTGGTGCTCCAGGCTCCACAGGAAGGTGGTCTTAAAGTCCCTTGGGGACTTGGGGCCAAAGCCAGCTGTGAGACCGGCAGGCTTTGGCCCCAAGTCCTGGTCACACGCAGAAGTCTTGCAGAACTTCTCCTCCTCGCACAGCTTGGCTGGCTGCTTGAGAATTGACAATTTTGGGGGCCTCAAGCGCCCCTTCTTATACTACACTTCCAGACCCCAAATGTGATTTAGAATCTGAGTCTTTGAGAGTTATGTTGGGGGTCTGCTTCATTTGAAGTGCCCACTCCTCTGCCCTTCTTCCAGAAAGCTGTCTGTCACAGCAGGAGCGACTTCAATTCTAATAGCCTCACAGCACAGGCCATGGGAGTGACTAGAAGGTCACACCTAGATGTCAGTCACAGTGATATGTGTATCAATAGATTATCCCAGGGCCTCCGCCCTACTCTTTATGATTCTCTTATCAGCCCCATCTCCTTCCTGAGATGTGCCCAGGCTCTTTCCCAATGGCCTCCCTCTGAATCAAAGAACACCCTTTGAAGTGTACTGAGGAGCCTGGCTCTCCCTTCCTCCAGTGTGTCCCACCCAGCGTAGAGGAACGCAGAAATCCACAAATCTGTGTGGGGGAGATTCCTCTACCTCCTCTCATCATGTTTCTCCAGTCAGCCCTGGGAGTCGCAAAATGGAACTCAGAGGCTTCCCTATATTGTACCATTCACAGGGAATCAAACACCCAGCACATGCATAAATCATACATGCACTGCACAGCACTACATCTCCCATGCTATAAGTTTTATTTTTATTTGTTCCCACTCATCTGGTACGGCGCAATGTATATTCTATGACTGTATAATCCCGAAGACTTACGGTAGGTATTGCACCCCATATGTGGTGCAGATTTACTGTTTTGTTGCAAGAAAGTAATTAGCAGCTGAGTGTCTCAGTGTCCCCTAGTTTCTCTCATCAGTACCCTTGTCACAGTTGAACTGGTAGCTTACGCAACCATCCTTTCCCAGTACTGAAAGGCAAAGATCCCTATCCATATTCAACCCAGTTAAAGCTTATAAGCTACCTCCGGTATCCACCGCTGGAATCCAGTGAAGCAGCTGGCCAGAGGACAATGACTGGCATGAAAGCAAGTCTCACATCCCTGCCGGTCATGCACAATTCGGGCAAAAGAGTGTTTGGCTAAGTGCAAGGAGCGTTCTTCAACATATTCGTCTTGGGCACTCTGTAACAAAGGCTTCTTTATTAATGCCATATCAGTTCACCCACTGTGCTTGGGGTCACACTGGGCATCTGCTGTTCTTCTCTGGAACACTGAGAGATTGGTCCCAGTTAGTGTTTGTTCCCTCATCCGATGACCCCAAAGAGTTTCTCACCATTGGGTCATTCCTCAGGTTTGCAGCATAGCCATCCATCTCTCTCTCTCTCTCTCTCTCTTCTTTCTTTCTCTCTCTCGCCTCCCCCCCCTCTATCACAGTGCACTTGTGAGAGTATTGGATGGTTAGGACGGTTTCTTCCATTCTTGTTTTTTTTTGGATGTCTCGTTCAGAATCTACTTCTTCCAGAAAGGGGTCTGAACTTGCAGAATATTGCTCAATCCAGCCTCTTACCTCATGGGGACCCATGAAGAAAGGCTTCCCATCGGCTGCGAGTACGTTTAGTTTGGTTAAAAAAAGAGCATGGTGTACCCCACACTCACAAAGTCTGCGTTTCACCTCAGTGAAGGAGGTCCTCTGTTGATGGACAGCCGCTGTGAAATATCACGCCTTTATTCTTCTCTACCTGTGTGTGTCCTTCCTCTCTGGCCATCCGCAGGCTAAATTGTTTTTCTTGGTAGTGCAGTAGCCTTGTTATAACTGTTGTAGGAAGTGCTCAAGGTGGTGGCTGTTGCACCAGAACAAAATGGGCACTTTTTAGGGCATACCAAAGTGACAGTCTCTGAGGGGGCACCTTTTCTGCTACACATTTTCCTTAGAAGGTCACTATGCAATTTATTTCAATATTATCTGGAAGCCCCTCTACAAGTGTTATTTCTGATAGCTAGACCCTCAGAGTCTTCAGCCTTGTACTAATTCCGACAGTGTTGTCTCTGTTTCACTTATGTGCTCAGCCATTTTCTTCTCTTCCTTGTGTAGGAGATCAAAATCTATCACTACAGAATCTAGTTTGAGCGCATCTCTGGTGTAAGTTCCAATATTGAGCCCTGTTTGTTTTGTTCGGTCTATCTCTCTCATCTTAGAATGCCGCCTCCACATTATGAGCAGTGAGGAGCACTGCCTAGTATATGAAGTTGAGTCCCCTTCTTGTGTGTGGGCTTGGATGCTGCTTCAGATTTAGCTTTGGCTATTTGGACTTATCCTTAGCACTCACCATTCACCAATCAGTGCCATTGTCTTGTTGAATGGCATTTTGCTCTCCCCAGACTCTCTACAACTCTTCAGTCTTATTATTTGCTCGTCCAATGTATAATCCTGTAGTCGCGGGTTCTTAGCCATGTGCCTCACTCTCTGTGTCTTTATAGCACCTCTATTGTTCAATCCAGTATTGGGGCCCAGGTCACTGCAGGGTTTAAGTTTTCACACCAGGTATTAGTGGCCAGTTTCCAGTGCAATGAGGAGCGGCCATCCCTGATGTATTTCTCCCTGCGTAGCTTTAATCATTGAGCTCACCATAGAGGATGCAGTACTCAATTTATCCCTGTTGCTGTTGTTCCTTGACCTTGTGCCCGTGCCTCCTTGTCACTCTGCACCGCTCACCATCCTGCAGTCGGTTCCTTCTGTAGTCTGACCTCTGGTTGGACTGCACTATTCTAGACAGTCTCTGACAGGCCAGCTCTGCTCCGCTTTGTCCGTAGTAGCTGGCCCTTGTCTAGACATTAGGCATGAAACTCTCGTGTTGATTCTTGGTCTACTGCTCATGGAGATGCATTCAAGTCAGGTCACTCTCTCCCTCACTTTCAGGTGCCATTTGTGCTGCACCGAATGGAAGCAGCAACAGCCGGTCTCTGCCGTAACCTGTGCTCCTAAGAGCTATAGAATTGCTGATCTTTGCTTTCTGCAGTCTCCCTGATATTGCGGGTGCTTTTGTTTACAGTGATGATTTCTGCCTCCACAGGATGATGTAGGATTGCAGAGATAGACAGGGAGCCTGGACAATGTCCACGCTGCGCCATGTCATTCAGGCCACCCTTCCTTGCCACCCTTCCTCCATACTTTTATGATCAGCTCTTCGTGAGTCATGCGTTACCTGATAAAGCCAGATTGCAGGTGTGTATGGTGTTTTTTCACATTGGCAAGTGTGCTGAAGTTGAAGTTCACTTGTTCTGATATGAGTGTCCAATAGCCACAAATGTCTCCTTTGCTTCTGCAAAGTGTCTGTCTCAATAGGTCATGAGTTATGACTGTCGGTGTGTGTGAAACTACCAGTGCATGAAGAAAAGCTAGATATGATGTTGGGATCGTGCCTTGAGTGTCTAGTGGTTCTACGTCCATGCTTGTCCTGGTGAGGCCATCACCAGAAATGTTATTGGAGAGATGCCAGGTGCCGAGGCAGGGCAGGACAGTCCCTTGGAATAGCACTTCCACCTGCCCATGATCCTCATACATCTAGTGTGGGGATCGCTATTCACAGTCCAATGGTCAATACAGTTACTATCAAGTATGTGAGTTGGCATTAGAGCATATTGTGGTACTGTCAAGCACTGGATGCTAAGATGGTCTGTGTAGTGCCTTTCTAGATTGCCCAAGGAAAGAGCAAAACCTCCCAGTAGTGATGGTTCCACCCTACAGAGATCAATAAATGTTAAAGTGTCTCCTTGAGAGGGTCCAAGTTAGGAGAAAAAAGATATAAATGGAAAAGAACCTTCTTGCAATTTTGTAACTCTTGATTAAAGATGAAGATTAGCACTGAAGAGAGTAGTAAGGCACCAGACACCTTGACATCGGGAAGGAGAAAAGAACCAGGGAAACGTATCCAGAAGTAGAATCCAGAAGAAAGTTTCAAACTACAAGGATCAAAAATCAGGGACAAAAATGGTAACGTAGACAATGAAAAATAAGGGAATGAATGCTTTGCGACACTATTTATAAACCATCTTCATATAGGGCACTAATGGGAACTGACATCACAGGAAAAGACCATGCCTCATCTTGAATTGGGATCCTCCGTTAACATCCTATGGGCAAACCTCCATTGTTAAGACTGCAGGTTATTATGCTTGTCCAGGCCTCTTTTCTGAGAATCATGGTGTTCACATAGCAAACGAAGAAGAATCACAAGTTTGACATCTTTCGAACAGCGCTGCATTCCACAATCCCTCCGCCGCCATCTAGGCCCACTTTCCCAGTCAGAAATGTAGCGGAAATAAAGAATACGGAAGGACAATAAATTATTGTCTTTTGGTAGACTGCATGGGAAAGAGCTAATGAATAATTATGCCTCAATCACTGAACAACCCACATTCCTGTCAGAAATCTCAGATAAACTTTATAGACTAACATACTACCCGGTGATAGTGGGTAGTGACTTTAATTGTGTAGCAAATGTAGAATGAGATAGAACACATGTACCTACTTCAACAACTATGACTATAGCACGAGTACTAAACATAAGGTCACAGCAAAGGGAATTGACTGACACCTGGAGAGTTTACTACCCAAAAGTGAGAGCTTACTCTTTTTACTCAGGCATGCACAACCTGGACATCAGGCTAGGTACACTTTCATGCTCCCCCCACACACATGAAAATATTGCCAAGTTAGAATATCCAACCGATACTGGTCAGACCATAGCCTAGTACTCCAGACCATGAAATGGGTTAAGCTGAGAGTGACAATACCGACATGGAAGATGATAGTAGAGGCACTCAAAAAGAGAAAATTTAAAGACAGGCAAAGAAATCTAGAACTATTTCAGAGAGAATAAGGGCACAGCATCGTCAACACTGGCTGGAAAGGAAGCATTCAAAGTGGTCGGACGAGGCCACTGCTTAAAGGCAGTAGCAGTGATCAAACCAATTCTTCTACAAGACATTGAGAAACAGGAAAGAATAATAAGAGATTTAGAAATAAGAAAACCTGAGCATCCACAAATACAGGAGTCATTGAATTAGTAATTGTGCAACACCTAAGGGCAATTAGCAACAATGAACTTACCCTGCAGCAAGTCACTTTAAATATATGAATGATAGTGAGGTATCCCAATTGAAATATAGTGAAATAGAACACATCCCCAAATAATATGATAGGTGGACAAAGGGAATGGGAACTAAGGAGACTGGAGGCTGAAATGATATTAGAGCTAGACTCTAAGCAGCCTGTCGGGTTGAATCTTAATGAATGTAATTTAGTATAACTCTTGCATAGGGCAGCTGATGCCATTTTTTAGCAGTAAAACGCATTCAAGTACCGATGAATAGGTTAATGTGGATATTTTCACTTAGTTCATTGTCATACACTGTTTATTTTCTTATAGCAACAAAAGAATACTGAGACTAAGATGATTATTTGGCCCACTGGGGATTGATGCAAGGTTTTTGCGCAACATTGCAAACTTATGGATGAGCAATGGAAAGAACATATTACTCAGACAGCTGGTGTCTGTTTCCACACTCTGGGACTTCTTCGTCGAGTATTTCCTCTTCTTCCGGACTCCACCAGAAACACTCTGATTCAGTCACTTATACTAAGCCGGTTGAACTAGTGTAATGGTCTGCTGATCTCTGCTAGTGAGACCTCGATCTGCAGACTACAGGTGGTCCAGAACACGGCAGCACGGTTAGTCCTTAATGTGCCCCCTAGGACTGCTTCCCGCCCTCTTCTTGCACAGCTCCACTGGCTACCGATACGCCAGAGGGTAAAATTTAAAATCTGCTGTACTATTCACAAGGCGCTTTTCAACCTTGGCCCCTCTTATCTGGCGGAGAAAGTTTTGCGCTACTGTCCTTCTAGGTCTCTCCGCTCGTGTTCTAAACATCTGTTAGAGGTTCCCCATATTAAGAGGGCAAGACTAGGGGGAAAGGCCCTTTCCTACATCGGTCCGCGCTATTGGAATGAGCTCCCCCTACATCTACGTTAATGCTCCAACCATTTACAATTTAGGAAACTGCTCAAGACTACCCTTTTCTCCTGCTGATTCAGGCTGTAGTTGCATTCTTTCTGTGCTCCGCGTTCGAAGCGCAGAGATACTCCTTCAGGAGTCGATTCTGGCGCTATACAAATAAATAAATAAATAAATAAACCACACATGATATACAGGAATACAACGGGCACTAAGACCACTGGAGTGTCATAGAGGGCGTTAACCTTGATTTTTATTTTGATACTATCTTATATTGCAGGTTTTAAGTTGCATTATATATATGAAATATGTACATCAATGAATTTGTATCACAGACTGATAATATTTTGATTACTGCCAACTGATTGTAGTTTATAGCACGTAGTTTGAAGTCGATTAAAATATGGAATGCATTATTTTGTATTTAAAATATTATTTCAATACGATTTGTATTTTTGTTAATTACAGCCTTATTAATTGGGTAATGTTGATTTATATGATGTCCTCTTGCGGACTAGTAAATATTTGCCCATTTTATGATGGCAGCTGTATTAGTGAGACAGCAGTCCTATGTTGCTGTTTATTGCACATGAGGGTATGGTGGGGTGAAAGGTACATATTCATGATGGGAAAATGGTGAACTTGTATCGTGAACAAGGCTGTGTGTCACAGCCGAAACACTTTGATTCTTAAGCCATGAGCCAAAAATAAAGCAGAGGTGAATAAGCCACTGGAGTGCCAGCCTCGTCCCTGAGAATGTGAGGAGGAGAGACTAATGCATAGCAAACATGAGTGGACACGTCTCAATTGCTGAGCACCACTGACGATCGGGTGCACACAGGCACACTGCATGTTTAATTGTTTGATATATATATATATGTATATATAATCCTATGCTTAAAGACTTTGATAGAAAAGCAGACATTTGAGGTGAGCAAATTTAGAGTGTCGCTGGTGTTGAGAGTGCTCTTACTGGAGCTGCTTTCCACCTAAACTTGAGAACTACCCAGAGTTCTCTGCTTCTGTTTTTGCATATATATATATATATATATCCACCACAAAGTTGCCTGGAATGAGAGGGCCCACACAAGGGAGTTAGTTTCGCCACTTATTTAATGTAGGATGCAGCGGGGAAAAAACAGCAAAGTGCTTCGCTAAAAGTCAACAGTCCAGCCCAACGCGTTTCGTGCCTGGCGCACTTCCTCATGGGCTCAGGGCTTGATTACTGAGGGCAGGCTACGGCAGTTTATCCAGCACCTGTTCAAACATCTTGGAACCCCGCACTGGTGGGCGTGGCCACCCCCATGGCCTGTTGGTAAATGTAGTGCCTTCAATCTTCTCCTGTGAGTCGCCGTGCCACACTCACTGTAAAGACAGAGTAAATGTCCCAAGTGGGTTGCGAGATACCCTTGGCTGTTTACACACATTTGTTTCTTCCTCCATTGGCACCCCTGTCCATCAGCTGCCTTGTCGTTTGGCGCTGCAGCAGGACTGCACACGTGCAGCGGTGCTCCTCTCGCGGCTCAGGCTGTGCCGCACAATATCCACCACAAAGTTGCCTGGAATGAGAGGGCCTACACAAGGGAGTTAGTTTCGGAAAACGTGCTGAATATGGTGGCGGTGTCTGGAAGACACCGCCATCCATATTACGATGCAGGCTGCGAGCAGCCTTTCCATGGCTGCATTGCCGCCATGGAAAGGCTGGCGGTTCCTGCTGTTGGGGGCCCGTTGCGGGCCCCCAGGATGTTGGGGGGGTGGGGGGTGCACATGGGGGGTACCTAGGGTACCCCCCTGCATTTGCATGTACAATGTGGCAGGCACCGCGCAGTGCCTGTCACGTTGTGCATGTAAATGCACAACATTGATTTTTACATTGCGATAGGTGCTGCTTGCAGCACCGCCCGCCGCAATGTAAAAATACGGGATGTGCCCGCCAGTGTGGCGGGCGCATCCTAATGTGTATAGCGGGACCGCCGCACCTATGGCGGGCGGTCCCTTTTGCAAATGCGATGGCGGGCGGACTTTGTCCGCCCGCCATCGTAATCGACCCCATAATTAAGTAAATTTGTCAGTGACAACATTAACGTTTTGAACTTTAAAATGCAAAGAAATTCACCAGTTATAGTTAGCAAAGCTAACTATAACTTGCACTCCGCCATGACATGCTTATGACCTCACATATGATATAACTCATGACATGTTCTATGACATAATTTATGACATCACTGATGACATCTCAAACTACATCATTGATGACATCACTGATGACATCATCCACGCTTCTTTTTTACACCTTGCTCTATAAATGGTTATACCATTAGATCTATGAAAGTAAGTGCAAAATGGTAAGTAGTCTAAATATCGAATTTTAAATATCGATGTACAGAAATATCGAGTTTTATATATCGATGGGATTCAATCTCGATGTTCTGTATATCAATGTAAAAGATATCGTTTTTAAGTGTAATCAAAAATATTGAAGTATGTAATATCGAATGAAAAATATCGTTCTGTAAAAATATCGTTAAAGTACGGTATTTGTGTTTTTTTTAATGTGTTTGTAGTAGTATATTATTTAAATAATGTTAAAAAAAATTATATGTAGAATATTTTTAGGAGCGGGATGTAGGGTTTATACGGGATAAGGGTGGGGAGTGTTTTAAATATGTGGGTAAAAATATATTATAATTTGATAAATATAAAAAAAAATTGAAATTTAAATGTAGAATTTAGAAATATATTTTTAGGGAGCGGGATGTTGGGTTTATAGGGGATAAGGGTGGGGAGTATTTTAAAATAATGTTTAAAAAAATTATATAATTTAAAAAAATTAATGTTTTAATTTTGAAATGTAAATTTTGAATTTAAAAATATTTTTTTTAGGAGTGGGATGTTGGGTTTATAGGGGATAAGGGTGGGGAGTGTTTTAAAAGATATTTTTAAAATATATTAATAATTTAAAATGTATACATTTTAAATTTAAATTACAATTTTGAGTTTAGAAATAAAAATTTTAGGAGCGGGATGTTGGGTTTATAGGGGATGAGGGTGGGTAGTGTTTTATAAAATAAATTAAAAAAATATATTATATATTGATAAAGTATAATTGTTTAAAATAGAAAAAAATATTAAATTTAATAAATAATTTTTTATGAGTGGTATGTTGTGTTTATAGGGGATAAGGGTGGGGGGTGCTGTTAAATAATGTTTAAAAATATAATAAAAATGGATAAATAATACATTAAATATATATACATAAATTTAAAATTAAAAATATAATTTTAATGAGAGTGAAGTTGTGTTTATAGGGGAGAAGGGTGTGTCATGTTAAAATAAAATTTTATAAAATATTTATAATTATTTTAAAAATGTTAACATTTATTTTGAAAATATATTTTCAAATTTCAATATATATTTTTAGGAGTGGGATGTTGGTTTTATAGTGGATAAGGGTGGGGAGTGTTTATAAAAATATATATAATATTAATATTTTGCTCAATTAATAAAATTTATGTATTTAATTAAATTTCTTCATTACATTTTAATTTAAATTTTTAAAATAAAAAAATTGTGAGAGCACTTTGGTTTTTATAGGGAATAAGGGTGGGGAGTGATTAAAAAATGTAATTAAAAAAATAGACATTCTAATTTGAAGAAAAAAAATATTAGTAATATATATAAAAAGTTGGATAAAATAGTAGTTAGGAGTGGTATGTATATTTTATAGTTGTTAAATGAGAGAAGTAATTTAAAATTAAGTAATTTATTCTAAGATATGTTTATTTTCCAGCCAGTTTTGTAATTTAATAGTGTTTGTAGTGTTATTATTCAAATAATTAAGTTTATAGTTTGGTATTTATATTAATTTTATATTTACTGTAGTTTGAATAGTAAGTTAATTAAATTTAGTTTCCCACACCAACTTAATTTAATACTAACTAAAGTGGGAATAGTTAATTAATTAAGTTTAGTGTCCAGCACCTACCGGGTGGGAATAGTAAATTAATTAAGTATAGTGTCCAGCACCTACCCCAATTTAATACTGATTGGAGTGGGAATAGTAAATTAATTAAGTTTAGTGTCCAGCACCTACACCAATTTAATCCTTACTGGAGTGGGAATAGTAAATTAATTAATTTTAGTGTTAAGCACCTACCCCAATTTAATACTGAGTGGAGTGGGAATAATAAATTAATTAAGTTTAGTGTCCAGCACCTACCCCAATTTAATAATTACTGGAGTGGGAATAGTAAATTAATTAAGTTTAGTGTCCAGCACCTACCCCAATTTAATACTGGCTGAAGTGGGAATAGTAAATTAATTAAGTTTAATGTTCAGCACCTACCCTAATTTAATTATGACTTGAGTGGGAATAGTAAATTAATTAAGTATACTGTCCAGCACCTACCCCAATTTAATACTGACTGGAGTGGGAATAGTAAATTAAATAAGTTTAGTGTCCAGCACCTACATCAATTTAATGCTGAGTGGAGTGGGAATAGTAAATTAATTAAGCTTATTGTTCAGCACCTACTACAATTTAATCCTTATTGGAGTGGGAATAGTAAATTAATTAAGTTTAGTGTCCAGCACCTACCCTAATTTAATTCTGAGTGGAGTGGGAATAGTAAATCAATTAAGTTTAGTGTCCAGCACCTACCCCAATTTAATACTGACTTGAGTGGGAATAGTAAATTAATTAAGTTTAGTGTCCAGCACCTACTACACTTTAATCCATATTGGAGTGGGTATAGTAAATTAATTAAGTTTAGTGTCCAGCACCTACCCCAATTTAATCCTGAGTGGAGTGGGAATAGTAAATTAATTAAGTTTAGTGTCCAGCACCTATAATAATTAAATACAGACTGGAGTGGGAATAGTAAATTAATTAATTTTAGTGTTAAGCACCTACCCCAATTTAATACTGACTGGAGTGGGAATAGTAAATTAAGTTTAGTGTCCAGCACCTACATCAATTTAATGCTGACTGGAGTGGGAATAATTAATTAATTAAGTTTAGTGTCCAGCACCTACCGCAATTTAATAATTACTGGAGTGGGAATAGTACATTAATTAAGTTTAGTGTCTAGCACCTACCCCACTTTAATACTGACTGGAGTGGGAATAGTAAATTAATGAAGTTTAATGTCCACCACCTACCCTAATTTAATTATGACTGGAGTGGGAATAGTAAATTAATTAAGTATAGTGTCCAGCACCTACCCCAATTTAATACTGACTGGAATGGGAATAGTAAATTAATTAAGTTTAGTGTCCAGCACTTACCCCAATTTAATCCTGACTGGAGTGGGAATAGTAAATTAATTAAGTTTAGTGTCCAGCACCTACCCCAATTTAATCCTGAGTGGAGTGGGAATAGTAAATTAATTAAGTATAGTGTCCAGCACCTACCCCAATTTAATACTGACTGGAGTGGGAATAGTAAATTAATTAAGTTTAGTGTCCAGCACTTACCCCAATTTAATCCTGACTGGAGTGGGAATAGTAAATTAATTAAGTTTAGTGTCCAGCACCTACCCCAATTTAATCCTGAGTGGAGTGGGAATAGTAAATTAATTAAGTATAGTGTCCAGCACCTACCCCAATTTAATACTGACTGGAGTGGGAATAGTAAATTAATTAAGTTTAGTGTCCAGCACCTACTACAATTTAATCCTTATTGGAGTGGGAATAGTAAATTAATTAAGTTTAGTGTCCAGCACCTATAATAATTAAATACAGACTGGAGTGGGAATAGTAAATTAATTAATTTTAGTGTTAAGCACCTACCCCAATTTAATACTGACTGGAGTGGGACTAGTAAATTAATTAAGTTCAGTGTCCAGCAACGACATCAATTTAATGCTGACTGGAGTGGGAATAATTAATTAATTAAGTTTAGTGTCCAGCACCTACCCCAATTTAATAATTACTCGAGTGGGAATAGTACATTAATTAAGTTTAGTGTCTAGCACCTACCCCAATTTAAAATAGACTGGAGTGGGAATAGTAAATTAATTAAGTTTAATGTCCACCACCTACCCTAATTTAATTATGACTGGAGTGGGAATAGTAAATTAATTAAGTATAGTATCCAGCACCTACCCCAATTTAATCCTGAATGGAGTGGGAATAGTAAATTAATTAAGTTTAGTGTCCAGCACCTACCCCAATTTAATCCTGACTGGAGTGGGAATAGTAAATTAATTAAGTTTAGGGGCCGATTCCGATCTCGGCCGGTAGGGCTCCGAATCGGATACGGCTTTACCGGATCCGATTCGGAGCACTCTTTCCCGACCGATTCGTACGTGCGCCCGGGCGAGCGAGTACGATGCGAAATCTCCGACCGACTCGTTCGCGAGACCCAACCGCACCGACCGACTCGTACGCGAAAGCCGACCGCTCCGACCGACTCGCACGGACACGACTCGCACCGCGCAATGGAGACGTTCCCCGGCCGGGTAAGTACGATGCGCGCTGCGAGCAGTCCGACCGACTCGCGCCGTCCGGCTCGAAAGAGCAGTCGGAGCCGCACTTTGGGGGTCCGTGTCGGACCCCCCTGTACGCGTAGCCGCGCAAGTCACACACAGGGGGGACCCATGGGTCCCCCCTATCTGTGCATGTACGGCGCGACCCGCTCGACGCGTACCCGCTGTAGGGGCGCCCTTGTTTGCCTCACACCCATTGAGTCAATGGGAGCCCGCGTCACGCGTTGTACGACCGGCTCCCATTGACTTCAATGGGAGTCCGACCGAATCGAGTCCGATAGCATGCGAACGCATCGTACTCGTTCGGTCGGACTGCTAGGAGTCCGATTCGGTCGGAAATCTCTCCGGGTCCGGCTCGGTCGGAGAGATTTCCGGCCTGAATCGGAATCGGCCCCTTAGTGTTTAGTATGTATATTGTATTTATGTAAAGTGGACTTGTAAGAGTAATTTAGGAACAATTATAATTATAATATTTTATAAATATATTTATACAGTCTAAATTAGTATAAACATATGAATAAAAAATTGTTGTGCAGGAAATTAATAAAGATTAAATATACATTATAACTAGGGCTCCCGGTTTTCCGTTTAAACAGATTTTTACATATAACTACAGACGGAAAACAAGTTTTCCTTTGTCTGTATTTATATGTAAAAACGGGAAAATACTAGCACATTTTGCCGCACTGCCGTGCTCCAGCAGAATTGCCTCGCCACGCCCTCTTCCTGATTCTAGGGCTGTGGCTGCCTAAAGTAACACGAAACACCAGCTTCAGATTTGCTGGAAATTTCTTCCAATGAGGTGTCTTTTTGAGCTCCTGTCAGCCTTATGTTTGCTGCCCCAGCCATGTCCGGGGCTCCGCTCCGCCCCTCGAGTGAGCTCTGGCCAGCCATTTCAAAACAAAGGTAAGTGCTGAGGGGGAGGGGGCTGGAGTCAGTGGCGTATACAATTTTGGGGGCAGCAAAAGCAGGGATCGGGTGCCAGCTCCTTCCCCCCACCCCCTTACCGTGGGGCGGCACAGCCTAGCTACAGCAGTGTAGTGATTATCGAGTTTGTGGCCGGACTGCAGAGCAGTACACTGGGTACGTGTGGTTGCAAGAACAGTCCGACCACAAACTTGGCAAAGCCTTGCTACGCCACTGACTGGAGTGTTTGCAGAGTTTGTGACCGGACTGCATAGCCCATAACCGTTGCTGTCTCTTCCTTCTTACCCGGACAAGACAAGGACAGTGTCCACTTCTGCTGCCCCCCTCTTTCTTCCTCTTATTCCTCTTATTCCCTCTCTTTCTGTCACGCTTCTCCTCACTTCCAGAAAACCGTGACTGTTCTTTCCTCTGCTTTCCTTCATTCGTTCCCCAGTGAAATGGATCCAAAAAAAGAAGAAACACTTTTCTTTCAAATGTCTTTTTCTGGCATTTTTCTATTCCAAAACGCGGCCTCAGGAGGAGAGAAAAAAGGTTTTAAAATACGAACAATAAATACATAACTACATAAAACAAGACAGAGTAGTCGCAAAGTGGCCAGATTGGTTTTATTCACACCCAAACACATTAGCGCCACCTTACAGAGTTTGCCAGTGAAGCGCTACTTTTCATGTCCTTAGCTTTCTGAATAATGAGTGTAAAAGCTTTAAGTTGTATTCACTATGAGTGTTTGTTTTTTCCAGAATGTTGTTACTTTTTTCAGGCAGCAAATTACTCTTGTCTAGTGCATAGTTTGAATTGAGTTGCTTCCAGGTGTTTATAGCCGGGCACAATTGGGTTGTAGCTGAAGGCAGTGTGAGTTTCTCTCAGTGGGGCAGTATGGTGTTCAGTGGGGGAGAGGATGTAGCACTCTGTGCCGATGACAGAAACTGCAAGGGTCTGAAACAAATGGCTTGTGCTAGCACTTATAAGCGTATTTGGGACATTCTGCGAATGGCAAAGTTTTCAGATGAATTTATTGTGTTGACCAATAACAACCGAGTGCATGTGTGCATTGTCAATTTAAATAAATGTGGATAAACACAGATAAAATGCCCAAAAAATAAATATGGATAAATACAGACGGAAATGGCAAAAAAATAAATACCATAAAACCGGGAGCCCTAATTATAACATATTATTTAATACAGTGTAATTTATATAAATATATGTAAAATAAAACATTGACTTTTAAAATATAAAATGGTAGACAATAAATTAGACATATTAATTTTGTAACATATTTATTATGACGAAAACGTAGTATGTAAATGTAAATATAATGTTTTATTACATATAAAAAATTTAAAGACAATATAGAAAATATTCTTTATTGCACAAATAATAGAACAGTATTGCTTTTTATAATTTTGGTACAGTAATGAAAAAACATATTTTAATACATGACTTAATTTTTTAACATATTTGTAAACAGATTTGTGATAATAGATACTGTATATTTACAATACTTTGCATACATTTCAAAATATAATATCATTTTAGAAAATATTGTTAATAATTGTTTTGTATTAACAATTTTCACATTATCACATATATTAGTAATATTTTAATAAATGAAAGTTTAAACATTTTTTATATAATTGAGAAATATAAACATAGTTTTATTTTTATACAATAATATAATACATTTTAATTAATAATAATAATTATAACATATGTTTTACATTGTAATTTTTTTAACAATGTGTATTTTTATAATAACATAAAAGAAATAGTACAATGTTTACTATATCGTTTATTAGTTTTCCTTTTTATGGAATTATAATATTAAATATTATATGTGTTATAATATTTTTTATTATAATTTTACAAAGTTTCAAAGTAATGTAATACATTTCAAAAAATAACATGTTATTTGTAGTATTTAAATTAAATATAATAACATTTTTAAGACGTGAAATAAAGTTTTTAATAATTAAAATGGTTTAATTTACTATGTTTAAAGCTGCCATATTTGTTTGGGCCTTGTATTTTGTAACCGCTCGCCGTTGTTTTGGGTCATTTGGAAGGGGAGAAGCTTGCGGTTGGAAGCTGCTTCACGTCGAGCAAGGTAAGATTTATTTTCTTTATTTTAACTATATTTTAAAGTTATTATGGGGCCTATTAGGATGGCGGGCGGACTTCCGTCCGCCCGCCACCCTAGCGGTGCTGGGACCGGCCGCCAGTGGTGCGGCGGTCCCGCACCAGCGATTAGGATGCCACCGCCACCGTGGCGGTGGCATCCTCCATTCCCAGCATTGTGGCGGGCGGTGCACACAGCACCGCCCGCCACAATGCTGGGAATGCACTGTGTGCATTGGCATGCACAAGGTTGGGGGGTACCATGGGTACCCCCCAAGTGCAGCCCCCCACCCCACCACCCCCCAGGGGGCCCGCAACGGGCCCCCAAAGGCATTCTCCACATGCCTTTCCATGGCGGAGTCTCCGCCATGGAAAGGCATGTGACCGCCATCATCCTAATATGGATGGCGGTGCCTGCAAGGCACCACCTCCATATTGCAGGCTTTTCCCACCCGGTAGGCAATCGGGCGGATTGCCTACCGGCGGACGGTCTTTCCGTCCGCCTGGGTCCCCACCGCCATACTAATATGGCGGTGGGGAAATGTGAGGCGGGCGGATCGCCCGTTATCATAATGGGCCCCTATATTTAGAGATTTGTTAGTGATGTTTTGAGGTTTTATATGCGATAGTTAGGTATCGACTGTTTATCTAGTTTCTACGTAATTGAGGCCTAGTTAGAAATGTAAAAATACAGGGGGTCATTAGCATGGCGGGCGGACTTTGTCCGCCCGCCATACCCCCGGGAAATGGGACCGCCCGCAATGCATGCGGCGGTCCCGCAGATGCCATTAGGATGCGCTGCCAAAAAGTGCCTGCCACGTTGTACATTGAAATGCAGGGGGGTACCATAGGTACCCCCCATGTGCACCCCACACCCCCCCAACACAATGGGCCCCCAATAGCAATTACCGTATGCCTTTCCATGGCGGCAACGCCGCCATGGAAAGGCACACCTCCGCCAGCATCATAATATGGATGGCGGTGTCTTGCAGACACCGCCACCATATCATGCCCCTTTTCCGCCGGTCGACGAGTAATATGGCGGGGGGAAAATCTGTGGCGGGCGGAGGGAAATAGCGGGCGGATCGCCACCGCCATACGGGCGGTGGCGATCCGCCCGTTATCATAATGGGCCCCACAGTGTTTAATGTGTTTATTTTTATAGTACAATGTTAGTAATAATGTAATTAAGTGAATTATGTGTGGTTTTGTGTGGGTGGGAATGTTTGTGTTTTTATTTTCTAGGTTATATTCTAAAGAAGTTGCGGGTGCCGGAAGATTGCGTTTTTTTAATTAAGGAAGTATATATTAGTTTTAATAACTAATATTTTTTTACACTTCCTTAATTTTTCAGGTTTCATGGAGCGTTTATTTTTTTAAATAAATGTTCGGGTTTTTGATGGTTTCCGGATTATGGATTTATCGATGGAGGATTTAATTTTTGGTACAGCTGTATTATTGCATTTTTTTGGGGGACATTTTTTATGGATATTTTATTGAAACCTAACTGGATTATTTTAGAAGATGTGGCATTTTGAATCTACAACAACGGACACGGTAAGTTTTTGAAAATTATTTAATTGTGGGAGGGAAATAATGTTATGTTTTATTGTTATTGTGTTTTATTTTCTCACATATATAACTAATGTGTGTAAATATATTATTTTTTCGTTTTAAAAATATATTACACACAGTAATTATAATTGTGAGGTAATAAATATATTTTTTTATTGATGGTTATGAAGTAAAAGAAAAGTTTTATGTATTTAATTTGTATGGACATTTTAAAGTAGGCTTTTGGCGATCATTCCTAGGTATTCTAGGCCTCTTGTACTAGGGTATAGTTTAACTTGCAGTTGAAGGTATTGGTACATTTGCTTAGTTTGTTTAGAGGTTTTTGGTTTGAGTTGAGTGACAGATTGCTCCATTCGGAGTTCCTGATAGCTTTGTTCTTTTTGTAGGGAGGTTATTAGTTTGTGTAGTGTAGGTGTGACTCTTTCTGTGGTTTGTTGGAAGGCATTATGCCATCCTTCCACAGCGTTATTGGTTTTGGCTTGTTGGTTAAGTGTGCTAATATAGACGTTCCACCAGGGAATTTGAAATTTGGGTTGTCTCCTATGGCTTGATCTATGTAGTCTTCCCACCCAGGTGTCTTCGAAGTAGTCCAGGAGGGGACTTAATTGTTGCTCATGTTGTTGGTAAAAAGGGCTTTCTAGGAGAAGATTGTAATGTTCAGCAACATCTGTTACTGGTACATAGGTTAATGCAATTAGTTTTTTAATTTGGTACGCAAAAGCTGTGTTAGTTGCATACTCTACACTGAGGGGCCGATTCCGATTCAGGCCGGAAATCTCTCCGACCGATCCGGACCCGGAGAGATTTCTGACCGAATCGGACCCTAGCAGTCCGACCGAACGAGTACGATGCGTTCGCATGCTATCGGACTCGATTCGGTCGGACTCCCATTGAAGTCAATGGGAGCCGGTCGTTCAACGCGTAAGCGGGCTCCCATTGACTCAATGGGTGCGAGGCGAACAAGGGCGCCCCCTACAGCGGGTACGCATCGAATCGGGTCGCGCCGTACATGCACAGGTAGGGGGGACCCATGGGTCCCCCCTGTGTGCGACTCGCGCGGCTAGGCGTACAGGGGGGTCCGACACGGACCCCCAAAGTGCGGCTCCGACTGCTCTTTCGAGCCAGACGGCGCGATTCGGTCGGACTGCTCGCGGCGCGCATCGTACTTACCCGGCCGGGGAACGTCTCCATTGCGCGGTGCGAGTCGTGTCCGTGCGAGTCGGTCGGAGCGGTTGGGTCCCGCGAACGAGTCGGTCGGCGATTTCGCGTACGTTCGCATCGTACTCGCTCGCCCGGACGCACGTCCGACTCGGTCGGGATACAGGGCTCCGAATCGGATCCGGTAATGCCGAGTCCGATTCGGAGCCCTACCGGCCGAGATCGGAATCGGCCCCTGAGTGTAGATTTTTGTAGGTGTCTCCATAGGCATTGATTAAAATGGTAATAACACCCTTGAATTGAGGTATGTGGGTATGTTTTGAGTATAGCGTTTATCATAGATTGTTCAAAATCTATAATTATTTTTTGAGGGAAATAATCATTTGTCTCTTGTTTAATTTATTTAGGATTTCTACATAGGTTGCATTGTGTTTGTTAGGCAGTAAGGCGTAAATAAAGGGAATGTTAGAATTTTGATGTAGGCCATGGATAGTATAGAGTTGGAAGAATGGTTTGAGACATATTGTGAAAGTACCATCCATCATCCATATTTCAGTTTGTTGAAGCTTTACTAAGGGGCCGATTCCGATCTCGGCCGGTAGGGCTCCGAATAGGATTCGGCTTTACCGGATCCGATTCGAGCCCTGTTTCCCGACACGAACCGTACGCGGGTCCGGCCGAGCGAGTACGATGCGAGTCGCCGACCGACTCGTCCGGGCGATCCGACCGCTCCGGCCGACTCGTACCCGGATCGTACCGCTCCGACCGACTCGCTCGGACCCGATCGCACCGCGCAATGGAGACGTTTCCGGCCGGGTAAGCACGATGCGCACCTCGACCGCTCCGACCGACTCGCGCCGTCCGACTCGAACTCGCTGTCGGAGCCGTACTTGGGGGTCCGTGTCGGACCCCCGTGTACCCGCGCACCCGCGCGAGGCGCACACGGGGGGACCCATGGGTCCCCCCTACCTGTGCGGTGTACGCCGCGAAGGCGCTCCGCGGCGTCATCATCGCTGTAGGCGGCGCCTTGCTCCGCCCGCACACCATTGAGGCAATGGGAGCTCCGCGTCACGCGTAGTACGACCGGCTCCCATTGAGTTCAATGCGGAGTCCGACCGACTCGCTGTCCGGTGGCATACGAATGCATCGGACTCAGTTCGGTCGGACTGCACGGGTCCGATCGCGGTCGGAAATCTCTCCGGGTCCGGCTCGGTCGGAGAGATTTCCGGCCCGAATCGGAATCGACCCCTAAATTGTTTGCTGTACCAAACATAATTATTCTCTTTTCTTTACATTTATTATCATAGAGAATAAAGGGTTCCTTATTGAAAGTAATAGCTAGTTCTGGGGGAATGATCACTTCCTCAAAGGTTTTAGGAGTAGGTGTAGGAGTTGCTGTAGCTCTTTTTGTGCGAGCTATGGTTCTTTTTAATGAAGCTATGGATGGCATTTGTCCAGTTGCTTCTTTGGGGACTCTAGGCAGCTGTTCTTTTAGAATTGCACTGGTAGGTCTTTGTGAGCTTGTGCTAGCCTCTTTAATGTTTTCAAGCGCACCCCTAACTTCAATTTCTGTAATATTAGGAGAATGATTATGTTCCCTGGTGTACATTACAGTTGTTTCTCTGGTAGTAGCACGACCGTAACATTTATTGGAATAATATTTAGAACATTTCCAATTGACTTTTAGGCCAGTTTGTTTCTCCTGGGTGTAGACATACCCCATGTAACATAATAACATTTTTCCTTTTTGTGATGTTATAAATTGTGCGCCTTCTGTCATTGTGATGTAGAAAATTCTATAATAAATGCATATAAGAATTATTAAAATTATTGTTATAGATGTTAATGTTTTAAAAATAAAAATATTTCACAATATACTTACAAAGTTTGTATTTAGATGCTTGAAAATGATGATTTTTGTTCTTTCTATGTGGAATCTTAAGTAGTTTCTTTTTCTGAAAAAAAAATGAAAGCAGATATTATTATTTGTTTTACAATAATTTTACATGGGGTGGGTGTTTGGAATGGATTTTGGGTTTGGGTGGGTGTTTTACAGGTTTATTAAATGCATTTTGAACAATACTTACTTTATTAGGTGGATGGTTTTAGGGTGTCCTCTGTAATTTTGTTGATGTGTTTAGAGTTGTCTGTAGTGGAAATATAAAATAGACCAAAGATATAAATTATTTATTTGAGTATGAAAGTTATTATTTAGAGAACATTAGTTTAACTGTTATTTAGAACATTCTAATTTACTTACTTTTAGTAGATTTATAGAGGTTTTGGTTTGATGATGTTCTTGCTTCAGGTAGAAAACCAGCAGAGTTTCGCCTTCTTTTGCCTTGTTGGTTTGAGGTGGAAAATAAGAGTAAGTTTTGTTTGTTTATATAGGGTTTACTTAATTGTTAGTTTAATTTTATTGGTGGGATTTAATATTGTGTGTTTCTATTGGTTAATCTATATTGTTTTAATTGATTTGTTTTCCTTATATGGAAAACGCTAATTAAGAGTCAGTTAATTTTTTTTCCTCCTTACTTTTAGAATTATTGGATTATGTGTTATAATATATATGAAATGCAAGAAAATGATTTTATATGATGAAAGTTTATATGTATAAATGTTATTAATTGTCATGTGGTTTGTGGCCTCATGGTCTGCGTTGCTAAGTTGGCTTAGGCCTGGCTGCCATGATGCCTTTCTTGCGCACGTTGCTTTGTGACTTTGTTTTTCCAGCCTCTGCTTGTGCCAGGCTATATTAGGACTGTCTGCATTTCTGCCTTTCACCTTTTCTCCTGTTCCCTGTGGGTTACGTCTGCACAATATGTACAAGGTCGAAAAACAATGTCCCTTGTTCTTGCTGATCTGGTCAGCCCCTCGCACTTAGACATAACACTGTATGCAGCTGCACTGGAGAAATTTGTGTGCTTTTAATATTGTGATTTCACTGTTAGAGGCACTTGGAGAAAAACCTTTCCAGGGAGAAGAGCTGTGCTTGTCTGATGATGTAAACCTTGCATCTAGATATTGAGGTATGAGGGTCCGCCTGACAATGCCCAGAGGTCTTCTGTTTTTATAATAAACTAGCTAACAGCACGGGAGGGTGGTATGGTCATTTAGCCCTATATCCACTGCTTTATGAAATGCTTTCCCTGTTTGTATTCTATGGAATTGTAACTATGCTTATTATTTTATCCTTATGCATTATGCTGATAGTACTGGCACGTGTACTGTATCTTAGAGCACGATAGTTGAAATAAATATTTTAAACTATACTGTGTCTCTTATTATGCACGTTGTGGACAGGTATGAGTTAGTTATGAAAGGGTGTCCTTGCTCCCACGAGTCCTGAGAGAGAGAGACCGTGTTCTGGGTTGTCTAATCATTGGTAGCATCGTTGCTAATGAGACGCTAAAGCTAGTCGGATTGGGATTGTGGGTACTAAGGTGCATGGTTGGTTCACCACTATACTCCGAGGTCCAATTATCCTGTGCATAGCTCTGTGTATGTGCAGAATCCCTACAACATGGCGCCACCAACGTAGTGGGCTGCTTATCTGCGAGACGCTTGAGTAGTGCTTGTGCCTGTCCACAACCCCCTTCGCAGACGCTTCCGGAAGCGTGTGTGAGGGCGAGACCTCCTATATTGACGTTTTTATAGGTTCTTTCAAGCTTGAAGTTGTTAAAAGGTTTTTAAATAAAACCCTATATTGTGCTGCCTCATACTAGGTTGTCGAATATTTTTAGCCTAAAATGGCTGTCCAAATTGCGGCACATAGCCGCGTTGCGCTCCGGGCTCATTTGACAGTGTATGGAGTGCCTGACGCGGGTGTCGATTTGATCTTTGTGGTACAAGCGGATCCTGCTTACCACTTTGAGGTTTTTTACTCTTGGGTCACCTTCCCGGCGGTGGATGGGACTGATAATGTGTTCCATGAATATACAGCCACCGCTCTACCTATAATTTATAGGCCTTAACGAAATCTTGAAGTACCGCTCACGGCATGGCAACACCGTGTTTGGTTTAATGGCGCCCTCCCCCAACCGGTTACCCCGATTCGTTTAGGCCCCTTATCGATTGAAGGGGCCACTTGGCCCACATCCGCGTTATATGACGCTTGCGGTTGCTGACCTGCATGAATTGCATACGTCTTTGATACGTGTGCACAGAGCTTTGGTACAGTATGTTACAGGCAACATCCAGGGAGCCCCGCCTGGACTTGCAGCGCATCCAGCTGAACCAGGCGGTGTGACCATAAGTCCCGTCATGGTTAATTCAGTGATGGGCAAGCGCCCACAATATAAGGACGATTTGCCTTATTGGCTTGCAGAAAAATTTGACCAGCTGGAGGCAGTTTTTCCAAATACTTCTCCTGTGGAAAAACACAGGATTTTGACAATTAGTTTGCCTAAAGACTTGATCCCCGAGTTGGCAGAATGCAACAACTGGGGTAAGGTATTCGCAGCAGTATATGTGAAGTGTTTCGGCACTCCTTCCATGACAGTTCTCCCCTCTGTAATTAAACGAGTGCAGGATGAGCATGGCCCTGAGGCGGCTGTGGAATTAGGGATGAGACTGGTGGGAGTGTTCGATGTAGTAGCTGATTTGATCCTTGCAAATGTCAAGGGCGATGCAGTTAACTTCCAAGTAGCTAATGCTTTAGCTCTGAACCCAGAACCGGACAAGCCGCGCGAATTACCGAAAATTATTGCACAGGCTTACAAAACCATTGGCCGCAATAGCCTGGGAGTTAAGCCTTTTGCTAAAACGCAAACACAATCGCAACCACAACCAAAACCTCAATCTGAGAAAGATGAGAAACCGTTCTTTACTAAAAAGAGCTGGAGGTTGAAAAAGCAGAGTAAGCAACAGAAGAAGCCAGGGTCGCGAGGCGCATCCCCGGTTTCCGTCTCTTCTGAACGCACTTATGATTTGCGCGATAGAGCGAGAATTAAATCTCCAGAGAGATTTCAAGTCCCTGATTAGCGTTCTCCTCGTTCTTCACAGGCACCATCGACCTCCCAGACAGGTGGAGGAGATCGCCAGTATAGAGGCAGGGGTCGTAAGGCTCCACCGGGACGAGACCAACCTCGACAACAAGTCCGAAGGAAACCAGAAGAATTTCAACGTTCTCGCCCACAGTTTCAGAAGAAAAAAGTTGCAGATGTAACAGCGAGGTATGCCACAGACGGTGAGAACGAGACTCCTGAATTGGACGTGGGCAGTGGCGCTCCTAGACAGCGCCGCGGAAGTTACCATAGTGCGGGAGGCGCTACGTCCTCATGTGGAGGCGACAGCAACTGATACATTCATTACTGTCGAGACAGCAGACACCTGAGTGGCACCCCCTGACAGACTATATAATATTGTCATTCAAATCGAAGGTGACATACAGCGTGTTATAAAAGGGATTTTTTGGGAGAATCTGACCTCTTCTTACGACATTTTGTTGGCAGAGGCGGATTGGCCGCCCCCATTCGTACTTGCTGCGCGTAGAGGGAATGAGTGGTGTTTTTCTGCACTTACACTCTATTGGATTAGGGGGCCTCCGCTTTCAGCGTCCTGCCTCACTGGATTTTTTTTTGCTTTGCAATGTTTTTTCCCATTCGTTCTCCTTCATTGGGGACTATTCCACGACGGACGTTGCCGTTCTGCTCCATATAATTGAACTCTGTCTTCGTCCTATGTCTTCGCCAATGGACTGACCAGGGGAGGGTGTCATGTGGTTTGTGGCCTCATGGTCTGCGTTGCTAAGTTGGCTTAGGCCTGGCTGCCATGATGCCTTTTTTGCACACGTTGCTTTGTGACTTTGTTTTTCCAGCCTCTACTTGTGCCCGGCTAAATTAGGACTGTCTGCATTTCTGCCTTTCACCTTTTCTCCTGTTCCCTGTGGGTTACGTCTGCACAATATGTACAAGGTCGAAAAACAACGTCCCTTGTTCTTGCTGATCTGGTCAGCCCCTCGCACTTAGACATAACACTGTATGCAGCTGCACTGGAGAAATTCGTGTGCTTTTAATATTGTGATTTCACTGTTAGAGGCACTTGGAGAAAAACCTTTCCAGGGAGAAGAGCTGTGCTTGTCTGATGATGTAAACCTTGCATCTAGATATTGAGGTATAAGGGGCCGCCTGACAATGCCCAGAGGTCTTCTGTTTTTATAATAAACTAGCTAACAGCACGGGGAGGGTGGTATGGTCATTTAGCCCTATATCCACTGCTTTATGAAATGCTTTCCCTGTTTGTATTCTATGGAATTGTAACTATGCTTATTATTTTATCCTTATGCATTATGCTGATAGTACTGGCACGTGTACTGTATCTTAGAGCACGATAGTTGAAATAAATATTTTAAACTATACTGTGTCTCTTATTACGCACGTTGTGGACAGGTATGAGTGAGTTATGAAAGGGTGTCCTTGCTCCCGCGAGTCCTGAGAGAGAGAGACCGTGTTCTGGGTTGTCTAATCATTGGTAGCATCGTTGCTAATGAGACGCTAAAGCTCGTCGGATTGGGATTGTGGGTACTAAGGTGCATGGTTGGTTCACCACTATACTCCGAGGTCCTATTATCCTGTGCATAGCTCTGTGTATGTGCAGAATCCCTACAACATAATAGTGTATTTTATAATTTAATTTATAATTATGTTTTTATTCTTTGAAACAAATATGTGTTTAATTGAATTTGATATGTAAGGTATGTTTAGGTATTTATTTATATTTATGGTGTTTAATTTTGTATGTTTGCTCAAGTTTTGGATAGTCGATAATTATAAAATAACTATATTTTAGCTGTCGATATGTTTGTGGTCGATATTTTAGACATGGTGTATGTATTTAAACAATGTCCGATATTTTTTTAAACGATAATTATGTGTACGATATTTTTGATGTTGATATTTTTGAAGAGCGATATTATGGTTTCGATAATATTGTATTTTTTTAAATAAGTATATAGTCTCGATATTATTGCTGTCGATAATTTTGTGTCGAAAAAATGTTGGTCGCTAATATGTCTGTCGATATTATGTCAGTGATTCGTGCAAAATAGCTCAGAATAATATAAAGTGTCATCACTGCTATCATATATACAACCCTGATAGGTAAAGCAAGCTTGCGTTATGTGCAACATTGACCCTATACCATACACTTTATGGGTAGTCAAGTTCATTAAGGCAATGAACCAGAGATGAAAGGGTAACCTATCCTCCACATGGTATTAAATCTGTATACAACTGTTCAGAAAAACCAAGTTCTTTCCAGATACCAGAGCACTGTTATATAACTAATGCCCCACTACAGACAGTCTTTACCTGTATTAAATCCCTGACAGTCACTGAACCTACATTGAGAAAAGAAGTGGATATAATTAGAAAAGTGGGTACTGTTGACGCTGTATACTGCATAGAGTTTGCTCTGTGCCAGTCTGTTTGTAGACAGTGGAACTCTTAGGAGAAATATACCACAGAGTATTAAAGAGTATCTACTAAGAACAGTGTACACTCTATGCAAAACTTGTCCACAGAGCAACAATTCACTTAAAATAATCAAGTTCTGAAGGTACAAAGATCATACTACTGCAGCCTTCATACTGTGGGGAAAACATTACAGATAGTCAATTTTCTGAAGCAAAACAGGCAGCTGTACATAGGTGTGTACCTGGTGCACACAGTCTTCTATGTTAAGTAGAAATTGTCATACATGAGGAACAGGGTCAAGACTGATTTGCATATGGCTTAGTCCAAACTGGGGTGGCATAGTGAGAAAAAGAACAATGGATTCAACCCAGATCTCTTGACTGGGGGTGAAGGGGCCATCATCTTGTTGTGTTTGCTATGTTTGCCATAAGTGGCCATGGGTATGCCCAAATGTGGGTCCCTTGCTCGCTGTGCCACTAGATTCACTAGCCTGGCTGATGAGGGGTGATACCCCGAAACCGGTCCCAGGATGCTTGTTTTCGGTCCAGGGAAGACATGGCCTGGCAGTTCGGGCTGAACTGTTCCCATGAGGCACAGGGTCAAGACTGATTTGAATATGGCTGTGTACAAACTAGGGTGGCATAGTGAGCAAAAGAACCATGGATTAAACCCAGACCTCTTGACTGGGGGTGAGTGGTTTAAAAGTTTCAGCACTCCGTCCATCATCTTGCTGTGTTTCCTCTTGTATTTTTAGCATGTCTCAGTGTGCTGGAAGTGTGATCTACTGCCCTTGGGAACTCCATCAGGTTTGAGAACCATGCCTGGAGATGCCATTGTGGCGCTATCAGGATTCGGTTGATCTGTTCCTACCTGCACTTTTGGCTCATTTTTGGTATTATTGGGATTGGTGGAAAGGCGTAAGCAAATCTCTCTGACCATTTTATTGACAGGGCATTCAACAGTGACTCTGGGTGGTAGAATCTGGAAGCAAAGCTTTAGCATATGGCATTCTTGTGTGTTGCGCATAGCTCTATCTGAGGTGTCCCCCATATTTAGAAGATTTGCATCAGTACTTCTTGTTTCAGCACCCATTCATGTGTAGTGCTTACTTTTCTGCGTAGCCTGTTCGCTTCTGTGTTTTGTTTTCCCGGTAGGTGTATTGCTACTAGTGATACTCTGTTCTTTATCGTCCATCTCCTATGCCAAAGTTGACAGCCGGTAGGACCTTGTTTCTCCTTGTTTGTTCAGTTAGTACACTGTCGTTGAGTTGTCTGCTTGAATCAGAACTGTCCTTCCTGCTACATATTTCTGGAAGGCCTTCAATACTATCCAGCACATTTATGTGTTGCGCTACCTCCTTGGAGTTTCAGGGGCCTCTGATGTTTAACTTGTCAATGTGACCTCCTCACCCTATGTCGGATGCATCCATTGTGATGGTCACTGAGAGAGTTGATGGTTTGAACGGTTCCCTACTGTCAGATTTTGGAAGTTCTACAATTGCATTTCTCTCTGAACCTTGTCCTTAACAACCACTAGATCATCCCAACTTGCTGTCGACTGTGACCATTGCTGCTGGACCCATTCCTGTATTGGTCTCATGCGTAGTCTTGCGTGTTGTACTAGGGGAATGTAGGAGGCCATGATGCCCTTCATCTTCCCCACTAATGTTATCAGACATTGCCCCTTCTGGCAGAGGCGACTCTGCTCTGGAATCGTTTTGACTTTGCTTTGCCCACTGGTCTCTCCTTTGCAGTCTGTGAGTCCAAGATAGCTCACAGGAACATTTTCTTCATGTCTGGGTTCTGTGACAATTTTTCATAATTGATGGAGGGCCATAGTGTATGTGGGGTCTGTATGACCTTTTTGCTATTCTTCCTGCACTGGTTGCTTGTCTTCGCCTTCACAAGCCAGTCATTCAAGTATGGATAGACATGTATTGGCTTTAGTCTGAGAAGTGCTGCGACCACAGGTAAACATTTTGTGAATACTCGTGGAGCTGACTTTATCCCAAAAGGTAGGAGGGAGGGTTCCTTGTGAGCAGTCTCTTGCTTGCGTGGATTCCCCGTTTCAGGGTTCCCCTCTTCTGTGGCTGTGAAAGGGGTGGCTCGACCTTCAGCGGTATTTCCATTGTGAAAGAGTGGCGTTCTTACTCCATTGTTGGCCGAAGGTTGTGTGAATTGCTTCTGGCTATACAGCTCCTCTTAAGGCTGTGGCAGTTCTTTTCCTCTTGGTCATGCCTCCCCAGAATTATCCCTTATACTGTAAGTCTACCATGGCCTTGGCGGTTTCATTATATTTTGTCATGCGCTGAAGTGCTTTTGTCTACCGCCCCTCCAAACAGACTGTCCCCTGTGAAGGACATGTTGATTATGGCCAATTGGACATCCTGTATAGTCCTGAAATTCTCAGTCAAGCGTGTCTGCGTAGGGTGGTGGACATGCAGAACTGCCTACTGGCAGTGTCTGCTGCGTCCAGCATGGACTTCAGGCATGTGTTGGTGATTGTCTTGGCCTCCTGTAACACTGCACTTGCTCTCTTCTTGTACTCCTCTGGCAGGTGTTGGGTGAGCTCCTCCATTTCCTTCCACTGTTGGTGGGCATCTCTGTTTAGCAGGGCATTTGAGTTGGCTATCAGCCACTGTGTCGCTGCTGATTTTTCCATTGTTCTCCACACCATGTCAACTCTCTTACTTTCCTTTCCTTATCCGGAGGTGGCCCCGTAGATGTGGGGGTGTTTACCCTCTTACGCGCCATTGCTCTGATGAGGCAATCAGCTGGCACGTTCCCCTCTGATGTAGGGTGGATATTTAGATGAGAAGCGGTTCATTTCTCCACCATTGGTGCCATTGCCTTGGATGCAGCTGGCTCTTTAAACGCCTCTCTGCCATGGTTCAACATGCTGGGTAGCATTGGAATATACTGTTTTCTCTTTTGCTCAGGTAGAGTGTTTCAAGGAGGAAGCATGCCTCTGCTCTTCTTCCAGCTAAACCCCATAAGTACCTGCAGCTCTCTTTAATACTGCATTGTATGCAGATATGCCATCTGGTAGTGTCAACTTAGATGCGTAAGATTCCACCCCCTCATCGTGGAAAGTCAATGTCGATGTCTTGCCAGTCATCCGCTGTCTCTCTCAGGTGTGAAAAACCCTCTTGCTGTTCTTCTTTTAGTTAGAAGAATTCCTCTTCCATCTCTTCCTGAAGCTCTGGGGTGATGGAGTTTTCCAGCTCCTCTGGTTCCTCTGTTTCCACCTGTTTCTTTAGTGGATTCCCGTAACCTTGAAGGAAGTAATCAAATTTCCTTTCCTTCTTGATTAGGGCTTCGAGTTCAACTTCGCTTCCTTTTTCACTCTCAAGTTCGGCCTCAAGACACATCCCTTTTCACTCTACCTTGAGTGAATTTCTAACGGCGTTGATTTATGTTTCCATTCTGTGCTTCACCATCGATGTCATAAAACGTTTTGGCACTGAAACCAAGTGTTTAGTGGCTTTGGTGACTTTCAGTGTTGATGCAAGAGTAGATTTTCGGCACTGTTATGGACCCGAGCTGTCTTTTGCCGTGTGCCTCCCAAGCTTTTGCTCCTCTTTCGAAACAGGTTTCAAGGGTATGCCTTCAGCAGTGTCACTTGTCTTGAGCCCCTGTGGCTCTTTGGGCTTCACATTCCCCTCAAGCATCAACGATTTCGACGGTATTGCTGTTTTTTTCGAGTTCAACCCTTTCGGCTCAATTGTGTCTCAACCTTGAGGGTTTACTTTCGTTTGGGCTCCTCCCTCTGCATTTTCTTGTGTCTCCTACTAGTATGGCCCTAGATCACTTCTTTGAGGCCCAGTTCTTCTCCATGAGCCTCCTCCTTCTCTCCCAAGATGTCGCCCTCATTGTTAGAAAGTCCAAGTTCCTTTAGGGACTCTTGTGTCCTCTGTGGTGATGCCATTGCATAGTGCATGCACCTCTGCTTCTGGCTTGCCTTGATGTGCAGTCCTCCAAACTGTGGTCCTTTGGTAGGTAGAGGTTACAAGTCTTGTGTGTGTCCTTCTGGGCATGCTTGTGGTGACACTTGGGGCAAAACATACCCCTTTCTCATCCTCATGACCACAGTGGTTTTCTGTGTTTTTCTTGGCGTCTTCCCCTTCTTTACCAGTTGTTGTTAATCCTCGTCCCTCAACAGTGATTTTCAGTGGAAAACATTCTTTTAATGCACAATTTCTTCTTTCTCAACTCTGGAGCTCTCCCTTAGGCTTCCAGACCCAACAGCGGATGTCAGTGATGTCATATGTGAGGTCATAAGCAGTGCATGGCGGGGGCTCAAGTAATAGTTAGCGCTGCCAACTATAACTGCTGAATTTCTGTGCTTTTTTAGTTCAAAATGTTAATGTTGTCACTCAGAAATTCACCTAACGTTACTTTAACCTTTGTTTTTTTCAGTGAATATATATACACACACACACACACATACATATATATATATATATATATATATATATATATATATATATATATATATATATATATTATACAAACAAACACGAGGAGTGGTGATGGGGGCCAGCTTCTCCCCCAGCTATGCGTGTCTGCACATGGGTTGGTGGGAGGAGCTGGTCCTCATGACAGAATACCATGTGATAATGAGAACTAAGGTTAAATTATGGCTACGTTTTATTGACGATCTGGTCATTGTATGGGATGGCAATGTCAGTGAGGCTCAAGAGTTTGTGCAAGCTATAAATGTGAACAACTTAAACTTGCATTTTACAGCAAACATTAGCAAAACACAAGTCAGTTTTTTGGATACTAATGTGTACATAGCAAAGAATAAGATAGAAACAAAACTATACCGCAAGGAGACGGCCGGAAACTCTACACTCCACGCGAGCAGTGCCCATGTAAAACATTTAGTGACCAGTATCCCATATGGGGAAATGCTTCGCTTGAGGCGTATCCATAGTAATGAAAGGGACTTGAGGGTAGCGCAAACTGAAAGTAAGCTGCGGTTCCTAGATAGGGGATACTCTAGACAAATCATTAATAACGCAATTTTAAAATCCATGCGCAAAAGTAGACATGATTTGCTAACTGAAAAACTGACAAGCCATGATGAAACCTCACTCAGAACAGATACTATGATTAATGAAACCAAAAATGAATTCAGAATTATTATTCAATACAGCCAGCAACATAAACAGCTCTAGTCCATCATTTCTCGCAACTGGCCTTTGGTTCTCAATGATCCAGTAATTGGTCCACAATTACCCAGAAGGCCGTCCATCACATACAGTAGGGGACGTTCCATGCGAGATGATCTAGTAAAAACTAACCCTGAGATCATAGAGGCAACTAATTGGTTACAAACACACACAGGTTTTTTTAAATGCAAAACCTGCAAGGCGTGCCAACAAGGGGAGAATAAGACAACTTATACTACCCCATTCGGTAACAGAAGCCATAAAATAACAAAGCTACTTACCTGTAAAACGGAATTTGCAGTATATGTCTTATCATGCCCATGCAACCTAAAATATGTAGGGAGCACTAAGTTACAAGTGCATAAGAGGATTCTACAGCACTTGAGGGCAATCAATAATCAAGACAATACTTACCCTGTGGCACGCCATTTTAAGAGTAATCATCAGTCTAGAAGCCAGGAGCTCAGGTATTTTGTTATTGACTCAATACCACCGAGTAGAAGGGGCGGTAATAGAGAACAAAAATTACGCCAGCTGGAAACTAGATATATTTTGGAACTCAATACTAAACAGCCTTCAGGGTTAAATGTAACAGAGGATCTTTTTACCTGTCTTTAACTGTTTTAACATCTGGTCAATAAATTTTAGCAGAATTTTTGTAGAAATGATAGCAAATATATTTATAGTAAAATTTTAGCGGGGATTTAGACCATACGCAGGAGGAAGTTTTTATTTGGTGTCTGGTGTTTTGTGACTATGAATTTTAATTTGTGTTTATCAAATATTTATTAACATTTTAGTCTCTTATTCTATATTTGTATATATGCATGCATCTATATTTGAGCAAATTTTATCTACTATGGATCATATTATATTGCGTATTTTATATGGATTGCCATGTATGTTGAAGTATTTGAAGGTGGAATATAATAATATCATTGATGGTATCGGTAATACCATGATAATCATAAATAATTATAACTTCAATAACTTTACTTAGTCTTAATCCACAAACTTGTCACACTGGGTATTTAAACCGCAGAGAACAACATGTGATACTACAAACAATGAATAAGCGAAATGTAAAATGTAGAATGTAAAATGAATAGAAACGAATAGTTTCTTACCTGTCGGTGTAGTTTTGCAGCTTGAAGACTTTCTGGATTCACTATGCTGTGCATTATTCCGCCATCTCGTGGTTGGGTCCGGATTCGTAGTCTTTTCTTTGTTTTTGTGGTTTTTTTTTTTTTTTTTGGCCCAGGTGGGCGGCGACGCCCCACCATTTGGTGTCTTCGGTGACGTCGTCGCGCTTCCGGCGGAAGCTCCCACCTTTGGTAGCCATCTTCGGATTCTTTTTCTCTTACAGTTTTTTGTTGTCTATGTCTTTCACCTTTAATCCTTCAATTATTCTTTGATCCCTCTAAACCTTGTATGTAGTCTAGTTGTACCCTTAACCTCCTATGTTATCTTCCTGGCGGAGGCGGGTGGGATCGCTAGTGAATCCAGAAAGTCTTCAAGCTGCAAAACTACACCGACAGGTAAGAAACTATTCGTTTTGCAGCGTGAATCTTTCTGGATTCACTATGCGTTGCATAGTCTTAGTAGCGGTTTTGTTATTGCGGTGGTTGGGTGGAAGATGAGCATTGGTTGCTGAAAATGTGCTGTAAGACCTTCTGTCCTACTTGTGCCTCTTTGTTCATTTGGATATCAACACAGTAGTGTTTGGTGAACGTGTGCACGGAAGACCATGTTACCGCTTGGCAAATGTCTTGTATAGGTGTGTTCGCTAGGAACGCAACCGTTGCTCCCTTTTTCCTTGTTGAGTGAGCCTGGGCGGCTCCTTGTAATTCTTGTCCTGCCTGCTTGTGGCAGAGTTGTATTGCTTGTGCAATCCACCGTGCAATGGTATTTTTTGTTACTGGTCGTCCCAGGAAACTGCTTGCGAAGGAAACGAAGAGTTGTTTTGTTTTCCTGCATTCCTTCGTCCTTTCTATGTAGTGCATCACTGCCCTTCTGGCGTCCAGCGTGTGTAGCGCCTTTTCTGAGGGTGTTGAAGGTTTCTGGAAGAAACTTGGTATCTGTATTGTTTGATTGATATGGAACCGCGACACCACTTTGGCAGGAAGTGTGGGTCCGTCCTCATGACAATTCTGTCCTTGTGTATTTGCAATTAGGGCTCTTGTAGTGTGAGAGCCTGTAGTTCACTGACTCTTCGCAGTGACGTGATAGCCACTAAGAATGCCGTTTTTAGTGTGAGCATGTGCAGTGTGATCTTGTGTATGGGTTCAAATGGTGATTTCATCAACTGTGTCAGTACAGTGTTGAGGTTCCAGCTTGGGGCTGGCATCCTTTTAGGGGGCTATTCTTTTAGCCCCTTCCAGGAATCTTTTGACCACTTGGGAGGTGAAGAAGCTTTTCACCGCTTCTCCCTGGTGTAGGCCACTATGGCTGCTAGGTGAACCCTTAGTGATGAGTAGCTCAGCCCGCTTTGTAGTAGGTGTGTTAAGTATCGCAGTACTGTTGATTCTTTTGTGACTTTTCGTTGCAGTCCCTCTGTAATGCACCATTGCGAGAACCTTTTCCACTTTGCAATGTAGCATTTTCTTGTAGTGGGTCTCCTTGCTTCTCTGAGTACTGCCATGGTGCTTGGAGGTAGCTTGAGGTGTGCGAATTCTAGGTCCTCAGGAGCCATGCTGCTAGGCTGAGGCTGTCTGGTTCTGGGTGGAGCACTTTTCCGTCTTGCATTGTGAGGAGGTCTTTCCTTCTGCTGAACCTGTGTGCTGGTTCCTGCGCCATTTCCATTATCTGTGAGAACCATGATTGTCTGGCCCACTGAGGTGCCACCAATATCAGTGTCATGCTGCTGCTCCTGCATTTGCTGAGTACCTTGTGTAACAGTGGTATCGGGGGGGAAAAGCGTATGCAAATTCGTTCGACTAACTTATCCATAGCGCATTCCCTAGGGACCTTTGGTCCGGTTGTCTGGATGCGTAATGTTGGCATTTTGCATTGTGGAGTGTTGCAAACAGGTCTATCCGTGGTGTTCCCCACTTTTGGAACAGCCGCTGCACCTCCTGCTGGTTGAGTTCCCATTCGTGGGATGCAGACGTCTGCCTGCTGAGTCGGTCTGCTTCCACATTGTCTATTCCTGGAAGGTGTATTGCCAGCAGGTCTATCCTTAGAGGGATGGCCCATCTCCAGATCTCTTGTGCCAGGCTTGATAGCGGTGTTGACTGTGTTCCACCCTGTTTGTTGATGTAGAACATCGTTGTTGTGTTGTCTGTTTGTATCAGCACTCGCTTCCCGTAAAGCTGATTTTGAAAGGCTTTTAAGGCTAGGAACACCGTTTTTAGTTCTAGGAAGTTGATGTGTTTCACTGCATCTTGTTGTGACCACAGCCCCTGACGCGGAGTCTGTCCATGTGTGCGCCCCAGCCCTGCTGTGAGGCGTCCGTTGTGATGGTCACTGTTGGAGTTGGCTGTGTGAATGGCTTCCCTTGAAATATGTTCTTTTCCTTCCACCACGCTATTTCTTGCTGCACTGCGTGTGTGACAACCACTAGATCTTCCCAACTCCCTGTCGCTTGTGACCACTGCTGCTGTATCCATTCTTGGAACGGTCTCATGTGCAGTCTGATATGTGGGACAAGGTGAATGCATGATGCCATCATTCCCATTAGTCTGCTCACCGTCCTCACTGTCAGAACTTGCCCCTTGCGGTAATGACGTGTTTCCCTCAGGAGCGCTATAGTTCTCTTGTCGCTGGGGAACACCTTGGACTGTGTGCTGTCTATTAGTGCCCCTAAGAATATTTTGATCTGCTGAGGTTCTGTTGACGATTTCTCCCAGTGTATTGAGAAACCTAGTGTGGACAGTGTTTGTATGACTTGTTCGATGTGGTCTTTGCAGAGTTTGTATGATCCTGCTTTCACAAGCCAGTCGTCGAGGTAGGGGTATACATGTATGCTCTTTCTCCGAAGGTGCGCAGCAGCTGCTGCTAGGCATTTTGTGAACACCCTTGGTGCGGACTTTAGTCCGAAGGCCAGCACTGTGAACTGGTAGTGGTCGTGGCCTATCACGAATCTTAATAGACGTTTGTGTTTGTGGTTGACGGGTATGTGCAGATATGCATCTTTCAAGTCTAAGGTCGCCATGTAATCCCCTTCTTGGATTTGGGGTATTACTTCCTGAAGTGAAGTCATTTTGAATTTTTGAGTTTTTATGAACTTGTTCAGGAATCTGAGGTCCAGTATTGGTCTTAGTGTTTCGTCTACTTTTGGCACAAGGAAGTATGTTGAGTATACTCCCTTGTTTCTTTGGTTTTTTGGGACTAGTTCTATTGCTCTTTTTGTAGCAGCTCCTCTGCTTCTAGACGGAGGAGGGCGAGTTCCCTTGCGGGTATTGTCCGATGTCTTTGTTTTTTCCCCGGCGGGTGTTTTAGGAGGTCTATGCAGTACCCGTGCTGTATGGTGTTTAGTATCCACTTGTCCGTGGTAATTTCCCTCCATTGTGTGATGAATTTTCCTAATCTTCCTCCCACCGGTGTTGTATGCTCGGTGATTATTTGTTGTATGTGTGTGTTCCTCATTTTGTCCTTTTGTGGACTTCTCCTCTCCCTTGGTGTTAACTGGGGAGGGTGTGGTTTGTGTCTGGAGTCACTTTGAGGTGGGCTGCTGGCCCCTCTTCGGGCCTGTCCCCGTCCGTACCCGCGCCCTCGAAAGGACCGTCCTCTTGGTTGGTACTGCCAATTTTGCTGCTGTTGTCCCTGCAGGTTTTGGCCCTGGTTGTTCCCCTGATATCCTTGCTGGGGTGATTGGTGTGAAGTGGTAGGTGCATTGCCCCCTCTACCACTGGGTCGCCTTGAGGGGTTTCCTCTTCTCATCCCCCTGAACTGCAGCGCTCCCATGGACCTTGCAGTTTCGCTGTCCGTTTTCAGTTGAGTTAACTTGTTGTCGACTGTTGCCCCAAACAGTTTCTCACAGTCGAAAGGTGTGTTGATGATGTTGCTCTGTACTTCTGGCTTGAAGCCGGAGATCCTGAGCCATGCGTGTCTCCTCTCAGTTACTCCTATCATCATTTGCCTGCTGGAGTTCTCTGCTGCGTCCAAAGCTGACTTTAAGCAAGTGTTAGCGATGGCCTTGCCTTCCTCCGCTAGGTAATTTGCCCTTTGTTGGTGTTCTTCTGGCAGGTGTTTAATGAGCTGACTCATTTCTGCCCAATGCTGGTACGCATGCCTGCTGATGAGGGCGTTGGAGTTGGCGATGCGCCAGTGTATGGCTGCGTTCCTCTCCACTTTTCGTCCTGTGAGGTCTATTTGCTTGCTCTCCTTGTCTGGAGGTGGGCCTGTGTTGGTGGGCACATCGGCCCTTTTTCTGGCCGTTGCAGCGATAATGGAGTCTGCTGGTACTGACCCTTGGATGTACGCCGGGTCTTTTGTAGAATGTTTATATTTCTTCTCGCTT
The DNA here is from genome assembly GCA_963921515.1 of Calotriton arnoldi. Taxonomy (NCBI): domain Eukaryota; kingdom Metazoa; phylum Chordata; class Amphibia; order Caudata; family Salamandridae; genus Calotriton; species Calotriton arnoldi. The sequence continues at coordinate 420,371 of CAWUFW010010823.1, read as the reverse complement.
CGAGGTGTAACCGCCTTGCAGACTGCCGGTTCCCTGAAGGCCTCCCTTCCCTGGTCGAGGACGCCAGGCAACATGGGTAGGAATTGGCTCCTTGTCTGTTGAGGGAGCAGGGTTTCGAAGAGGAAACCTGCCTTTGTTTTTTCTTCCTGCATTTCGACCCCATATGTCTTTGCAGCTTTCTGGACGACCTCGTTGTAGACTCCGATGTCGTCTGGCGGCGAAGGCCTCGAGGGGTAAGAGTCTACCCCTTCTTCTGGTGACTCTGCGTCGAGGTCTTGCCAGTCTATGTCTTGTACCTCCGAGGACGCCGAGTCCCGGTAAGACTGCATCTCTTCTTCGCCTTCGGCTTCGAAGTAGTAGTCTTCTTCGTCCTGGTCTTCGAGTGGTTCAGGTGTTCTCGGGGCTCGATGTATTCGGCTTCGAACTCCTCGAGCGCCTCGTGGGCTGGCTTCGATGGGATAGCGTATTGCTTCATCTTGTCGTCGAAGTCTTTTTCCGTTGCAGGATGCTCGCCATCTCTGCCTCGAGCCTCCTCTTCTTTTTCGCCATCTCGTGGGCCTTTTCGGCGTCGAGTGGTGCAGTGCTTCTCTTCGCGGTCGCGGTCGTCGAAACAGACGCCGGGCCTTCCTTTCTCGGTGCCGAGGCTTCCCTTTCGGAGGTGACCTTCGACGCCTTTGTTTTTTCGGAAGCTTTCGCCGATTGTGAGTCCTTGTCAAAGGATCCGCTCGACTGCTTGTCCTTGGACGCTGTTGCTTTCGTCGAGGGTTTCGGCGGCAACGCTCCCTTCGAGGACTTTGCTACACTTCTAGTAGTGTCGCTAGGTGTTCTGGCTTCACTCTTTCGAGCGTCGCTTTGGTGTTTTGGGGTCGACGACTCCCTTACCTCCTTCGACGTTTTCTTATGGACCTCGACGACAGCGCAGTCCTCTGGTCCCTCAGCGATGTTGTCTTCCTCTCCGCTCGAGAGGCCCAGGTCTCGGAGCGATGGTGCTGGTCCCTGGCCCTGCATGTTGTAGTTCGCCCTTCTCTGTCTGTCTCTCACCCGGAGGGTCTTCGGGGTGAACGCCGAGCACGCGTTGCAGTCTTTGCTGATGTGGTCGAGCGGCAAGCAGAGGTTGCAGACTGGGTGCTGGTCTTTTTGGGCGTACTTGTGGTGGCAGTTTTTGCAAAACTTGAACGGAGTCTTGTCCATAACCGCGCTCAGGGAGCCCCTGCGAGCGCATTCTCTGTAGGCGTCGAGATTTCGGTCGTGGACCTTCTACCTCGTCGTCCTTCTTGTTGTCTCCGGTACTTGTGTCGTCGTCCGGTGTCTCAGGAATCCATCCTCTGTGATGATATTTCGACTTTTCGAGATTCTTCGTCCAAAATTTCTGGAACTTCTCGGCAACGATCCAGACCCCACGGCGGAAAAAGAATCTGAAGATGGCTACCAAAGGTGGGAGCTTCCGCCGGAAGCGCGACGACGTCACCGAAGACACCAAATGGTGGGGCGTCGCCGCCCACCTGGGCCAACAACAACAAAAAAAAAAAAACACAAAAACAAAGAAAAGACTACGAATCCGGACCCAACCACGAGATGGCGGAATAATGCACAGCATAGTGAATCCAGAAAGATTCACGCTGCAAAACTAACACAATAGACACCAAGTAAACCATCATTTAGCTAAAAACATACTCTGAATTGGTAACTGGGGCCCCAGTACCTTTATTTAATTGACTATAAAGAAACAGCTGTAGCATTCCTAATGCTAAGATAAATAGGCATTATGCGATTTATTGTGATAAATAACACTGGTATTTTTTAACATGTACTCACGTTAGCACTTTAGCACTATTCTGCACAATAGTTTTTTTAAGCGTAAATAGGTTTTGACATAATTATGAACTTTAAATGTATATCGGCAATAGCATACATTTTAAAAAAATAAAAAATGAAGAATGTAAGATACACCATTCAGGAATATGGGGAATAATTTTACTACATGAAATTTACCATCCAAGATGAGGTTGTTAAATCGAAAAGTTCCTCTAAAAACGCTTTATAAAATGCCTTTTATAAAATGCCTTTTATATAAATGCTTTTTACAACATGCTCTTTATAAACTTAAATTATATAATCTTTTGTTCATGTTTATTGTTTCGAAACATCACGTGTCAATGATTACGCTTGCACTAGTCACTTTAAATAGCCTATGACAATGTAAAACTATGTCATGTGATCAAGGCCCGAGGAAGGGCTGAAACGCATCATGGCGACTTGCACCATTAAATATTTATGAGCACCAAACTTTGTGGTCCGTATCCGTTTTTACCAAAGATTGTGGCGGAGAGAAACGGGAAACTTGGATGGATATATATATATATATATATATATATATATATATATATATATATATATATATATATAATAACCCCAAAGTGATCCTTTTGTTCGGCGCGCTCACCAGCTGGTGCTCTGCAAGGGGGCCGGATCCTGGCCCAAAACAATTTTCCCAACAAAGAACGCGGCACTCCAGAACTGGTTAATAACACAATTTATTTGGCAACTGCTCAGACCAACGCGTTTCAGCCCTCCCACGGCTTTTCTCACGGTTAGTGAGTCCTATGTTTATTACACTTATTTATACCCACATGTGGCCTTAATGAGGCATTGTGGGATATGTAGTGTATTATCTACAAAACTTTATTTAACATTAAAAAAGGGTTAACATACGAACTTTGCATTTTATGTCAGGTTCAGTGATCCAATTACTATATCTATTTAAAATGCTCATGAGTCGAGCGCTATCTATGACATTTACACTTTATGATTTTTTAATTCATAGCATTTCTAGATCTAGTACCACGTCATGTGTCACATTAGAATGGTGACCATATTGTGCACATAAGTAATTAGGAATAGTTCCTACAACATTATAAAAAATTATTTAGTGTAATATTATAATCAATGTGCATCAAATCATAGAGAGCAGACAATTTGAGTTATTGGTATAGTACCATAAACCATTCATTTAGCTTTTTCTGTTCTCATTCAACTATCAGTTTCTTACATCTTTTATCCTAGATGTATAAAAAGTTCCTCATCATTGTTAATGCCCCTAGGAGCCTTAGTTCTTAATCTAACAATGTAACGTGATTCAGTTTGCCTTAATCGTTTGATCCGATCTCCACCACGTTCTCCCACTGGTATCATATGGATTCCATAATAGCACATCTTTTTCCAATCTCCATTCTGGCATTGCTGCATGTGCTTGGCTGTAGCATATGTCATATCTTTGTTCTTTACTGCACGTATGTGCTCCAGGATCCGTTTTTTGAGCATACATGTGGTGCTTCCGATGTATTTCATTCCACAGTCACACTCAATAATGTAAATTACAAAGCGAGATATACATGATATACTTTGATCAATGTTCGTCATTGTTCCATTTGTTTCCACAATTGCTCGCATATTTTTGCCAATTTTGCAAGCCTTGCATGTATTGCATTTTTAAAACCTTTTTGCTGGTCCAATAGCCAATTTGTTTTGGGCTTTTCTTGAAAATGACTTGGGATAAGCATGTCTTTTAACGACCTTGTTTTTCTATAGGTTACCACAGGTTTCTTCCCCAAAATTTTTCCAATATCTGGGTCTCCAGAGATAAGGTGCCAGTATTTTTTAATTTTATTAATTATCATCCCACTTTCCTTACTATATGTGGTGATGAATCTCGGCGCCAGTTGTTTATTGCGTTCTTCTTTCTCAATTTTGGGAATTAATATCTCTGTTCTTGGTTTTTGGTCAACCTTTTTCTTACATTTTTTCAGAGTTCTTTCACTATATCCTCGTGCCTTCATTCTTGCCATGGTTTCTTGTATATTGTTCTCAGCATCTTCTTCTTTAGAGCAATTACGTTTCATCCGTATAAATTCTCCATACGGAATACTGTTCTTCAAGGGAGTAGGGTGGAAACTTGTTCCATGCAGGACACTATTGGTTGCAGTCTGTTTCCTAAATAGGGTAGTGTGTATCTGTTCATCTTCAATAAAAACTTTAATGTCCAAAAATGCAATTTCTTTCCTGCTGATTGTATACGTGAAAGAAAGCCCAATATCATTGTTGGACAATATCTCATAGTATTCTATAAAATCTTTCTCCGTACCATTCCAGATTAAAAACAAGTCGTCGATGTACCGGACCCATAGAACAATCTGTTCCAGTGCATCTTGATTGTCCGTACACCATGCAATTGTTTCCTCCCACCATCCCATGACTGTATTCGCATAATTTGGTGAAAATGAGATGCCCATGGCAGTGCCGCACTGTTGTTTAAAGAGCTCTTTATTGAATAAAAATATATTGTTTGTGAGGCAAATCTCAATCATCTTCAATAGCATTTGTGTATGCTTTAGATCCAAAATGCTTCGTTGTCTTAAAAAATAGTTGCAAGCTTTTATTCCCACATCATGCCTAATGGAGGTGTATAAAGAAACCACATCTATTGTCACCATAAGATATTGTTGGTTCCATGTAATTCCATTCAAGGTTCTGAGGAAATCGCCCGTGTCTTTTATATACGAGCTCATACTTTGAGCTATAGGTGCCAAAAATTTGTCGACATATTGTGATAAATTTTCATATAATGAATCACACGAGGAGACAATGGGTCTCCCCGGTGGATGTTGAAGAGTCTTATGGATTTTCGGTAAGAAGTATATCGTTGGTATTTGAGGGAAATCTTTGATGAGAAATTTAAATTCGTCATTGCTAATGAGATTTTCACTATGCCATTGCTGTAATTGTGTATGCAATTCCACAGTCATTTTGTTAATGGGATTATTTTTCATCTTGCAATAGTTGGTGGTGTCATTTAACTGTCTCATTGCCTCTTGGACGTAATCTTGTGTGTTCATTAAAACAATATTTCCACCCTTATCGGCTGGTTTTATTGTAATCTCATCATTTTCAATCAATTTTTGAATTGCTTCCCTTTCTTTATTTGTTAGATTTTCCCTTTGTTTTTGATTCCTAATTTTTGGCAGTTTTTCCAGCTCTTCAATTATTGCATCGGAAAATAAATCAAACTTGTTCCCAGGAGACAGCGATGGATAAAATTTGGATTTTTTCTTTAATCCACTTTCAGGTCTCCTATCTGTTTCAATATCCAGGTGTACTAATATTTGTTCCTCTGACATATTCTCTTCGTCCAAATCATATAATAGATCAAACATTGTTTTTAGATCACTCATCTGATCTATCGTAATTGTGGGTTCAGTTGGTATTTGTTCGACCGAGTTGTCTTGATTACTTCCACTGTGCTTTGAGGCATGTATTTTTGCAAGTTTTAGCTTCCTTATATACTTATAAAGGTCAATCCTGACCTGTGTATAATTGATATGACTCTCCGGACAGAAGGTTAGTCCTTTATTTAATACAGTTGTTTCTTCTGGTGTCAATTCATATTTTGAAAGATTCACAATTAAATTGGTCTCCACTACTTCCGGTTGCGTAGTGGGTACTGTCTTCTTTCGCTTTGCCCTTCTGTTTTTTCTTGTACTTGTGAGACATTCCCTCCTTCTTTTCCTCGACCTCGGTTCATGCTTCTTCCACGTCCTCTGCCCCTTGTTAATGTTTTGTCCAAATTCATTAGATGTATTTCTTCTAAAAAAGGAACTTTCGTTGTTATGCTCGTGCCTGGAGTGGTTTCGTTCTCACTAATATCCGATTCACTTGTAGTATCTGCCATTCTTTTATGTTGTTGCATTGGATAGTTCTTTTTAAGCATGTCAAATCGCTTGGCAAATGTAAGAATTCTACCCTGTAGGTAATCCTGTTCATCCCTTTTAAATTTTCTTTGTTTCGTTCCTGGATATCAGCTTCATATTTCTCCAATCTACTATCCATCTCTTTTCTTGTTTTTAAAACTTCCTCTTTGTTTGTTAGGTTTTTAATGATTTCCTCCATCTCTTTCAATTTTTGGGTTATCTCGATTACATCTATTTTAGCATGTTTTATCAAGATGCGCATCATGTTAAACGAGCATTGCTGATTGTTTTCAACCCATTCTTCCAATAATTCCACTTTAGTATCTGGGTGCGTTGGCATGGTAAAAATACGAAGCCCTCTGGGAACACGTTTTACTTCAAGGTAATTCTCTAATGCTATGATATCCCAGCTCTTATTTACTTCTTTTTTATACAGTCTTTCAATTTTATTGAAATGTTGTCTCACAGAAATGTCCGGTTTTTTTGGCGTTATGTCTGCATTTAGTTCTACATTTTCTGTTCTGTCACCAGATTTAAACATTGTCATTGCCTTTGACGCTCGTTTTGCTGCGCGTACCTCCATTTTGTGATTATACCTGACTTTGCTTCACTTTTGAGCAGTTGCTCGCAACACTTAATTATTGCTTTGGTTTTGTCTCCAGTTCCCGCCTGTTTGTTTTCTTGCCAGCCGTGTAATTACATGTCCGGCACCTTTCGTGAAAACAAAACACGGCCGCTTCAGACCACAGCTAATCCTTCCACACAATACCACTCACCTCGCCAGGGAGACTCCCGCTGTGACGGCGTCCTCCGACTCTCGTCCAGCTGCGCTCAACCTCGGGTGAGTTTTCAATTGCTTTTTCCAACGTAAACGTTGATTCAGTGCTGCGGTCCGGGCGCATCCAAACGTATTTGTAATAACCCCAAAGTGATCCTTTTGTTCGGCGCGCTCACCAGCTGGTGCTCTGCAAGGGGGCCGGATCCTGGCCCAAAACAATTTTCCCAACAAAGAACGCGGCACTCCAGAACTGGTTAATAACACAATTTATTTGGCAACTGCTCAGACCAACGCGTTTCAGCCCTCCCACGGCTTTTCTCACGGTTAGTGAGTCCTATGTTTATTACACTTATTTATACCCACATGTGGCCTTAATGAGGCATTGTGGGATATTAGTGTATTATCTACAAAACTTTATTTAACATTAAAAAAGGGTTAACATACGAACTTTGCATTTTATGTCAGGTTCAGTGATCCAATTACTATATCTATTTAAAATGCTCATGAGTCGAGCGCTATCTATGACATTTACACTTTATGATTTTTTAATTCATAGCATTTCTAGATCTAGTACCACGTCATGTGTCACATTAGAATGGTGACCATATTGTGCACATAAGTAATTAGGAATAGTTCCAACAACATTATAAAAAATTATTTAGTGTAATATTATAATCAATGTGCATCAAATCATAGAGTGCAGACAATTGAAAAACAGTATTCCGTATGGAGAATTTATACGGATGAAACGTAATTGCTCTAAAGAAGAAGATGCTGAGAACAATATACAAGAAACCATGGCAAGAATGAAGGCACGAGGATATAGTGAAAGAACTCTGAAAAAATGTAAGAAAAAGGTTGACCAAAAACCAAGAACAGAGATATTAATTCCCAAAATTGAGAAAGAAGAACGCAATAAACAACTGGCGCCGAGATTCATCACCACATATAGTAAGGAAAGTGGGATGATAATTAATAAAATTAAAAAATACTGGCACCTTATCTCTGGAGACCCAGATATTGGAAAAATTTTGGGGAAGAAACCTGTGGTAACCTATAGAAAAACAAGGTCGTTAAAAGACATGCTTATCCCAAGTCATTTTCAAGAAAAGCCCAAAACAAATTGGCTATTGGACCAGCAAAAAGGTTTTAAAAAATGCAATACATGCAAGGCTTGCAAAATTGGCAAAAATATGCGAGCAATTGTGGAAACAAATGGAACAATGACGAACATTGATCAAAGTATATCATGTATATCTCGCTTTGTAATTTACATTATTGATTGTGACTGTGGAATGAAATACATCGGAAGCACCACATGTATGCTCAAAAACGGATCCTGGAGCACATACGTGCAGTAAAGAACAAAGATATGACATATGCTACAGCCAAGCACATGCAGCAATGCCAGAATGGAGATTGCAAAAAGATGTGCTATTATGGAATCCATATGATACCAGTGGGAGAACGTGGTGGAGATCGGATCAAACGATTAAGGCAAACTGAATCACGTTACATTGTTAGATTAAGAACTAAGGCTCCTAGGGGCATTAACAATGATGAGGAACTTTTTATACATTTAGGATAAAAGATGTAAGAAACTGATAGTTGAATGAGAACAGAAAAAGCTAAATGAATGGTTTATGGTACTATACCAATAACTCAAATTGTCTGCACTCTATGATTTGATGCACATTGATTATAATATTACACTAAATAATGTTTTATAATGTTGTAGGAACTATTCCTAATTACTTATGTGCACAATATGGTCACCATTCTAATGTGACACATGACGTGGTACTAGATCTAGAAATGCTATGAATTAAAAAATCATAAAGTGTAAATGTCATAGATAGCGCTCGACTCATGAGCATTTTAAATAGATATAGTAATTGGATCACTGAACCTGACATAAAATGCAAAGTTCGTATGTTAACCCTTTTTTTAATGTTAAATAAAGTTTTGTAGATAATACACTACATATCCCACAATGCCTCATTAAGGCCACATGTGGGTATAAATAAGTGTAATAAACATAGGACTCACTAACCGTGAGAAAAGCCGTGGGAGGGCTGAAACGCGTTGGTCTGAGCAGTTGCCAAATAAATTGTGTTATTAACCAGTTCTGGAGTGCCGCGTTCTTTGTTGGGAAAAATATATATATATATGTATACATAGCAGGGAATTGGCTTCATATGTATAATAATAATATTATGTATAATAATAATATATTACTTTACATGAAAAAAGTGTAGCTACTCATTGGTCTTCTGATAATAGTAAAAAATGAATGTTTAAAAACAAAAAAAGCTGAAATGTACCAGTTATACATAACTTACGTAAGTACAACTTGCATAGCTATGATGCACTGCTTATGACTGCACATTTTGCATCACTGATGACATCTGAAATCTACCGAGGCACAACTTATACTTATGTAAGCAATCATTTGTTTTCACAAAAGACAATGACAATGAAGATTACTAGCAAGAGCCAAAAGTAACCAGCAGCACGATACTTTGAGATTTAACATGAACCAAGATGGACCAAAGCTAAATACTTTGGTATTGACAGAATCCTGAGACATGCCAGGAAAGGAAACAAACAAGCTAAATTATGTAAATAGGAGTATAGATTCATTGCAGATTTATAATGTTGTGAACCATTTGGGCCCAACATCTAGGAAGAACGATTTGTGTATTTGTCGATCTAGTATGCTGCCATTCTATTGTTGGACTTCGCTTGCCAACATTTGCTCAAGGTTTTAACAGATGTTTTCATTATTTTTTTTCTCTGGGTTTTTCTACAAAAATTGAAGATATGAGGATCATGTGAAGGCCTTTAGAGGAACTCAAGGGGAATGTGCCCACTGGAGCTTTATTGAGCGTACTGTTATAACGCATTTGTGGAGTCAAATTACTTTAACTTGACATAAACTAGACTGGTTTTGATATATATATATATATATATATATATATATATATCGAATTACCACTCCTTCGTGCAGTCCTCACACACCAGAGATACGGACAACTTGATAAGCTTATTGCCAATGTTGCGCTTTATTTAGAGTCTTCGGTGCAGTCGATCATATATATATATATCAAAAGTTCCCAAAGTTATACCATTGAGGATAAACCACACGGGCACAGACTCCAATTGATGTGCAGATTTATTGCATTAATGCACAAGTTACTTACCTTCGGTAACGATATATCTGTAAGAAACATTAGTTAGTGATAGATTCCTTACCTTAGAATTACCCCCAGGCGTCAGACTGGATCCAGACATTTTTCATGACGCCTGGGGGTATTCTAAGGTAAGGAATCTATCACTAACGTGTTTCTTTCAGAAAGCAATGGGCGAAGTGAAGGCTGGATCCCCCCTTGATCCCTGTCCCCACTTCATTTTTTCTCAAATTGCCTCAACTCTTTGCCCCTATGTCACGCAGCTCTTCAACAACTCTCTTAATTCAGCCGCATCTCCTGACACTTGGAAACAGGCAGTAGTAATTCCTCTACTGAAAAAAGCAGGAACAAACGTCCTTAACCCTGAAAACTATCGGCCAATCTCCCAACTGCCATACCTCTCCAAAGTTCTGGAGAGGCTAATAAATAAACAACTATTAAATTTTCTGGAAACCAACGATCTATTGGACCCCTCTCAGACTGGTTTCAGGGCTACTAACAGCACAGAGGCTACACTACTGGCAGTAATGGATAACATCAGAACACGCACTGACCAGGGAGGAGCTGTTGCCCTGATACTATTAGACCTGTCGGCAGCGTTCGACACGGTCTCACACAATAGATTGCTGGAAACCCTCTACAAAAAAGGATTCCATTCCAAAGCTCTGGAATGGCTCAGATCGTTCCTAAGTAATCGTACTCAAACGATTCAGCTAGGGCATTTTCGATCTCAACCTAGCGCCATCAGCTGTGGTGTCCCGCAGGGGGCATCGCTAAGCCCAACCCTATTTAACGCCTATGTTTCATCTCTGGCGAAAATCGGTAGAAAATGGGGAATTGGCATTTGCTCCTACGCGGATGGCACCCAACTGATGGTGGCCCTTGAGGAAAGATCTGAAATCACCAAAACAAAACTGCATAATTGCCTCTCAGAGATGGCACAGTGGATGTCTGAGCATTATTTGAAATTAAATGCAGGGAAATCAGAAATCCTGCTCTTTGGGGGTGCCAATCTAATTTGGGACGCCACCTGGTGGCCACAAACTCTTGGTGCTGCCCCAACCCCCAAACAGAGCGTAAGAAACCTGGGCATCATCATCGATACTACCCTATCCATGAAGGACCATGTGCGGGCCCTCTGTGGAAAAGGCTTTGCGACCCTGAAATTACTAACCAGACTTTTTCCCTGGATCCCATTGGAATGCAGAAGAACAGTCACACAGGCACTGCTCATAAGTCAGCTTGATTATGGAAATGCCCTATTCGTGGGCATGACCGAGCTCCTCTTCACGCGGCTTCAGGTGCTCCAAAACGCTGCAGCCAAACTAGTATGCAATAAAAGCAGACTAAGTTCCGCATCAACGTGCTTGAAACACCTGCATTGGCTACCAATACGACAAAGAGTAGATTCAAACTGCTCTGTCATGCACATAAAGTACTACATCTAAGCGGACCCAGAATTCTCCAGGGGAGAATTGAGTTCTATGTCCCTACAAGGAGCCTTCGGTAACTCCATCAAGCACTAGCCAGAACTAAGTGCATTAAGAAAGTGAGGACCGGTGGACGATCTTTCTCATACCTAGCAGCTCAGAAATGGAATGAACTCCCCTTGGATTTACGTCTCACAACCGATTACCTGATATTTCGGAAAAAACTTAAAACTCATCTGTTCCCTAAAAACTAACAACCACCAGTCCTTCTATACCAGCAGCCAAGCACTGTTGTGACTAGCGCCTTGATATCCCTTGGGATGAATGATGCGCTCTACAAATAAATAAATAAATAAATACATGGTCCAAATGACGCGTTTCGGCCGCCGACGTGCGGCCTTGATCACATAACGCGCTACGTGCAATTAGCCTATTATATACCCAGGTAAGTTTCTTTACGTTTTTTCCACATCATTTTCTATATTTTTACACCACAAAGTGACTTACGAGCAGGCCCCAGGACGTTACAGGTAGGATGACACATCAGTAACTAAATAGACATTGTAGACAGACTAACTACATCGTGAATGAACATAGGTAACGATCGATAATACAAGACATTTCTTTTTTATCTTTTATCAGCGGGATTGAAATAATAAACTTTAAATTTAAATCCACCTATATGACTGCATAGTGCCATGTCTGAATATAAAGATTCCTCGCGAAGCCTGAAATCAATGTCGTCACATGGAAAAGACATGGAGAACAGACACCAGTTATACACACAGTAGCTGCTGTCACAGATAAACAGATTACTTGACGCAAATAGCCATGGAAGCACATTGCTCTCTCAAGCGGGAGTCATAGATCTGCTAATGATGTCCTGCAAAATATAACAATAGCCAAAAGGCCAGTATGGGCTGCGCTGAGGATGCGTGACACCTAAACACGACAGGCTGGGGGCAAACGGTAAGTGCAAAAGACTGGATCGTCATGACAAATCAACGACGTATAATAGACATGTAGGTGCTAAGTGAAAACAAGTGATTTAAGTGAAAAACAATGTGACATATCAAAGTTATATACATATACAAATATACAATTGAACTCGTGTTCGATCCTTAGTGTGGAACATTAGTAATCAAAGTGACTACAGACTGCAAGTTCATTCACGGATGCCAAGGTGTTCCAGACGGAACACCTATCACCAATTCAAGTTACAAGGCCTACTCAATGTTGAATCAGAGCGTACCAGAGTGGTACATATAGCCAAGGTTAACAACAAAAAAAAGAGTATATACAGTAACATATGCTTAAATGCAGTAGGCGAAGGAACGAAGTACAGAAATTTATAAAAAAATAGGACAAAATATCAAAAGCCAGGATCAGAGAGGAGGGTCAATGTAGGCACAGTCATTACCGACGACACAGTGATCATAACTAGTTGTAAAGATCCTCACTCATATTAAGGCCTGAAGGTGTCTTAGTATTGAGCTCCAAAATGTAGCGTGTTTCCAGTTGCCCGAGCTTTTTCTCGCCGTTACCACCACGCCTACGTGGGGGCACATTATCAATGACAAAGTATTTCAGGTGTTCAAGGTTGTTATTATGTACCTCCTTGAAATGTCTGGCTACTGGGTAGGCAGGGTCACTGTTTACGAATGCTCTCAAGTGTTGTAAGATTCTCATGTGAACTGGGAGCTTAGTGCTGCCAACATACCTGAGGCTACAGCTACACTGTAATACATACACCGCGTACTCAGTTCTACATGTGTATCTGTTGTTGATAATGATGGGTTGAGTACGAAAAGTGGCGGTAACATGGGTGGTGTTAATACCAAAATGGCAAGCCCTGCAGGTACTACACTCAAAAAAAAAACCTTAATGTCAGTGAGCCAATTAGATTTAATAATCACCTCAGGGCTGCTCTTGACAAGCGCATCTCTCATCGAGAAGGCATGACGATATGTGATCGTGGGACGTTTCGCAACTAGGGGACCTAAGATGGGTTCAGTCTGTATGATGCGCCATTGTCTGTTGATAATAGATCTAATGGCCCGTTCTTCTTTGCTGTATGTGATAATTAGGCGAGTGTCAACAGTACCATTAACATTGGTATCAGAATTACTGTAAATATCATTTAATTCATTGACCTGTCAACCTGTCAGCAGTTCTTCCTTAGGTATGGAATTGGCTCGGGTTATGGCTTTAGTAATCAGATTCTTAGAGTACCCTCGTGCCAGGAATCTGCATTGGTCATCCTCTTGACACTGAGATCAACAACAGAACTACAAATTTTACGGAGTCAGAGCATCTCACCATAAGGGATACTCGCTATGAGGTGCCTGGGATAGAAACTAGATGCATGCAGTGTGGAATTGCCAGCAGTTGGTTTATGGTGCAGCTTAGAATGGATGGAATCATTTTCAATATAGACAGTGACATCTAAGAATTCTATGGAGGTAGCGCTAATGATGGCATTAAACTCAAGATTTCATTCATTCACATTTAGTGCAGCAATAAATTCAAGAGCACTCTCCTTAGTACCGTTCCAAATAACAAAGACATCATCGATGTAACGGAGCCATGAGATAACGTGTGCACTCCATGCTGCATGGTGTATTGCCCTGAGAACCTGCTCCTCCCACCAACCCACATGGAGACATGCGTAGCTAGGAGAGAAGCAGGCTCCCATTGCAACACCACTCAACTGCTGATAAATGGCCCTGTCAAACATGAAAAAGTTATTATTAAGGCACCATTCAATCATGAACAAAATGAGCTCATTATGCCAATAGCATTGTATTGGTCTGTCCTTCAAATAATGTTTACATGCTCTCAATCCATCAGCATGGTTGATGCTTGTGTACAGGGAGGTAATGTCCATCGACATCAAGATGTAGTTGTTGGACCACAGAATATCCTTGATTTTGAGAAGAAAGTCACTAGTGTCTCGGAGATAACTGAGTAACTGAGTGACTAGATCCTGCAAGAAGTAATCCACATATTTGGACATATGTTTGCATAGGCTATTACAGGCTGAGATGATCGGACGACCAGGAACTGGTGAGCTGCCCTTATGTACTTTAGGGAGAAAGTACAGCACCGGGAGCATTGGTGTCTCGATGTTGAGATAGAGGAACTCATCTTTAGTCAAAAGACCTTCCATTTTGAAGTTGCTGAGTTTCTTTTTCAATTCTTTACTTTTTTTGATAACTTCCTGTTTGTTCGATATCCTGTAGCAGGCTTCATCGTTCAAGTGTCTGTGTGCCTCATCTAGATATTGTGCCCTGGGCCAAAGTACAATGTTGCCCCCTTTATCAGATTTATTGATCACAACATGATTATTCCTTTGTAGTCTTTTCATCAGGGCAAAGTACTGTTTGTTGCGGTGCTGATGTCCAAAACGGTTTCGAGTACTTTTATTGTGTAGTTCCTTTAATTCATCAATGACGACATCATTAAAAGTGAACATGGCATCCCTGGGCATCATAGGGGTAAAGGTAGACTGAGTTTTGAACGGGCTCTTTATATTAATAGAAGTGTGAATACCTTCTTCACGTAAAATGTGCTGAGTAGAGGGGGATTGTGACAATGATTGTAGTTCATGCAAGGTTCGAATAGTGGGAATGTCTGATACAACCAGATTGCAATCATTTGATGAAGATACAGAGGGAAAAGTAGTGATAGCAGGGTTAGAGTGTTTAAGTTTGAAAAACTTTATCAACTTTAACTTTCTAATGAATTTAAAAATATCAATACGCGTCCTGCAATAATTGAAGCTACTCTCCGGGCAGAAAGTTAGACCAAGAGAAAGGAGCTGTGTCTCTGCTTTGCTGAGAGTTAAATCAGAGAGGTTCACTACAGTGTTGGAGTTCAAGGTTATTTCCGCCTCCAGTTGCTCTTTTTTCCTGTTGTTTGGTTTTGAATTGCCTGTACTTTCTCCTTTCCCGTCTCCTTTGATTTCTGCGGTGCCTTGTTTCTTGGGCAACCGGGGACGTAGTGTTTGTCGGCGTTCCAACCGTAAAAAATCCAATTCCTCAGCGAGGGTGAAGTTACAACCCGTTGCCCCAGTACGCCCAGGATGATCTCTCCCTTCTTCAGAGTCAGTTCCACTCTCCAGGGCCGAACTTAAGTCACATGTAGAGGCTGAATCTGCCTCCTGGATATTTCCTCTCTCGCCCTGAGTAACATTGCCCAGTTTGTTCAGTTTGTGCCGCTTTACAGTGTCATATTTTCTGGCAAAGGTAAAAATTTGGCCCATCTCATAATCAACCTTTTGAATGCTTTCCTCGTCTTTATTATCTACTCCTGTTTCTTAAGTCTTACTGTGATTTCTTCTAGCCCCTTAGCAATTAGATCTTTTTGGTCTTGTTTATCAAGTTCATCATTGATGCGTTCGATTTCTTTCATGGTAGTTGTACGATCGATCTCAGCATATTTGATTAGAATCACAATAAGTCTCATTGAAGCATCCAAATTGCTCTTGGCCTATTCTTTGAGCATTAGGGGGTTGGGATTTTCAAAGCTGGGGGCCAGCATAATTCTTAGTCCACGTGGAACCCGCCCCACATCACGGTATTTCTGTAGTGATTTGCCTTCCCACCATTTAGTTAATTCTGTTTTCATATGTTTCTCCAACAGTTTAAGCAGTGCAGTGTAATCATTATTACAGGTGCTCTGGTTCAGACCAGTTGTTCCTGTTTGGTTCTGGACATCCGGCAAGTTTTCAAACAGCGCTTCAGCAGCTGCTTCGCGCTCACGTAGCGCGTCAATGGACATGTTCCCTTGTAACACAAAATATGCAGGGTTGTGAAATTGACAGCGGTAGCCCGTGCTGGCTGTCAGTCAAACAACGTACACCTCTTCGGACCTGCCAATTACAACTACCACGTATTCACTCACCGCCAGGCTTTGAGATACCACACGCGTCCTCCGACTCGCGCTGTACCTCTGCCACAGCAGCAGTGGAAGACGTCCTTGTTGAGGCAGGGGGCAATAACCAGTCTTTTTCCGTCCAGGAAATCCTCTCACTCACGGCTGCAAGTAGTCACGATCGCCCAAAATGCAGATGAAGAGGGGGTCTGTGGTGCGGAGACAGCCGTACTCCGCCGACGTATCACCAAAAGCTCCCAAAGTTATACCATTGAGGATAAACCACACGGGCACAGACTCCAATCGATGTGCAGATTTATTGCATTAATACATGGTCCAAATGACGCGTTTCGGCCGCCGACCTGCGGCCTTGATCACATAAAAGGCTACGTGCAATTAGCCTATTATATACCCAGGTAAGTTTCTTAACGTTTTTTCCACATCATTTTCTATATTTTTACACCACAAAGTGACTTACGAGCAGGCCCCAGGACGTTACAGGTAGGACGACACATCAGTAAGTAAATAGACATTGTAGACAGACTAACTACATTGTGAATGAACATAGGTAACGATCGATAATACAAGACATTTATTTGTATCTTTTGTCAGCTGGATTGAAATAATAAACTTTAAATTTAAATCCACATATATGACTGCATAGTGCCATGGTATGGTATAGTCTGAATATAAAGATTTCTCGCGAAGCCTGAAATCAATGTCATCACATGGAAAAGACATGGAGAACAGACACCAGTTATACACACAGTAGCTGCTGTCACAGATAAACAGATTACTTGACGCAAATAGCCATGGAAGCACATCGCTCTCTCAAGCGGGAGTCATAGCTCTGCTAATGATGTCCTGCAAAATATAACAATAGCCAAAAGGCCAGTATGGGCTGCGCTGAGGATGCGTGACACCTAAACACGATGGGCTGGGGGCAAACGGTAAGTGCAAAAGACTGGTTCGTCATGACAAATCAACGACGTATAATAGACATGTAGGTGCTAAGTGAAAACAAGTGCTTTAAGTGAAAAACAATGTGACATATCAAAGTTATATACATATACAAATATACAAATTAACTCGTGTTTGATCCTTAGTGTGGAACATTAGTAATCAAAGTGACTACAGACTGCAAGTTCATTCACGTATGTCAAGGTGTTCCAGCTGGAACACGTATCACCAATTCAAGTTACAAGGCCTACTTAATGTTGAATCGGAGCGTACCAGAGTGGTACATATAGCCAAGGTTAACAACAAAAAAAAAGAGTATATACAGTAACATGCTTAAATGCAGTAGGCGAAGGAACGAAGTACAGAAATGTATCAAAAATAGGACAATATATCAAAAGCCGGGATCAGAGAGGAGGGTCAATGTAGGCACAGTCATTACCGACGACACAGTGATCATAAATAGTTGTAAAGATCCTCACTCATATTAAGGCCTGAAGGTGTCTTAGTATTGAGCTCCAAAATGTAGCGTGTTTCCAGTTGCCTGAGCTTTTTCTCGCGGTTACCACCACGCCTATGTATATATATATCAATACCAGTCTAGTTTATGTCAAGTAAAAGCATAGCTGCCAAGGTTTCAGATTGCTTATGTGTGACATTTTCATTATTTCAGTGTAATTATGTGTGACATTCAACGACTATGAGTGACACTTTCTTGCGAGGAAAATCAAGCAATGAAGATGAGGGAAACATATAAATATCGGAAATTATACCCATTTGTGCAACAAGAAACTCTAAGAACATCTTAAAACTGCTGCAAAGGACCAGAAATGGAAGTGCACTAGAATGTGAGAGAGGCCCCAGCGTGGAGCCTGAGCCAGCTTCACTGATGCTGAATTCAACATTGTGCAGATTGCAGACAGTAACTGCAATGCTGAGCTCAGCTCAGGCGCTGTAACTTTACTTACAGGGCAGGCTACTGGCTCAGGAAGTTAGATAAAATATCTCTGTGACACTCACTCCCCCCACTATTACCTGCTGTCTCTCCTGTGCAGTCACCACAGACTCAATCAAAGGCAGCTTGTTCTATTCCGGCGCCAGCACCGTCCCTCAGATAGCAGTGCTGTGGAGAAATACCCAGTGAAATAAAAGGCATGACCAGCCCTGACTACTACAAGATATGTTTTGTATGTTTCCATTACCGTCCTGTTCGGTGGGTTACTGTCCTGTGGGGTGTATTGTTTCAACAGTATACCCTACAGAATTAAAACATTACAAAAAAACACGAATACAAAAAGGCCTCTCAAGAAAAAATCAGCAATTACAAAACCAGTGAAACTAAAAGGGCACCACAGCTATATAAGGGTGTAAATGGTAGCAGTGAGGCCCAATACTAAATAAAATACAATCATGCCTCCTGACTCTTAATAAGCAGCCATGTACACTCTGTGCCCAGGTGAGCATTTTACACGTGTGTCTTTCACCATCTTTGAAATAACAAAACAAACTGCTTGAAATGGCCATCATTACTTTTCTAAATTCGTCCCTCGAGTATTAAATAAGCTAAGAGGGACAGAAGCAGGGCTGTGGATTTCCGTGTCTGGCTGCCTTACTTCCTCATAACAAGCCATCACTTCCCAAAATATGCCGTGGAAAAAACCTTGGTGTTACAATAACCGCAATCACTTTAAGGAATCAAATGTTTTTTTGAAGCTTATATGTGTATTCACGTTGCTTTACCGTGGGCCCTAAATAAACAAGCATTGGCATAGCCAATAGGTCTCGCCTTTGGGGCCTTATAAGTGTTTAGCCAGAGCTATTGACTTTGCCAATGTCTTCAAGCTGTGCTGTAGAGAAGTGTGGCTGCTGTGCAGCATGCTGAAAAGTTATAATAAAAAAGTGTCAGAAGCATTTTTGTTACTTTATATATGACCAAGAAGGCATTATGTAAAACTGAACGACCATATTAAAAAGTATTTACAATAAAAAATTTCCTCAGTTTTCTTTTGTTCTTGCAATGCTGGCAACTTGTTTCTGCCTATTGCAATGGTTGTTTGTTAAAGCTTTTTTTTTGAGGGGGCATAAACAATCGGAGGGTGAAGGTTGGGAACTAGTACCTGTATTATAACACTAGCAGCGGCCAGACGCTAGGGGAGAATCAACAGATGCCAGATTCCGAGAGCAGGCTGAGGTGGTGCTGAGTGATGCTGAGGTGGTAGTGGTGGTGGTGGTGACTGTTGCGGAGACGATGCTGAGGTGATGCTGAATGATACTCAGGTCTTGCTGAGTGATACTGCTGTTGTGCTGAGTGATGCTGTGGCGGCGCTGAGTGATGCTGTGGCGGCGCTGAGTGATGCTGTGGTGGCGCTGAGTGATGCTGTGGTGGCGCTGAGTGATGCTGTGGCGGCGCTGAGTGATGCTGTGGTGGCGCTGAGTGATGCTGTGGTAGCGCTGAGTGATGCTGTGGTGGCGCTGAGTGATATTGTTGTGGCGCTGAGTGATGCTGTGGTAATGCTGAGTGATGCTGTGGTGGCGCTGAGTGATGCTGTGGTGGCGCCGAGTGATGCTGTGGTGGCGCCGAGTGATGCTGTGGTGGCGCCGAGTGATATTGTTGTGGCGCCGAGTGATATTGTGGTGGCCCTGAGTGATGCTGTGGTGGCCCTGAGTGACGCTGTGGTGGCCCTGAGTGACGCTGTGGTGGCGCTGAGCGACGCTGTGGTGGCGCTGAGCGATGCTGTGGTGACGCTGAGCGATGCTGTGGTGGCGCTGAGCGATGCTGTGGTGGCGCTGAGCGATGCTGTGGTGGTGCTGAGCGATGCTGTGGTGGTGCTGAGCGATGCTGTTGTGGTGCTGAGCGATGCTGTGGTGGTGCTGAGTCATCCTGTGGTGGTGCTGAGTCATCCTGTGGTGGTGCTGAGTGATGCAGTGTTGGCCCTGAGTGATGATGTGGTGTCGCTGAGTGAAGCTATGGTGGTGCTGAGTGATGCTGTGGTTAAGCGGAGTGATGTTGTGGTGCTGCTGAGTAATGCTGTGGTGGCGCTGAGTGATGCTGTTGTGGCGCTAAGTGATGCTGTGGTTGCGCTGAGTGATGCTGTGGTTGCGCTGAGTGATGCTGTGGTTGCGCTGAGTGATGCTGTGGTTGCGCTGAGTGATGCTGTGGTTGCGCTGAGTGATGCTGTGATGGCGTTGAGTGATGCTGTGATGGCGTTGAGTGATGCTGTGATGGCGTTGAGTGATGCTGTGATGGCGTTGAGTGATGCTGTGATGGCGTTGAGTGATGCTGTGTTGGTGCTGAGTGATGCTGTGTTGGCTCTGATCGATGCTGTGCTGGCTCTGATTGATGCTGTGGTTGCGCTGAGTGATGCTGTTGTTGCGCTGAGCGATGCTGTGGTGATGCTGTGGTATTGCCGAGTGAGAGATAGAGTGAAGATATAATGCCCAATTAGAGAGGGTGGTGAGAGAGAGAAAGAGAGAGAAAGGGTGTACATAGAATAAAGAGTGGAGCGGGATAGAGAGAGAGAAAGAATGGGAGAGAGAGTGAATGAAGGAGTTTGAAAGAGAAACAGATAAAGGGGTGAGAGAGAATGAAAGGCTAAAAAAGATAGAGAGGGGAGAGTTAATTAAGTAGAGAGAGAATTAAGAGGGGAGAGAGAGAGAAGGAGAGAGACAATAAGAGTGGGGTGTGTGGAGTTTAAATAGAGTGAAGAAGTGACGCGGAAAAAGTAACCTTAAATATAGCTTTGTGCGAATAAATATAAAAAAAAAAAAACAGAGTGAGACAAAAATACTGGTAATTATGCTGTGACTCCCAATATAAAACAAATAGCGATATAAGGTGAAATCAACCCACCGAAGCAATATTTCTAACTAGACAAAAAAAAGCTTGCATTTCAATGCTAATAGCTGTTGTTTTTCATGTGACTGTAGTCCAGGGCCGTCAGTTGGTAACGTGAGCTGCTGCTGCGATTGAAACATCAGAGTCCAGAGAGTTAATGAGCCATGACGAGGAAATGAGGAAGAGATAGGAAACTCAGATGGCAGCTGCGCGGCGCGTGCACGCTATCGTGAACGCAAGCTGGCCGCCAGCCGAAAGCCAGTGCGTTTGCACTTCCAAAACCCGCTTACTAAAACTCTCGGCCAGACCAGCGCAAGCACTGGTGCAGGCCGAGACCTAAAAAGCAATACAGTGAAGATTCAAAGTGAGTCCTGAACTCACCTGGCATTGTGTTCGGAGGTGCGGCGCTTCTGTTGTGGGTGCCACACAGCTGACCTGCCTTGAGACTGTCAGGGCTGGCAGGACAGGAGGGTCCTTCTCCATCATGTCAGGAGTGGTGAAGTCCTGTGTGAACTGTCTGGGGTGAGTTGGGCTCAGCTCGACCTGTGGCTGACAGAACAGGCGGGCTGGGACAGGAACGGTCTGCTGAAAACGTGATGTCCGGGGGCTGGTGCAGCAGTTTGTGGGCTGACAGAGTCAACTCACATTGCGGACCTTTCTGGCGTGATTGCGTCGGGTGCATAGTGTTACATTGATTGTAGCACTGTGAAGGAAGAGCTGAACCAGGGTCCCCAAGCCTGCCAGGAGCAGCGTGCACGGCACACTGCCACTGCAGCCTGTATAGTGCATTTCTATAGCAGCGCTCCAGGCGACAGCTGAGGAGGTGCTATTATAATGCGTGACATTGCATTTCAGTGCTGTGATGCGGATCACCTCACTGAAATGCGTTAGTCTAACGCCTGATGTGTGGTACTTGGCAGGGCTGTAAAAGTAATTTGACTCCACAAATGCGTTATAACAGTACGCACAATTATGTGTGTGTGTGTGTGTGTGTGTGCGTGCATGCATGTGTGTGTGTACTGATTAGCCCAAGATGACATGACTGTATGAAACCGAAAAAGAAGACTTTGGGCCAAATTCTCAAGAACGGCGATAACATTATCGCCGCTTTAGCGGCAGGAAACTGCCGCTAAAGTGGCGATAAGCATTATCGCTGCTTTAGCGGCAGTTTCCTGCTGCTAAAGCGGCGATAATGTTATCGCCGTTCTTGAGAATATGGCCCTTTGTTTTCATGAGTTTATAAATATCAAGTTGAATGTATGATGAATTGCAAACTTCTCTGGATAGCCAAAATGTATTGTAAAAACTAGTCTTAGAAAAAGCTGGAATGAGTATGGAAAAAGACTAATTACCAAAGGATATCTTTTATGCTTATTACTTTCACAATCTAAGTCCATGTAAACATAAGATGGCGCCAACCGTGATCATGGCTCGTTTTTTAAGCCAAAACGCTTCGGGTCCGCCAGACCTTGGAATAAATAATCACAGCACGGCACCGTGACTGTCATGTCTCTGAAGACTTGCAGCTGATCACAGACTGATGCGGATACAAAGGCCCACCTCCACCTCTAACGGGCGATGCAGACGGTTAGTGGGAAGTGTTTTTGATCTGAAGGTGTGTTTTTGATCTGAAAGCGCCTATCTGGAGATATGTATACTGGGCGCTAAATATACGTATTTTACAGAGGCTACAGAAAGCAACAGAAACGCCAGAGCCTGTCATTTGCGGAGACGTTAGCGGTACGGACTTTAATTCTGATTCCATTAGGGGCCGTATTTGGATCCTGCTGTCCTGGAGTGGATATTAAGAGAAAGGAGAATGAGACCTGGCCAAAGCCCAAATTCAAATTAAACTATAAATAGCTAATTGGAATGGCTGTGTAATACTTGAAATGAATCTGGAACTGGGTTTAATTCACAAGGGCAGGGACTGGAACTTTTAACAAGTTACAAATTACATTTAAAACGTCTGCAATATTCCCGTAAGAAACGTTTTACTGTGTGTGTGTGTCGGGAATTAGACCGCAGCATCAGCAATTCAATGAAAGATCAAGTATCATACTATGTGGCTTCTGAGGAAGTGCCACTTAAAGCTTTTAAAAATTGGTTTGGATCGTTTGCAAGTCAGAGGTGCATTTACCACAGCTCGGACACTTGATATGATGAAAAGCAGGAGAAAGGAATATGCATTTTTCTGACCATCTATTTTATATAATTTAAGAAAATGTACAACTGCCAGAAGCCTACATATTGATTAAAAAAACGTACTGGCAGATATTGTTTTGTAAATCGCGTGAGGCACATTACTTATGCTATGTGATGGAAAAAATGGCAACAAGCAAAGGAAATATGGGCCATACCTACGAACACATTTTCCCATAGACACAGAATTGGTAAAACACTTTGCTACATCTGGCCCATATTATATAAAGTGGTAACGCATGTTACATTGTTACTACTAGCCTTACGAATTAGCAGTACAGTGCAAAGAACCAGGGCCGGCCTTAACACTGGTGGCGCCCTGTGCGACAATGTCTTTTGGCGCCCCCTCAATGACCACCTCTGCCACGGATTCCCTCACTAGCACCCTTTAACAGTGCCCCTCAAGTCTCCGTAACCACTGACTCTCAGATTCATTTCGTTTTATAGCACCACTCATACCAGTGTAAGGTGTCAGAGCACTTTACATCACACACACATTGCGCACAGAGACAATCATATGTGTGTAAATCAGTGTATAGGAAATGTTACATCAGACAGTAGTACAAGGTGTAGTGTAGGAGTGACATGTCATCGATACTGGTAGGCAATACAGTTTGAGTCCTTATTCTGGTAAAGCGCAAATTCAGAATGTAAAATATAATATCATTGTTAGGGGTTCTCTTTAATAATAAGAATTGTTTTCTAACCAAGTGAACCCTTTTGGCAAGATTAGGATAATGAAAGACTGGGCAAAAAAACATATAGCTCTAACATATACCTTGCAGTTTGCATGCAGCTTTTTGATGACAGTTAATAGCTCAATGTTCTACATTAGAATTTTTACTTATAAAGGACAAGTAACAAAACGAGCTCTCTTACAAAAGCAGGAACCCACTGACCTATTTACATTATATGCACTTAGTTATCTGCATGGTACACGTTCTTAGCAGAAGGCATTTTAACCCGCTGCGCTACCTTAACACGAGTCAAAACTTCCACTAGACAAACCTCCAGTCTCTTTCCAGGAACACGATTAATCACCGGAGTTCCCTTGACATTTTAATTGATGCCTGAAAAAGGCTGGAGGCCAGGAACGCGGCAGCAAGTGCTTTTAAAATGATAATATACTTGGGAAAATGACGCCCCCACCCCAAGTCAGCGCCCGGTGCGGTGGCACCGATCGCACCGCCCTAGAGCCGGCCCTGCAAAGAACTGATCACTTAGCGAACCATTGGTTCACTTGGTGGAAACATTTAATTTTGGATTAAATCGAGTGTGTCCAACATAGGTCCAAGAAGGGCTTGAATGAAGTCAGATTTCTCTTGTTCGCCATTGAGTATGTAAATGAGTTTCATTTGGAGTTACTGGGCCTGATTCACAAAGGTATTTTCGGGCTCAAATATAAATTTGTAACTGAAAATGACCGTATTTAATCCTGCAAGGTATTCACAAAAGAATACCTAACATACCACAACCGCGTGCAATTACGCAGGTGTAAATCCCATTAAAGAGGTGGGAAAAGGTTGTGGTTTTCCTTTTGACATCCGTGCCAATAACATAACACGTGTATTTGTAAAGTGCACTTATCACCCAAGGGCAGTGGTTCCCAAACTTTTTCGACCCGCGGCTCCCTTGACCCAGCCCGTGGCTACCCACTGTTACTTTTTTTGGAGGGTGGGGTGGATGTAAGCCCGGCCTTGGGCGTACTTGCATTTTTCTCCTTGAAAATAATTGGGATGAAGCTGATGAAGGAATTATAGTCATATACGCAGGGTGTTTCATATTACTAAGGCGGCGCCTCTAATAAAATATTCCTAGTTACACTTCTTTGCCCATGCCTTTTTTAGAGAACCCTCTCAAACTTTTTTATCCCACTTACAGTGCTAGATAGCTCCCCTATGCATGTAGGCCCCACTGCCAAAGTGTTTCTGCGCTTGAAGAATATTTGCATGCACTTCCATTTCTACCCATGTCATACGTGCCAACACACCTGTCTCAGCAGGGTGAATCACGATTTTTTAAACCACATACAGCTTTATTTTTGCTGTCTCCTCCCTAAAATTGCCTCCAAATCAATTCAAGTAAAATAAATTCTGCTGATTTTTTCCAAAAATATTTAAACGCCCCAAATGTTGGCATTATGTCATATATGGGGGTTTTACTTCCCTGTGCTCAAGGAGAGAGCAGGCCTGTCTGGTAATGTGTGTGTACTGAAAGAAATGTGTACTGGATGTACCTATGATTGAAGTACAAATGCCAATACTTAATAATACTTCGTGTGTTTAATAGACAGGACAACTGTACTTTCCTGATAACTTGCATTGGTGTAAAATGCATTTGTAAAAAAACGAAACTATTAACGAGTCTCACAAAATAAATTAGGCATCTTCCGCTTACTTTGGTAGTGTTGGAAGGTGGGGATCCAGTAAAATATGGAGGCCATCTCCCTCAACATGCCATCAATTAAGCACTACGTTTACAGCTTTAGGCATGTCACAAATCATTAACATCATGCGTTTAAGTCTAATTAGTTTAACTGAAGCCAACAGACCCTTCAACATTAAATGCATTAAAGTGCTTAGTGCGCAGCTCCCCTGGCTAGGTTTGACGGCTCCCCAGCGAGCCACGGCGCACAGTTTGGGAACCACTGCCCAAGGGTCTCAAGGCGCTGAATTACAGATGTTAATTGTTACCCAACTCAATGGTACTCATTGTATCGACCTCACATGGATGAAAGGCTGAGTGGACCCGCCAGGATTTGAACCGGTGATCATGAGGTCGAACACAAGCCCCTGCAGTGGATGCATTAGTCCACTAAGCCACCAGACCCCGATAGACTGATTCATGCAGGAGATTCATGATTTGTGAAGCAAAAAATGGCTTTATTTAGCTGACTCCCGGCTGAAAATTGCCTGTTTCTATAGAAGTCATGGGGAAAATACATTCCCCCGATTTGTTCCTCAAAATCTCCCACTTTCTTGTTCTAAAATGTTGGCATGTATGTTCTGAATTCCTGAAATCCCACAAACATGTCAATTTGAATGCATTCACAAACTTCTCACCCGCCTTTTTCCACCCTTGAAATGGAGATGTCCTTCGGCAAAGAACTGCAGTAAATCCCCAACCAGGATGAGAAGGGCACAAGTACATTCACAAACTTTGAGAGGGTGTAGGTACACGGGTTTTACCAAGAACAAAAATGTTTCCTCCTTGGGATAAAATGTACAATTGCACAGCGGGCCCATCTTTCCCCAATCAAGGAGGGATTCTGATGTGTCTGTTAATCTGTACTGGGAAAATGCCTGTGCCTGTAACAGTCATAAAACTCTCCCAGGAGTACGTCTAGAAACTTGCAACTTGCACAGCTTTCTAGGTGTACTTCTGTAAAGGATTGTGAAGTGAAAAATGTGTAAGAGTACATTGAAACAGATGTGTAATCACTGCCTGTACTACTAAACTTTTTTGTGATTCATTAATGTAGACTTATTGTATGTGGATATTCTGAAATCAAGCGTGGATCGAGTCCACCACAACTTACATCCCTGCATCATACACTTAATACCCTGTGTCTGCTTCGAAACAGCCATGCTGGTGTGCCCAAAAAGTGAATAGTATTTATCGCATATTTTGATATGCACTCCTCATGGCAAATCTTCTTCCCTTATCCTTGACTCTCACAACTTCCATTTCTATAAATTAGCAAGTTTTGGAAATAGAAGAACCTACTACTGGTCCCATTCTTGCCAGTGGGAGTGTGGCATATCTGCGTGAAGTAAGTGTGGTATTAAGTTATATATGCATAAAATACCTGAAAGGTTGGCAGGGCTGCCATCCCAATAAAGACGATCTCTTGAACAGAAACAAGTATTAGGAATCAGAGCGTTTTGTTCCTACACATATATTTTAACTTTAGACATACCATACTCTTTCAGTGTATCCCTTTCAGGGTACATCGTAATGCTCAATAGCATCCAATTACCTGGGAGGCTCTGCTACTGACAGCGTAGTTCCTTCAAGAATATTTCCCTCATCTGTAGTAAAACCTCAGTTTTTTTTAATCATCAACCAATCACTCTCCTACCACAGCTTACCAAGCCTTAGCCCTGTGGATGGGACATCAAAACCAAGCCATTTCTGAGTGGTTCAATCTCCCAAGACCTCCATTCACCAGGTCAGGCTGCACCAGGGATTCCGTGGGAACCATAAGGGTAAATTAGCTAACACTGCATAACTTACAAGTCTGACAATTTAGTTGGTGAAGTCAGGTCAGTTGCAGTGATTTATTTCCAGATCAGCCATCTAGGATGTGGACCAGAGGTGGCATGTAAATACGCAGAACAGATCAAAAGCTATTTTTTATGTCTTGCTAGATATTTTATCTTTTATTTTCTATACTACCTGGGATATCACAATCTTCTGTTGATTGTAATTGTTTACTCCTAAAATTAGTTAAAAAGAACTGACGTCAGCGAGCTGAGGTGGCGCCTATATAGGTGACGCAGACGTCACTACTGGCACAGACACCACGCCGAGCCGACCGACGCCACCTACCGGTGCACAGGGGTATTGCTCAAAAAAACATCTTCCGGTTCCAGTCTGACGCCTGAGAAATTCAAAGGTAAGGAATCTGCAGCTAGATGTCTCTATCAGATAGACCCAAGTATTTAGAACTTTCATAAAGTTCATATAGGTGGTCAGAAGGAGAAGATTAGCAGGCAAAGAGTTCCAAAGAGTGACCACCTGAGAAGAGTAAGCAAGGCTACCTTGCTGCATCTTCTTAACCCGAACCACCAAAACCAAGCACTATTTGAAAGCAAAGAGGGTGCGAGAACATACCAGTTGAAAAGATGCTGAATAAAGGAAATACCTTAATTGAGCAAAGTCTTGAAACAGATACAAAGGCTCTTAAACATGGAACATTTATGAATAGATAGCAAATGAATTTTGCAAAGATGACAATTTATGCAAAGGTTTGAGCAAAAGACAGATAAATGCAAGTTGATCAAATTAAGAGGTTGAACTGTAGAAGAATGCAGTTCCACGTACCTGGCATTAACATAATCTAGGTGTGAACCAATATTGGCTTTCATAAGGCTGAAATGAGTGTGATCAAGCAAGCAGGGAAATATTTTATTCAAAACCTCAAGATGGAAGAAGCATGTAGCACACATCTTACCCACTTGAGTTTTGAATGATAATCTACCATCGAAATGACACCCAGGTTTTCACAAATTGGGAATAACAATGCTTTAGAACAGTGTCCTAAAGCATCCGGCCACCAGTAGGATTTCCAGACAGAGGGGGGACTTCCCATGACAACCACATCCATTTTATCAGTGCTTACCTTCAGGCAATTCTGCCCCACTCTGTTAGCAAGTGAATTAAAGCAAATCTGAAAGTTATTATGAATTCCCATTCAGCCTGAGTATCAGCGAAGTGGCATCAGTGTAACACATACAGGATGGCTTATAAAGTCTGGCCAGAGGAGATTAGTAGAGAGTAAACAGTGTAGGGCTTACAGAAGAACCTTGCAGAGCACCATGGTACAACTTTGTAGAAGAAGAACAATAATGAGGCATTGTAGTCCCTTGATTTCTATCCAAAAGAAATGAAAAAAAATCCAAGTTAGTGATCTTCTTCTGATACCAATCCCATGCAGCCTCTCTAAAAAAAGATGCATGCAACGTTGTACCAAAGGCTGAGGTATTGCGGAGGATCAGAGCTGCCACACCTTCCGGATCCAAATTAATACACCGTTCATCTTGGGCAACTAATAAATCAACCTCAGTACAGTGAAAAATGTCAAAACCCTGCCTGAATCGAATGCAATAATGAATTTTCAGCAATGAAATAATATATTTGAGCACTGACATCTATCACCACTATCTTAGCATTAGAAGGTAACAGAGAGACAGTTCTGTAGTTATTAAGACTAGCCACATTCAATGAAGGCCTCTTTAACAATGGGATCACACAAGCTGTTTTCCAACCCGGAGGGACCAAAGCAGAGTCAAAGGACAAGTTAACCAAGGTGCAAATCACTAATGCCACAACAGAAGCTGCCAGTCAAAAAATACAAGCTAATGTTCATCATGTGATCCAGAGTGCTAAATTAATGTGATGATTTCTTGAACCCTATAAGCATAGCAGACTCGCCTGCCTACTGATCGCGTAGACTAGATGCCCCACTGAGAATTGCAAGGTCCTCTCTGGACCTTAAATGATCGTCAATTATAAGATTCGTATCCTTAAAAAAGTCAGACAGAGCCTCACAGTAGGCTAAGGACGGAGAAGTAGTCATTCGAGCATCATAATGGTGGAAAATTCACTAACATATTTGAAAAGAGAACTATTTGGAACTACGGGTCATAAACGGTGCAACTAGGGTGCGTAAAGGACAAGGTATTATTTATTGACGAGGCTTGTGCTGTATTGAAAACAGAGCAGTCAAAACAATGGCACACTTGTTATTTACAGATCATATGGTGACACCTGAAGCTCAGCCTGCAGCAAGCAGAGAGAGTGAGTCAGAGATACAACATCTGAAATACATTATGTACACAGGACCTGGTTTTGTGCGACGCAGCCCTGCTCAGTTCAGTTTGTCAACTGGCATTTCAGTAGTCTGGTGGCTTGTTAAAACATACACCTACAATATCACTGTGTTGCTCGTAAGACACAAGACAATTAAAAACATACATGTCTTTTCCTGAGCGTTTTATGACTGGATGAAGGGCAGTATTTCCGTTTCTATATCACACATGCTTGTGTGGACATAACCACTTGTGTGCATTTTGTTTTAGTACACTGTAGTATAATGCAGAGGCTGTGATGTTGTTTCAACATAATGTCGCTATGGGAGTTAAACGTCTCTCTTTTCATTTATTACCAGGCTAAAAGCTCTTTTATAACTTGTGAAAAGACTGGAATTACCCCACCACAGCCAGCTCCTAAATTTAGGGCAGTGCAGTAGGGTACATGCTTAACATGCTTGCTGAGCAGATCACACGTTTGACTACCAGCACTGAGCAGAATCATTCAACCTTTAAACCTTCAGATACAGATAAAATGAGAATCGTGAGATGGGTAATATTACTACTTGAAACTCATAGTGCTAGGAAGCAGCAAAAATCTACAGTTGTTACATAAGACGTATTGGCAAAGTCGAGAGGTCTGGGTTTAAGGTGACAATGCATGCAAACACAGAAACGAAGAACTGAAGTTTTCAAGCAATAGCATATTAAAACGAGATCTATGAGCTTTGCTACTGTTTGATAGTGGTGCTGGTGGCAATATTGGTGGTACTCAGTGGCGGCTCCTCCGCTAAGGCGGAGAAGCGTCGCCCCACTGCTCTGCGAGCAGTGTAAAAAAGGAAAACTAAAACAATAATACCTAACGTTATTATCGTTTTAGTTTTCATTCCTGGTCGGGTGCGGGCGGGTGGGCCGGGCTGGACAGTGCAGGGGACAGGTGAGGAGTGTAAAGCACCCTCTAAAGTGGGCATGACATTTTGGCCGGCCCAAGAGGGCCGGTCAAACTGTCATGCGCACTTTGCATCTTCCCCACCAGGCTGTATTTCACAGCCTGGTGAGGAACATGCAAAGCCTCCAAGCCCCTGTCTGAGCGCCGATCCGGGGCGCTCAGACCAATCACAACGCTGCTTAAGGCAGCGTTGTGATTGGACAGGGGATTCAGGGAGGCTGTGAGCTTCCTGTTGCGGCGCGGAGGAGACGGAGAGGACGGCAGCACCAGGCGGCTCTCAGGTAAGGCAGTTTAATTTTATGTTTTGTATTCCCCCCTCTGCTCTCCCCCGCACCCCGCCGCGCTTAGTAGCGGCTGCTACTGGTGGTACTGGTATTAATGGTGGTGGGTGGGTGGTTTTGATGGTGGTATTGGTAGTTGTAATTTTACTATAGTAGATGTATTGTAATTGCTTTACTACACTTACTGCCCCTGATGAGGATTTACACCGGGCAGCATGCTGCTCAGGAAACTCAAGCTTGTAGTTAGTCCAGTGTTAATTGATATTGTTGGTTATTGGGATTAGTCTTATGTGCTAAAGCTAAGACGATTCCATGCATCCGCTCCAGTTTCTTTGTGGTAGATTACATTAATTGAAGTTAGGTGTGAACATTATTCAGGGGGGTATGTGAGGTCATGCAGATGGTAGGTGGGTCTAATAGTTCAGCAAAAGAAGATTAGGCATTGTTAGTTTTCTTTTTTCTTTTTAAACTTTTTATTAAAGGCTTTTACATTTACACCCCCGCAGATAACCCACCCTCCGCCCCACCCATAGCTCAGACCTGCCCTGTATTACCAAATTCAAACAATGTTTCATTTCATTACGTATCATCGTTAGTATTATAGTAAAAAAAAAAAGGAAAAAAGAGAAAAAACATAAGAGATTTCACTTAATACAAAAGCCTACACAATTCGAGTCTATAATAGAAATTTAACATGTATTAATTAAGTATTGTCTATTTGTCTTTGTGACCATTGCAATAGCGGATCCCATATTGCCAGTCCTTTTTTACGTTTACCACGTCCCTTTCTTTTATATATTGCTACCTCTAAACTACAGGTAGCCAGTAATCGAGATCTCCACTGTTGGAACACGGGTGAGTTTGTGTCCAGCCATGCTGACGCAATACATAATCTAAAAACTGTCATTGCGACAAATATCAGCCCTCGCATATATTTTGGTCGGTCAATATTAGATACACCTAACATAATCTCATCAACGGA
The DNA here is from genome assembly GCA_963921515.1 of Calotriton arnoldi. Classification (NCBI taxonomy): domain Eukaryota; kingdom Metazoa; phylum Chordata; class Amphibia; order Caudata; family Salamandridae; genus Calotriton; species Calotriton arnoldi. Next base: position 388,614 of record CAWUFW010010823.1, on the reverse strand, counting down.
GATTTCTACTCTTGCATTAAATACTTCTGATAGAAAGGCTGAAATATCAATCATTACATTTGTTAATACTGTACAGGAAGCAAATAAATGTATGCTGTCAGCTTCGGCTAATGCACATCTAGGACATGTAGTTCCTTTCCCCGTCCCCCATTTAGCAATTTTATAGGGAGTATAGTATAAAAAAAAAAAGTTTGATAATATTGAGCCTGTAACTTAATAGACATTAAACAGGACTGATATTTTGCGAAGGAGTGGTGGACAGTTTCAGCTGAGACCCCAAGTTTAGCCTGCCATTTCATTATATATTTACCCAAATCATCTGGGTTACAGATGTCCAATAATTCGTAAATTTCTCCAATTTTTATATCAGTCTTTTTAGACAAGTTCTCCATTATCTGAACCATTTGAAATTTTAGTCCCCCCCCACCTTTCTTCAAAAGAAAATCCAGAATTTGCAGGAATTTGAAGAAATCCCGATGATCTAGATTGTACTCCAACTGTAATTCCCCAAAAGATTTCAGTCCTGAAATCGTATAAAAACATCCGAGTTGTGTAATCCCGTTCGATACCCATCTTTCCATACATATGTCGTTAAAGATCCCGGGAAGATTACTATTGTTATAAATTGGGGTATAATAAGATAATCGTCCGATACACACTAATTTACGCACAAAATTCCAAGCCTTATAGATACCGAATATAGACTTAAATCTAACTTTTTTAAAGTAGCTATCATTCACATGACGCCATAAACATTCTCTAGATTCATTTCCTAATAGCAGCTCTTGTGGTGTTAGAATATTCCCTACACTGCTGGCATCTGTCTTAAATAGTAAATGAATACAGTATTTCAGTATGGTGGCCCAATAATATAATTTAAAATTAGGCAATGCCATTCCCCCTCTATCTTTAGGTAAAGTAATGGTTTGTAGTGCTCTTCGTGGTTTCCTATACCCCCATAAAAATCTAGAAAACATACTATCCATGTCTTTGAATAATTGCAATGGAAATTCCAGACAAATTGATCTAAAAAAAAAAAAAAATCTGGGCAAAAAAAGCATTTTAATCAAGTTGCACCGACCTCCGATAGATAGATGGAGATTATTGCAACGGATCATATCTTTTTTTGTACGTTGCATTAGTGAAGCAATATTATCATTAACTAGATTCCCTATTTTGGCGGTTATGCTAACGCCGAGATATATAGCTTTCTCTGTTACTCGGATATCAGTCATCTCGATTTTGCTGTTAGGGATAATTTGAGTTTTGCCTTGATTTAATTTGTAACCAGATATCTCACCAAAGATCCTAGCTTCTTCTTCAATCACCCCAATTGCATTCCCTGGGTCACTGGTAACCAACGCAATATCATCCGCGTATGCAAGCGTTTTTGTGGCTTGGTCTCTTATCCAAACAGGTGGGATCAATACAATATTATCTAATCTCCGGATGAATGGATCGATATATATAGCGAATAAAAGAGGCGAACACGGGCACCCCTGCCTTGTCCCTCTGGTAATAAGCAATGGTTCTGATATTGATCCATTCACCATGACAATGGCAGATGGATCCCGATACAGCATCTGTATCGCTTTGATAAAGGGTTCCCCTATACCACACCTTGCCATGACTGCCCAGAGATATTTCCAGGAGACCCTATCGAAAGCCTTTTCGGCATCTAATAATATAAGTGCCATAGGGTCTCCTGTAACCTCAGACCAGTCAAACAGTGAGATTACCCTCTGGATATGGTCGGTAGTAGCCCTGCCGGGAATTAACCCATGCTGCCGTACCGATACAATTTTATGTATGTTCTGGGCTAATCGTGTAGCCAATAACTTGGCATAGATTTTAGAATCACCAGTTATTAATGTGATAGGGCGGTACGACCCGAGTTCCGTAGAATCTTTATGTTTTTTAAAAAAACAACACGATTTTGGCCATAGACCAAGATCCCGGAGGTCGTCCCCCCTGAAATATATGTGCGACCAGCTCTACCAGTATATTTTTTATTTGTGGGGAGAATTTAACGTAAAATTCAGCAGGAATCCCATCCATTCCAGCCGCTTTACCTGGAGCGAGGCTATTTAATGCGAGAAGAATTTCTTCCCATTGCGGAATAGCATCCATACTTTCTGCTTCATTACTCTCTAATCTAACAAATCTGTCTTGATCAATATATTCCTTGATTGATTCCTGTTGTATATCAGTATCCTTGTACAGATCCTGATAGTATTTTTGAAATGCAGTTCTAATTGCCTCAGGATCTGTCTTTAACCCAGCTTCTGGATCCCGAATACCCTTAATAAAGTTAGCAGTGCTTTGTTCTCGGGTTCGTACCGCCAACTGATGTCCCACCTGTTCATTTAATTCATATACATTTTCCTTGTATATTGTAGCTTTATCGATAGCTCTTACCATTAATACATCTATAATACAGTTTTTAGCAATTGCAATCTGTCTAAGTTCATTTTCAATGTCCCTTCCCTCTTGTATAGCTTTTATTAGACCTTCTTCTGCAATAACTATGTTGTTCTGAAGTACTTTCATATCTTGTTTTGCTTTTTTATTAGCATTCAATGAAAATCGAAGTGTTTCACCTCTAATTCCAGCCTTTAGGGCATCCCAAACAATATCGATTGTTGCACTACCTATATTCTCTTCTAAAAATCTAGGAATCCACTGCCGCATAGAATCACAGTACTTCTCATTTATTAATAATGCCCTTTCAAACATCCATGTTTTCCTATTATGCTTTGTTGACCCAACGTTCGATGGTTAAAAGAAGAGGATTATGGTCAGAGAGTACCCTTGGTAATTTTTCAATAGTACACCTAGCGGCTAATGTATTAGAGACCAGAAAATAATCTAATCTTGCATGGCGTGCATGTGGGTAGGAATAATGAGTAAAACCTGGATCCTTCGGATGCTCCGCTTGCCAGCTGTCTATCAGACCATGGGTTTGGCATAGGTTTTTGAAAGCTTGAAAGACTCTTGGCTTCCTGCCCTTATACTGAAAGCCAGGATCCTCTGACCAATTGCTAGGTAAATTCAGATTAAAATCCCCACAGATAATTACTGGGAGTGGCCAATGAACGAGCTCATTAGATATATAATCCAAAACTTCTGGGTCATCACTAATATTACTATATATTGTACAGTCCCGCTTGCTTTCCCCAATATAGCTACACCCTTTGTCCTTACCCCTTGTGTTGTGGCAGTAACCACCTTAAAACCCAGTTTATTAAGTAAATGTATTTGAGATCCCTCGATATGTGTTTCTTGAACACAGAGGATATTAGCCCCAATCAGTTGTAGCCCGATAGCCACTCTTTGCCTTTTCTTTTCATCATTAAGGCCACAAATATTGATAGTCAGAATTGTTAACTTATCCATACTGATATTTTTCGATCCCTGATATATATTTACTTGTCTTCTCTATATTTGTTCTATTTATATATTTTCTCCCCTTACTGCTTATTTCTACATTAGACTTAGAATTATTGAAGATCATCATTACCCCAGGTCTGAGCTTCTCAACTCCCTCCCCCGCCCCTCCCTGCAACCCCCCACCCCCCACCAGTATGTAGGCAATCAGGCTCAGTCCTGAGCCTGTTTTGATGGCGTCTGTCTCATCCTCACCCCACCCCCGCCGCCCTCCCGATTCTTGATATTTTCTTTTCTTTTTCTTTCAATTTCCCCCGAACAAATTTCCAGTTTCTATCTAAAAGTGCTCCCATCCCCGAAGAAAAAGAAAAGAAAAAAACTTTTGGAAAAAAACAGCCCCCAAATCAGTGACCATTAGTAACTATTACTGGCCATTACTGACCAAAACTGGTGAGAAAAAGGGAGAAAGAAAAAATACAATGCGAATCAAAATGGTTACTAAATATCATATAAATAAAGGATAGCAGCCTTATTTCCAATCCATTCTCTAGTGATTATTCTCCTTGCGCCTTTTTCCCTGTAGTAATTTCCTCTAACATTTTCTGCGCATGTATTTCAGATGTAAAATAGAAATACTGTCCTTGGAAATTGACTTTTAGTTTAGCAGGGTTTTGTAAATAAACGGTAGCACCCGCTTTCTGAAATGGCGCTATCATCTGTCTTAGTCGCCATCTCCTCTCCACTGTAGCATGAGCAAAATCTGGTCGGACAAAGTACGAAAAGTTCTTCCAGTTCCTTTTCTTGTCAGGTCTCGCCAATTCGAACACAGATTGTCGAAGAAGAAAATTACCGAAGAAAATTAAAATTGCTCTTGGACATTGTTGGTCATTCGAGCGTCGTCTTGATATATTTAGAGGAAATCTATGCACCCGCTGGATTTCTTTATCCCAGTCCCATTGTACCAATTCAGGAAGAGATTTTTTTAGCAGATTAATTATGAACTTCCTGATGTCCTCACCCTCGCTGTTCTCCGGTATCCCTAATAACCTTAGATTGTTACGGCGTTGCCGATTTTCTGCCTCCTCCATCTTCCACATTACTTCTTTCAGGATACTTTCTTGAGCCATTGTTGTTTTTTTCAAGGTATCAACCGTGGTTTCTAGCTGCTCAGTTCGATTTTCTAATAGACTTAATCTCGCCACAATCTCTGTACATGTTTTCCCAACTTTTCTGATTGAACCCTGTATCTTTTTAGAGGCCAGTCGGGCTTGTCGGTTCTCTATCTTGGCTTCGTCTTGAAATGACTTAAGAGACTGTAGAATCAGGGATAAGGATGGTTCTCCAGGTGAGCCTGAGTCTTTCTGTCCAGACAAACTCGTTAATTGTTTACTAGGCGATTTCATAATCCCAGGTACATCATTACCTAGTAGTGTCTGCTTGTCCGAGTAATCCCAGCCTAGTTCTCCCTCTTCCTCTGCCGCTTTCCGTCTCTGACCAACCCTTTTTCCATCCGATAGCCTCTTAGTTTTCCTGGGTAGTCTTTTTTCTCCTTGCTGACTACAATAACTTGTGGATGTATCCTCATCCCGTTCCTCAAAACTGCTTGAGCTTGAAGCCGAATTTTCTGATTCCCCAGACTCCTCATTCAGCGAATAACATTTTTCCAAAGGATCTGGAGACAAAGAACCCGTCTCATAGTTATTTTCCCTCTGTATTTCCTTTTCCTTTTCAGTGGGAAGAATGGGGAGGGTTAGGTCCTTATCATTAGTCATATTTAACCCATTTGGGACTTCTTTCGCTATGCTTGATGTTGCAGCTGAGAGGACCATATCCGGGGTATTGCCTTTGACTAAATCTTCCTCCCCTCCTAGGTGTTCCCTTAAACATAATTCTGGCGTACCCAATATGGTTGTCTCATCGCTGGACCCCCATGATAGCCGCCCGTTACTGATAACCGTCATTGTGTCAGGGGTAGCGTTGGAACCTGAGAAGTCTATAACAGATGGTTCGACACCAGTAAGGGTTCCAGTTGGGATATCGATTATGCCGCTTATGTCCTTTAAATGCTCTCGCCCCTTTTCGAACTCAATTGTTCCTTTAGTTGGAAACAAGCTCGTTATGGCTATCTGTCTTTTGTGCTGGTCCCCAGTTACAACACCTTTTGACAAAACATTTTTGTTAGTAACTTGCTTCCCGCCCTTACCAGTATGCGGTTCTTGTTTTTTCCTGTCATTATCTGTTTTCTTGTTCTGCTCGGGTTGTGCAGACGCGGCAACCGACTGCGCCGTTAAGCGCGTCTTACTCCGAGCACCGCGAGCCGCCATCTGTCCTCCTAGCTGTGCTCTGTATTCTCCGGCGTCTGTGTTGCTAAGCAGCGCCGCTCCTGCGTCGATATTCCCACAGCCAGCGGCAGCCGCCGTCAGTAGGAGCTGCGCGAGAAACTCCCAGCGTCTGCACCGGCCCTCGTCTTGCACGCTCCTCACCAAGGGTCGTCGAGCAGCCGATCTACGGCAGCCTCTGCACCATCCATTCAGCAGAGGCCAACCATCATTTTCTCCGCGCATAGCCAGCGCCGCCTGAAAAAAGAGCCTTGTAGTCACAGGGAATCTCCGGAAGAGACGCGGGGGTGAGTATCGGAGGATCTCACTCAGCCGCCATCTTGCCTCCTAAACCAGGCATTGTTAGTTTTCAGGGGTTGGTTTGGCTGTATTGTTTGTGATGGTGGAATTGCAGTGCTTAATTTGAGCCGGTGGTTTCCGGTGCTCGGCACCAACACTTTATTGTCAACATCGGCACTTATGACAGCTGCAACATGGTGGGGCTGCATGTATAATTTTGAGATGAGCAGAACAGAAATTGTTTATTAATTCAGCATACAGTAGAAGCAACTTATACCTGTCCCCAAGCCATTTTTAAAGCTTTGGGGTCCTGGAATAGTCTGAATTGTAACACTTGTAGGGTGTGTTGGTTACGTTGGCAGTGGCAATGGGTGGTGCAAGCTGCAGAGACCTCCTGACGAGGGCACAGGCACTTATATATTTTTTTACACATTAAGCACTGTGGTATGGTATTGGTGCTGATTGTGGTATTGGTAGAGACACTGATGGCAGTGGTGGCATTGGTAGCGGTGATATTGGTGGTAGTGTCCATACTGGTGGTGGTATTCAGTATGATGGCACTGGTGGCGTCTTTGTGGCGCTAATGGCATTGTTGTAGTGGTACTGATGTTGGGGGTATTGGTAGTAATGCTATTGCCTGTAGTACTGTGGTGTTGTATTAGTAGTAATAGTGGTATTGTGTTGTAGGTGGTGGTATTGGTATTAGAAGCTGCCAAGACAAAAATCTTCCATCTATGCTTGTGCTGTTAGATTTGTCTGTGGCCTTCGATACGATATCTCATCCTAGACTGATATGGAGACTGGAGGAGATAGGTATCCAGGGCCTGGTGCTAGAGTGGTTTAGAAACTATCTGTCTGACCGAACCCAGACCATACATCTAGGAACTTTTCGGTCACGCACCATGATAATCAACAAAGGAGTGCTCCAGGGCTCCTGTTTGAGCACCACACTGTTCAACATATATGTCACTCTTCTTGCAAACATCATAAGAGCCCATGGTTTTACACCTATCTCATATGCGGACGATACCCAACTTCTGTTAGCCTTTGACAAAGACCTGTCCGAGACGAGAAAGCATTTCACCGAAGGCATGAAAGCTATTACAGCCTGGATGGCTGCCAACTTTCTCCAACTAAATGGTGGTAAAACTGAAGTCATGCTTTTCGGTGCAGCTCAATTGTTATGGTCTCCTGAGTGGTGGCCGCCTGAATTAGGATCGCCACCTACTCCAAACTCTTCTGTGAAAAATCTGGGTATAAAACTTGATCAGAAGTTGACCATGAAAGACCAAGTGGCATCCACCACTGGCTCCTGCTTTCATGTTATGAGGCTACTACGAAGAGTCTTTCCAATGCTCCCATTGGCAGTACGCAAGACCCTAGTCCAGGCACTGGTGATTAGCCGCCTGGACTATGGAAATGCTCTCCTGGCTGCGGTCAACGAATCCCTCCTGGACAAGCTCCAGGTAGTTCAAAATACAGCGGCTCGTCTAATTCACAATCTACCAGCGAGATCTGCCTCGGTCCCTTTATTACGTGCACTACACTGGTTGCCAGTGCGGAAGCGTATCACCTTCAAAATCTGTTGCCTAGTGCACAAAGCACTTAATGGTAAGGGACCTACCTACTTGAAGGAAAAACTTATCCTCTGTCGACCTACAAGGTCTTTAAGATCTACGAATAATTCTCTTCTGATTATACCATGCATTAAGAAAACACGCTCAGGTGGCCGTGTTTTTTCTTTCCTAGCGCCCCATCTTTGGAACACACTTCCCCTACACCTACGAGAATGCACTGCCCACTACAATTTTAGGAAATTATTAAAAACTGAATTATTTTAAACTTTTAAGGTCCTCATATTGCATTTTTTATCCTGCTGCGCCGAGATATCCCTTCGGGGATGATTCATGCGCATTATAAAATAAATAAATAAATAAGTGGTACTAGTGGTGGTATTGGTGGCAGCACTGTTGTTATTGATGGTGGTATTGGTGTAGGTGGTACTGGTGGTCCTAATGGTGGTATTGGTATTGCGGTGTGGTATTGGTTGTGTAGGGTATTGGTGGTGGTCTTGATGGTAATATTAGTATGTGTATTAGGCGTATTATTGTTGGTATTAGTGGAGATGATGGCGGTGCGGAACTTGTGAAAGTGGTATTAGTCTACAGAAAGCAAACATTTTTACTGCAGCAGGTATTTTGTAAATACATTTGTTATTGCTTTGAAAATGACTTTGTAATTAGTTTTTTTTAATCATGTTGGACAGCCATGCATTTATGAGATAAATAAACTAATGTGACAAAACGCTTCATGGCTGAGTGTGTTTTCTTCGATGTAAAACCGTCCTCATGCAGAGAAATGCACGCACTCTATATGAGGTGGAAAGAAACACCAAACGGCTAATGCGAGAGAAATACTCCTTTGGGCTGTTCTCAGATGTGATTGAAAATGTCTCAGGTCAATGGCTAAAAGAGGCTGATCCAAAGAAGCCAATGAATTAAGGGGGCTGACCTAAAGCCCACACGATGTATATTGATTGCACCGTCAACCCAGACTTAAATTAAAAAACCGCTACACAACGTGTGCCTTCACATCACTACTTTACACTTGAAATTTCGACATATTAATTTTTTACCTTGCAAACATTGGGAGAATACAGATGCCCTGCTTGTCTGACTTTGCTGCTTGATATACTGCTCAATACACAAAGTAGATGAGATTGTACCACAGCATGCCTTAAAAACCCTTGTCGTGTGTATAGCAAGATAGCTAGTAGAAAAGGAAGTGAAGAAATATGCTTGATATGGTAGATCCCTTTACTTCCTATATCGGTGTAATGCTTTGTATAGTGCACAGGTTTCTAAGCAATTTAAGTTGTAGTAATTATCATCACCTAATGGAAATGGTGCTCAATTTATCAGCCTGAGGTGGGTGAAGGGTCTATGTAGACCCCACCGGCGACCAAACTTGTGAAGATGTGAAGCAAATAGACTAGTTCGCACAAATGGCAGGTATGATGACACGTTCCTAAACTGACTGAAGCATGATTTGTCTACTATTAATAAAATGAGGATCAAACTGATTAATTTAATAAAAGAACACATTTTCATCTCCGCAAGTACCATGTCACTCTTATTCAACCACCAGGAACCATTCTAATTTTCAAGGACCGAGATCAGTGAAAGGCTACATCGTGGGGGATGGGAAGGAAACGAAACATTAACAAATTAGTTACCAAGTATTCACATTGTCCTGACAATTATTTGGAATCCAAACGTTGAAAAAGGCCCTCACCTACAACGCATGGAATATTCACAAGTCCCTTGGCAATGTGGTTTGGAGGGGGTTACGGTGTTCCAAAGAAACAATTAAAATTCTCAAAGTATGGACCAAGTATAAGGTGCTGAAACTGCTTGTTGAACAATGACTGAGGCTACAAAAACCACGCATCATATGGAGGAAGATTGGCGGGCAACATGGTAGCAGCTTTGAACTAGAGCTGCAGCCTGGTCTTGACAAGACCTGTACAATCCTTCTTCACGTACACTGCAGCACCGTTGGCTCTTCAGGTAGAGGGCTACAGAGGAGGCAACAAGTGATCAAAGCCATCTCCAGAGTGCGGCAGAGGCTGTGATGGAGACACCGCAGCTTACTGCACTTTGATGGAGAAGTGCTGTCACTGAGCGTCCTAATAGGCGAGGGATCCCTCCCTGAAGGGATAGTGAGTGGTGCTGGCTTCCACCTTAGGCCCCCGCAAAATAGGGAGGGTGCACCCTGAGGACCCGGGAGATGGACACAAACTGTGGCCCCGGTGGTGGTGGCATTGGGGCAGCTGAACTTTGCATGTGGCAACAGGGCCATGGGAGAGGCCACGCTGCATAACAGAATTGACAGTGTTTGGACTTCGGCAGCGTCAATCTGGCCTGATAAAAGGGACTCCATAGAGCGGTTAGGTCTGGAGTTGCCCCCATCCTATGCCATCTCTTCAGTGCTGCATTTGTTGTATGAGACCTGCCCCTCTGAAGCTGGCCACGGTGGGGGAGTGGAGGGCACCAAGTACCTGCGCTGAGGGCTCTAGAACTGTAGATGATGTGGATTTACATGGCCTCCCCTAGGTGCAGACAAAATTGCTCCAGGAAATACAGATGGTTCCATGGCATTTACCCTTAACACAAGAACTACCAGAACGATTGTGATGTAGTTCTGCTGCACTCTGTATAGTTCCCACAAACAGTAGGTGCTCACTCTTAGGGCCAATCATCCAAAAGACCCCAAAAATTTAAAAATTGTAGGACAAAACTCATATATGTGAGTCCAAAGTAAAGAATTCTCATACGGGAAAGATATCCCTCCATCAAGGAAATAGACAGCGTTACAAAAACATTGCAGCACAATTTTCAGTAAAAGTCTAATGTGTGATGTCTTGTTCCTGTAATGAAATGTTTTTGTAAATATGCCTGTTTACTGTTTGGAAGGATATCTTTCCCATATGAGAATTCTTTACTTTGCACTCAAATATATGAGTGTGCTTCTCGCTTTTGTCTTACATGGCATTTACCAGTGGCAGCGTTCGGAACTGAGAGGAAACTGTTGACCGGGCTTGCCACCCACCATACCATAGGGGAGTGCCCCCCACCCATACACAGAGCGAAACACTGGTCTGAATTTCTCCTCTGTTCTCCAAATGGTATGGAGTTGAGTGGTGGGCATGGGCTCTGTTGATTCGCGTACATTGTACTCACAGTATGCCCCCTATCTGATTCTTGTCAAGGCCCTGATGAGATGGACATTGCCTGGCCCTGTGCTGATTCCCAACTGTGGAGCACTGATATGTCATATTGCTTAGGAGACTGTAGCGATGTATTGCTCCCTAATAAGCCAGGAAATCACACTTGTTACATGTAGACTGCCTGCAAGGGTAACTACTCCTGCAAAATGGTGAAAGAAACTCACCCCATGACGTCAGCAGGTCTGTACCGGTAAATATCCACAAACCTCTACAAAGGAAGAGGAACCCCCCCAAGATGAAGGTCGTACCACAGGCCCGAGGCCTATACAGGTGCTGTATCAAACTCTAAAACTATTGGCCATCCTGCAGGAAATTGAAAGCATTTGCCAGGTGCTCTAAACACACATCGGAGAGGTTTGGTCCGGTGTGATTCTGTCCAGGATGCGAGATTAGAGATCATCACCTTGACATCCTCTATCAAAGATTCTGCTGCAGAAGAGAACAGAAGATGCAGAGGCCTGATCCCACATGTTCAAAACTTGGATCCCTTCCACTAAGCTGTCCTCTTGCTTTGTCATGGCAAGCGCTCACCAGGCGCTAGTACAATGGTCCCCGCCCGGTGCTCCACCATGCCCATTCACCGCCAGGATCCTTCATTACAAGAACTGGGATGTTCTCCTACCGGAAGCACGCAAGTAACAAATCATCCTCTTTAATGGCAATAGGAACAGCAGAAATCCTTTGAAAGCATAAAACGAATATTGAGGGCCATGCCCTTGGACTACCAGCTCCTATATCTGGAAAAACTCAAAGTGAAATTGCAGTCTAAATCCTACTTTTTTGTTACCTCGGAGGCTGCGTGGGACTGGGCTCAACTGAGAGTGCTGAAAGACACCCAACAAGCTGGACAAGGCCAAAGCAAAGAGCCAATAGAATCCAAATGGCATAAAAAAGTAGAGAAAGAGACACAGACAATGAGGTGGGTCAGAAGGCAACAAGGGGATGATGAGATCGGACCGTGGCATACATTTTGACTCGGCAGAGAATACATAAGCAGTGAGCCCTCCTTCCCGACCATTCAAGGTATGAAAGTAGTTACCTGTGCGTAAAGGAGATGGTGGCTGTGTGTGATGAGAGAAGTTACACCTCCCCTATCTAATGGAGGGGCCGTCAGCCTTTTGCTCCGGCTTTCATGACTGGTACTATGCTTCTCCCTTATAGACAAGAGAGTGAGCTGACTCCTGTAGGCATAGGCGACTAGCCTAGGTGACAGTAAGTAGTTTGGAGCTTGTCAGCTCATGGTTTGCTGGAATGATAGCATGTCTGGTGGCGTGAATGCTCCATATCCGGAGAATTAAATTTCTGCATGCATGTGAAGTATGAGTCTGAAACCTCTGGGTGGGGGTATAGGGGTAATGTAGAAAGGCCCTTGAGATCCTACCTCTGTTTGCAAGAACAGCATAATTACTGGGATGATTTAAGTTGAACCTTTGGGATGGTGGAAAATATGAGCCCAATAAGGAGCAGGCCACGTTGGCAGGTCTCTCCCATACCTCAACGGACAGATGCTTTGAGTTTTACAAGTGTTGGATGCGTGAAGGGTACAGTTAGGATTGAGTTTATGGTTATGTTGTTGTTTAAAATAAGCATGTTTTTCATTATGCTACTCCATCCCACATGTATAAATTAGAAAAGACACTAATATGTATTGACATAATAATCAGCATCTATCAGATTACCATGATGAGAATAATCTTCTTCATTATTCTCAATTGGGCTTCCGACCTCACCTCAGCATGTAGTCAGCCCTTCTCGTAGTGTCAGAAGTACTCTTGATCAAGGCAGCACAGCTGTTAACATCCTGCTTAACTTGAGTGCCGCGTTTGACACTTTGCCTCATTCTATTCTATTCTAGTGGTATTGTATAGCACATGGCTACTCGGAGGCCTCCCAGCGCTGCCATAGACATTGTAGATGGTCAAAAATGGAAACTACGGGGAGTTTCAGTCACAAAAAAAGCCAGGTGTTTAAAGCTTTGAGAAGGGAAGTTCATGCTCCAGTAGGTGTAGTTCCAGTGGTAGACTGTTCCAAAGTCTGGGTGCCAGAAAGGAAGAGGATCGGCCACCCCAGCGGGATCTGTGAATCCGGGGGACCTTCAGTAGGTGGGTTGAAGAAGATATGAGGACTCTCCGAGGAAGATATGTGGAGGCTAAAGATCTTAACAAAGAGGGGCCCTTACCATTGATTGCCCTGTGCATGACGCAAAGGGTCTTGAACTGCACTTGGCGTTCCACTGAAAGCTCGTGTAGATCTCTCAGAGCCTTGGTGGCCGATTGATGTTTAGGAATGTTCATCGGGAGCTGTGTAGCAGCATTCTGCATAGTCTGTAGCCTCCTGACAACATAGCGGTGTGAACCAGAAACAGGGCATTCCCATAGTCAAGACAGGATAACACAAGGGACTGAACAAATGCTCTTCTGTTAGGCAAACTCCTTGACAGTTGAATTAACTGCAAGGCTTTGGCTTGGTTGGACTCATTTTTGCAAAGAAGATGTTTCCATGTCTATGAGAAGCCTTTTTATTGTAACACTCTCCCACTGGCCTGTGAGGCTCCACAGGAAACGTCGTTAAGTCCAACCTTTTTAGGTCTCACCTAGGCAGCACTTGTGCTGTCTCTTTGAGACGTGTTGTATTCAGAATATGGGCTTAAAGCTCCACCCATGTAATAGTATTTGGCTCCTTTAACTGTCTTTTGGAAATGCTTTTTATTCTTTGGCTAATTTCTTTAGTAGCCCTTCTTTGGTCCCTCCTTTTCTACTCATGTAAACTCCCATAAGGACTGTCCCTGCTACATGTGGCAATACTCTGTAGTTTTAATCACAGTTTCTCAGCACTCTTTTGTTAACAATTTGGTCATCGTAACTCATGTTCCAGGCACAAAAGCTACATACTTCCACGACTGCTCTACCCCGACAAGTTGTTCCTGTAATTAAAGTGGTGTTTTTCATTTGCTTCTGTTCCTTCACATGCACTGCTTAGTAAGAGTGCTGCATTTAAAAAATATATATATTTACAGCCCTCCAAGCCACACTTTCACAATGACGACCACTCGCCTTTCTTTCTGTGCAGCTCAACGTATTCAAATTCCAAAACATTATGTGCTTAATTGTGGCAGCCCCCCATGCCGCGCTTTCACTTTCACATTGATGGCCAGACGCCTTTCTTTCTGTACGGCTCGCCGTATTCAACTTGCAAAACATTGGGGTCGATTCCAATGTCGGCCGGAAGCGCACCTAACAGTATTCGTCCGGAAAAAATACCAGCCGAACGCGTGTTTTCCGACCGACTCGAACACTCTACCGAACGAACAAGTACGATGCGCATAACAGCCCAGATTCCGAGCGAGCCGTACTTACCCATTCCAGCTCCTGTTCCCCGCCCGAGCCGGATCCGTAAACGCCGAATCGAGTCGCACGGAAACAAATACACAGCACCTTCCGGCCGGACTAGTACGATGCGTCTTCCGTACGCGCCGAACTCGTCGCTACGTCCGGCACGTTTGAGCATCCGGGAGAGCTGCACATAAGCTCCGATTCGCTCCACAAGACGATCCACGGCGACGAGACGAACAAGCCAGCGACGAGTACGAGTCGAAGCCACGAGAAACCCGAACGAGACGACCCATCCATGAATCCCATCGCGCTGGTCCTACCAATACTCTACATCTATTACCGGGACCGGTACGGACGCGTACGGCGTAGACGGTAAGTCAAACACACACAACACAAACAAACGACACGTACCCGAAATATGTCACACACACATAGGGATGCACAAATGACGTACACTAGCAACAGCAGAACCATAGGGGCGGGATGGCCATCACCAATGCCATACACACCCATAGGGGGATGGATGCCTGCCACTACTGCCATCCCCACTCATGGGGGGCTGGATGCCTACCACTACTACCATCCCCACTCATGGGGGGCTGGATGCCTACCACTACTACCATCCCCACTCATGGGGGGCTGGATGCCTGTCACTACTGCTATCGCCACCCATAGGGGGCTGGATGGCTGTCACTACTACCATCCCCACTCACGGGGGGCTGGATGCCTACCACTACTACCATCCCCACTCATGGGGGGCTGGATGCCTGTCACTACTGCCATCCCCACCCATAGGGGGCTGGATGGCTGTCACTACTACCATCCCCACTCATGGGGGTCTGGATGCCTGTCACTACTGCCATCCCCACCCATAGGGGGCTGGATGGCTGTCACTACTACCATCCCCACTCATGGGGGTCTGGATGCCTACCACTACTACCATCCCCACTCAATGGGGTCTGGATGCCTACCACTACTACCATCCCCACTCATGGGGGTCTGGATGCCTACCACTACTACCATCCCCACTCATGGGGGGCTGGATGCCTACCACTACTACCATCCCCACCACTACTACCATCCCCACTCATGGGGGGCTGGATGCCTACCACTACTACCATCCCCACTCATGGGGGTCTGGATGCCTACCACTACTACCATCCCCACTCATGGGGGGCTGGATGCCTGTCACCACAACCACCCCTACTCATAGGACGGGTAATGCATGACACAACTAGCATACTCCCACATAAGGACTGTCTGTAAATTACATCCCACCCCCAACACCATGACAAGCGTGTGTGGTCTGTGTCAAATGCATACAACACTGAACATGACATTGAACATACAATGTGACCCCCTAACACATGTGTCACACATAATTGTGTGTGTGGCCTACACAATGCAAGCAGACCATGACCACTGTGGCAATGTGGCCCAAAGCCCCATCACCACAGTGCCCAAAGGTAAGTGTGTGCTCCATAGCTGAAGCACATTTTGAACAGTGTGGCAATGGGGCCCAAAGCCCCATCACCACAGTGCCCAAAAGGTAAGTGTAGTCCTGGTAAAAGCTGCAAAAACAAAACTGCAGGGATTATTCCTGGCCACACAACACCAAACACTACAGTGGCATTGTAGTGCTTGTGTCCCATAGCAACATAGATTGTGTGAGGCAAGCAGTGCAGTGCCAATGACACATCGTTCTGGCCATGTGCACACAAACATCAGCCATGGGGGCCCACATTGTCTACATTCACAAATAACACAATGACAGAAGTGAGCATCATAATGCAGACCCACATATCTGCACCAATGGACACACAAATGTAGATATCCTGTGGAGACTGTAGATGTCAGGTGAACAAATACCATACCATGGCAGCAATGGGACATACTAACCATGATCAATGTGCTGACTGATGACCTAGCAGTCCCAGGGCCAGCAGGGGAAAGCCAACAAACAACATACTTCCAATGGCAAACTAAAGATATGCCAATGCAGTGGTGCAAATGCACAAACACAAACAGGCAGACTCACACTGCATATCATACACTGTTAAGAACAAAACACAATCATGAACATTCTGCGCCATCTTGTCTGATGAAAGTTCCTACGTGCACATAAACTATAGTCATTCTGATTTACCACAGCCATTTTGTACTCTGTTGGTCACCTTCATTTCACCCTGTCCTCTAGCAGCCTTTTGACTCTCTGACCAAACCTGATATGTGTGCTGGGGGCTATAAACTATTTCCACGACAAACATCAACATCACCTGCTGCCTCAAACTCGTCTTTCCTCTCATCCCTGCACAAACGGGTTACAAATACCAAACAGACTCTTGCAAACATGGTTTATTGCACTGCACACAGCAAGACTGGTTTTTTGCCAACAATGGGACCTGTTCTTATCAACAGAACGGACTCTTAGATCTGGCCGGTCTCACTAGTTTTTAGACCCTGAAGCAAGGTCCAGCTGCAATTAAATTGTCTGTTTTTGACCTGGGTGGGAGGAGAGTTAATGTTGGGCTTGTGTAACCATGTTGATAAAACAATGTCAGGCTTGTGTGACAACCTGCCCGGGCGGAGACTCCAAGCTTGTAACCATGATAAAAGAAACAAATACATTGTGTAAAACTGTATAAAAGGAAGAGTCAGAAGCATTGCAAGTAGAACACCTCCCTGAAGACATCCTGGTGTCAGCAGTTGACGTGGTCTCCTCTAAGAGTAATAAACCTTTTTCTTGCCTTCCAGCTTCCAGCGCCTGCCTCGTTATTTTAGATAGTGAATCCAAAGTGGATTAAAGGTGACTTTGCGCCGGGCAGCATTGAGGATCCCAGGAGACTCGCTGCTTTTCACAACACAACAGGTGAGGGGGTTGTGTGCCAGTGTCCCCAGGCAAACACACAACACATGAGGAGGCCAGATTCACTAATACACAGATGTCAACACAGTCACATACAAAAGTAACTCATGGATTGGATTCCCTATGTGGGCAAACAGGCATTGTGAGATGAGAGGGAGCCCAAATTACACATGTCACACAAGCTTGTAGGAACAGCAACAAACACAGCAAGAGACAGAACCACCACAGCACTCCCCCAGGGACCCCACATTGTGGTGACACTAGCCTGCATGACAATCACACTGTGATGACAAAGGTAGATGTCATCCACACTGTGAACCACAGCCATGTGTCCTGAGCAACAAACTACCATCACACCTATACAAGCACAAAGCACTCAGCATGGCCTGCCAGCCAAGGAAAATATGGAGGTAGTGCCCCAGCCGTGCAACAACTCACATTTGCACACACTCAACGCCACACACCTTGAACTCTACCAATGTGCAGCAGTGAAGCTCACATGGACTGCTGACATTGCACATGCACCCATGACAATCCCAGGGGTGGTGGGGGAAATAAGGTGCAGAAACACATCACACATGGCCAGTCAACAATACTTGTGAATGTCTGACACACTGCACAGTATGCCGTACATGGGCAT
Organism: Calotriton arnoldi; assembly: GCA_963921515.1. Lineage (NCBI taxonomy): Eukaryota > Metazoa > Chordata > Amphibia > Caudata > Salamandridae > Calotriton > Calotriton arnoldi. The sequence continues at coordinate 370,982 of CAWUFW010010823.1, read as the reverse complement.
GACGTGAAATCCACCCCAAACAATGGGATCCTGGCCATAGTCACACACCAATGAAGAAGCCAAGCTGACCCACAAAGGACACACATAGACAACTCCCAACATTGCAGCTCTGACCCTGAGGAGTGGCAGCAGTCACACACACAACGTGTCACAATCACTGAAAGTATATACAAACAGAAAATCACATTACTCGTGTAACCAACAAGTGCCAAGAGGAATCCTGACTGTGTCCCATCTGCGTTTGCCCACATCCCCAGCCCTGACAACAAAGACAACTAGGGATGACAACCTCATGAACATTAGTTTGCCACGCACCCACATCCCGGAGAAACCAGGTCCAAGATGCTGGATGAACACAGAACAACTCAGCAAGCATCACAAACAGGAACATCCGTAGGGACACAGCCTGTGTAGGAAAAGGAGAAGGGAACACGCACAGACATGCCTACACAACACGGGCACAGCCTATATCACGGAATCACGCACTGCCATGAGGGCACTCCACTCCTGTGGAAGGTCAGCTGTGCCAAACCTTGTCTGTGCACGACTCAAACATGTCAGCAGAACACTCGGTCAGTGAGTCAACAACTACAACACACTGAAGGCTCTGCTCATATCAGCCTGGGCACGGGAGTGTCACGTCAGTCATCTGCATACACCCAAGACACGGGTCAAGCAACTTGCACTGTGTACACAGATGAGTCCTCCAAATTTGATGTGCTAAACTGCATGTCCATTGGAGACGGGCACACAGTCAAGGTACTAGGAACATTGGACAGTGGTAAGCCCACCAGATGTGCATCAGTGTAGGACAAAGATGGTAATCTACAAATGCTAAACGTACATCCCTGTGTCAAATGCTGAACATTACACCCTCACACTACAGCAAAGGATGCTATAGATCCAGACTAGATTAGGACACATATCCCATGGACCACATGGAGCCCATCACAGCAAAACTTCATTTACCTGATCTGAACACTATTACAACAGAAAATGCATGATTCTACACATCTACATCATGTACCTCCAAAGATTAACCACAAGTAAACAAAAAGAGGCTTTATTCAGCAAGTGTGCAACTCAAATCAAAAGTCCAAAATAAACTAAGGCCAATGGCCAGTCCAAATATACAGTCCCAACAGGGTGATGTGTGACAACTTGTCAACAATTGCTTGCCTGCACAGGTACGGACAGGGGACATCCCCCTTGGAGGGGCATACGAGGGGCAGGCCAGGCACCGCAGGGACAGGATCAGGGTATGCCAGAAGGAGGCAGTGAAGGGGAGGTGGGTGCAGGAGTGTCACCGGCAACTGCAGTGGAGGTGTCTGACTCAGGGGGCTGGCACCACCGCAGGGCTCAAGTCAGATGGTGTTGGTGCTGCAACCACTGCAGTGGGCTGGTCAGATGGAGTGGACTGGGTCCCCAATGCAGTGCCCGAGTCAGACGGGGTGGTTGTGGACTCCACCGCAGTGCATGACTCCAAGGTAGTGGAAGGGGGGCAGAAGAGCAGGGCAGGACAGAGGGGGGACACGGTCTCCACACCAGTGGCACAAACAGGCAGAGCGTCTGGTTTGGGGGTGGAAGAGCAAGTGGCAGGGGGGAGGGCCTACGCAGTTTGGGGATGCGGTATCGGTGTGTGGGGAACCTGGGGCAGGGTGTGGCGGTGGAACCTGTGGAGTGGTGGCCTGGGGGATGGAGGTGAGAGACTGGGTGGTTGACTTGCAGGGCGGTGGCGGGGTCTTGCTCTTCTGGGACCGGGGGACTTGCGGGTGGGGGCTCACTCTGCCTGCACCTGGGGGAGGGTGTCCGGGGGCGAGGGGCACTCCCTCTGTGTGGGTGGACTTCCTCTTCCCCGGTATGCTGGATCAGCGGGATTGGAGGGGAAGAGGCCGAGGTCACTGAGGAAGAGCTGCTGATCAGGTGGGGTTGCAGGTGAGGCAAGGGAAGGGGTCTTGGAGGGAGAGGATCTTGAGGATTGCGGAGTGACTGTGGTTGCCTGTGTGTGTGTGTGTTCCCCATCCCCTGTGTCTGTGGTATCAGTCCCCTGAGGATGCTTGTGTGCACGTCTTGCCTTTCTCTTGGGTGTGTCTGTGCTGCTCGTGTCTGTGTGTTTGGGTGACTGTGCAGGTGTGCATGTGCTTTGGACAGGTAGGGGGCAGGAAGTGTGGATGGGGCAGAGGTGGGAGGGGTGAGGGACTGTTGGAGGAGGGACACTGCTGCCGTCAAGGAGGAGTCCATGGACTTATTGCTCCTCTGTAGGGCAGACATACCCGTCGAGATGCCCTCCATGAACGACACCAGCTGTGTCAACAGAGTGGTGTGTGCATGGAGGACACTCAGCATTGCTGTCTGCCCTACATGGAGCTGCCGAAGGAGGTACACAGACTCCTCACTCAGGGTAGCAAGGGACACAGGGGCAGGGGGTGCGGTGCCTAGCACGAAGGAGACACGCTCCCGAGTACGGGAGCTTCCACGGACCTCAGGAATGGGAGCCAATGGGAGGGCGGTGGTGGTGGTGGCGGGGCCAGACAGACCCGCCTCCACAAGGGAGTCATCCTCCGAGCTGCTGTGGTCCTCAGCTGAGGTGGATGGTGCTGAGGACTCCTCGGTATGGCTCCCCTCGCCCTCCGTGCCACTGGGTCCCTCTGACCACTCTTCCGATGCTGACCCAGTCTGGTTCCGCTGCTCCTCCTGGTCCATGGAGCTGTCCCCTCCTGTGGCCGTGGATGTATCTGCAAACAATTAGGGAAACAGACAAACATCAGTCACCTGCACTGACCGCACACACCACAGTAAGTACAGCACATTACAGAGCAAGCCCTGGCATCCTTAGTTGAACATTGCCTAAAGTCCCCACACAGATTCGGGGAAGCCAATTGTCAGTCTGATGGTCAACCATGGGACTCACACCCCTCCTGCCCTTGCACCCATCTGTCTGGTGCCTGTCTGATGGTAAGACCCCAGTGCGGACACATGCACCACCTACACAGTAGTTGGACATTGCAGGGAACATGGTGAAGTATGTGAACATGCACACATCACATCTCTTGCCACTGAGTCAGTGCAGGTGTCCGGATAAAGGGATGGCCAGAGTCTAAATAGAAATGCATGTGATGCATACCAGCACCAGACACCATGATGCACCCATGTCCGGATAGTCAATGCCACAATGGGGTGCATGTTGCACATGTCACTCCCCTGCAGGATCAGTCTCAGGAAGTTTAATGCCATGACACAGGAATGCGTGCAAAGTCATACATTACTGTCTCAAGTCACATGGCCATGGCAGCCAGCCAACAACAGTCTGCACTGTGTCACAATCCGAGGGCATGGGGAATGCAAGTTATGTGACTGACAAGTGCACATGTCCATCCCCCAAATACCACATCATCTGTACTACTATTTGTCCACGTCATACCAACTGGACATATGGGGGACATGAAACACAACTCTCTGAACATGAGCACCTCACAGTGTGCTGTGAATGACAATACAGCTGCCTGAAAGTCACAGTTGCAAACACCTGTGTGCACAGTCAAGTGATCAGACACCTATAAGTCACAGAAGTATCGTCTATCATGGTCACATCTCAGATGGCATGCTGAGCCCTAACCGATAAACATACCAGTAGTCCTGACAACGAAGACACAGCACAATGAGACAGAGGCAGACACCTGAGGGTACATTTCACTGATCACAACATGCCAGATGATACACGGGAGTGGGAGTACAGAGTGTATTGCATGCCCTGGAGTAGGCATGACTGTCCAGCTCCACCTGTAAGAGGGATGAGTCCTGGACAGTAGGCAGGTGCCTAAGCATGTGTGACACACTGGATACACATACTCCTGAGGCCCAAACATTGTTCCCACCAGCAGCATGGGTGTGTGCCAAATTCCCCAGGGACATGTGGTGAGTCAGAGCAGCAAGCGGACCACATATCAAAGTTACACCCAGATTACATGTCAGAACTTAGGCATTGTGTAAGCAATTGAGCCACCCATGAATCGCACAACATAGTCACAGGAACAAATGCTGTCCCCCACCTTGAGCAAAGCAAAATGCAATGACACAGTCCCCAAATGACACAATTTCCTGACTATAAGGGCCACACATATGCGTATCAGAGGAGAAGTGGGCATGTCACAAATGAGGGACATGGGTCCTGGACCACATGACTGATGTACTGTGGAAGTTTAACCAGGCCAGAGGAGGGCACATAGCATGTCAGACAAAGTGCACAGTGCAGTCATGGACTCACCCCCTCCTTGCTGCTGTCTGTCCTTCAGCTGCCCATCCAGGTCAGGGAAGACCACTGCCAGGATCCGGAGCATGTGGGGGTCAGGGTCCGGTGTCCGCCCCTCCTGCGAGGAGGCGACAGCTTCAGCTGGACCCTTGCGATCCTCCGGGTCCAGCCACGAAGGTCCTGCCACCTCTTCTGGCAGTTGCGGATCCTGCGCCTGTAGACCCCCACGGATCTTACTTTCCGGGCGATGGTCAGCCAAATTTCCTGATTCTGGTGGGCATCAACCTGTGAGGATGACAAAGTGAAAAGGCCATTACTACACATGCAACATATACGTGCATCACACAGTTGGATATACATGTCTCAATCACAGGGGCATATGATGTACACAGGCAGTCCAACAATGGCTATGAACAGTTTGCCAGCAGTCACTACATGGTATCATTGCATGGGAAGTAAACCTAGTTGGAATGCACTGTTACTGCACTGTACCAGTTCAGTGCATGTAACTACACACTTTGGGGTGTGACAACTACTCAGTGGGCATGCTAGCCCGTGGTGTGCACACTGAAAGTCCTGCTAGTCAGACAACATGCACAATTAGTGAGGCAGTGGACAGCACACTCACCTGCTCCCCTGGTTTCCCATACAGCTTGCTGTACTGTGGAAGGAGGCTGTCCAGCAGGGCCTGGTTCTCCTCAAGGCTGAAGGCTGGGGCTCTTTCCACAGTACGTGCCATTGCAGGAGCCAGAGGATGCATAAACAGCAGCAGTGTTGGTGGCAGATGTCGTCCTGGAGCATGTAGTGCAGGCAAGTGAGCTCTCAGGGGAACAGCCAGCGTTATATGTGTGCTGCAGAGGCAGATACTGTCCCATGTGTCCAAAGTGATAGGTCCAAGTCGTTTGCATCTTCTGAATCTGACCAATCCATGGAATAGCAGCACTAATACACGCCCACAGCATCCTTCAAATCTTCAACTTCATGACACCCATGATTTTGCAACATTGTTGTGGCTGGCCAACTGAATTCACTGCATCAGACTCGTTGGAGCTTCGAAACGCGTCCGTTGCCATGCCAGGCCCCAGCCAATGTGTGCGCACCGTTCTGTCCACTGCTGTACAACGCGTATTTCGGGATACAACGCGTACCCGCACACATCATATGCAATGGGCCGGCCGGGCACACCGATCGTTCCATTGCTGTTCAACGCGTACCCGGGATACAACGCGTACCCGCTCACATCATATGCAAGGGGCCGGCCGGGCACACCGATCGGTCCATTGCTGCACAACGCGTACCCGGGATACAACGCGTACCCGCTCACATCATATGCAATGGGCCGGCCGGGCACACTGATCGGTCCATTGCTGTTCAACGCGTACCCGGGATACAACGCGTACCCGCTCACATCATATGCAATGGGCCGGCCGGGCACACCGATCGGTCCATTGCTCTACAACGCGTCCCCGCTCACATCCAATGCAATGGGCCGTGCGGGCACACCGATCGGTCCATTGCTGTACAACGCGTACCCGGGATACAACGCGTACCCGCTCACATCATATGCAATGGGCCGGCCGGGCACACCGATCGGTCCATTGCTCTACAACACGTACCCGGGATACAACGCGTACCCGCTCACATCCAATGCAATGGACCGTGCGGGCACACCGATCGGTCCATTGCTCTACAACGCGTCCCTGGACAGGTCACACGCATATGTCACCATGCTAGTCACTGGTGAACCTATGCCAGCCACATATACTTTCCAGGGACTCTGGGGCACACCTACAACACCACACCCAGTCCACACTGTATCTAAGGCATGTGTGGCAGCATAACCTTATCTGTGTATGTGGGTGAACATGTGGTTTTTGGGGTGGCACTTGGGGGCAGACACACCCAGGCTGTGCACGTGTTCACGGGGACAGGGTCCTTTGTGTGTTGTGCACCTGACCACTGTGGTGTGCAACTGTTCATTTTGGAGCATGTGTCATGGTCACATTTCCAGGTTGTGTATGTGTATGACATGTCACATACCCACATGTGGGAAGGCATGTACGTCACAGGGTGGCCCATTGCCACAATAGTGATGTCCCTCCGCAGTCTGTGTGCATGTTGTGTTTCACATGTCTCTGACTCCATGTGCACAATGGGAGACAGTCTCCACATCCACGTGGTTTGTGCATGAACTTTGATGTTGTGTGTGTGTCACAGACGTCCATGTCTGACCTGCAGAGTCTACAGGGGCCACTACCTGTGGTGTCATGTTTGTTTTTCTGACGTGTACATGATACGCCATGTCATGCCAGTGTCCATGTGGCAAGTCAGGGTCCCTGGGAATCTACCTGTCAATGAGCTGTGATGCCTGTGGAGCATCTGTCCAGACATGTCACTGTGGTATGTGTGTGGAACGTGAGAGCAGTAAATGGGTACTGTGACACAGCCTAATGGTTTCCCATAGCACACCCTGGAACCTGTTGTCAACACTTGTTGAACAGAGATGTTAGATGATGTCCATGTAGGTGCCATATATGTCCAAACAGAACGACACACACATCAAGTACTTGTGTTTGTTAATGATGTATCATGTGAAATTGAGTATGGTGAACGGCACATAGGTGGGGTGACTGAAAATCTTGCTTTCTTCACCTATGCACTGCAGGGCTCCTGCTGTCCATCGACCATTCCCAGACCTGGCAACGATGGTGGAACGTGACAGCATCCGATGGTACCGGTTCACCAGGCAGCTGATTGAGGATTTGGCAGTGCGGTTGGACCCACATTTGCAGCCTGGCCGTCCGTATCCTACAGCGCTGACCCCCATGGTGAAGGTGATGGCAGCCCTACACTTCTTTGCCACCGGTACCTTTCAACACACTGTGGCGACTGCCGGTGGGATGTCACAGACTATGTTCAGCCGTGTGCTACGCGATGTTTTGGGGGCAATGTTGAGATACCTGAACCAGTACATCTATTTTCCAACACGTCAACGACTCACTGACATCAAGAGTGACTTCTATGCCCTGGGGAGGATGCCACATGTAATTGGCTCCATTGATGGGACACATGTGGCTTTGATACCACCACAGGCACATGAGCAGGCATACCGGAACCGTAAACATTACCATTCGATCAATGCTCTGGTGGTATGTCTTGCAGATATGACCATCACACACATGTGTGTGCCCGTTTCCCCGGTTCGGCACACGATGCCTACGTGATGAGGAGTAGTCGCATCCCGAGGATGATGTCACAGATGCCAAACCAGGTTGCCTGGCTTGTTGGTGTGTACTGACTTTGTACCATTGTGTGTGTTCTGCTATGTTGTTTTCCGCACACATTTTCAAATCGGCTAATGTGCAATTGTCTGTCTAAGGTGACTCGGGATACCCCAACATGCCGTGGTTGCTGACACCCCTCAGGAACCCTGTGACACCAGCCCAGATGCGCTACAATGAGGCACATGGTCGGACGAGGAGGGTGATTGAGCGGACCTTTGGTCTCCTGAAGAGCCGCTTCCGCTGCCTGGACAAGACAGGAGGGGCCCTCCCATATGCCCCAGCAAAGGTGTGCAAGATTGTCATCGTCTGCTGCATGCTACACAACCTGGCAGTGCGGAAGGAGTTGCCTCTCATCCTGGATGACGATGACCAACGTCCGCCACCTGTGGAAGATCCTGGCCTGGGTCACGATGCCAGTGAAGAAGATGATGGTGATGTCCGCACACAGCTCATCACCAACTTCTTTAGCTGAATGTGAGTCTCCAGAGGGTTGTAATGTCAATGATTTGAGTTTGCATGATATGTGTGTGTGGTGCTCTGGTGCTGTTTGAGTGTGGCCATGTGCTACTTGACTGGATGCGTGCAGCGATGTGTCCTTGCAGGTGGTCTGTACTGCCCAACAGTGTTGACATGCTAACTTGGTTTTGTGTAGTTATCTCGTGACATGTATTAGACATGAGTATTGCCGTTCTGTGCTGTTCTTCAGTGGTTTTGACTGTGTGTCATGTCTGTCCTTCACAGGGTGCTGCCGGAGTTGTTTGATCAACTTGGATCCCACGAATCCATGATTCAACTTCCAAGGTGGAAGCAGTCGTTTCCCTACAGGTGATGTGCCACACACCCCTGGACTTTCTATCTTCTGGACTTTTTGACTTTGTGGCCACAGCCAGGTTGGATTAGCTAGCATTTGTAGTGGAAACAACATGTTGCAAATGTGTAATAAACCTGTGCTTCACTTTGGGATGTGCGTTGTCTGTAGTCACACATCTGACTGACATTTGCTTACTGCACCTGTAGTCTAGTTGACACAGACTGTGAATAGGTGGCGTGTCTGTGCATTCCACTGTATTTAGTTGCAACATCAGTATAGGTGATGAGTCTGATGGCCCTGGTGTGTATGTTTTGTGTGGCCCTAGTGTTGTGTCTCCCTCATATGTGTCACGTCGCCATGACTGACATGACGGTGTTGGACTTGCTGTAGCAGTTAGCATGCACAGTGTCATTTTTCTGATCACCATCTCCATGACAGAGAGCACGTTGGAATCACAACAGAGGCAGATATGGTGTATTTGTGAGTTTATTTACATACAGGTGTGAGGATGGTGCACAGGATGGTGGGTGCTGTACATAGAAATTGGAATCCAAAGTTCCCATGTGATTCGGAAGTCTTGGTAGCTGAAATGTCCAGAGTAAAGTCCACAGTCATCTGATGAATTTGGCCAACTATAGCTCCCCATGTCATGTGGAGAGTTGGGTTGGCTTCGACAGGGCGTGCAGTTTGCACACAGAGGAAAAGTTCCAGAACAGGTGTTGGCTTCCTGGGGGATGTAGATGGCCATCGGCCTCTCAGTTTGGCCTCCTCGGACGGCCCCTCTTCTTGGGGGGGACCCTCAGGTGCAGGCTGCGGCGGTGCAGGGGACTCTCTGCCAGAGTCCTCCTCCCTCCCTGTGGCATTTGCAGTTGTTTCAGCAGCAGATGTTGTGGGCACACAGGGAGGTGAGGCCATGTTGGTGCTGATCTGGCGGAGGCATGTCAGTATGTCCCTATGCACCGCTGTCAGTTGTTCCAATGTGTCCCAGTTGGACTCCATGCCAGACATGTGTGTCTCGACATGTGACATGTGTGTCTCGACATGTGACTTGTGTGTCTCGACACGGGACATGTGGGAGTCCAAGCGGGCATGATGGGCAGCCTGCTGCTGTTGTATGTCCTTGAGGATCCCCACTACCTGGCTGACCTCTCCGGTGCTAGTCTGGTACGCATCCGCGATGCGTGCCAGTTGTGGGTCATCATGCAGTCCAGACCCCTCTGCAAAGAGCGACCTATGTCTACCACCCCATGAGACACGTGCAGGACCTGCGGTGGCACGCACAGGTGACCGTGGGCCCACTTGGGTGTTGTTCCTGGGCTCGTTGTCACCAGCTCCAGTTTGGGTCTGGGTCCCTGCGCTGTTGTCATCTGTGTTCCTTGGTCTGTCCGTGTTGGCAGGGGTGGCCTGTGTGTTGGCAGTTGTTGGAGGGGTGGGTGCAGGGGGTGCAGATGTTGGTCCTGCTGGTGCTGCATGATGACTCACACCGGAGGGTCCAGCTGGTTCTTCGCCATCCGAGGAGTGCAGAGGCTGATCCACACCAGTGAGCTCAGTGTTCACCGGAGCCTGGGACAGGGACTCCTCCTCGTCTGCTGCTGTGTCCCCATCATCACCTGTTTTGGGGAGAGACACAGATTGTATGTTATGTTTCTACTGGCATCAATTGTTCAAACACCTGACAATTGTGACTGTACCTCTGGATGTGGGCCTGGACATTGCATTCTCCTAAATTGTGACAGTCAGAGAGTGATATTGGTGTAACACATTGTCCTGCCAACCTGTGGCATGTCAATGTGAATGTTGAGGTGTGTACATGACCAGCATTGGTGGTATTTGCTTGCCATCCGGGCCTCCTTCTCCCCCCAGCCCAGTTATCCCACCATGAAGCGTGCTTCCATTGCAGGGAGTGCAAGTTGTCTTTCAGGATGTCAGTCAGTGGTGTCCTGCTGTTGGTTGTTGCACAGTTCCCAGCAGGGCCTTGTGCTCCCCCAGCAGTACCCAGTGTCAGCCATCTTGTGAGTCCTTTTCCACTCCCTGTGATGTGAGTATGGTTCAGGGTGGTGTTGATGGGCCAATTGTGAGGCTGACCAATATCTGTGACTACCACACCCATCATGCTATTGCCTCCACCCCCCTTCCCAGCATGCCCATCCTTCCTTCCTTTTGACTCAGCTCCCTGTGGAGTGGGGTGCCTGTGCTGACAGGATGGCTGGGAGTGTTGTCCTGGCAGTTGTTTGGCTACAAGTCCCAAGAGTGTCCCTGTGCTTCACACAGCATAACCCAGGGTGGTGGTTCTTTGTTGGATCTTCAGTTAGGATGTGAGGCATTGCATTCTCCCAGGTGGGTTATGTGGAGTTAGTGTTGAGGGTGTGTGTGAGGGGAGGTGCTTGTAACTATGGTCAGTGCTGTGAGTCCTCCTTCCCACCCAGCCAGATATCCCACCATGGAACGTGCTTCCATTGCAGGGAGTGCAAGTTGTCTTTCAGGATGTCAGTCAGTGGTGTCCTGCTGTTGGTTATTGCACAGTTCCCAGCAGGGCCTTGTGCTCCCCCCAGCAGTACCCAGTGTCAGCCATCTTGTCAGTTGTTTTCCACTCCCTGTGATGTGAGCATGGTTCAGAGTGGTGTTGATGGGCCAATTGTGAGGCTGAAGAATATCTGTGCCTACAACTCCCATCATGCTATTGACTACACCCCCCTTCCCAGCATGCCCATACTTCCTTCCTTTTGAGTGGACTTCACTGTGTGTGAGTGTGACAGCAATGGCAAGATGGCTGACAGTGTGGTCCTGTTTTTTGTTGGTGCCCAGTTCCCATCAGGGCCTTGTGCTCCCCACAGCAGTACCCAGTGTCAGCCATCTTGTCAGTTGTTTTCCACTCCCTGTGATGTGAGCATGGTTCAGAGTGGTGTTGATGGGCCAATTGTGGGTGTGACCAATATCTGTGACTACCACTCCCATCATGCTATTGGCTACACTGACTTCACCAGCATACACAGAATTCCTTCCTTTCAGTGAGCTTCCCTGTGAGGTGGTGTTCTAGTGGTGGGTAAATATCTGGGAGTGTTTGTTGGTTCTTTTTGTGCCACTGCCTTGCTGTATTTGTTGTTAGGTTTGTACATGTCATGACACAGTTACATATCACTATGAGATGGCAGGTATTGTGTTTGTCTGACTAGCATTCACATCTTGGGATGAATATCTTTTGGTTGCTGTGTATTTGCTAAGGTTGCATGGTTTGCCTATCCCCTTGACTGTGATGTGTGTGTGTTGTCACACCATATTGTGTATATTAGTTGTGTACTCACCAGGCTCTGGGATGTCTGTTAGTCCGTATACGCTCACTGGTGGTAGGATGGCCCGCACCTTCTCCTCCCAGGGCCTGAGGTATACTGGTTTTGCAGGAGGGCCACTGCCGGTGTGCTGGCTGAGGAGGTAGTCCTTTTGAGTAGGTCCCGGACCCTCCTGCACACATCATACCACCTGTTCTGGATGTCTTCCTTTGTGCGCAAACATGGTGATTGTGCGTTCACCCTGTCGACAATCCTCACCCACATCTTGGTTTTCTGCGACATGGGGGTCTGTTGTACCAATGTACCAAACAACTGTGGCTCTACCCTGAGGATCTCATCTACCATGACTTCCAATTCACTGTCTAGGAACTTATGATTCTTCTTTGGGGGCTTGGTGATGGGTGGTGGTGGTGATTGATGTGTGTGTGCAAGTGGGGGGGTGTGAGTGTAGGTTTAGCTGGGTGTGTGTGAGGGTGCTATTTGTAGGTGTGGTAATGGTGTGTGGCTTGTGTGATGTATGAGCTGTGAGTGTGTCTGTGGTTGCTGTGTGATGGTGTTCTGTGCTGGCAGGTCAGTGGAATTTGCAAAGGATCATGGTAGGGATTTGTGGCCTTTATGTAGGTGGAGTTGGAGGTGTGTCCTTGTTCCATTTTTTTTTCCCTCCCGGTATTTATTGGCTTTGTGGTTGCTTGTTTTGCCTTTTTTTTAAAAAAAAATTCCTTGGTGTTTTTGGTGCATGTAGGAGTCGTTCTTGTGTCCGAGTAGGACGCTGCAGTTGTCTGGTGCGATCTTGTCCGACTCGTTGCCGCTGTGTGTCAGCTAGGTTTCATATGCGGCGTACGAGTCGGTCGCGGAGTATTGGGTTGCTTCGGCTGGGTTTTGTATACGTGTCGGTCGTACGGCTTGTGCTCCAGGCGATTCGGTCGTGTTTTGCACGCACAGCATCGTACTACGCGGGTCGGAGTTCGCGGGTACGTTTCGTTCGGGTTCAATCCGGGTGCGTGTCGGTCGGTTCGTTTCGCGTGATTTCCCGGCCGGATGGCTTGTTTACGTCCGGCTCGGTCGGTCGTTTTGTATTCCGTCCGAGTCGGTCGGATTTCACATGCATTTCATCGTACTACCCGGGACGTACGCCGCCGGTCAGAGTCGGTCGGACTAAATTCCCGTACCGAGTCGGTCGGTATTTTTTCCGGCCCGAATCGGAATCGGCCCCTAGATGTGCTTAATTTTGGCAGTGCCCCATACTGCACTTTCTCTTTCACAATGGCGGTCGCACGCTTTTCTTTCTGCACTGCTCGCCTTATTCAACTTGCACAACATTATGTGCTTAATTCTGGCTGCGCGGCATGCCATGCTTTTACTATAACAATGGCCGCCGCACGTCTTTCTTTTTTTCTGTGCGACTCGCCGTATTCAATGTGAAAAGCATTATATGTTTATTTTTGCCAGCACACCATGCTGCGCTTTCACTTTAACAATGGTGGCCGCACGCCAAAGAAATGGAAACATATGCTCAGTTGCTATCTTTCTCTTTCTTATTGCATTAAGGGTGCAGTACTTTATGTAGCTAATAGAGGTCCTGTTACTACTCCACAGGGACACCTAGTTCCAGGCTGTGGTACTGCACCTTTTCCTTGCTTTGTGGATTTTCTTTTATTACTTATGCTACTGCTGAGATATTTTTTAACCAAAAAAAATCTATCATACATTATCATTTGCAATGCCAATAGCTAAAACTTTCACTAATGTGAGACCTATTGCATTGCAAATGCTTGTCTAACATCTGTGTCTGCCCCCTGGCCAATATTGTGCAATCGTTCATCTCGTTCATTGTCTCCCATGCTGACGTCTTCTTCTCTCCAGACCAGAATAATTACTCAGGGCAGAAGAGGAGACGCTTCGTATCCAAGACAGATTGGATGGGTGGTAGCTGCCTTCAGCAGAATCGGGGAAGTCAGAAGTCATTGTGGTGGGCAACAACCCCCAGTTTTGGACTTCAGCTGGTGGCCAGTCACTCTTGGCCCTTTTCCTCAACCAAAGCCGTCAAATCAGAACCTCGAGGTCTAGTTCGATGACAACTTGTCCTTCGAACCTCATATCAGGATGTTAGGAGAAACTGCTTTGGTTTTCTAAGGACCTTGAGAAAATCCTGTGGACTCTTCCTCCATCCACTCAGAAAGCAGTGGTGCAGATTATTTCCCATTTGGACAACGGAAATGTTCTCTATTTAAGTGTCACTCAGGCCTTGTTAACACAATTGCAGATCATACATAATGCGGCTGTTCATCTTCTAATACACATCCCCAAACAATAGTCAAGTGTCCACCTGTTTGTTTGGCTTATCTCCATTGGCTCACTGTTGGAAAGTGCATTCAATTCAAAGACACTTGGTTAAAGCTCACACTCTCACAAGAACCCTGAGGTCCTCCAACTGCAATTTGGCCTGAATACACAGGGTTGCCAAATCCAGACAAGGGGGTTTCTCCTTTTCTTATTTGGCCTCCAGGCTCTGATGTGCTCTCCTTCTTCATTTGTGACTGTCCTCCAGCGAAAATTCTTTTAGAAAGCATTTGAAAACGTATTTATTTCATCATCTATCTAGTAAGAGCAAGTGTCACAATGGCCTGTCTACATCACTAGAAAGCCCGTTTTGGGTAGCCATGCATATTACAAATGTAGAAATGTAAGTGTAATACATGCACAAACAACTTTGCTGCTAACATAAGGATATTCAAACTTGATCTTGTACATATTGTGATGTAGAATGTAAACTGTGTACAAAACAAAATTAAGAGGTGCTAGTCGATATCATGCTGGCATTCTACTGTTACAGGAAGCTCATCTAATGGGTATGAAATGCCCATTCCTGGCATGTAGGGGCCTCTCCACGGTGCTCCCTGTGTGGAAACGTGTAATATTTTACGTTAGCATAAGCAACAGCCATTTTGGCTGTGGTGTCCATTTCGTTTCCTTCTTAATTCTTCCGTCTTCTGCTGCTCGTCTTTTCACTCTGCTTGTGTTATCTATTTTAGTTGACCTCCTGACATGGCTAAGCAATGTACGTGCTGGGGGTTTGTAGCTGCTGGTGCACCTGGTCTTAGACGTTATCTGTTGACTGTTTACTGCTGCCATAAGCATTCCTGCTCCCCCTCCCTATTTGCTGACCAAGTGGTTATCCATCTGCCCTTGTTTGCTGATAGCTATTTCTAAACTTGTTCTTTCCATTTCTGTCCATGTGCTTACATTGCAACAAAGCTGTATATAAGGACGATGGTTTGTGAGTTCAGTGTACCTCCTCCTGCAACACTTGAGAGTGTTGTGTGGACGTGGTCCCACTCATGAGTGATTAATAAACTTGTTATTTTATTTCAACTGCAGTGCCGATCTCTCTTTTTGTTAGTCTTTGGAACCCGTGGACTCAGAGAGGGTGACCCTGCACCAGTGTGCTCACTTTTGGGTACATTTCCACACCTGGGGGATCTGTGAGGGGCTCAGATGGATTTGTGATACTAATGGAAAACTCCCTCCCATTCACCCAGATCAACCACTTTAGGGACCCCCAGGGATGCTACATAGTGTTAGCTGGAAGTTTAAAGGGGTACAGGGGGCATCGTTATCCATTATATGGGTGCATGCCCCCCACCCCCACCATTTAACAACCACGTTGCCTGATCAGTTATGCAAGCTCATCACCCATCTTCCACCTAGGAGACTGATACTGGAAGCGACCCCTATTGATGGACTACTGAACCCACAGTTACACAGGTCTGGACAAACACACTTCCTTGCAGGCCTAACGTTGCTAGCTAAACCCCTAACAGCAATGGCACCAAGTAATGCTTGGTGTTGCCTGCACCAGATCCAACACAAATATAAAAAAAAATTCTAGTGCTCACAAACATTTTGAAGACTGGATTCATTCCTTAACTGATGTTAAAAAGGTGCACATCCTCACCTGTGCCCTCTCTGACCACTTGCTTGTGGGACATGTACTGCACAATCGACACAACAGGCATGAGGGGGGTATGGCAAATAAGTGCTTGATGAATAACTGATCCCAAATTTAGAAACTACATCCGGAAGGAAGCTGACGCATATTTAGTATTCAATAAGGACTTTTTTGCCTCCCAGATCAGCCTCTAGAAATCTTTTATAGCTTTTATCTGGGGCATGATCATTAGTTACACTACTGGAGAGATGATGATGGCAGCTTTAGAGGAGGCTCTTATATAGCAAAAATCTAAGTTTATCGCTCTTCCGAACCCCTAAATACTACAAAATATTGAGCATCACAAAACGATATTAACAAAAATTCAATTAAATGATGTGCAAGTCACCTGGATCGCATCTCAAAGCTGTGTGCACCAGTGGGGAAACAAAGAGAGTGACTCTTGCATAGGTTATGCTAGCATAGGAAAACCTTGATGCACATCAACCCAATCCATCACCCTTATGAGGGCATGGTAACTAATTATCACCAGGTTGTACAAGAATACTATAGACAGCTGTACTCTAAAGGTTCAAACACAGAAATGGCTAAACTGCTGGAGTCCCTATGGGATATTTGAATGAAAGGGTTATCACTATCCAAAAGAGATCTCCTGGATATGACCACATAACTCCATCATGATGGAGCTCCACTGACTGCCCTTGCCATCCTTCACCACCTTCAAAACCAGCTGCAACATCTACTAAGCCATCACGACAAGTACCTTTCTCTCCCCACCTGCATGACAACATCACTACCTCTGAAGGCTCTGGGCAGGACACCATCCGACTGGAGAGGAATAAGTGCGAAAAAGAAAAACAAGGCAAAATGCCTTCTTTTGTTTATGCACCCAGGATCTAGTACAACATTCCTTTATTCACCAGCACCACCCCAACCGTCCTTCATTTAAGGAAAGAGCTAACGATATAGGCCTTTAAAGAACCCTACATCACAATGAGGTAACAGTTCACCTCCACTCTCAGAACACAGCTTGCCCTCCAGTTACTTGCTGTCTGTATCTTTGCTTTTGATCCTGTGCAGTGCTTCACTGATGTTTGGCTTGATTCCTGCTATACAAGTACCACATACAAGAATAAATACAAGAAGAGTGACCAAGTAGAGCTGGTTCTAGCAAAGGGAAAACTGATTCCCTAGAAGGAGATCTTTATAATTGACAGTCATCCAAAAACACAAACATACGTGCTGAATCTAAAATAATTTGAGGAGGGGAGACTGCACTTTTGCCAGCTGAGCTATCTTCCTGGCATGGTCTTCCTTAAATACGAGCAGGAGCTTTAGAATACCTAGTGCCATAGCACAGAATTCCACTTACCTTTCTTAAAAGACAGTGCTCCTCTCCTTATCCACCTCCACTCTGACCCACTTTACGCACCCACCTGAACTTTGCAATGCCACCCACTCTCTCCTCCTTCTATACCCTCGAACCCTACTTGTGCTTCAATACCATTCAAAAGGTTTTCAGAACAGGGAAGGTTGTGAGGTTGGAAAATCGGGGCAGGATGTAGTAGAAGTCACATTAGTGAGAACGGAGGGGACGGAATAGAACAAAAAGAAGGAAAGAGTGGGAAAAAGCAGACAAAGAGGAAGCAGAAATTTGGGAGGTGAAAGAGGGGCATGATGTAGGGAAATTGAGTGGTATTATGCAAAGGATGAGCAATTAGCCTTTCGGTCACTTCGAAATTTATTGATCCCTTGGGGAATGCCTAATGGGGGATGGAGGCATCAAAGTAAAGATATGGTGAGCAAAAGAGCAGACAGAATGGAAATAAAGATTGAGAGAGTAGGTGAAGGAAGAACAGATTGGGGTTAGAAGCACCGAGGGGCAGAGGGAAAATTGAGGATAAACAAAAAACGATACAAACATAGGTTAATGTCAAATGGGAGTAGTACGAAAGTGATTAAATAGTACATTATAAACAAGCATAAAAAGGAACTGCAAAGGTAATGCTACATTCATTTCTTACATTATTTATTGCAAGGGGCATACCCGTAGTATGGGACACGATGTAAATGTTAGATCTACAGCGACTAAACCTGAAATAACAGAGACAGGTTTTGCTTGAGATGCCGAATCGGCAATCTCATTCATATAATTCATACTAATCCTAGGTCCTGCACAGGGCGAGTAGCAAACAAAACCTAAAAGACAAAGTAATCCAGAGCTATTAAGAAATGTTGTTAAGAATCATAGCGCTTCAAAGGATTGCAGAGACTTGCATTTGACTGAACATGTACTGCCACAGGTAACACTCTTAATATGATCTGAGAACGGTATCCTGCATCTAAATAAACACAGACCTCCAGGCTTGAAGTAAGATAAATAAGCAGGCTCGAGATTTAGCGAGAGGACTCCAGTCTAAAATATGAATTAATGAACTAAAATGTACAGCGTCAGAAAAAAGTGCTGAATCAGCACGTCTGCTTTATATGGAGAAACGAGAAGTTAGGGATGCATTCCAGAAACTTGATGTGCAAATGACAGCTGGAGAAAGGGTAGGGCACAGAAGCTATGAAAGAGGCTGACTTGGTGCAGAAAGAGGGCCCTGTACAGTATAGCTGTACAAATATTAGAGTGAGATCAGATATTATCTGATTTCTCATCATGAAACGCTGGCATATTGTTTTTGCAGACTTCCCACTAATGTCTGAGCAAACTGTAACACCAAGCCCTGCAAGCACCAACAGATATCCCAGCTGAAACAACCATGTCTGCCACAGATACATATTGTCGTAGGCAGCTCACTTGCCCGATACATTGTGTATTCAGAGATGACAGCATATACATTTCTCGAAGTGAAGCGAAGGGCTCACATCAAAACGTCCCCAGAGGGACTTATGTCTAGAAGTACTTTGTGAGGGATGGGAGCGGTAAGCAAGATTTATTCTTCCTACCTAAGTCGTAATATGATTATGGCGAAAGTGATATTTGCAATCAAAACTACAAAATTGCTGGTGTTGTCCGAGAACAAAAACTATTTTAGCCACTCGAGGAGGTTAACCTCAGACTTTATAAAAAGACACATGACTCCAGCATCGTATTCGTACTATCTACCACTTATAATCACCCTGGTGAAAAGACTGCCTTAAGACACCCCTTGGCCACACCTACTCTCCTATGCTTTTTAGGGTTCATCTAC
Source organism: Calotriton arnoldi (assembly GCA_963921515.1). NCBI lineage: Eukaryota > Metazoa > Chordata > Amphibia > Caudata > Salamandridae > Calotriton > Calotriton arnoldi. The sequence goes on along the minus strand of CAWUFW010010823.1, from coordinate 352,205 downwards.
CAGTCTTTAGTTGTCTGTAGGTGAAAGTCCCTTATAGGACTATACTAAAAGCTTACAATGTGCTCAGATTCTACCTATTGCTTACCATTGGTGGACTTTACTGTCACTCTCATTCGCTTGCTTCTTATTCAATGGCTTGCCTTCCTCTACTTGCTTTACATCCTTTTGATTTGATTACTTTTATTCTTCCACTGCTTACATTAGGGGAACTACTTTTTTTCTTTTAGTACTTTATGAGAGTGCACGTGTTTTCTAGCTCCCTCCTTCATGTGTGGTGCTTCCTTCCCCTCACTGGGGACTGATGGGAATAAGCCGTCAAGACGTGCTGCGTGTGAGAGAATGCATCGGGTCTATACCTGCGTAGCGATACGACATTTTACCAACTAATGAGGGCTGCCTTAATGAAAATATGTTGCCATACGTAGATCGTCACGAGAATGTCAGACAACGGCTGTAGTCTGATTAATAACCTGTAACTCAGAATAGGTAAGAAATAGCACAGCGTCTGGCGAAATAAAACCATACAGGGTCCACACACGTCTTGTGGCTCTGTCCCGCCAACTATAAAGAATAAAGTCCAAGAAAGATGCAAGTGTTGGCCAGACCAAGATAACCCCTGTCCACTTTTGCGATTTATGTGATCCAATTTGGTCCTGATGAAGGTGGTACACTTAATTTTCCCCCGAAACATGCGTTGACCACAACTAGACATATGGGGAATCCTTTGTAGAGACAAACACACCAGTGGAATATGATGGGATTTTATCACACCACAGATGAAAGATAGGCTGTTTGTCTCCAACTATACCTTTAGGATATCTGACATCATTGAACTTCTGGTGTATGAATGTTAGTATGGGTGAGATGGTTTGACAGGTGAGAGTGAAGATTTGATGGTTGAGTGTGGGGTTATTTGGTAAAATTCAAATGTATATTGATTTTAAGGTTGTATTGTAAGTCTATTTGTTCTTATAACAGTTGCAGATAAAGAAACTGAAAGACTTTGTATTCATATAAAGGCATATCTTTATTTAAATCTTTGTTGATGTGCTGTTATAAAATGTCTGATTATTGTAGTATCATCACACACAAAGCAGTTAGAAGTATTGCATCTGTGTATTGGTATTTGTTTGTGTATCTGTACAATTGATATATGTATTTGTAAATAATGAACATTTATGTACAAAGAATAGCAGCAAACTAAGACACACATAATAAAAAAGAAGAAAAAAGATTCTTTTATATAAAAAATACATACAAATAAAATATATTTTTGAATTAATTTTGGTGTACGACACTGATATTGGGGATCTGTCTTGCACATGAGCCCTAGGAGGCCATATCAGAAAGCAATATAGGTAAAACAAGAGGTTTTCCTTACGCTTCCTCCCCCTCAAACACCAGTGCAAAGTGAGTGCTCCATGTTGCTCCCTCATCCCCTCACCAAGCTCATCCACTGCTTTCCCCACCCCACCCCTTCCCTGGCTTTTCTTTTTAATATCTTTTGTTCCTCTCCACCCTCCCCCCCATCCCAACCACCACTGGGGCACAGCCTCAAGTGTCTCTGTTGCTTCCATCGCCCCATCAATGTTGCACCTAAGAAACTAAAGAAGCAATTCAAAGGTATGTTTGGAAACTGTAAAGATATGGTTTTCTAAACATATTGTTAATCTACCCATTGCTCCGCTCCTCTGACTTGACATAATAATTATGAAACGATCTCTGGCATGTCGTATCCCCAAAATTCTAGGGTGGGTAGAATGAACCATCAAACGCAGAATGCATCCGCTGGCAGAATTAGTGGATACATACTGATTCTTCTTAAGAGTTAATACACCTACATGAGGAGTAGATGCACTATCAGTTGCAGGAACGGTACTCTAAGAAGTGGCATTCCAGACTCTTCAACTCATAATGCTTTTAAAGGACTGCTGTACTCGGGTTGTTTACTGTGTTAGCTTAATCCCATTTCAAGGACTCCTGCTCTTTTTTCTATCATTAGATTCTTCATTACTTCGGTTTGTTTTATACCTTTGTCTATTCTGGGAGCCATCTGCTTCACTGCGCTTACAATGTGGTTTCGTCAGGTTTTCTTCACAATACTAAAGAAAGCCTCACTGGTCCCATAAGTTCTTGAAACTTCTTTCTTGGTCCCTCCTTCAAACTTTACTTAGGCACCTGGAACACATTGCTTCGCTACAGGTCCAGCAATTTACTGAGTCATCTAACTGCCTTAATGACTGCAGACTGCAGGACCCGTCAGGCCACTAAGTCATTACTAGTCTTTGTCTTGGATGACCTCAAGATGGAGGCTGAAAGTGTAACTGTTTTGGTCACTCTAATCATATAAATAGCTTAGTTGTTTGCTTCCAGGTCAGAAAAATAGGATCCCTGATTTCTTCATTTCACTTCCTCATGGACAATTACTATCAGGCTGTGTTCATGCATTCCAGCCTATCTCTTGGAGAGCTCCCCAAGGCTCGGCTATAACTCCAAACCTATCATAGTGGTAATGTTGAGCCTCTGGCTTTCCCCATCCAGTCCCACTTTTATATGTATGCTGATGATACCCTGATTCTCCTTAGATTACATGGAGGTCTAGATTCACAGGCCAAGTACAGCCATGGTAGAGATCAGGCACAAGATAGCAGACATTGGATTAAGCACGATTCCAATAAGATGTAAATCATATAGGAACGGTACAGGTCCGACCACGGGGACCTCACTTTCAGGTCAGATGAAACAGAAGCATGACCCGTGAAATGGCAGGAGGTGAAAAACCTCTGGTTTACGTTGGACCCTGATTTCTCTTTGAGGTCCGAGGCAATGGCCATGTCCTTTTTTTGCTTCTTCTACCTCTGAGTGTTGCAAAATATCTTGCTCTACTTGTCCTCCAGAGATCATAACCCAGTAGCCCCAACGATCCTTTTCTCATTCATTGACTTGGTAATTATTTTATCTGTAGATACCCTACTGCAAAAGGTTTGGTTACGTTAAAATTATGCAGCATGGGCTGTTTCTGATGTAAGTATGATCCTGCGTCCTTGTTGCTTACACAGATTTATTGCTTGCTTATCAGAGTACAGAGTTAGCTTCAAAGTCTTCTACATAATGATTTTTCTCCCAGTGTTAATATTTTACAGAGATGCAACTTTCTCCTCAGTAGTAATATTTAGAAGTGGTGCGCCTTTTCCCCCAGGATTATTATTTTATGGATGTGTGCCTTTCTCCCAGGTATTAATGTTTTACAGATGTGCCTTTCTTCCCAGTATTAATGGTTTACAGATGTGTGCCTTTCACCCCAGTATTAGCTTACAGATGTTTGCCTTTCTCCCCAGTATTAATATTTTGCGGATGTGTGCCTTTCTCCCCAGTTTTAGGGTTTTTGGCAAGTGTCCGCCTTTCCCCTCGGGTGAGCTGTTAGTGTTGGGCGCCTTTCTCTCCCGATGTGCGCCGCTTACAATGTACCTAAATAGTTGCACTACTAGTTGAAGGTTCATGTCATAAGTTAAAATGTTTCCTTTATAACACAGAATGTTCCAGACACATTTTTCCACCTGACACTATGTTAACATTTTTAAAACAAATAAAAAAGCGTTTAAGGAGCCAAAATTGAAAAAGAAAAACGTTCTCCGAATAATGGACAACTTGGTGTATGACTCATTTGCCCAATTTTGCAGAGACAATCGTTTTCCTTACCAGTATGCTAGTCGTTTGCAGACAAACAGTGGTATGCTCTGTCTGACTTGGTTTAATAGCCAAATTAAGGGTGGGCAGCCCAATCTGACTTCACAACCACCAGTTGAACTTTGCTCCATCTTCTACCACACTTCACTGCTTGCTATCTTCACTTCTGCAAACTTCTGAATCCTTGGCAGTTTCCCTCTTTTTGATCTTGCTTGCGTTCTAGTTGTGTTACCACTGTTCATGCTAAAACCATATAGTGGATATATGCTTAATAAATTATAAACATCACCATGCTGTACAGTGGCAAATGATACAAATATTACAAGTCAAATATTTATTTTTATGTATCCTTATTGTGAGCTGTTGCATCTTGAGATGCCTGCACTTTACTGTTTGTGAGAAGTTTTTAATTAAGGGTGCTGGCCAAAGTTCTCCATCCCTGGCAGTGCTCACACCATCTGTCCACGAACAATAAGACAGCACTCTAGGAAACAGAAAAACAGCTGGTGCGACCTTAGCATGGAGAGGGCAGCAGAAATCCTTTAACTCTCCTCAGTCTTGGTCCCAAACACCAATGGGAGTGAAATAGGGCCACTCACAAATAGGATGGGGATCAGTCTGTAGGTCTTATGTGTGTAATGCATTGATCATAGACACATTTGCAGCTCCCCAAAACAACCTGTCAAAGATTTTAGGAAAAGGGGGGGCGTGGCCAGCAGCCGACGAGGATGGACACGCTCTGAATGAGTTCCGATAGCCGTAAGAGAATAGCCCTGAAATATCTGATAATATTAGGGTGGCCAACTGGCATGGGTGCAAATTCAGGACTGTGAGTGTAAAAATTCAGGACAAAAGGTCAAAATTCAGGACAAAAATTCAGGACAGGAGGTCAAAATTCAGGACAAAATTCGGGACAAAAGGTATGCTTTACAGACACATCAGTGGATGTCATGCAATAGTATATAAATAAATAGGCAAAGAACATAAGTACAAGTCACTTCTCCTGCCCGGTCACTTTCTCCTGCCCCGTCACCGCTCCTTCCCTGTCATTTCACCCTGCCCCGTCACTTCTCCTGCCCCATTCACTGCTCCTGCCCCGTTCACTGCTCCTGCCCCGTTCACTGCTCCTGCCCAGTTCACTGCTCCTGTCCGTTCACTGCTCCTGTCCGTTCACTGCTACTGCTCAAGCCTAATCACTGCTCCTGCCCCGTCACTTTTCCTGCCCCGTCACCTCTCCTGCCCCATCACCTCTCCTTTCCTGTCGCCTCTCCTGCCCCGTCACCTTTCCTGCCCCATCACCTCCCCTTTCCTGTCGCCTCTCCTGTTTCGTCACTGCTCCTACCCCGTCACTTCTCCTGCCCCGTCACTGCTCCTGCCCCGTCATCGCTCCTGCCCGTTCACTGCTCCTGCCCGTTCACTGCTCCTGCCCCGTCACTTCTCCTGCCCCGTCACTGCTCCTGCCCCGTCACTGCTCCTGCCCAGTCATCGCTCCTGCCCGTTCACTGCTCCTGCCCGTTCACTGCTCCTGTCCGGTCAGCACTCCTGCTCATGCCTGATCACCGCTCCTGTCCCGTCACTTCTCCTGCCCTATCACTGCTCCTGTCCGTTCACTGCTCCTGTCCGTTCACTGCTCCTGTCGTTCTCCGCTCCTGCCCGGTCACCGCTCCTGCTCATGCCTAATTACTGCTCCTGCCCTCACTTCTCCTGCACCATCACCTCTCCTGCCCCGTCACCACTCCTGCCCCGTCACCACTCCTTCCCCGTCACTTCTCATGCCCGTCACTTCTCCTGCCCGGTCACCTGTCTTGCCCCATCACCTCTCCTTACCTGTCGCCTCTACTGTCCCGTTCACTGCTCCTGCCCCGTCACTCTCAGTGAACAACATTGGCAAATTACACAAGGCCGCAAGTTCCCCACAGTACTCTGTTTGGGGAAAGGTCCTCTGTAATCACTAACTACGATCTACTGGCTCCAAGTGAGTCACTGGCCTACAAGGCACTCACTCGCACATGATATGCTAAAGGCAGACAGCGCACTGTCATTCTAAAGGGGATAATCAGCATCAGTCAGAATGACAATGGGCCTGTCCAAAGTCTGTGCGAGCTCAGTGAGGGGCTGCTGCAGCCTCTGGAGTTCAACAGAGAAGTGAGAGCTGGCCCCTGAGAACTTTGAATCTCTTGGGGCTTCTCGCAGGGGAACAGCACAGCACGCTGTAATTAATCTCCAAAATTACGGACAAAAGGCGTCCGTAAAAGGAATGATTACGGACAACAGACATCACACCAAAATGACGGATGGTCCGTGAAATTTACGGACGGTTGGCCACCCTAGATAACATTGCCAAGGTCTGGATCCCCTTCATCTCGGATAGTAGTGCGCAGTGCCAGGGAAAGCGAAAGCTGCCGGCAGACACTCCGACACGGCGGGAGACGAGGTTTGAGAACCCACGACTGCCGGTACCAAGATGACGGCAAGCGAGGGCCGGCCTCTGTCCTAGGCAATGCCCGGCAGACCTCCGAGCAGCAGCAGGTGAAGCACTGCCGCAGACGACACCATGAGCCCCGGCTGGAAGATCGCCCGGTGGCGAGTGAGGTGGGGCCGCACGGGCTCCCTGAGACGTGAGCGGGCGGAAGGGCCCAGCGGGAGGTGGCTGGAGATCGGCTGCGTGGCTGCCGACAGGGCCTGGTAAAGCCGGGGCTGCTGCGGCTAAGTGAAACTAGAGCTGCCCGGGCAAAGAGACTGAACGGCCTTCGCAGCGGCCCAGCCGTGCCACAGGAGGGAGAAGATTGAGACCTGTAAGGGCCAGTACACGATGGCCCTGGAACGCAGAGGCCTGGGCATTGGCATCAACCCTACCTTGGGTAAAAAAGCAACGGAGAGTGGCCTCCCCAGAGAACGAGGGTACAAGGAGAAGACGGCTAAGGCGAGTTAGAAGCACTGAAGCGTGTTATACCCACAGCGTGTTAGTTCTTACTGGCACGATTTTAAAACTTTTAACCCAACACTTTAAGAATTGTGTATATTGTGCATATTGTCTTAACGACCAAATGTTTTGAATCTGAACTGAACTGATTTAACGGTGACATTGAGTGTACTCACGTAGCTCTCTTTCGGGGGCATACTGTTTAGGCTCCACACTGACTGGACGGCTGTCCAGGGCGGGGCAGGCAAAAGACCATAGAGAGGATCGAATACCCAAACCTACCATAGAGGGAGTGAAGTTAGCGCTCCAGTTGCTCAGGGGGAAACGGCTACTTATGGCGGCTGAAGTGCGGACGCGCTGAGGAGAAGACGGATAAGGCGAGTTAGAAGCGCTGAAGCGCGTTATACCCACAGTGTGTTAGTTCTTACTGGCACGATTTTAAAGCTTTTAACCCAACACTTTTAGAATTGTGTATATTGTCTTAATGACCAAATGTTTTGAATCTGAACTGAACTGATTTAACAGTGACATTGAGTGTACTCACGTATCTCTCTTTCAGGGGCATACTGTTTAGGCTCCGCACTGACTGGACGGCTGTCAGGAGCGGGGCAGGCAAAAGACCATAGAGTGGATCGAATACCCAAACCTACCATAGAGGGAGCAAAGTTAGCGGTCCAGTTACTCAGGGGGAAACGCTTACTTATGGCAGCTGAAGCCCGGACGCGTGCAGCGGGCGCGCCAAAGGCCAGCCCGTCTGCGCCCGTCCGCGTCCGGCCGGGGCCAGGAACCCTGCCCGTAATGACTCTAAATGCAAAAAGAACAATTAATGGACAGAATGCAGAAAAATGTCATACATTCACCCAAGTACAGAGATCTTTTTTTTGCTCACCATGCCATTCCAGTTTGAACCCAGCCATATGCAAATCAGTCTTGACCCTGTCCCAGGATGCTTCTTTCCGGTGCAGGGAGGACCTGGCTTGGCAGTTCGGTCTGGACTGTTCCCATGAGGCACAGGGTCAAGGCTGATTTGCATATGGCTAGGTCCAAACTGGGGTGGTGCAGTGGGCAATAGAACAATGGATTTAACACAGATCTCTTGACTGGGGGAGAATGTTTGAATCATTCAGCATTCCGTCCATCATTTGTTGCAGTTACATTTTTTGCCCTGAGTGGGATGGGTATGCCCAGACGTGGGTCCCTTGCTCACTGTACCACTGGATTCAAGCTAGCCTGGCTGATGAAGGGTGACATACCCCGAAACCGGTCCCAGGATGCTTGTTTCCGGTCCAGGGAGGACCTGGCTTGGCAGTTCGGTCTGGACTGTTCCCATGAGGCACAGGGTCAAGACTAATTTGCATATTCCTGGGTCCAAACTGGGGTGGCACAGTGGGCAATAGAACGATGGATTTAACCCAGATCTCTTGACTGGGGGAGGATGTTTGAATCATTCAGCATTCCGTCCATCATTTGTTGCAGTTACATTTTTTGCCCTGAGTGGGATGGGTATGCCCAGACGTGGGTCCCTTGCTCACTGTACCACTGGATTCAAGCTAGCCTGGCTGATGAAGGGTGACATACCCCGAAACCGGTCCCACAATGCTTGTTTCCAGTCCAGGGAGGACCTGGCTTGGCAGTTTGGTCTGGACTGTTCCCATGAGGCACAGGGTCAAGACTGATTTGAATATGGCTGGGTCCAAACCGGGGTGGCGTAGTGGGCAAAAGAACAATGGATTTAACCCAGATCTCTTGACTGGGGGAGAATGTTTGAATCATTCAGCATTCCGTCCATCATTTGTTGCAGTTGCACTTTTCGCCCTAAGTGGGATGGGTATGCCCAGACGTGGGTCCCTTGCTCACTGTGCCACTGGATTCAAGCTAGCCTAGCTGATGAAGGGTGACATACCCCAAAACCGGTCCCAGGATGCTTTTTTCCGGTCCAGGGAGGACCTGGCTTGGCAGTTCGGTCTGTACTGTTCCCATGAGGCACAGGGTCAAGACTGATTTGCATATGGCTGGGTCCAAACTGGGGTGGCGCAGTGGGCAAAAGAACGATGGATTTAACCCAGATCTCTTGACTGGGGGAGGATGTTTGAATCATTCAGCATTCCGTCCATCATTTGTTGCATTTAAATTTTTTGCCCTGAGTGGGATGGGTATGCCCAGACATGGGCCCCTTGCTCACTGTACCACTGGATTCAAGCTAGCCTGGCTGATGAAGAGTGACATACACCGAAACCGGTCCCACGATGCTTGTTTCCAGTCCAGGGAGGATCTGGCTTGGCAGTTCGGTCTGGACTGTTCCCATGAGGCACAGGGTCAAGACTGATTTGCATATGGCTGGGTCCAAATTGGGGTGGCGTAGTGGGCAAAAGAAAGATGGATTTAACCCAGATCTCTTGACTGGGGGAGAATGTTTGAATCATTCAGCATTCCGTCCATCATTTGTTGCAGTTACACCTTCCGCCCTAAGTGGGATGGGTATGCCCAGATGTGGGTCCCTTGCTCACTGTGCCACTGGATTCAAGCTAGCCTGGCTGATGGAGGGTGACATACCCAGAAACCGGTCCCACGATGCTAGTTTCCGGTCCAGGGAGGACCTGGCTTGGCAGTTCGGTCTGGACTGTTCCCATGAGGCACAGGGTCAAGACTGATTTGCATATGGCTGGGTCCAAACTGGGGTGGCGTAGTGGGCAAAAGAAATATGGACTTAACCCAGATCTCTTGACTGGGGGAGAATGTTTGAATCATTCAGCATTCCGTCCATCATTTGTTGCAGTTACACCTTTCGCCCTAAGTGGGATGGGTATGCCCAGACGTGGGTTCCTTGCTCACTGTGCCACTGGATTCAAGTTAGCCTGGCTGATGAAGGGTGACATACCCCGAAACCGGTCCCACGATGCTGGTTTCCGGTCCAGGGAGGACCTGGCTTGGCAGTTCGGTCTGGACTGTTCCCATGAGGCACAGGGTCAAGACTGATTTGCATATGGCTGGGTCCAAACTGGGGTGGCGTAGTGGGCAAAAGAACGATGGATTTAACCCAGATCTCTTGACTAGGGAGAATGTTTGAATCATTCAGCATTCCATCCATCATTTGTTGCAGTTAAACGTAATGATTCTAAAACCTCAAGAGGTTTAAGCTATAGTGCAAGGGAACTGACACTACTGAGACCGGTCGGTACCCCTCAGTGTGCACATACCTTCACAGCAGAAAACCTGGAAGGAAGAAAGACCATTTGCACCTATTGTAAACTCATGGTGAGTGAGGTGGCTTCTCACATAAATTTGCTCCCACTAGAGTCAGAAGGGAAAATAATGTGGAAAATGGGGCTAATAAATAGTAGATCCATCCCGGGACACAAAACAGAGGTCAGGCTTTTAATTGAGGAAGAACACCTAGACGTACTATTTGTGACCGAGACCTGGCTCAAAGACTGCTCTACACCAGACTTAGTCATGGCCCTCCCTCCAGGATTTGCCGTTAGAAGACAGGATAGGGTGGGAAAAGTCGGGGGGGGGGGGGAGTGGCCATCATGTATAAAGAAATTTATAGCTGCAGCGTTTCACCAAAGTCCCTACTCAACTGCGATACAATACTATTCAGTATCGGGTTTCCCCCACCCAAACCTTCTCAGGAATGCTATTTATCGGCCACCAGGACCCTCTAATGCTTTCCTAGAGTCCTTCCCCGATCTTATAGCAGATATTATCGCTAGTAAAGGTGCTGTGACTAGGCAACCTTAATATTCACCTAGACGAACACAATAACTCAGCCACAAACAGACTAACCCAAGACATGGAACCATGCAACTCAGACAGCTTGTTCAATCAGCAACACATGAAAAAGGGCACTTAATAGATACAATCTTTTCTAACGATTCTAAACTAAAGGCAGCCTCACCTATACCAGTTCCCTGGTCAGACCATTTCTTTATCCCTTTTACTCTGGCCAAAACACAAACACAAACTATAGGGGGCAACGCCCCGAAGCCAGGCAGGAAGTGGCCTAGAATCATACCGGACAGCATGATCAAGTTCCTAGAAGGGCAAATCCCGATCTTGATGGGATGTAGAGGACGCAGACATGCTCTGGGCCAAATGGCTCAATGAAGCGGCAGAAAATTGGAGTCAGAAAGAAAGGATAGTGACCAACGGCACACAGAGGAAAGCAGCATGGTTTAGTAATCATCTCGCCTCTCTGAAAAAAGCATGCACAAAAATTGAAAGGAACTGGCGGAAATCATATGACACAACCATCAAGGGCCAAAATAAGAAAGCAATCAGACACTACCACGATGAAATTAAATTAGCCCAAGCCAGGTATTTCCAGGAAAAAATAAACTCTGCCATCCACACTTCAAGAGAACTCTTCAAGGTGGTCAGATCCCTCACGTCCATAGAGCTAGAAGTCTCTCCGCAATCCTCATCAAAGGAGAGATGTAATGAACTTGCAGTCTTCTTCAAAAATAAAGTAGAAAATATCTACAACTCCATGCAAGGGAACACAGATAACCCAGACCTACCCGAAGGAATTATGGACCCCTCAGTTCAGGTCGCAGGACCTGCACTAATGCACTTTCCAGCGCTAAGCAAGAAAACCACAAGCATGATTTTACGAAACATTAAATCAGGCTCCCCCCAAGATCCAGAACCCCCACACATCTTGCTACAGGGTAGGGATGCCACTCTGACCACCGCCACAGAGTTGTTAACACTATCTCTCACTCAAGGTAGAGTTCCAAAAGCATGGAAGCATTCTACAGTCCGACCCCCACTAAAGAAAACACACCTAGACCCAACGGACCTAGGGAATTTCTGCCCCATCTCACTCCTACCCATTCTAGGAATCATTGCAGAAAAACATGTCAACCAGGCTTTGTCCCAATTCCTAGAGGACCGAGGTGCTACACCAGGCCCAAATGGGGTTCAGACCACTACACAGCACTGAGTCAGCTTTGCTGTTGGTCACGGAGGAACTCAAGGGAATCCTCGATCAGAGGAGTACTGCTGCCATCCTACTGCTCGACCTTAGTGCAGCTTTTGATACGGTGGATCACAAAACACTGATTCACAGGCTGGAGAAAGCAGGGATACAGGACAGCGCCCTAAGATGGATAGTGTCATTCCTAAAAGACAGATCCTTTCAGACAACGGAATGCGGACATTACTCAGATGCTCTAGAGATCGCGTGCGGAGTACCACAGGGATCTGCCCTCAGTCCCACACTATTTAATCTCTACATGCAACCTCTGGCCGAGAGTGTCCATGAATTCGGGCTATCAATCGTATCCTATGCTGATGATACCCAACTGGTAGTCTCAGTGACAGAGGGTCCTGAATCAAACTACAACCAAGTGGTTCCTTGCATGGAAAAAGTAGCAACATGGATGACTAGCTGTAGGTTAAAACTGAATGGTGACAAAACGGAACTTATTTTCCTAGGAAATAATTCCCCACCACGAGTCACCATTAACTGGCCAAAAGGACTGGGATGTCCTCCCATACATAAAAATTCCATAAAGAATCTGGGAATGTGGATGGATCACAATCTCTCCATGGAAACACAAGCTAGGAAATTGGCTGCCACTTGTTTTGGAATACTACATATGCTTCGTAAAATTCTAGATCTTATTCCCGAGCAGACCCGGAGAACAGTTATACAGTCCCTGGTGGTCTCACAACTGTATTACGGGAATTCCCTTTATCTGGGATCACCCAAATACGTGGTGAGCAGACTGAAAGCGGTACAAAACGCAGCAGCCAGGTTGCATAGAAGTATACCCAGGCATGAATCAGCGAAAGGTGCACTGAGACTACTTCACTGGCTACCGATTCAGGCCAGGGTCAAATTTAAATTGTTATGTATAGTGAATAAAGCTATGAACGGCAAGGGTCCGGCCCCTCTCAGAGCACTCATCACCCAATATACCCCCAAAGCTCTAAGATCCTCCTCATATCGTCTCATTAAGACCACAAGGATAAAGAGATCCAGAAGGGGAGGAAGATCATTTTCGCACCTAGTGCCAAAGCTATGGAACTCCATGCCCAACGAACTGAGACTGCTCACGGATGAAATAAGTTTCAGGAAAAAATTGAAGACATGTTTGTTCCCTAGATAACCCTTCGCTCCACTTGTTATCGTTCGCTCCTCAGCACTGGGAAGCCCCTGGGCAGCTATGCGCTCTATAAAACCCCTAAACATAAACATAAACACGATGGCTGCCTCACAGGCAGGAGTGCGAGGGAAGCCTCCCCCCTCACCAGAATCAAATAAGGAGCTCCCGAAGAGCTTGTGTCGTTGCGGGAGCGCTGAGTGGCGGCCTGTTAGGCCTGAGCTGTGGAGATTGGGACTCTTTATCTGCCTTCATACTGGCAGACAGGCAGTGGTAAGAGATACGCCTGCAGTGATTAATACTCTTCATCTGCCTTCATACTGGCTGCCAGGCAGGGATAATATATAAGCCAGCGACGCCAAGTGGGAGACACACAGAGCACTGTGGAGGGCTGAGCCCACTCGGAGAAGCTAAGGGTCTACTGGGCGTGTGTGGGAATGCTCCTGCGGCGGGACCCTGAGATCCTAGGGTCGAGTGACAACGAAGAAGGAGGGAGACCCAGGTGTAGTTTGGAGGGGCTGACCCGGGAGCTCTACTAAGGGAACTGGCGCAGTAAACTGGGGCCCCTCGAGTGCCAGGCCTCGGTGAAGATGGTTTGGACCAAGGGCCTTCCCCCGGGCAGTCTAATCAGATTGACAAATATACGGTCACAATGGGACCGCCGGGGGAGATGGGAGGTGATCCCAAAGACTTGGCGGAAACGAATGCGGGGGAACCTATGCCGGAGCCTTCCCTGAGAGACATTATGAGGGTGATAAAAGATATGCTTGAGCCGAAACTAGATACGGTGACCGAAGAGGTGAATCTGCTGCATGCGAACATCCACAACATGGCGGACAAAGTGTCAACCGCCAAAACCAAATTGGGGCTCTGCAGTCCAAGATCAAACATCTTGAAGAAAAGGTTGCCAAACTCACCAAACAAAAGTCAGAAACGATGGCCCGGCTGGAAGATCAGGAATGAAGGGCCAGGCGCAACAACATATGCGTGGTTGGGGTCCCTGAAGGGGCAGAGGGTCAGTCAGCAGATTTCTTCCTGGAGGACCTCATCCTTAATTTCCTCCTACCTAGAGACCGGGACGCAATCCTGCATGCTGACCGCACTCACGGGGACTTGCAGTATGAAAATTCTACCATCAGATTCTTACTGGATTTTACCGTCCAGGTGTAGAGACAACGGCGAACTTTTGGCTCGGTCAAGAAGGCCCTGAGAGACAAAAACATTACATACATGATGCTGTACCCAGCCAAGTTCAGAGTAGTGGCGGATGGCAAGTCACTGCAGTTCACTACACCAGAAGAGGCCAGGGACTGGCTGGAGGGCTGGCGAGTGGCAGGCCTTGGAAGGAATTGTGGACATGCTGCGGCTCCCAGAGACAAGGAACCTGAGTCGTAGAGCAATGAATCCTCTGCCGGCCCACCAGCCCGGGAGACGGTCTCTGACACAGAGTGAACACTCATTGCACCAACACCTGTATGGTACCTTCTTTCCATTTTTATGAGAGGGTAGGGGATCCTTCTGGAGGGCGCAAGCTGGGACTTGAGGGGTAATCACAGCTTTGTATCTCCTGACTCGAATGGCCCAGGATGGCATCCGGGACTCATTGGGACACTAGACCTGGACATATTCTTTGCCAGGAGTGTGAGCTACATAACTAATCATGACCCGACTTGTTCTCGTTGGCGGCAGTAGTGCCTTCCCATTGTTACATGCACAAGTTCAGGTGACAGGCACTCTGCAGGTTGTGGAAGTGGGAGGTTTGCAACTCACTATGCAGGGACGCAGGGAGGGGGGGAGTTCTTGGGATTTTTAAATTTGTTAAAAGGTTAAACAGTTAGGCTCATCTAAGCGCTAAGTTTCCAATAGCGGGGGCGCATGTATCGCACGCAACACAGGGACATCTGACAACCCGGGGTCTGTCCATACCTCTATGACAGAACCGCAATGGACCCACATGCACGTATTGACGTGGAATGTTACTGGGTTAGGCAACAAAATCATACGCACTTTGGTGGTGCAATACATTAAACGCCACTCCTCAGATATAGTATTGCTGCAAGAGACACACCTTAAAGGAAATCGTTATAAGGCTCTGGACCAGGTTCGGGTATAGACTACTGGCCCACTCAGGGTACTCTACAGACTCCCGGGGTTGGGTATCCTGATTAGGAATTTCCTGTCCTTCACAATGACCAAGTTCTGGTAGGACGACATGGGATGCTACGTGGCCCTAACAGGTACTTGGGATAGTCGCCCCTTTAATTTATGTTCACTGTATATCCCACCTAAGCTCCACAACGTAATCCTTCCAAAACTTTGTGCCCTTCTTCTGGAACTGCCTGCAGGGACTTTCCTACTGGGGGTGACATGAATGCTGTGATGAAGCCTTCCCTGGATAGGCTCGGTACTACGAGGGGGCGCACAGAGGGGGAGGCACTCCCTGTCTTAATGTCCGCAATGGGTATGGTGGATCTCTGGAGGACCCATAATCCTCAATTGAAGCAGTATACATACTTATCAGCTCCCCATGGCTTTTTTTCATGCCTAGATTACTTCTTTGCACACCACGCCCATGTTGGGACTTTTGAAGACGCACAGCACCATGCATGAGGAATTTCCGACTACTCCCCAGTAAGTGTCGGAGTCAGGGGCCCACCATTTAACCCAGCTGTCTTCCCGAGACTAGACCCATGGTATCTACGAGACCGGGAGCTTAGAGACCAACTGAGCTCAGGAGCCGACTTCTACTTCCAGGAGAAACAGGGATCTGTGTCATCCCCATGTACCCTATGGGAAGCATTTAAAGTAGTGATCCGTAGACAGGCTCAGGCGCTGACAGGGGGGAAAAAGAGGGAGGTAGTGATAGAGGGCCAGGCACTTGGGCAAGAAATCCTTGCCCTTGAGACACGAATAGTGAGGGGGGGTGGTCCTTCGACATCGCCTGTTGCTGCGCCAACATGATCTGTGAACCTTAGCCGAAAACGCAGGCCGATCATACACATTAGCCACACACCCCAGGTTCTACAACATCAGGGACAAAGCATCAAAAATGCTTGCCTGGCTCGAGAAGAGCGATAGGGAAAGATCCTGGGTGGAGGGGGTCAAAGATAGTACAGGACGTCTCCAGACGACAAATTCTGCCATAGCGGATACATTCGCATCATACTATGAAGGCCTGTACAGGCCTGTGAGTACTAGATCGGGATCGGACTGCGAGGAGTTCCTGCCGGATTTCTCCCTGCTGATGCTGCTACTGACGAATGAAGCGACGGAGGTTCTGGACGAGGAGCTTACGGTAGAGGAGGTGGAATCGGCTCCCAGAACTCTACGATTTGGGAAAGCAGCGGGTCCCAATGGGCTGCCTATTGAGTTATTCAAGGGTATGTCAGGTAAGATAGCGGCGCCAAGGCTGGAGATGTTCCGAGCGGCAAAGGAGGCCGGCTGTTTACCGGAGGATCAACGTATAGCCACAATTGTGGTGATACACAAAGCAGGCAATCCCCCAGAGGAGTGCAAATCCTACAGAACAATCTCTCTCCTAAACGTGGAGGCGAAGGTATTGACCAAGGCTCTCGTGACTAGAGTCACCTCGGTCCTTCCCTCCATTATTCATGTTGATCAGTCCGGTTTTATGCCAAGAAGGAGCACTCAGCTTAATCTCCAGCATTTATATGGAGTTCAACACATGACGGGCTCGCCGCAGGTGCCCCAGTCAGCATTAATGGCGTTAGATGCCACGATGGTGTATGATAGTATAGAATGGCCCTATCTATTTGCTACCATGGCCAGATTGGGATTTGTCCCACAATTCTGTGAATGGGTCAGGCTGCTCTATCAGGCCCCTTTGGCTAGAGTGAGGGTTAATGGAGTGCTGTCGAGGATCTTACCCCTACGGAGAGGCACAAGGTGGGGATGCCCATTGTCCCCCCTGATATTTTCCTAGTGCTGGAGCCGCTGGAGTGTTGGATCTGACGTGATCCACTGATATGGGGTATTCCGTCACAGAGCGGCTGGGAGGAACGTATATCCCTATATGCCGATGACATTGTGTTATATGTCTCCAGGCCATACAGCTCCATAACAAGAATTATCCATGTCTTCAAGCTCTTTCGCAGTTATCCGGGCAACAGAATAAAATGGCCCAAATTAGTGGTGTTTTTCTCTTATTGGGACCCCACTCCCCGATGCTTCCAATGGGATACGTGGCCCAATCGAACTTGAGAGATTTAAGTACCTCGGAATATGGGTGACCATATGGGTTTGTGAAAAGCAGCGAGTCTTCTGGGATCCCCAATGCTGCCCGGCGCAAAGTCACCTTTAATCCACTTTGGATTCACTATCTAAAATAACGAGGCAGGCGCTGGAAGCTGGAAGTCAAGAAAAAGGTTTATTACTCTTAGAGGAGACCACGTCAACTGCTGACACCAGGATGTCTTCAGGGAGGTGTTCTACTGGCAATGCTTCTGACTCTTCCTTTTATACAGTTTTACACAATGTATTTGTTTCTTTTATCATGGTTACAAGCTTGGAGTCTCCGCCCCGGGCAGGTTGTCACACAAGCCTGACATTGTTTTATCAACATGGTTACACAAGCCCAACATTAACTCTCCTCCCACCCAGGTCAAAAACAGACAATTTAATTGCAGCTGGACCTTGCTTCAGGGTCTAAAAACGAGTGAGACCGGCCAGATCTAAGAGTCCGTTCTGTTGATAAGAACAGGTCCCATTGTTGGTCAAAAACCAGTCTTGCTGTGTGTAGTGCAATAAACCATGTTTGCAAGAGTCTGTTTGGTATTTGTAACCCGTTTGTGCAGGGATGAGAGGAAAGACGAGTTTGAGGCAGCAGGTGATGTTGATGTTTGTCGTGGAAATAGTTTATAGCCCCCAGCACACATATCAGGTTTGGTCAGAGAGTCAGAAGGCTGCTAGAGGACAGGGTGAAATGAAGGTGACCAACAGAGTACAAAATGGCTGTGGTAAATCAGAATGACTGTAGTTTATGTGCACGTAGGAACTTTCATCAGACAAGATGGCGCAGAATGTTCATGATTGTGTTTTCTTCTTAACAGTCGCCCCTTTGAACATAACTAGCCATCTTGTCAGTCTATTTCGATCTCCATAATGTCCTGTATTTCTTGTTCATACATTACTCTCATTTTTGTTAACTGAGTGTCCATAGTCTTAGGGCGCAAGGCACTTATGCAAAGAGAACACAAAGGTGGTATACAGTGTACACCCAAACAGCAACCACATATTGCCAATACTGGGACCAAGAGAAACATTGATATTTTCCAACCCCAGTCCTTTAAGATGCCCCAAAGCCAACTTCCAATTGTCCAAGTCTCTGATCCTTGATGAATTTCTGAAGACAGTCTGTGGAGATGTTCGATTGCTTCATAGACAGAGGGTGAATTATCAGGGATGTATATGCAGCAACTGGCACCAATGATGCGACATGCTCCTCCACGATCCGCTAGTACCACGTCCAGGACCATGCGGTTTTGTAGGGCCACCAGACGGACCGCTTGAAGCTCGGCAGTGTTGTTGGTGAGGATGCCAGCTGTGACGTTCAGGGCAGTTTCTACCGCTTGAGACAGATGTCTGATGGCTCGGCTGTTTGCCATCGGACCCCATAGCGGGACGAGCCCTTTGCTGCGTCAACGAACTGTGATGCGGCAGAGTCTGCTTGATCAGTGTCTTTAGAACGCTTTTCTCGATGATGCTCTGCAGGGGCTGTGTAGGTCGGTGGCAAAACAAAGGCGATGTAGCACGTGCCCCCCCAGTTTCTTGGGAGCCAGGTGTAGGCTTTGGTTCCACAGACAAAGTACATATTGGGTGATGCAACAAATGCTGGAGGATTGGCAGTGTTCAAAGTCCTTACAATGTTACAAGTGCTGTGACCCACATTCTTAGTCCCACGGCCTTCAATGCATACAAGGCCAGAGACGTTCACCACAGATAGGGCCACAGTCAGTGTTGCAGCAGTTCTTTTCTTCAGGTAGGAAAATGTGGCTCTGACAGGATTATTGAACACTTGTATTTCCACTCGTTCTTTGGAGGGGACATTCATTGGGAATGTCGTATTGGAGGTGTGAGGGCAAAAGGGAGCTGCTGTTCTTCCTGTTTGGTTTAGCCAGAACTCGTTGTAGAACTGAGCGATTGTCCCATCGGAAGTGGCATTGTCTTTGTAACTTTCTTGTAGGAGCATCATCCAGGCAAGGCAAGATCCATGAACAGAAAAGGGTGAAGGGATGAAAGGGATGGAATGTTCAGTGGCATGTGGTAGCAGCCCACAGACCCAACAGTTAGTGGCATTGGTGGCAAGATTGTGCTGGTGCAGCATCTGTACGAAAGAATTATTCCAGAATTCTTTGCGTCGTTCTCGGAGATGTGGCGGTAGTGATACCAGGTAGTGTTCTTTCTTTGTGATTGGTTGCATGGTTGGTGACAATGTTCTGTATGCAGGTGCATTCTCTTCAATGATCCAGAGTGTGACCATTAGCAGGAGGCAGGTGAGAAATGCAGCTACAAGTGCAATTGTCTTTGTACTGTGCAGTTCAAAAGTCTTGGTGTCTTTGCGGTGGCTTTGCAGGTGTTCCGTTTCTTCCATCATCTTCGAGGAGCTCACCAACTGTTAGGACCACAGACTTTTGTCTGGTGTTTTTCCTGGTAGCGTCGCTTGGCTGTGCTACCGATCTGAGACTCTGACTCAGTTAGTGGCCTGGTTGTTGGAGCTCCCCCTTTTCGTCGATCTTAGGTTGTACCCTTCCTTGGATGGCACCGTGGGGTCGGGAAATTCAGACAGTTGGAGGGTGTCTTCTTGTGGGTAGCAACTCAGAGCTGGTCAGTCTTTTGCGAGTACTTCCTCTTGCACCTCCACCTCTTCACAGGTTGCCAGCGTTGGAGGGACTTTCTTGCAGTGGTGGGCGTGCAGCCAATTTTTTTTTCCTTCCACTCGGAGGGCAGTTCGAGTGGTGATCAAGACTTGCCAGGGGCCCGTCCACCTGGGCTCCAGATTCTTCGTTCTTTGGAAGTTGCGAACTAGGTTGAAGTCCCCAGGCTTTATCACATGTCCTGGGCCCCTGGATATGTCAGGCAAGGCTTGCTGCACCTGTTGGTGGATAATTGTTAGCTCGTTTGTCAATTTATGCAGATAGTCTGACATTAATATGTTCGGGGCATCGTTAATGGAGGTGGGTCTTGGTGCCGCCCAAATATTCATAGGCCTGCCGAAGACCACTTCATACGGGGTCAGTCTGTGTTTGGTCGGGGTGGAGCGCATTGATAGCAATGCCAATGGAAGGGCGTCGGGCCATTTCAACCCGGTTGTGGCAACTATTTTGGCTAGCTTTAGTTTCAATGTTGCATTGTGTCTCTCTACCAGGCCCGCTGATTGGGGGTGGAAGACGGCATGGAATTTTTGTTTTACCCCCAACCCTTTCAGTATGTTCTGTATCACTTGGCTACGAAATGTGGGCCGTTTTCGCTCCATAAAATTCTGCAAAGGCCGTACCGGGGAAGAATTCTTTCAACAATACTTTTGCAGTGGCTATGGCAGTATTGTCGCGGGTGGGATATGCCTCCACCCATTTGCTAAAAGCGCACACAACCACCAGGACATATTTTAGACCATGGCATCTCTCTAGTTG
This sequence comes from Calotriton arnoldi, assembly GCA_963921515.1. NCBI lineage: Eukaryota > Metazoa > Chordata > Amphibia > Caudata > Salamandridae > Calotriton > Calotriton arnoldi. The sequence continues at coordinate 331,836 of CAWUFW010010823.1, read as the reverse complement.
GATGTAATCCATTTGAAGGACTTCAAAGGGGTGATCAGGGACTCCAAACCCTCCCCGTGGTACTACTGTCCCTTTCCCTGGGTTGTGTTGTAGGCATACTATACATTGTTGTACTAGGCGCTTTGCAGATTCTGTTATCTTGACATTATGCCATACTCTTGTGATTAGTTCAATCATGGGGGTGGAGCCTATGTGTGCTGGTAAATGTGCCATGGTCAATATGGGGATGAGGTAGGCATTGGGTAACAGCCATTTATTTCCGTCTTTAGTTCTCCAGCAATTTTCCTCGTCTTTTAGTCCCACCTTTTCCCACTCGGTCAATTCGTCTTGTGTGCCTGTAGTCTGTATGTCCCTTACAGTGGTCCTAGCATCAGTCCATTGTTCAGCTTGTGACCTGGTCACATACATTCGTGTCATGGTTCTGTCTTCTGCTGTGGCTCGGGCAGTAACGTCTGCTAGCGCATTTCCCTGTCCAATGAGATCTGTCACTTTCCTATGTGCTTGGCATTTTATCACTGCTAGCTTTTTGGGGAGGAGGACTGCTTCCGTCAAGGCGGAGACTAAATCTCCATGCAGGATGGGTGTACCGTGTGAAGTCAGGAACCCTCTTTCTTTCCATAGAATCCCGAAATGGTGAACCACCCCGAAGGCGTATTGGCTGTCGGTGTATATGTTAACTGTCGTGCCAGCTGCTAAAATACATGCTTGTGTGAGGGCAATGAGTTCTGCTGCCTGGGCGGAACGTTGGGCAATACGGGCTGTTTCTAGAATGGTTCGGGCTGTGGTGACAGCGTATGCAGCTGAGGTGGTGCAGTCGAGGAGTTTGATGCACGAACCATCCACCCATAGTTCTCCATCTGGCTCTAGAAAGGCGGTGTCTCTGAGGTCTACTCTACTTTTTGTTTGTTCATCGGTTAGTGTCACACAGTCGTGTAGTGGAGCCACGTTAGAATCGTTCTCGGGTAGGGGTAACAGTGTGGCTGGATTGAGGGTGGTGCATCGCTTTAGGGTAATGTGCGGTGCTAGCAGGGTCAACTCATATCCTGTCAGTCGGGCGCTAGTCAAGTGTTGGGTTTTGGTCTGGTTCAGTAGTGTGTCGACTGCATGGGGTACTAAAACAGTGACTGGATTGGAGAATTCCTTCGCTCTGGCGTATTGATACCGCTGCAGCTGCCACAGCGCGCAGGCACGCTGGCAGTGCTCTGGCTACTGGATCGAGGGTGGCAGAAAAATATGCACAAGGGCGTTGTTTGTGACCAATTGATTGTGTTAGGACAGACAATGCACATCCCTCCCTTTCGTGTGTGTAGAGGAAGAATGGTTTGGAGTAATCTGGGGTTCCTAGGACTGGTGCTGAGCAAAGGGTATTGCGTAGTTCTTTAAAGGCTGTCTGGCATTCGGGGGTCCAGGGGAGAGGTGAGGGGATGTCCTTAGCTAGGAGGGAGAGAAGGGGTTTGACAATGAGGCTAAAGTTCGGTAACCACTGTCTGCAAAACGAGGTGAGGCCTATCAAAGAGTGGACTTGCTTCTGATTTTTGGGGACAGGGGTGTCTAGAATTGTCTGGATCCTGTCAGGCATGAGTTTTCTCCCTTCTTTTGATAAAAGGTGACCCAAATAGGTCACTTGTGATTTACAGAACTGCAGTTTCTTTCGGGAGACCTTGTGACCATTCTCAGCAAGGAAATGGAGTAGTTTGATGGTGGCTGTGACGGCTATTGGTATGGTGTCTGCTGCTAGAAGGATGTCGTCTACATATTGTATTAGTGCCACTCCATCTGGCAATTGTATGGCGTCCAACTGTCTTTTAAGCGCCTGGCTATAGATACTTGGGCTCTCAGTGTACCCCTGATGTGCTCTACAAAATCTATACGAACGGGAATTTAGGGTAAATCCAAAAAGATAGCGGCTGTCCTCGTGTATAGGTATGGAAAAGAAGGCGTTCTTGAGGTCGATCACAGTGAAGGTGGTGGCAGTGGAGGGGATTAAAGTCAAAATTGTCGTGATGTCGGAAACTACTGGGTATTGTGGTACTACGATTTTGTTTACCTCCCGCAGGTCAATGATGAAGCGGTAGGCTTTCCCATCTCCCTCTCCCTGTCTCTTTACAATCGGTAGTATGGGACTGTTACAAATGTTGCTCACTACTTCCTCTACCACCCCTGCCTCTACCAAAGAGTGTATGATCTCTGTTAGTGCTTTCTCACCCTCTGGCGATATTTTGTACTGCGGTACCTTCGGTAGGGTTGCGTCCTGTCGTATTGTTACGTGTACTGGGTCAATCATCATTCGTCCTACGTCTGAATCAGCCCTAGCCCATAAGTGTGATGGCAAAGTGTCCAGTAGGGATGTGTCAGTCTCAGAGATGGAAAACATGTGCTGAAAAGGGTTCTCTCTATGGCGTTGGGGGTTGTCATACAGGATGACACGCACTCCGTCTGGTGAGCATCTGATAGTCGCATGGAAGTGTTTCAAAAGGTCGAGGCCCATAATGGCGTCTGGGGTGTTAGATGAGAGGAGGAATGTCGTTTCGACGCCATTGCTGTCAAGATTAAAAGGGATGGGTCGGGACAAAGGGTTGGTGGAGGGCGTACCGTCAAATCCTATTGAGGTCACATGTGAGCCTGACAAGGGTGCCCTTGGAATCAGTCGTTTGGATAGTGCACTACGTGTTGCTCCTGTGTCTACCAAAAATGGCGACCTTGTGCCCAGGACCTCAGCGGTAACATAAGGGCCTTGCTGATCAACGCAGAGCTCGACTGGATCCCTCCCTTGCCCCTGGCTGTCCTATGCAAAGTCGTACGTATTGTCATAATCTGTCTGTTGGTACTGATTCTGTCTGGGATGGTCAAATGCGTTCACTCTTCCTGGCCTTTCCTCGCTTGCTTCACTCGCGTACTCCTCTCCCACGTCCTCTTCCTCTCTGTCCACTTGCTATTTCCCTCGCCCCTCTGCCCCTAGCAGCTCCTAACAAAGCCGGGCATTGGGATTTCCAGTGTCCATATTTTTGCAAAATGCACATTGATCCTGTCCTAGGTCTTGGCGTCCTACATATGATGTAGATGGATTGTTCCTAGGTGGCTGTACTCTAGGGGTATTCTGCTGGTTTCCTCCCCTATATTGCTCCCCTCCTGTATTCGCCCCTGGAGTTGTGCTATCATTACCCTTTCCTTCAAGTCCTTCTTTTTCCTTTCTGTAGCCCTGTCATTTTCGTTTCTCTGATGCTCGTAATACTGGGCCATTTGGAGAATGGCCGTCGGTTTAGATGCTGCCCAACTACTTTCGCTGGCTTGTAGTTTCTGGGATACATCTGGCAGTAATCCTTTGACGTAGTTCTGCACAAATAAGTGGTGTCCGGTTGCGGTGGACATGTCTTGTCCACTGTAATCAGAGAACACAGTTTCAAATCTGGAGAAGTACTCTGAGACGTCCTCTTGTGGTTTCTGGCGGCATGCGGTTACTATGGACCAGTCTATCTTTTTCTCTGGGATCAGCGTTTTCACTTTCTGCACTATTTTGTCAGGGAGGTCTAATATTGCTTTAACTGGTTTTTGACCAGGGTTCCGCTGTTTATCTAGTGTGTCGAGTTGTTCCCAGGTATGACCAAACAGTTCGGTATGGTTTACTTTCTTAACCTGTTTCCACACACCTGCTGGCAAACATAACCCGAAGAACAAGTCTATGTCGGCAAGTGTCATTATTGTTGATCCCAGAGCGGTACCTAGCTCGGCGTAAAAGGCGGTGGGGTTCTTTCGTAAATCCGGCAAAGATTTACGGAAGGTCAGGATGTCCTGTCTGTCCCATGGCTGATACACCCAATTGTAGACCACCCTTCCTCTAGCGTCTTGATGGTTTATATCGTCATTAGTCCCTTGTCCTCTAGGAGGTACCCAGTAAGGGGCAGCTTCTTTTATTGGCATCATGCTATCTGTTTTTTCCACTGGGGGTCCTGCTACCTTAGTTGTCCTGTCCCTATCTATCTGTCCTTGTTCTATGAGGTGACGCAATACTTCTAGTGTGGATGAAAATAGTTCTGCAACATCGTTGTCGCCTTCATCTCCGATGTCTACCTTCCTGTAGAGAGCCACTAATCGCTCGGGCCCTACGTTTTGGTACTTCTCTTCATATGCAGTAAGGGTGTGGTAACAGAGACGTACAATAAAGTATCGTTTGCGGTTTTCAACATAGGAGTCGCATATGTCTGTTACGTGTTCTTCTGTTTCTTTCCTATCTATGAGGGTTTTAACTATTTTATCAATGTCTGCTCGCTCATTTTTACTTAATCGCGGGACCATGGGCGCTCCTATTTCCTTGGTTCCTACCTCTACTACTGCCTCCTTTGATGAGGCATTTGGTGTGGGTGGCTCGGTGGGAGCAGAGGTGGTGGAGACTGAGGCGATCGTGCCATCTCCAGCTATACTTTGGGGGTCCTGGCGTTGTACTACGGGATGAGTAGGGGCATAAGGGGGTGGCATGTATATCATTGGGGGACCTAACAATAAATCATCATCTACCCCTGTTTTGCTGGTAACTCGGGGTAAAGAGTTAAGGGCGTTCTAACAGGGCATTGACCTGATATTTTTGATTCCTGTTCCTTTTTATCGATTTCCTTTTCTTTTAGTTCTTCTTCTAACTTTTTACAGGCTTGGTAAGCTGATTTTCGCGTTTCTTTATCTTGTCTAGCTTCGTCTCTTTTCTTTCGTTGAGCTGCTTCTTTTCGCCATAAACCAAAACTATCAAACATGGCTGGTCTAGCTTTCTTTTTGTGGAGAGCTAATTCTAACGTTTCTATTTTAGCGGGATCGAAAGATCCCGTCAGTGGCCACTGATTTACCCGGTCCTTCCTAGTGTACTTATGCCATAGTTTGCTATAAGCTACGGTGGCTAATCCATATTTTACGTACATGTCCTTGTTAGGGGTGCCTTCCGGCGGTGCCGGATGACTGACCTCTAACAAACGGTCCGGTCCAAAACAATCAAACAATCTAGAGAAAACAGGCATGACGTATTTAGCGGTCAAAATGAATATCTCAATTAATGTTAGACAAAAGTCTGCACTACCTGTCCTTCGCTGTCTGCAAAGAGAGAATATTCCTATTCTACGTTGTTTGCAAGCAGGGAATGTCTCAAATAACTCAAAAAGGAATACTAGTATTTCTATCAATCAATCAATTTAAGTCATGTTTTCTCACGACCTTACCCGGACCGTATGGACAGTTCTTCGTATTCCCTTCCAGCGCCTGGTTGTCCTCTTACTCCAACAATCAATGCGGCGTTCCTGTAAGGCCCCAGTCAGGACCGCAGGTCACTCGAGAGAGGTCCGTTCGGAACCGGTGAAGTTCAGTCAATTGGCAGCCAGACGAGGGTCTCTTTCAGGCAGGTGCACTCCAATCATTTAGTCGTTCACTCCGTCGTTAGGACCTCTCTACTGGACCCACGTGTCTCTGATGGGCCCCCCGTTGGGTCGCCAATTTGTGAAAAGCAGCGAGTCTCCTGGGATCCCCAATGCTGCCCGGCGCAAAGTCACCTTTAATCCACTTTGGATTCACTATCTAAAATAACGAGGCAGGCGCTGGAAGCTGGAAGGCAAGAAAAAGGTTTATTACTCTTAGAGGAGACCACGTCAACTGCTGACACCAGGATGTCTTCAGGGAGGTGTTCTACTGGCAATGCTTCTGACTCTTCCTTTTATACAGTTTTACACAATGTATTTGTTTCTTTTATCATGGTTACAAGCTTGGAGTCTCCGCCCGGGCAGGTTGTCACACAAGCCTGACATTGTTTTATCAACATGGTTACACAAGCCCAACATTAACTCTCCTCCCACCCAGGTCAAAAACAGACAATTTAATTGCAGCTGGACCTTGCTTCAGGGTCTAAAAACGAGTGAGACCGGCCAGATCTAAGAGTCCGTTCTGTTGATAAGAACAGGTCCCATTGTTGGTCAAAAACCAGTTTTGCTGTGTGTAGTGCAATAAACCATGTTTGCAAGAGTCTGTTTGGTATTTGTAACCCGTTTGTGCAGGGATGAGAGGAAAGACGAGTTTGAGGCAGCAGGTGATGTTGATGTTTGTCGTGGAAATAGTTTATAGCCCCCAGCACACATATCAGGTTTGGTCAGAGAGTCAGAAGGCTGCTAGAGGACAGGGTGAAATGAAGGTGACCAACAGAGTACAAAATGGCTGTGGTAAATCAGAATGACTGTAGTTTATGTGCACGTAGGAACTTTCATCAGACAAGATGGCGCAGAATGTTCATGATTATGTTTTGTTCTTAACAGGTTTGCAACATAGAGCAGTGAAGCCTCTTTATATCCCATACAAATGCCATTTAGAAGAATACTCAATAGCAGTTGTGTATCTGTAGTGACCGGGAATGGACCGAATATCTGAATAGTGAACACATTAAATAAGCAAAACAATCAAACTCTGTGGCGAGGCCCTGCGGCCAACTCCCCACGAGTGCCCAATATCCACATGCACGGCCTTTGACCGTGCGTGGCATGCGGTTGGTGGGAGGACCTGGCCTGAAACCGGATCCTGCATCCAACTACCTCACGGGTGTATGACCCCAACGGGGCGAATGCTGTGCATAGTAGGGTTCGAAGAGGGACTGGCCTCCCGCAAAGACCTCACATATTACATCACTCATGACATGTTCAATGATATAATTGATAGCATCACTAATAACATCTCAAATTACATAATTGATGACATTATTGATGACATCACTGATAACATCAGCCATCCTACTACTGTTTAATTTACTTAATGATAGTAGTGCAAAGCCTCTACTTCGCACAGCCTTCATGAGGACCCCATTTTCTCCAGACACTGATTAGATCTTGGCGGACGGGTTACTCCATCATAACGGTGACGGATATCCCGTCCGGCAAAATATAGATCCCATAGGATATAATGGAATTTATATTGCGGTGGACGGGATATCCGTCACCGTTGTGACGGAGTAACCCGTCAACCAAGATCTAAATCAGGCCTTAAGTGGCCAAGACCCTAATATGCACAGCCTTCTGCCTTCTGCCTCTGCAGAGTTCTTCACTGAGAGGCCCCTCCCTCCTGACACCAGAATCCGATTGAGTGAGAAGCCCCTACTACTCACATCGTTCGACCTGTACAGAGCTCTTCACAAAGAGACCTCTCCCTCTAGATGCCCAAGCACCATTAGATGGCCAATCCTCTAGCACGCACAGTCTTCACCCTGTGCACAACTCTACACAGATAATCCACTTCATACAGACATCAAAGCACCATTAGATGGCCAAACCTACTACACACAGCCTTTGTCTTGTGCTCAACTCTTCACTAGGTGGTCAAGCCCCTACTATGCACAGCCTTCACCCTGTGCGCAGCTCTTCACAGAAAGACTACTCCCTCCAGTCATACTAGCTCCATTAGGTGTAAAAAGCCCTACTATGCACAGTCTTTATCCTGGGAACACCTCTTTACAGACACCATACACTCAAGTCCTATTAGTTGGCCAAGCCCCTACTACGCACAGCCTATTTCCTAACTAGTAATGCCATGCCAGTGAAAATAAATATGGCCAAATAGCATGTTATTTGAAGCAGGTGTACTAATAAACACCTCCAATAATTTATTTCAACAGTGTAAAGATCACATTCCTTATTATTACCACAGTACAGTGTAATTCATTTGAGAAAATGTGCGTATTGTCTCAAGAATTATATTCTACAATCAGTTTATAGGAGAACAACTGGGGCCTTGTTTAAAAAGCTTAATTACTGTGGTTCTATCTTACTGCCTGAAATTAACCCTTTGTGCAACAATTGCTGCCCATGGAAAAATAGCAAGTGTACTAAGAAACATACATTCACTCATTTTTTACTGTAGTGTGAACGTGTTATACCACAGTAAAGTTTAACTCATTTTAGAAAGACATACATAATTCTCACTGATTCCATTCCAGAATGAGTTTACAGACGAAAACAACTGGAACCACACTCAGCGCCTACAATACGCAGATGTAAGCATTTGTTCTCTGTTTTGGTTAGATTTTGTTCTTTAGAATTACTGCATATTAAAAGACAGCACAGCATAAACCATACCTGCAGATGAGATGGTTGAACCCCATCTTACGGTTTTCTGTTTTAAATATCTAATTAAAAGACTTAGAAATTCTGGGAGAATAAAATTAAGAGCAATTTTCAGATCCAGAATGCGGGCTGAGATTTGGAAGGTCCGAACACAGTTTTCTGAGTGCAGAAAAAACCCATGGTTTTACCTGTATCAATGCAGAAAACGCTCCCCTCTTTGGAAAAAACATTTCCCTCAACGGAAAAAGAACATTTCCTTGTACAAGCAATTCTTGTTATAGGCGCTTCCCTCTGATGAAAGAATCCTTCCACAGCTCAGTGTGCTGCTCCCTGTGGATTAAATTACTATTATAAGAGTTTAAGAAAGCGTCTTTCTCTCTCAGATCTAAGAAGTTATTTTCCACATGATTGGTCGTTGGAATGTTTTATAGTACTTCCAACTAAATTCAGCTCATTGTAAACAAAAGTCCACATGAGCTTATTTTTTGTAAATTTGTGTCTCAAAATGATATCATACATAACCTCGGAGTTTAATCATCTAATCCAAAGTGATTTTACTGACTTCAGGGTCCCTCCATTTGCCAAGCAAACGATATAACATCAACATACATTTTTTAAAGAAATAAACATAATGTCGAAAGAAGCGTATAGTAGACCTGCCCCTTCTTCGTTGCAACTCAGACTAACAAAGGGGATGCTCCTCAACTTGAGGGTTTGCTAACAAAGTAATTTTGTGTAGTATGATACGGTACAAGTCAGATAGGTTGTTACAGTATTACTTCACTCATATGCTGCCAATATGGGGGTGCGGGTGCCCTGTGTTATAGGAGTGGCGGCCTTTTGAAGTGCCACAGGGCAACAGTAATGTGAAGCGCAAACATCTGAGATTTACAGTCAAGGTGTGCAGTGGCGTAACGAAACTTGAGGGCGACCTGACATGATTGGTCGTTGGAATGTTTTATAGTACTTCCAACTAAATTCAGCTCATTGTAAACAAAAGTCCACATGAGCTTAATTTTTGTAAATTTGTGTCTCAAAATGATATCATACATAACCTCGGAGTTTAATCATCTAATCCACAGTGATTTTACTGACTTCAGGGTCCCTCCATTTGCCAAGCAAACGATATAACATCAACATACATTTTTTAAAGAAATAAACATAATGTCGAAAGAAGCATATAGTAGACCTGCCCCTTCTTCGTTGCAACTCAGACTAACAAAGGGGATGCTCCTCAACTTGAGGGTTTGCTAACAAAGTAATTTTGTGTAGTATGATACGGTACAAGTCAGATAGGTTGTTACAGTATTACTTCACTCATATGCTGCCAATATGGGGGTGCGGGCGCCCTGTGTTATAGGAGTGGCGGCCTTTTGAAGTGCCACAGGGCAACAGTAATGTGAAGCGCAAATATCTGAGATTTACAGTCAAGGTGTGCAGTGGCGTAAGGAAACTTGAGGGTGACCTGCAAAGTACAGGGAGGGCCCCTCCCCTCTACCCCCAGACCCAGTCAGGAGCTCTAAGGCCAGGGGCTGAGGAGCCCCCCAGCCCGCAGGGGCTGCGGAGGCTAATGTTGCCACTGATGGTGTGCTGCAAACTGCATGTCCTTGCTACCTTTATTTGCTCCTAATAAGCAAGGCAAAAGTTTTCAGTGCTTAATTTATGAAAGAAAGAGTACTGGTGCCCAAACCTTTGTCCAGAAGCTGGCAGCCGGTGCAATTAAACGTCAGCAGGCCGAATACCAGGGCTGATCATCTTTAATCCCCTACCAGACACTCCCTGTCCCCTTCACTCACTCTTGCAGGTTTCTGTTTTCTTCCTTTGCGACAGTATTGTCTTCTTTCTTTTTCTCCCTCTTTCTAATCTGTGTGTTTTTCCGTTTTTTGCGCTCAGTAAATATCTGATGTGGCAAATAAGTGCCGGTCTTCAAAAATAAGTGTTGATGCTCCCCACTGGCAACCACCGGCTCAAATGAATCACTGAGAGTTTCTGTAACGTATTGGTACATTCACTGAAAAGTATCAAATAATAGATTGTGTTTTTGCGCTCAGATGCTTGATTATAACTAGAAAAGGTTGATGCACAGACCCCACCCACCTCACCCTTCCCTTTAAATTATGTCTGGTGATGGAGCTTTCCATCACTCACCTAAATCCTTTATGTCTAAGAAAGACCTTCTCGCAGTTCTTAAATGATGTACAAAGTGAGGACCATCTACATCTCAATCCAGTTGTAGCCCCATCTCAGAGGACAAACAGAAAGATTAATTAGATCTCCAGTGATGTTCTAGGGACAAGAGCTTTGATGCCTCTGGCAGTGGCATAAAAAAGGCTCCCACAGCCCCTGCAGTGCGGGGTCCCCAAGCTCCAGGGGAGCCCCCTCAGCAGAGTACCTTGGCCTGACCGCTCCTGAGTGAGTCCGGAGGGGGGCCCTCCATTTACTTTGCAGGAGGGCCCCTCAAGTTTTGTTGCACCACTGGCCTTTATTAGGCAGAGACAGGACGATTTGCCCAGAGACTGATCTGATCGTAGCACTAACTGCAGTCACACCTGACCCAGATTTGTATATAATGTGCAGCAACCCCATACTACTGAGGAGACTGTGCTCATTCTTACACTCAAAATCACTTTCAGGCAAATACTCAACCCAAACCATTGGAATCGGCAGTGTATTGTGCCACGTACAAAATAACAAAATAAGCCCCTACCTCCAGCAACCCAGCAACCCAGATAACCCCTAGCGGTGGACAAAGTTAGCTGACACATGTGCGGGCGTCTGCTGAGAGGTATACTTTCATGTACAAAGTGACACTAAATATCTTCTCATACAGTTTTGAAAGCCACAAGGTGAACATTACAATCACAGTGCATAAGATATTCTACCTGAAAATTATGAGGAAAGCACAAGTGGGGAAAAACAAAATTACACAAAATATGCAAAACCCATAAACCATGATTTATGTAAAATAGGGCTTGCAAAAAACTTTCACCTGTACGGCATCCCATGAACCACAGATGAAAACACGCTAAACCATCAAATGGCTTTGAGAGCCTTGTCCTCCCCCTCTGCACATGTGATGTTCAGAGATTCACTGTAACAGTGTCTAAGGGCTTAATGTGGTGTAATAATTCACCATGAAAGGTCTTTTGGTTCAACATATGCTTTTCATAATAAATAAGGTAAACTTACTGCGTTTGTTGTAACTTTTCATAATAAACAGACCAGACTTGTATCATGTAATGTAAATAGGTACTTATAGCACGGCTACTCCACAGAGTGTCCCGGCGCTACATTTGACATAATGTCTCCTAAGAACCAGTAAGGGCCATAGCCGTAAAAAGTGGCTTGTCGTTATAACCAATTCAGGCACACTATATTGAGCATATGCTTTCCCACTGGGCAAGCAAGAGGTGTACAGTGATAAAATGATAAATATGCACAAAAAGACAGTTGGCAAAACAATGCACAAATCCTCTTACGAGTACTTGTACCTAACAAGAGTAATCACGATCTTCAGCCTCCCTGGCTCTCAGGGAGCTTCATTGGCTCCCGGTGGCGCAGAGGATTCAGTTTAAGTCATTGTGTGTAGTCTTTAAGGCCCTTCATGGGATGGGGCCTAAACCACTGCAGCACAAGTTTAACTGGTATGTTCCTACCAGAAGTCTGCGCTCTTCAGCAGCTAAACAAATAAAAGTACCCACGTTTAAAAGAACTAAACTAGGAGGAAGAGCTTTTAGTGTGTCAGCTGCCCGGCTGATGAATGCACTACCTAATAGTCTCAGACAGATAGAAGACCTCCTGCAGTTTAGGAAGAAATTAAAGACCTGGCTCTTTCCTAATGGTGCTGTATAGACCTGTTTTTATCAGCAACTGCATTTTTTACTGCAATCTTTGTGTATGGCTAAACTAATGTACCTCAGCGCTAGGATGCCCGTTGGGTGATAGTGCGCTCTATAAGTCTGACTAACATTTAACATATTGCCACGATTTGTCAGAGCAGGAAACCAAACCCTAGCCTACCATGGTCATCTGTGAGAGTCTATGTTATACATTATTGATCTACAGCCTTTAACATAGTCTGATTTATAATCCACTCTTAAAATTATATTGGCTTTCACAAACATTTTTCCCAGTAACTAAATCAGGCCTCCTGCCTTTGTAGTAGCTTTTCAAGCCTTTGGTGCCTGACATAATGTTTCCCAATGACCCAAAGAGACTTGTCACCATAACTCACTCAGGTCTACATTATTTCACACGTTTTCCTATTAGTCAGCTATCAGTACACAGACATAAAATTGCAAGTAAATACAAAAAATCATCCGGCAAAACAATTTTAAAAAATCTCCAAAGAAGGGTGAACAAAGTCTAGAATTGTGAAAATCTTATACCTCTGGGTTTTTTCAGCGGGGCTGGCCAACACCAAAACCCTTGCAATAAGTAATCTAGGTGGTTCCCTGTAGCCAAATACCTATCTACAGCCTTTAACACAGTGTAATAACAATCCACCCTTAAAGGCCTATTGGCATTAACAAATGCTGTACAAAATAAACATGCAAGGTCTATAGGCTTTGTCATAAGCGTTTATAAACAGATCAGACTTATAGCCTTTATCATGGGTTTATCAGCATAACCAAATCAGGCCTGCTGTATTGAGCACAAGCTTTTACCACAAGGCAAAAAGTGTCATAAAGATTCTCTTTTTCAGTGGAAGCAGACAATGTCTGTCCAATCAAATGCTGTACTCAGGCTAATCAAAATGTGGGCAGAGCCAAAGCCCCACTTTCAGTAGTCTTTCTGAAAGCTCTTTTTCTGTTGATCACGTATGGTCTTTGAAAATTGCACTATCAAGCCAGACCTAAAAAAGGACAAAGTGTATTGACCATCACCCAGTAGCTTCCTCCTCTGTCTAACTCAGCCCAAGGTCAGACTCCTACAAAGAGGCACATTCACAACTAGGTTACTGAAAAACACATTCAACAAGAAGGCTTGATCCGTGCATTGAACAAGCAAAGACAAAGCCTTTAATGTGCTAACACGTGGTATAATCAACATCCACTGTCCAAGCAGTATTTATGAGTGAAATAACATTGTCAGCACAGTACCCACGCAGCTGCATCAAGGAGGTCCTCCAGCCATTGACCAGGGAAAGCCAGTAACTAAAACTCCACGTTCCACAGCAGGCAGGAGCGAAGGTATAATGTGAAAGAAATACATAGTACAGATAAACATGAATGAATACAACAACATGACCACGCTATTGGCGTTGTTAATGTAATGTTAAGTGCATGATCAGGAGTCCGTCGTTTATTGTTTCTAAACATTGCTGGTGCACTTTGAAGCACGGTGCAGCCTTCTTGCAATGTTAAAGCTTCCTGAAGCTTGGCCTGGAGCGATACCACGGTGTTGGGATCCTGGGCTTTAACTCCCCAGAGTGGTTCATTTCTGATGTTGGAGCCATCATGGTGGGGTAAGTGCCTGATCTGTTACTTACTATGTGCACCTCCCTCTCCTCACCCACACAACTGTACCGGTAACACCAAGCAGAGGGGGCCACTTGGGGTGACTCCAGCCTGGTCTCCCTTTGTCCCAATGTGATGCACCAGATTTTGAATCAGTATCACTACCCAAAACAGTCACTTAAATGTACTTGGCTTTATGTAATACCAGTGCATTTCCTTGTCTTCCTTAGTTACATTTTGTTAGTGCATATGGAATGCACGGAAGCCCAGTCTGTGCACTCTATTTCCATGTCCTGCACTTAGTATGATGACCACCACGAGAGTTTGAACTAATATGAAATAGGCCAGGAACCATACTTATTCTTATGTGAATGTCCATCAGACACTGCTTTTTCATGGTTCACAGTTAAATACCTGTGCACTCAACATGATAAAACAAACACTAATAGGTATTATAAAGTTTAAAAGGTCATCTATTTCTAAATCTGCTATCTGCATACATCAAAGCACCGGTTGGAATATTGTTTGCTGTGGACCCATGTCAGATGTGCTAATGACTTTACTTACTTCAATGAAACGCTTGAAAGTTAAAAGTTGAAGTAAACAAGGCAAGCACAGCTTGATTAGGTCTACCTTCACTGATTGAAGCTATATTTTTGATTGTTTTAATTAGGTGATACATTTGCTCAGTATGCAAACGGCTGAGCAATTTCATACAAACCTGCACTCTCTTAGACATAAAATTATTTTGTAGTGGTGGTTAATGAGATGATTGTTTCTGATGTTGCCACTGGTAGGATTTTGACATGTTAGGTTTTTGATCTCAGCGGATGGCAGAGTGTCCATTTGTGGGTTAAGGCTGGTCCAAGACGTTAATCATAGTATGCTGATAATCGATCCTCATATATAGGATTTCTAAAAAGCTAATCAGCAGAATCATAAGGTCCATATTCCCTGGCCATTAGCATTCGTACACCCTACTGTAGAATTTTTGGACTTAAGTTATTTTGTTGTGGTTTAATAATATATGCAGTAAAATACCATGCAATTATAAACTACAAAGTAAAATCAGTATTAATTAGGCTGCAGTTGTCTCATCTGGCACTCACTCCTAATGAAGGGTGTCACAGTTGTGGCAAGCCTCAATGCTGGTGATGCAGGCAATAGCGACACAGCAAGAAATGATACCAGACTACATTCGTATTGAGTCTGGCATCTGAGCACGAATACTCAACAGCCTTTAATCCCGGGAGCTGTGCCCAGCTTCAGGGTTTCATGGTGCATGCTAACATAGCCCGTGAGGACCGACTGGCTTATGACATCCCTCCCCAACTTAGATCAACGTTGTCTTAAATGCTTTGGCTGGTTTTCATCTGGGATGTCTCCATCCATTGCAGGACCCCCAGCTATAGTCCTAGAGCCTTTGCAATGGTTTGGGAAATGGTAGAGATAGTAGCATTTTCTGCCTCAGACTCTGTTAGGTGGAGGTGGTGGTGTTTTGAATAGACTGAAATGTAAAATTAATATTCCCTTTGGTATTTACCTCACTTATGTCTTCTTTTTCAATCCATACAACATTCATTCATACTTCATATATACAATGTATATATGAAGTATGAGCAAATGTTGTATGGATTGGAAAAGGAGATATAAGTGAGGTAAATACCAAAGGTAATATTAATTTTACATTTCAGTTAGAGCCCCATAACATTGTATGTTTTAAATAGACAGGCCATGGTCTTGCAATGATACTAGAAGACAGAAAATGTGATGGTGTTTGCGGCACCTCTACGTTCCTGTCTATGTCTTCCAGTTCAGTCTGGCACTCTAGGGGCAGACTGGCTGCAGCAGGAGCGCAATGCCATTTCTTAAGCCATGGTATGTTGCAGGTAACTCTTTCACTTCCTTTCTGAGCTTTGATCATAGTACTGCTTTGATCTACAAGTCCATGGCTCACTTTCAAGCACCATCTTGCATTTACTTCCTGGGTGATTATTTCTGACCAGTACTGCATCACAGACCTGCAGTTCTCAGCGTTGAGCCTACTTGCTTTGCCGACTGCATCGTTGCTCCATTGTCTAATTTGCTGCCTCAACTCAAAGTTCAGAGGCATGTCTGTGTAGTGCAGCATCATCAGGATGGTGCCAGCCACGTGTCGGACAAACAGAATGTTCCCTGGAGCCCTCTGTGTTGTACACTGTGGAGTGTTGTGGTTAGGTTTGCCACCGAGCCGTTTTTTTACTGGCATGACCACTATTTTAATCTCCTGGCCACTACAAAAATTCGGAAAATCTCCAAAAGCTGGTATTATTTTATTACAAGACCGGAGGCTACCATTATGCATTAATCTTTTAATGCCAACTCCACACAGCCACTTTAAAGTATGACATCACAGTGTGTATTGTTCTAGAACATAATACAGTCAGGCTATAATAGGCATGTGGCCATTCTCATCTGCCTCTTTTAAATGAGGCTCCACACAGATAAGTAACCTAGAATAGCTTCACATCTTTATTCTTTAACTATAAGACTGTATATAAATGTTTCTACTCCGTTGATCTGTTACCTACTATCGTAGCTTAAGTATTGTGGGAACAACTGCTTTTATATCATTGTATTTTTATACTTATATTGCTGAAAAACTGTGTTGTTTTGAGACTAACCTTTTATCTTTTTCGTGACAAGAGGGCAAACGCAGAGCTTCCAATTTATAGTCGCTCATCATTTCCCCTTTCCTCGTTATCTTTCAGCGCAGTCCACGCCTAAGGGGTGCCGGGTACACCGCCAAAACGAGCACTCCGCTCCTGTCTCTTTACTGCCCCACCGGGCGCGACCGAGCGGCCTAATGCGCCACTACCCTCACTCACCAGGGTTAAGGGAATCTCATACCCCATTGCTGAGATTACCAGTCATGTAGTAGGCTTCCCCCGACGTGCCTCATCATCAGAGCGCGTCGGGAGGGGCTGACTGAAGGAGATTAGGGAAATGTCATGGGCAACAGCCCAAGTCGCAATACACGCAGCTGTTCGCTCGAGCAACGTCAACAGTTGCTTCTCGATGAGAAGAGCTGACTGGGACTCCGCAGCGATAATTACCCAGAAGTCCTTCGTTGGGTCACATTTTATTCAGATACAAACCAAAAAACAAAAAAATGTATTAAAATCTAATAGCATCTCCTGAAAGCCCCAAGGTAAGGCTAAATAGGGATACATAGTGGAGCTAGGACCCAAGAAAGTACAAGAGATCAGTGAACCTTAACTACTGCCCTAAATCAAATTAAATAATAAATAGTAATTTAAATAGTAATTTAAAAAGTCCATTTTGAGAGCTCTTTCCTTACCTAAGTTGCTCAGATTTACGCAAAATTAAAAAAATAACTCAACAATGTCTGAAGACAGTCAAAGCTCAGAAACCACTCAAACTCTAAATGAGGAACTTATTAAGAAACTGATCCAACAAGAAATGCGCACCTGCGTGCGAGAGACCATTCAACAGGTCATGTCCAATAAAAGATCTATCCTCTCGGAAGAGGAATCCGAACCTGAGTCAATGTCTGAGGGAGACTCTGAAACTAACTCCCAAACAGAGGGGAAAAAGATTGAAAAAAAACCAAACAACTAGAGGGTGCCATTAGCTTCCAGCCTTTCAAAACGTCCAGGAGGTCTAAACACCTCAAATTTCAGAGGTGGTCTGAGCACCTCAAAAACCAGTGGAGGTCTAAACACCTCAAGAATGTTGGGTGTCCTACGCGAGACAATACCTACAACTGCGCACATCAGCACCGGTACCGGCACTGATCATAAAAAGAATTTAGAAGTGGATGAAGCCAGCCCTCTGAATGAGGACTTACTAGATGAATAAAGTTTTGATCTCGACCAGAGAGACCTGGATGCGGATGCGCCCCTTAATGAGGATGCCCCCTCCACATCCAAGGACATAATTTAAGACCCTATAGGACAGGAAATGTTCTCTCTGGGTAACATCAAACACCCTAGAAGTGCGGAGTGGTGGCCCCAAGACCACGTGGCCCAATTTATTACAAAGTGGCTAAGAAACCCACTAGAGAGGGAGACCTCCTACGATCCGAATGGTCCAGACCGGTCATTCTAAATAAGGTATCCCTAACCCCAAACCTGGATCCGGAACTCGTAACTTTCCTTTTTAAATTGGGCAGAGACCCAAGAAAGGGCATGGAAAGATCCTTAAAAATGTGCCAGGACCTCCTACTTTATGTTCAGGCCACCTAGCTAGGATCATTGACATGGCAGAGGATTGCCACCTGAACCAACACCAGGTAGACGTCACTCTCCTTAGGGGTTGGAGCCAAAGGGCTGTAATCTTACTAGGCAACGTGAATGCAAGTATAAATGCAGAAAGGCGTAGAGTGATCCTATCAAAAGTAAACCCCAAGCTAAGTGACCTAGCTACAAAAGAACCTTGCGAAAAGCTCAAAAGCCTCCTATTTGGAGAGGGCATGATTAAATCCCTTACTAAATATGTCTCTACCTTTACTGCTCTGGACAGAGCTCAGTCAAACATGCAGAGGATTTTAAACCCCAGTGTTTTTGGTCAGGCCGGAAGTAGGGGCCTTTCTCCCGGCCGCACCACATTCAGGCCCAATTTCAGATGAAGAGGCTTCGGCAGAGGCTTCCAGCAAGGAGCACCACCAGCCTTTTACCCCCAACGTGGCAGAGGTTTCCGCTCAAGAGGCCCAAGAGGACGTACACAGACTTCTTCCTCCTTTAACAGTGAGTAACAATTCCCTCCCTTTCATTTCTTCCCAAGTAAAGGTGGGCGGTCGCCTCAAATTCTTTCATAAAGCATGGCAAACAATAATCAGGACCCGTGGGTCATGGATACGGTTCAACGATTCAAGATAGACTTTATACAACGACCCTATCAATACCATGTCCCCAGAGAATTAAGTCTGACCCCCAGATCAACTGAAGGTAATAGAAGAGGAGATTTGCTCTATGCTAACGAAAGGCGCAATAATAGAAGTGGCACTAAACCAGCAGGTTGTTATAAGTACACTGTTTCTAATACAAAAGAAAGACAAAGGCTAGAGACCTGTTATAAAACTCAGAAACCTGAACAGGTTCCTCGTCTACAGGCACTTCAAGAGGGAAGGCATACACTTCCTAAGAGACATCTTATTGGAGGGAGACTGGTAAATAAAACCCGACCTCAAGCACGCAAATTTCACCATCCCAATGGCTCAGGAATTTCAATGCTACCTCCAGTTTTTATGGCAACATCATCTCTTTCAATTTCAGGCACTCCCCTTCGGGCTAGCATCAGCCCCCTGCTGCTTTACAAAAGTAATGAAAGCAGTCATCTCTTTCCTCAGAGAGAGAGGAATATGTCTTATTATATATCTGGACGACATACTCATAATGTTGCAGAGCCAAGTGCAAATACTGAAAGACCTAGAGAGAACAATTTCCCTCTTGGAAGATCTAGTTTTCATCATAAACAATGAAAAATCTGTCCTACCACGCTCGAAATGCACAGAATTCCTGGGTTTTTCTATAGATAAAGTAAAATCTATTCTCCTCCTACCGTCGAAAAAAGTGGCCAAAATCGGCAAGGAAATATGCTCCGTCCTGAAACATCGTTCTCTAACCCTGTGTGGTTTCGACCTGGAAGAGGAAACTGGCTCTTGGCTCGGAGTAAAACTGTCCGTTGTTGACTGACATCACATGTGATGCTTGAGTGAAACATCTCTTCCCTTGGGGAGCTCCCAATATACAGCTATATTATTGGGCCACTGCCCTGCAGCAGTTTGGAATTCTTTATTTTTTTCAAACTGAAGGGACGGAGCAGCTGAGAATACCGGCTATATATCAACTGGCTATGGGGGATGCTGCTGTGGGACTATTGCAGCGACAAAGCGACCCAAATTATTATAAAAAATCTCGATATAAATGCATTGAGAGTGCGCTAAAAATCTGGAAGAAAGTGGAAAAAATCAGCCAAATTAGCAGGTATAATAAATATACTTCACTTTGGCACTCTGATTTCCTGACATTAGCATTTTATGATGGAATGGCCAAGAAGTGGGAGCAAGCGGGGATCGCATCTTTGGCTGATCTATATTCTAACAAAGAGAGAAAGGCTTTTATAGAACTAGTTCAAGGGTTTGACATACATCAGAACTCATGCTTTAAATATCTGCAAATACAGAATCGAATAAAAGGGCTCCCTAAAGGGAGCATTAGAATGGAATCATTCCCTCTGTTAGAAATTATGAGAAACCCAGAAAATAAAATCAAGGATTTTTATCAAGCGTTACAAAAAAAGAAACCAGATGATATAGCCAAAATAGAATCAAAGTGGGCCGATAAGCATGAGGATGGGGAGGTAGATATAGATATGGTTTTAGAGATCCGTATAAGGGTCTTTATATCAGCTAATCTTAAAGCTCAACAATATAAAACTGTATATAATCTCTACTACACGCCTGCCAAATTATTTGGGTGGGGAAAAAGACAGTCTGATAAATGCCCGAGATGCTTGTTGGGCCCAGCAGATAGTATACATATGTTTTATTCTTGTGAAAAGCTGGGTCTGTTTAAAGAAGGTATTGAAAAGTTCTGGTTTCAGTTATTGAACAAAGAGTTAAAAATCACATCAACTTTGATGCTATTAGGGTATGACATAGGGTTGAACTTAGATCCAATGGAGAGGGATTTTGTGTTTCTAACAATGGCGATAGCTCGCTTATTGGTTGCCACTGTCTGGAAGGATAGTGAGCCACCTACATATCATCAATGGCTATACAGATTAATATTCATAGGCCGCCAGGAAATCTCTCTGTATAAATGCAAAGGTGTAAGAGCTATGAGTAAAGGCAGGAATATATGGGTACCCTTGATAGCCTGGATGGAAAGAAATGATAGACAAGGGATTGGATGAATATGTATAAATATAGTGAAAATACAATCAGGATGTATAGCAACAATGATGTATGAACATTTAAAATAATTGTCAATTGTTAATTGTGTTATTTTGGTCAATATGAAAGTATTAAATTTGACAAGTATATGTAATAATGTTACAAGATATGTATAAGATGTCTGATTTCAATTAAAAAAAAATTTTTTTTTAAAAAAAAGAAACATCTCTTCCCTTTGTTAAGCTGCTCTTAGTCAGCAGCTCTCCTCCTGCTACACCACTAGAGAAGTTTACCTTATTGTACTTCCCAAAACAAAAGAAAGATCCAAATCGAACATTAAACGAAGGCCTTTTCTTGTCTGTTGTCTGACCAGGTTCATCTTGTGGGTTGAACTATGAACATAACAAGAAATCTCCCATATTCCTTTCCAAAATGGATTTAAAATCAAGATTTTGCATGACTACAGAATCTGGGTTTTTAAGTGCAGAATGTTGCAGGAAAGATGTGTTATATCCTCCCTCTGTGACATTCTGAAAGGAAAAAATAGACATAAGCATAAACAAAAAAGCCTAATAAATAAATGGTGTCGGGGGCAAACGAAAATAAGCCCAAAGTAATGTCATGGCAGGTCAACACCTGTTAACTGTGCCATTCCTATGTTCTAATTCGCACTTGGTGAACTTAGGAGGGGTTTTTTGATTTGCTTATTACTTTTAAAGTCCGCTGTCTGTATTATGGTGATTTTTTTTATTGGTTTACGAAAACCTTACATAATATAAATCGCAATATCCACACACCAGTAAACAAAAAAGTCTAGAAAAGAACTATACAATTGATAATTGTTAACTACTGTTAATTATTTTCCAAGAAAGGAAGTGTGGTTGCGCAGAGCGTAGCAGTGACTGGCTCAGAGGGATCCTCTTGCCTACAGGCGTTTATTTGGACTATAGATGTGTATCTACATATGTGTATTGCTTTGTATAAACATGTATAATAATTATGTTTTTAAAGATATAGATATTCATTAGTTCTGCTTAACAAATGTACATATTAGTTATAGTTACATTATTCTATGTTTAACATGCATATAAGTGACTGCATAAATAAGTATATCTTTTATCATAACTATTTCTCTACAATTGCTTCAGTATTGATTTACAAAAACAATATTTAAAATACAGCAACACTTGAAAGTCTGAGTTTATTAAATGCAACTTTAATCTACATATATGACCTTCCTTATACATATATACCTTCCATGTACTTATGTATCTTTATATTTATTACTTTGCTTCTATTTCAGCATATCCAATGCACTACTTTATAACTCATCCTATATATCTCACAATATATCCTCTACATCCACTCTCTGACTCATCTCAAACCTAATTCTACTACTCTCTCCAATGCACTAACCTATTTCTCACCCAATCCCGCTCTCAATATATCCTCTACCTCAACTCTCTGACTCATCTCAAACCTCATTCTTCTACTCTTTCCAATGCACTACCCTATTTCTCACACTATACCCCTCTCAATATATCCTCTACTTCCATTCTCATTCATACCAAAACCCATACCACTACTATGATCCCCCAAATGACCCTATCTATACTATTCCCTCCTCTACCCTTCCTTGCATCATCTCATACATCTTTTACTATTCAGATCTCTTAAACAAGCCTTTCTAAACCCTTCCCTCTGACTCTTCCCCCTCCCCCTCCACCTCCCCTTTTCTCATTCCAAACCCCCTCCTACTGCTATGAAGTAAAAAAATATATATTTTGTAGACCCAGCCTTCTTCTATCCCTCCACTATTCCTTTTCAATCCAAATAACAGACTAACATGCCCACCGCTCAAATCAAATTAATTTCATATTCCCCTACACTAATTCATCACTAATCCTTCTTGGGTTCCGGAGTAGCGTGCTACTCGCTGAAAAGTGCTTCAACACTTCAGCAGGTGTAGCAAGCGCTATATAAATGCAAACCCTTCCCTCATGGAGTGGCATTGTGTGGAGTGGAGTGAAGCAGCATTGTGTGGTGAGGAGTAGCATTATGTAGCTTGGTAACCGAGCTGCCACTGAATTGCCCTATAGCATTTCAAAGCCTCGTCAGGGATAGTACGTGCTATATAAATGCAATACAACATGTTACCAATTATCTCGACCTATAATCTATGTAAAATCTGATGCGGGAAAGAAGCAAGGGGGGTGGGAGGAGAAGGCTATATACATGCAATTATAATACAATACAACGTTACCAATTATTTTGACCTACAATCTATATAAAAATCTGATGCAGGAAAAAAGCAAGGGAGGGTGAGGGAAAGAAGCAACATGGACGGGAAGAATAAAGAAAATAGTACCTGAATGGTAGCGAGCAGCAAATGTACAGTGGAAGAACACTAATTAAACTAAATCAATTGGTGCTTGATCCATGCTCAGAATGAAAGAAGAGGAAGTGGCATAGGCAAGCACAAGCCCATTAGGAGGCAGCAAATAAGAGGGACAATGAAGCCAACGAATGGTAAGCAATGGATGAGCTCCAGCCCCTTATAGTAAATAATACCCCTCATAGCATGAGCTATTGAAGACGAGACCTAAAAAACCAAGACAGTAGGCCATTTCCTTCTTTGCACCCAGGATCAGGAACAACATAATTGTATCCTGCAGAACTGACCATTTGCTGCTCCAATTTAGGAAATATTTCGAGACACACCTCTTTAAAGACCACTACAACACAATTCCACAAACCAGCTATCTCTCCTACAGCTCACTGACTTTATGCTCGTCTTTGACCATGTACAGTGCTTCACTGCCTTTTGGCTAGGTTCACACTATAGAAATACCACATACATACAATGTGTCATAACAGCTAAATAATAATGCTTCAGAATTTGCTACATAATTTTTCGTTATTTGCATAATATGCCACGTAATTTGACTTTTATTGCCTCATAATTTAGTAAACTCTGCAGCATAACTTGTCTTCCACCACTACATGCATCCAATGGTTCTGTTTGTAATGAACCATTAAATCCAAATCCATAGCCTATTCCCCAATTCACCCTTCTACCCTGCTCCATAGTTATATCCCCCCATCCTTCACTCCATGCACGTGTCTTTTCCATCCTCATCATGATTCCCGGTCTTTTTACTGACTTCGTCCGTGCCCCTGACATGGTGGTCAATACCCTCTAATTAGAAATGGGCGACCCAACAAGTTAACAGGGAGAGTCAAGCAAAGCCAGGTCAAGCCAAGTGTCGGCTCTGGCTCTAGAAGCCCGTTCACAAGGCGAGCCCTGAAAATATTCGGCATGTAAATCAAGCAACAAACATCATGTTAGAATACGGTAAAATGTCTTCAAAATTCAAAAAGCGTTTTACCGTAGTAAATCAAACACAAGAGAGATTTTCATACAGAGCACACCCTGAACTCAGGTATTTGAAAGTGCTCTGGTGTGTGACAATGAACAAAAAGGAGACTTGGTGAAATGAAGTGTTGCCTATGATCACACAATTTGGTCCAGCATGGTAGCTGGGAATGATTTCCAGTTTCACAGTGTGCAATTCAGTCACTAAGGTTATTTATTTCTGACATCAAAGGTTAATGCTTTGTCCTTAAAAGCAGAATCCACTTTTTTTTGGCAGTTCCACGTACAGCAAACTTTGCCCAGGGATATACAAGTGCTTAACAACAGACACAGACTACTTTACATGTTCTTTTTATTTCAAAGAGAGATTTGTTATGATTCACAGAATGCAGATCCAAGGCCAGGATTCAAACCTAGTGCTCCATGTTACATGGTCGGCAGACAATAAACCACATGGCCTCCAATGAAAGCTTGGATCATTTTGGGCTTGAGGTTCCAAAAGGATCTCAAGATGAGCCAGAGCAAGGCACCTAGCTCGAGTCCAGCTCGAGCAGGCTCAAGCTCTCAGTGGCTCACTCACCTCTAGTTCAAACTACCGCCTTTGCTCACCCTGCGTGCAACTTTATCACCTTAACAATAACCTACATCAGAGTGAGCAAGACATAGTCGAAGAAGAGGGGTCAAACAAAACTGTGTGCGTGCGTGTTACTCAAGCTCTACTAGTTATATTTGTGAGGGAATACTGCACTGCTGCTACCTTACTGTTCCAGTTCCATTTGTGACAGATACTTGCACTACATCTGATCATACTGTAAGTGTACTGCATGGCAGTGGAGCTTGAGAAACTCTTTTCTCTTGCCGTGGTCAATATTTGATTGTAGATATATTTCACTTGCAGTCCTTTCCAGGCACTCTATAACAGGAAACTCAAAATCCAGCGAATATCTTAAGCAGGGCCCACAGCGCTACATTCAATTAAACCAAATCCATGGGGCATGGTACCAGATTATCGTAACCAAAAAATCCACTGACAGAAATATCAAGGCCTAAATATTGTTTACAAAATATCACCCTAGTAGAGTTACTAATGGAAAGTCTACACCCAATCATACAATATTTGTTGTAAATCATATTTATGACTCAATATTTCTGTCATTAGATTTTGTGCTAGCAATATTCTGACACATACACCCATAGATGGGAAGCCTGCAGCTCTGTGATCTTTGGGGGCTGCAGCTCTGTGATCTTTGGGGTTCAGCGAGCTGTGTGTTGACAGCTGTTGTCTGGTGGTGACTGCGTACGCTTATACTTTAATAAACTCACCTTTTATTTGAGTTTATGCAACGTCTTGAGTATTTGTCAGCCCCGACATAGTTGGCGACGAGGAGAAGCGGCAGTCACCATCTCATTTACTCACGAAGTCTGCTCATCCCCACCCATTTCGGAGCTGCTGGAGTGAATGGAATCGTAGGGTTGCCGTGTCTGGCAACTTCAAGAGCCGTGAAGGAGCTGCCACTCTTCAGCAGAGGAAGGAGTTCAAGCGACCACTTGTCAGCAGCGCTCGCTGGAGTTAGGCTGTTTGCGGTCACGCCCTCCTGGCTTGTTGGAGGCAAGCGATACTCAGATCGATACAAGATACGCCCTTCACTCAGCGGAGACAGGGCCGGAAGGCGTGCTGAGTGTTTAATGACTGTGCCCCACGCTGGGCTGACTAAGCATTTAAGGAATCTTTTTACAAAGTGAAGCTCACGAGAAAAGGGGCTATCAGCCATTTCCTTCGTTCTTCGCTCTAAATCACTTATCAAACTCCATCCCCAGTGGAAAATGACACAATGGTTGTCCGACCACCGTTTTAAAACATTGGGAAGTCTCTGATGCACTTCTATACAACCTACGGGATTTCCTTACTTGTGTTATTTTGCCAGTGCGTCAGCTCCATAGGTCAAGGTCAAAAATACTTTATTCGGCCAATAAAAGCCATAAAAGCAACCAGTTAAAAACATTTTAAGCGACTTTAAATAGCAATCAATACATTAGGAGAAGAAAAATTGCACATGTCCATTTAGAGAAACCCCATCATACAAATGTTATGTATACTAAAATTAATTGCTCAACAAATAGAATTAAAACTCATTACAGAAAATCAGACAACAAGTACCGAGACGCACATAAAAATACAACAGATAAAATACCATAAAAATAGATGCTTAATAAGAACCCACTTAATTAGACATTTAAAAGGTGTTCAGGAATCCATATGATGCCATAACCATGCTTAAATAGACGTTACATAACTACTGCAGGGACATCTTCTTCCGAAATCTTATGGCCCCTAACAGGAAGCTCGCAATCCCAAAGCACACCACGGGGGAGGATAGCATTTGTAAGAATAGTAATGCGGGTCTTACTTGAACAAAGTTAGCCTCTCTAAGTAACGGCAATATAATTTTTTTGCGCATGGGGGCATAACATTTGCAAAAAAAATAAAATGCAAAGTATCCTGCTCTGAAAAATTGTCACAGGGACACGGCTTTAGGGTACCCGGCAATGAGTATCCCTTAGGGAAGGCTAAAATCCAGGGTACCTGAGTCAGCCGAAATCTAGTTAAAACAAAGCCTTGTTGCGCGTTGGGGACCAGTGACAAATAGGGTTGTAACTGTGAGGACAGACTTATAGTGACATACCTTCTCACTGAGGGCTTGACTACTTCCATACCCTCCCTGATCGCCTGCTGCCTGGCCAAAAACTTCAGGTTAATATCCTGGATGGCTGCCGGGCCTAAAGGTCTAGGTTTGCTGTACATATCAGGGCAGCCCTGCCACTTCATGTGCTCCCTAATATATTTTAGCCACGGAATACGTAGGGCCCCCTCATGGGCGATACAGTCCACTATGACCAACTGATTCAAAGTAGTGGTAGTGCTCAACCAAATCCTCAGCCAACGTATCAATGGCGCAGCAGCGATATGGACAGAGATGTACCCCAAGCCAAGCTCTTCATGCAAAATAAAGGCAGGGGTGCTTGAGGGGACAGCAAGCAGGCCACTTATGAATTTATTTGCGACCCCCTGAATGTCCCTCACATCCTTATAGCCCCATACATCACACCCTTATGTGGCCATAGGGATACCTTTTTCTTTATAAACCTTGAGTAGGGCAGGTATTGGTTTGGACCCCAACCTTTTAGAAAAATCCCATACGGCCAAATGCCGATGTTAAGTCCATAAATCCCATATGTAGGGTACCCCTCTTTGCAATAGTATACTTCCCGACCACCAGATTCAGATTAATACATTGAGGGTCAGCTCCATAGAATTTTCCAGCCTGTGAGAGATTCTGGTGACAGGTACACCTTCCTACAAGACACCGGTTGGTTTGTTAAGGAGAGCGTGACGTGTCTGTAATAACCATAGCATATGATAATACACTCTTACTCTTGAAGTATCCAAGGTAATCTTTTGAGACAACTGGATTTGCGTAGGTCAACCTCAGCATTGTCACTACCATTAGATCTGTTATGATCTTTGACATTGAACAATCAGGCTAAGGCAGTGTCATTAAATTGTTGAATGAAAGGACGCTGTGCCTGATCACTTAGCATTCATTCTTAATCTTTTCCTTGATTTCTAGAAATGATTACCACTCTCTCCATGTTCCACCATTGATCACCTCGAACCAAAATAGCATTTCCACACACCCTCATAATCTTTACTGGTTAACTGAAAGAAACAGCACCTTTCCTCACAAAGCCTGGTTTTCTTATGCGTACCCAGTCACCTACTCAACCCTCCTTATTGTTTCATTGACCCTTTACCGCAACACTTCATCAAGTTTCAAATCTTTTTCATCTTTAGGATGGTGCTTAGTCATCCAGACAGTGAACAAAACTGAGGTTGGCTTACGTCCCCTTAATAGTTTAAACTGTGACACTCTAGTGACTGTGTAAGGAGTTGTTCTATAAAACCACAACATGGAACGTACGGCTTTTATTTGAGTTTACACAACGTCTTGAGTATTTGTCAGCCACGACAGATTTCTTTCCAGAATCATTGTTCAGCAAACAACCAAAACTGTTTTGCTGTATATGGTATAAACTGTGTCATGTACAGGAGCCCACACTCTCTGTTGGCCTTTCAAAATCTACTACCTTCAAGATTTCTCCAAATTTTACCACAATCCTGACAGGTAAGAAAAAGTTTCACACATATATTGTACTTTTAGGGGAAAGCGTTTGCATATACACTCCATGTTCTTCATAGGGGTCGCTTCTACGTGGAAGCCTTGTGTTATAAAAAACACATTTACTTCTGTGAAGTAGACCGAAATTAATGTACAAAGCCCTTGTATACACTTAGCTTGTGCTGTGTGCACTTGAGCTCTGTAAAGACCTGTTGCACATACAGCAAATGTCTGATGGCGGGAGATGTTTGACCTGTTTTCATTAAGAACACAGTTAAAGCAATCTGCATGCATGTTTGAGTAAGGACACCCAGACTTCCTGATTTGGCACGAGGCACTTCTAGCAAACTAGCCCAGTGTTCCACCTAGTCAGACACGGTACATTGCATTCCTTCCTTCCTAGAGTTTTCTGTAAAACTCCTCTTCTTCCTGACTCTGTATACCAGGACATGGGAGGTTTTTTTCATTTCCAACTTTCCAACAATCATTGCTTATAGCCATGTATCTCTGATGTTCTCCCTCCCTTCATACTATCTCCATTTACACAAGCCTTGTGTTCCCTGTCTCCTGCATACTCCTTACCCATTTCCCTCTTTATATGTTTTCTACTTTCACTCTTGCTTTGTCCTTCTGCCCTCTGCTCCTTGCGTACTCTCGCCATCTGGCTCACTCTGCTCTCTAAGCAGAGGCGGCTGCTGCCAATTAAAATCAGAAGGGCAGCGTCGCCAGGGGGGGGGGAGAGGAGAGGTTGGAAAAGAAAATTTTAAATAATAAAAAATACTTACCTGTCGCTCCGCTCTGCTCCCGCTGACGGCCGCCTTGTTCCTCCTGCTCCTCGCGTGCCGGAAGTCGGAAGTGGATGGGCCTAAGGGCACAGGCTCTCCACCCAATGCAGACGCTGCTCTCTAGCACAAGAGCAGCGCCAAGATTGGTCTGAGCGGCCTCGTTTGACAGTGCATGGGAGCCTGTGGGGTTTCTCCAACTCGGCTGTACAATACAGCCGGGTTGGAGAAACATAAGTGCGCATTTGTGTTTGGCCAGCCTGAGACGGCCGGCCAAACACATATGCGCACTTATAAGTGCAGAGTGCTCCTCCTTGCCCTGGCCCAGCTCCACCCCTCCTGTCGGACATAAGTAACTTCGACAGAGATAAATAAAATGATAATAACAATGTGAAATATATTTTATTTATCATCTGCTGGCAGGGGTGCGACGCTCCTCCGCCATCACGGATGAGCCGCCCCTGTCTCTAAGACTTCCTCTACTCCTACTTTCTACTGCTTCTTTCATTTCTCTTTCACTCCTTACTTTCTCTCTTTCATTCTCAGTTTTGTTTGTGCTCTATCTAGCACTCCTCCTATCATGGCACCCATAATTTATCACTATCATAATTCATCACTACAACACATTGTTTATCGTTTGCTGTCTTACTCAATTTCTGTCTCTCCTTCCTCCGCTTTGAGCTCTGTCCCTCTCCTTATCTGCAACTGTCTCACTCCACTTCCTGTCTTGTCTCCACTTTCTCTCAAGTACTCTACTCTGGAATTATAAACAAGTATGTAGACATCTTCCC
Organism: Calotriton arnoldi; assembly: GCA_963921515.1. Classification (NCBI taxonomy): domain Eukaryota; kingdom Metazoa; phylum Chordata; class Amphibia; order Caudata; family Salamandridae; genus Calotriton; species Calotriton arnoldi. The sequence continues at coordinate 302,280 of CAWUFW010010823.1, read as the reverse complement.
TTTTTATGTATCACCTAAGGCAGAGTCTGTGCTGTCTATTGCAAGAACTTTTGTTATGTTACAATGGGCTTAGCGACCGTCCATAATTTACCATTGGTTAGCTTCATTGTCTCTCTTATTTCCTTGCTTCTTATTTGTCAGCTTCCATAAGCTTTCTTGCCTCTTCTTGTGGTTGTCCCTGTCCTGGAGCACAGCTCGCTTTTTCAGGCGCTAATTTTTTTCTTTTAGTTTAAGCACTGCATGACAGTGGATGTGCTTTCCAGCTGTCTCCCTTGTGTACTTCTCTCCTCTCTGTCTTTTCTTCCCCATTCCCCTCCCTCCCACCCTCCATTGTCCGTGTTCTGTCCCAGACCTTCCAGCCCATCTACCGTTGTGCATGTGCTTGGTGCGGCCCTACCCAACCTCTGTTGCATGTGTGCTTGACCCAGCCCCTCCACCTAACCTCCATTAACTGTGTGCTTGTCCCAACTCCTGCTGCTCACCCTTCATCTTCTGTGTGCTCCCTATCGCCTCTCGCCTGTTCTACGCCCCCACCCATGTCCTCCCTCCATTTGTGTTGCCTTGACCCCAAATCCCACTTTGCTGTATATCATGGCTACAAATTATTGCCAAAGCCAATAGCTCTCATAGGCAAGACCTATTGGCTTTGCTAATGCTAGTTATACACCTTCCTTACCCTGCCTCATTCAACTTTTCTTTCACTCTCTGCTCTTGTCACCCTTCCTCTTTCTCACACTGTTTCCCAAGATTCCTTTCACGTTTCCCATGAGGTGGGCGAGCCACTGAAAGCTCGAGCAGATGTTTGGCTGTGGCTCAGCTCGAGGTCCTCGTGGACCCTCGAGCCCAAAAAGAGCCAAACCATCATGTGGCTTCTGCATGCTACCCATGCTCTAACATCATCCACCAAGAATCAAAGATAAAGCATTAACCTTTAATTCGAAAAAAGAGATAGAAAGAAAAACTTATTTAGTAGCTGAAATGCACAAGGCCAAACCTGAAATCCTGGGATCAATCCCAGCTTCCCCACTTGACCAAATTGTGTAATCCTAGGAAATAATGTATTTCGCAGAGCCTCTTTTTGATTCATGAGCAGACCTTCAAATATGTGAATTCAGGCTGCACAAAAAACTCTTGGGTTTGATCTAATAGACTATAATGTTTCTACACATTGAATAAGAATTTATGCCACATATAGGGTGCATATGACAACTGACTAGCCTCTTAGTTCACTTATGGCATTATTATCAAGGTAGGGGATGGGGCAGGAATGTTTCTAAATTCATGTTTAAAAACTGTCACTTTTAATAAATGCCTCTCACTGTAGTGATTTAATCTCATGTACTAAGATGAAACGCTTTAACATGTTTAGGAAATATACTTTTAGAATTTTGAAAGGACTTTATATTTGTACGTGATGTTTGTTGCATGATTTATTTTCTCTTGGAGCCAGACCCCTTGCTTGGCTCTGTGTTAATTTGCTGGCTCGTCCAACTCTACTTTCTACCCCGTTAGCCTTTTTTCCATCCACCACTATGCTCTCTTTATCAGTTTATCCTTTATACGCTCCCCATCTCTCACTCCCAGAGTGTGTTCAGTATCCACAGAGCTGGGTAGTAAAAACAAAGCTGTTCTTCTTAAACAATACTCGAACTGCACTTTCACTAATAAAACCTTCTTAATTTCTGGTTAGCATCAATCCTCTCTACTGACTCCTATTTTCCCTATGTATCTATCACATGCTGGGCACGTGGCATAACTAAAACACCAGACTTTAGTACACTTTAGCGAACCACTGAGGGATCATTGCACCTGCCACAGTAGTACAGAGTGCTTAACTCAAATGCTAAAATCAAACTGTTTACAAAAATAGCACAAAGTATTCTCTGGCTTTAGCGCAGCGTCAATAATAGTTTTCAGTTCAAAATCGATGTGGCATTTGTCTTAAGTTTCTGCAAGTTTATTGTACTATATGTCACACGGTTGTTGGCTGCTCGTGTGCCTATGATTCAGATGCCTGTATACATTTAAAACTTAATAAAACATTTTTTTTTTTTTTAAATGATGTGGCAGTGACCGCACAAAGGAGTGGGGTAAAGCCTTCACCCTGACACAACCAACAACTCATTCCCATTCCAGCTCACAGTCTTTTCAAGGATTAATAGACCTCAGTACTCCAACAAAGCATTACTTCTTCAGCCCAAACCGCATCCCAGCATGCAGGAGAAATGAAAATGCTCTCTGCTTCCCAGGCTGTGGGAAACCTAAAGCCACCTTTTGACTTGATTGGAGACAGTGCTAAAGACGTGCCGAAAATTGGTAGGGCGTGGGATGAAGCTTGTCCCCCAGCAGGTACATATGCCTTTTTACGTCCTCCACGGTTTTTGACTACATCCCTTAAGCCATCAGGACATACATTAACTCCATAAATCTCCGAAGTAGTGTATGGGCTGCAGACAGCAGCACTCGGAAGCACTGTGAATGGACAAGCATTTGCAATGAAATAGGTCTCGCATTTACGAGAGTTTGAGCTATTGGCATTGTAAAAGACAATGCCTTTTATTTATGTGATTTTTTTTAAAACAGATAACGGGCATTGTCATTTACAATGCCAATATCTTGAACAAACGCAAATGCGAGACCTATTGCATTGCAAATGCGTTAGGAGAGAGCGTGTCCTGCCTTTTCCTGCCGGCAAGAGCAGGCAGGACAAAGCTCTTTGAGAGTGCTCGGAGGCTTTAATTAAAGCCTCCCGAGCAACAACACACCTAACAGGGAATGTCCTCATGGGAGGTTACAAAATGGGAAAAAGTGGTACTAAGGAGGGACTACTAAGCCTATTGACTAAAGAAAAGCCACAGTTTACAACGGACAATGACACAAGCCAATGAAAAAAACTAGGCGGAGAGTGGGCGGAGCTTCACATTTATACCTTAATACAGCATGCCTTGAGGAGCAGCGCATGCGCTGCCCAAGCTCGACATTAAAAAAAAAACGCAGATCCCCGAGCACCATGCGGGATCGTGGTACCTACTGCCCCATGTAAAGGATGCATGGTGAATGTTTGACATTGTTCAGCATTCTGTCCATCAATTGTTCTTTTTCCACGTAAAGGATGGGCAGATGACATTTCTTTAGGTAGCAGTGGGAGGTGTTTTAAGATCTCCTTCTCTGACATCCACTTTTACAAAAGGGCCATTCATTCCTCAAATCGCTGAAACAATAAATGTATTTACTGATAAATTAAGCATTTCTACCAGCTACGATTTCTACAATAAGTGAGATCATACGTGGGACAGTGGAGTGCCTGCTTGCATGTCTTTGCAGAGTTTTATATCTTGCAATGCAGTAACTAACCAGCATTGGCAACACCAGTGGATCTAGTTTTAAAGTGCTAATTCATGGAAACCCAAGCATGCACAAATCCACACAATTTTGTGCCATGTCACTCTGTAACCCACTACATGTCACTGCAAACTTCCGGACTGAAAATCACTGTACAAACATAGAAGGCACAGGAAGAGACAGGAAGCACAAAGAGGAGACACAAAGACTAGGCACATTTGTGCATGATTGTATTGAAGTATGTCAGTACATTAAAGCCAGGCCTATTTGCTTTGCTAGTGTTAGTTTGTTTTCCTCAGTGAGACGTCCTTAGTACAAAGGATATAACATGGGTCACTGGAAATATGTGATTCAGCTGCTAGAGGGTGTTCTGCATTATTATAGATTTACCACCATTGCTTGCCACATAATCCACCGCCTGCTGCAACATTTGCAGATTTTAACAAAAAAACTGTATCTAGCTCAATCAGGTAAAATAATACTAAAACAAGCATTGGCAAAGTCAATCGGTTTCGCCTCAGCAAAATCTATTGATTTTGTCAATGTATTTTTAGACATATTGCATAGCAGCACGAGCTGTTGTGTAATATGGCTTAAAGTTAAAAATAATGCGCTATACCGCAGCCTGTGTTGTCCGTGTCATAGTGCTTTTTTTCTTTTAAGCCATGTTGCACTGCACTGCTTTGCAACATGTCTTAAAAGAACAAGCATTGGCATAGCCAATAGGTCTCGCCTTTGGGACTTTATAAGTGTTTAGTTATCCAGCACAATATCCTTGGTGCAACAACATCAACTGTTGCATGGCTAAACACTTATAAGGTCCCAAAGGCGAGACCTATTGGCTATGCCAATGCTTGTTTTTGTTTTGGTTGTTTTTCCCCTTTTGCAAGCCGTCTTAGAAGGGACTTAATGAAGTAAGCTGAAGAAGGCTGGAAGAGAGGAGAATAAACTTTTCTAAATAAAACACCGGTTTGGAACATTGTTCACACTCAACAATATGTGTACAGGAGGCGCTCTGCAAAATGTCACAACTTTTATAGAAATAATGTCCAGGCCTGGGTCGGCAGCATACTACAACTTTACAATATGTCAGACAACAAATGCTATGACGTGCAAAATGTTAAAACCTCAGGAGTAATGAATGCAAAACTATGCTGTGAATAATTAAGCAATTTAAGAGTCAAATACAGTGGACATAGCATGCAGATTACAAAAAGTTTTTACAATTTACAGAAATAGTGGAACTGCCTCACACCTTTCAGAAAGTTACAACTTAAGAGAAATAATGCAATGGATGCCGCCTGCATAACGTTACAACTTTACAGAAATAACGGAGTGGACGAAGCCGGCATAATGATATAACCTTATAGAAATAATGCAGTGGTCACCGCCTGCATAAAGCTAAAACTTTACAGAAATAATGCAATGGACACAGCCTATATAATGCTCGAACTTTACAGAAATAATGCAGTGAACGCAGTCTGCGTAGGGCTAGAACTTTACAGACATAATGCAATGGACATACTCTGCAAAACACTAGAACTTTACAGAAAGAAGGCAGTGGACGCACCCTGCATAATGCTAGAACATTACAGAAATAATGCAGTGGATACACCCTGCATAATGTTAGAACTTACAGAAATAATGGAACAGTCTTGTGCTGAAGAATGTTACAACGTTACAGAAATGATGCAATGGTCATGCCCTGCAGGAGTTTACAACATAAAAGAAATAACGCAAAGTATGTGATGTGTAAAATGTTACAACTTTACAAAAATATTGTGATAGGCATATACAGGTTATACAACTTGACAAATAGCACAGATGCTGTTTTGTGCAGTGCTATAACTAAACGGAAGTAATGCAATACTAGGACACAGAAAGCCCCGATTTGTATGTAGCGAAGTATGAAGAACAACCTTCAATTGTCTCAGAAAAGAGGCATAGAATGAAAGATTGAGGTGCGTTGAATGAGCTGGGCAAATAGCGCAGTAAATGTCCCAAGGGCAGACAGGCATAAACAAGACAAGCCCGGCTTCAAAAGTGGTGCGCGCGAAAGTGAAAGCAGCGCGTTTGCACATGTTTGCAATTAACGCGAGACGCGGCGGGGGAGGGGCGGAGGAGTGTTGAGAAAGCAATCAAGTGAGAGGAAAGCCAGATGGCGCCTGATCGGGCGCTGAAAGCTGGCGGCTGCGCGCGTGCACGCTCGCGTGAACGCAAGCTGGTAGCCAGCAAAAGCCTCTGGCAGCACTTTGAAAAGCACACTTACTAAATGTCTCGCAGAGCAGCGCATGCGCTGGTTCAGGCGAGACCTAAAAAAAGCAACATGTCTAGGTCAACGCTGGCCACATCATGGCGCTTTATTTTTTTAAACTTTAAGCCAACATGTCAAAAAATACATTGACAAAACCAATAAATTTCGCAGAGGCAAAACCTATTTGCTTTGCCAATGCTTGTTTTACTGACCATCATACCGGTCATTTGTGCAGCATACAGAAAAAAAGCGAATTGAAGGCCATAGATTTAAAAACTGGAGCCATGTACTATGTCAAATGTCTCCATTAAAAGACATTATTTGTAGCACGGCTGCGCTGCTTAGGTTGTCGGAGATGGACCCCGCAAGAAATCCCTCTTCCTAATTAAAAAAGCTGAATGCTTCCCGGGAGCTGCTTTCTTTGCCCAGGGTGGCCGTGTCAGCAACACTGCATAAATCAGAGGGAGGCGATGTGTCCTGAAAGAGAACTAGAGGGGCATGGGAGGAATGAAGTGAGGATGGAAAAATGGGGCATCAAGTCACCAGCATCAACCACTTCCACACAGGACTACATTGCTGTAGCACAGAGTCGCCAACAATATGCATCTTCCTGACACTTTAACCTTTCTTGAGGAAAAACTCATGGGATGTAATTGCTGAAAAGTGATCTGTTTGTGAGACAGGTTTAAAAAAAAAATGTTATTTCGCGCTGCTGTGTTATCTGTGAAAAAAATATTAACAATGCCAAATAGCTCTGCATGAGTTCGGCCCGCGCTAGCCGTCATAGCGCTTTTTGTAGTAATGTAGAGTGGTGTGGCGGGATGAAAAGGACAACAACAACGAAGCAGGATGGGGTGGGAGGGATAGGGAAAACAACAAGGGCGGGAGAGATTAAGAGGTGTAGCTAGAGCCTGCAAACACATGAACTCTTAAAGAGTGCCCAATTAGAAAAATAAGTATCTGCACAAGCTGTGTCCAGTGGAAGGACACTGGTTGCAGAGACTGGAAACTGTACTTGGTCCAATCGCCATGAACTACCGGACGTCAGCAAGGATCGGAGAGTAAGTGGAAGCAGCAGGAGGGTCTGACCAAATCAGAAGCAAGGAAATGAGAGAGATGTGGAAACCAACCAATGGTAAGTAACAGAAAGTATGGGGCGGGCTGTAAGCCCATATTAAGCTTTTTTTACAATAGCTTTCTCTGACAGCACATGCGTGCTCTATAGGCGAAACCTAAAAAATGAAATATGAGTTTTTGTGCAGTGGCAGACACTTTGCAAATGCTAACTAGGAAGTCAAGTTTGTGGGATTGTTGCAGCCCACCAGAAGGGCACCAGGAGAACACTGACACGGCGCGCTAACAGAAAGTAGCCGCCCGAGAAAACTACATTTCCCATGTGCCTCGGCGTTAGGACGTTGGTGACGTCATAACGCGCGCGAGGCGTTTCTAGTGATAAACATTTCCAGGGCAGCTGTACGCTGCCGTTTACTCCGTTCCTTGAGGAGAGTCACTGCGGAGAAGGAGGCTGGTAAGGGTGCTACGCGCACCGACACTTTGTTCCTTCGTTCAGGGGTGCAGTGCCACGCTCATTTCCTTGTGGTGGCAGTTGTGGGGATCCGCGCTGCTCTTGTGTTTGCTCCGTTGGCGGAACCATAGCCGGTTCCTTGCGGAGCTAACTTCAAGCGGAGCCCTATTTAAGGCACACACAGAGGGAGAAACCCGTGCTGGGTTATCCGGGTCTCCCTTGTTTGTTACTATATGATTTCCTGAGTTGGAGGGGGCAAGCCAGTCTGCCATATTTTCCCTGTTGGTGAGCCGCCATCGGCTCTTGCAGGGAAAACGCTACTTCTGGTTTGCGAGGGGCAGTCTAGCCCACACACGCTTTTCCCTGTTGGCGAACCGCTTGCGGTTCTTGCAGGGAAGGCGTTTATTTGTTTCATTTCTTTTTTGGAAGAACCATTGCACTATTCAACGCCAGGAGCAATTGGCGATTTTATTTTCATATTGTTTGTTGGGGCATCTAATCAATGCGTGCCAGAGTAAGAAGGGGAACTATTCCTTGAAGGTTAAAGGATAGAGACACTCCATTGAAAATTCCTTGTACGTAAGAAGGTGCCTCTTTGAACTAAGCATTACCAATACTCATTAAGTCTGAAGGTCGGATTTGTGTTGATGGTTTGTGTTCACTTTTGCTTGGAGTCATGTTGGTTTCCTTATGTGTCCAGTAGCAGGGGTATTGAGAGTGAGCAAGAGGAAGGCTCTTCCGCACCCCTGTCTCAGCCTACAGGATTGTTCCTAGGGTATGTAGAGGAATCCTGTGTACAACTTCTATTAGATTGACATGGTGTTGAACAATTACTGATAAGGATATTCTCTCACCAGATTTAGCTGCAAACTCCGACAGACCATAATAACTCGAAGAATAAGAAGAGAAGGTTTTCTTTCTTTACAGGTACTCCTCTTAGAATTGCTGTGTATCCTTCAAAAGGGGTCAGGGTAGGATAGGAATGAACTGTATGGTTCTCTCTATTTATTTATACTTATTTTTGCTGTCTTTCTAGGTCTCCCTCCCTGCTGTCCCCTTCCTTCCCTTCCCCCACTTGATCACTCCACGAAGTCTGTGTCTATACGTTCAGACTGTGATGATATCGAGAGGTGGACCATACTAGCAACGTACGATCCTGAGGATTCCCGGCCACAACAGAGTAAACGGCCCAAGGATTATAATCCTCCCGGTTGTACGTTTCGACATGGCCACCTTAAGAGGATTTAGTTGCTGCATTACAGATAATACAAACAGAATTGGCAGCTTCCCGGGCAGAAACTGCTACTTTACAAGCCACAGTAGAAAGGATGCAAAGAAACCCCTTTCAATGCAGGCCTGCCTTTAACATCTCACTCTCCCCCTTTGGTGGTGGAAATACCCACGCCGGTTCCATTGGCCACCCCCGAGCGCTTTCACGGCGAGAGCAGCAAAGTACAGGTCTTCCTCACTCAAATCCTATTATATTTTTCCTGTAAACCCAAGGCATTCACTACCAACCATGCTAGGGTCGCCTTCTTGATTTCTTATCTCGCAGGAGACGCTGCCCAATGGGCTGTTCCATTAGTCAAGCGAGACGACCCCTTGCTGTATGATTGGGACTCATTCCTAAAGGATTTCGAAAGAACATTTAATCGTCGAACAGACACGCTTTCAGCGGACAAAGATCTATTGGAGCTGCAACAGGGGAACAGGGACATCATAGCCTATTTGAATGACTTTCGCCGGCTGGTGGCTGAGACCGAATGGCCTGAAGCTAAACAGGCAGCCATCTTTCATAGAGGTCTCAGAGAAGAAATGAAAGATGTGTTGGCCCAGATTGAACCACAACCGGCGAATTGTGAGGATCTGATAAATCTAGTCCTACGTTTGGATCATCGCATTAGCGAAAGACGAGGAGAAAACAAGCGGAGGAACCGCGCCTCCTGGCGATTGGACCAGCCAAAGACCTCTGACAGCTCAGCCGCTAACAAAGCAGAGCCCATGGAGATAGGAGCGGTTCGTTCCACCCTTACCCATGAGGAAAGGGAATATCGGCGTAAGAAAGGCCTTTGTATATACTGTGGGAAGAAAGGCCATTTCATCAAGGAGTGTACCCTGAGAACGAAGTACCCACGCACGGAATCTCGAAAACAATTAGCTGCGACATCTGAGGCGGGAAACGACCATGCTTGAGGAAAGAAGAAGGGTATTCTTCAAGCCACATATACATCCCTTCGTTGAGTGGTGACACCCTGTGTACCAGACAACATTTTTTCATAGACCTCTCCCTATGTATAAACGGGGAGTGGTGTCAAGTACCTGCCATGCTGGACTCTGGTGCTACCGGATGTTTTATGGACCAAAAACAAGCATCATTATTGGGATTGGTACTGCAGGCCAAAGATACCCCAGAAGCAGTCTTCGCAGTGGATGGGAGGTGTCTGGAAGAAGGACCTATCCGGTTCCAAACTGATATCCTGGAAGTGCGTCAGGGCCACGACCATCTGGAAAGACTCGCCTTCAACGTGATTCGAGCTCCACAATATGGAATCATATTGGGGTTACCATGGTTGAGGTTGCACAACCCCCAGGTGGATTGGATGGAGAAAACAGTACGTTATACCTCTATCTATTGTTCAACGCATTGTGTTTCCCCAGTGGTGAGTCCGTTACAAGTGATGGCTACGTTTCACCATATCGCCACCGCCGCGGAACACTCAGTTACACTACCCAGCGACTATCGGGATTACGCCGACGTGTTCAACGACGCTAAAGCCGAAATACTACCACCGCACAGGCAATACAATTGCCAAATAGACTTGATACCAGGAGCCGTTGTTCCCACTGGACGGGTATATGCCTTGACGGAACCAGAGAACACACAGCTCAGGACATATTTAGACAAATATCTGGCGTTAGGATTTATTCGCAATTCCAAATCTCCCGCAGCTTCTCCGCTGTTCTTTATTCCTAAAGCCAATGGCGAACTGCGGGCTTGCATCGATTTCAGGGCATTAAACACCATCACGGTAAAGAACCGGTACCCTTTACCCCTGATCCCGGTTTTACTGGAACAAGTGAAAGACGCAGTCATATATACACGACTGGATTTAAAGGGGGCATACCATCTCGTAAGGATGCGCAAGGGTGACGAGCGGAAGACGGCCTTTAAAACGCGTTATGGCCTATATGAGTACTTCGTTATGCCCTTTGGGCTGTGCAACGCACCCGCCGCGTTTCAATTTTTTCTGAATGATGTGTTGCGTGAGTATTTGGATCATTTCGTCGTTGTGTATATCGACGATATACTGATCTACTCACCCTCCGTCGAAAGTCACACCCGTCATGTACGTACCATCCTACAGACTCTGCAAGACCACCATCTTTATTGCAAAATCAGCAAGTGCGAGTTCGGAGTTACCACAGTGGAATTCTTGGGGGTGATGCTGACCCCTCGGGGACAAGAAATGGCGGAAAGAAAGATTGCAGCGGTCAAGGATTGGCCCACCCCATCTAACGTCAGAGACATCCAATGTTTTTTAGGATTTGCCAACTTTTACCGTCGGTTCATCAGCCACTTCTCTTCGTTGGCGGCTCCCCTCACGCGTTTGTTGCAGAAGAAGATTCCCTTTCGATGGACCGAGGAAACACAGAAAGGGTTCGAGGCGTTGAAGGATGCGTTTATATCCGCTCCTGTTCTAGTACACGCGGATTCCGATCAACCATACATCGTGGAGGCAGACGCGTCGGATCATGCGGTAGGAGCAGTACTGTCTCAACGCCATTCCGACACAGGCCAGCTCCACCCGGTGGCATATCGATCAAGGAAGCTCAACCCAGCAGAACGTAACTATACTATAGCCGAAAAGGAGCTTCTGGCTATTAAAGACGCCTTCCAGGAGTGGAGACATTTTCTTAAGGGGGCCAGACATGTTGTCACTGTATATACGGACCACCGTAATCTCCAGTTCATGTCGGCCGCCCGTCACCTATCCCCACGACAACTACGATGGACCCTGTTCTTTGCCGAGTATAACTTTCTGGTCACTTATCGGCCGGGAAAGGATAACAAGAAGGCCGACGCGTTGACTCGTCAAACATACAATCCAACACCGGAGGAACAGGAAGTAAAAGCCATCATTGATCCACAGCACGTCGTATGCATCACCGCTACGGTGCCCTTCCTCAAAAGCGTGGCACGGAATATTCTCACCAGAGCTTGGAGAATTTGGCTGGCAAGGCATCCAGAATGGACAATAAAGGAAGGTCTTCCGGTACGTGGGACTCAGTTGTTGATTCCTATCAGCTCTCTAAGGAAGCAAGTTTTCACCTGGTGCCATACCCTTCCCAGTGCCGGTCACAACGGGGTAGAGAAACCATAGAGAGAGTGATGCGCCAATTCTGGTGGCCCACTGTGAGAACCGACATCCGCACATGGGTCATGGAATGTGTAACGTGTAACCGGATGAAGACCTCGCATGCCAGACAAGCAGGACTTCTACAACCTTTGCCAACTCCGGAACACCCGTGGGAAAACATTTCCCTGGACTTTATTGTTGGTATGCCGCCAGACAAGGGGTACACCGCAATCCTGGTGGTGGTAGACTACCTAACTAAAATGGCTAATTTCGTCGCCTGTAAAGCTGTGCCCACAGCAAGCCAGTTGGCTCAATTACTGTTGATACATGTGGTGAGGCTCCACGGATTACCACAAGTGGTGGTTTCGGACCGAGGGCCTCAATTCACCGCCAGATTTTGGAAAGCATGGTGTGCTGCCCTCCGGATAACACCTAATTTGTCTACAAGCTTTCACCCTCAAACCGATGGGCAAACCGAGAGGGTGAACCAAACCTTAAAGCAATACCTAAGGTGCTATGTGGACAATACAACTGAAGCGTGGGTAGATAGTTTATGGTTGGCAGAAATTGCCTACAACAGCGCTACACATAGCTCCACGAAATACTCCCTTTTTTCTGCTCTTATGGGTTTCACCCTAGGTTCATTCCTTTTTGCATCCAGTTAGGACTGAAGCCTTACCAGAGGTGAGACAGAGGGTTCTCCGCATACAAAAGACACTAAAGGACACACAGAGCAAGCTGAGAGAGGCAAAAAAAACACTACAAAGCATACGCAGATAGACATCGGCGTCCCGGGCCTGTTTATAAATTGGGGGATTATGTATGGATATCCACCAAGAACATAAGGTTTAAGAAGTATAGTATCTTCAATCCTAAATACATCGGCCCATACAAAATAGTAAAACTCATAAACCCCGTAGTGGTTAGAGTAGCCTTGCCCTCCTCGCTTAGAATCCATCCGGCCTTCCACACCTCCTTACTTAAACCCGCCCAGTCAACCACCAGAAGAGGCTTGCCTCCGGTGCTGGTGAATGAGGACCCGGAATATGAAGTGAGGGGTATCCTAGATTCCAAGATATACCGAACCAGGTTATGGTACTTGATAGCTTGGAAGGGATACGGAGATGAAGAGAATACCTGGGAGCCTGCGGTAGGAGTGCACGCCCCACGTTACGTCCAACAGTTCCACTCACGTTACCCAAGGAAACCATGCCTCTGTCAGTGTTCTTCGGGAGAGGGATGTACTGTTGCAGCCCACCAGAAGGGCACCAGGAGAACACTGACACGGCGCGCTAACAGAAATAGCCGCCCAAGAAAACTACATTTCCCATGAGCCTCGGCGTTAGGACGTTGGTGACGTCATAACGCGCGCGATGCGTTTCTAGTGATAAACATTTCCAGGGCAGCTGTACGCTGCCGTTTACTCCGTTCCTTGAGGAGAGTCACTGCGGAGAAGGAGGCTGGTAAGGGTGCTACGTGCACCGACACTTTGTTCCTTCGTTCAGGGGTGCAGTGCCACGCTCATTTCCTTGTGGTGGCAGTTGTGGGGATCCGCGCTGCTCTTGTGTTTGCTCCGTTGGCGGAACCATAGCCGGTTCCTTGCGGAGCAAACTCGCGGAGCCCTATTTAAGGCACACACAGAGGGAGAAACCCGTGCTGGGTTATCCGGGTCTCCCTTGTTTGTTACAATATGATTTCCTGAGTTGGAGGGGGCAAGCCAGTCTGCCATATTTTCCCTGTTGGCGAGCCGCCATCGGCTCTTGCAGGGAAAACGCTACTTCTGGTTTGCGAGGGGCAGTCTAGCCCACACATGCTTTTCCCTGTTGGCGAACCGCTTGCGGTTCTTGCAGGGAAGGCGTTTATTTGTTTCATTTCTTTTATGGAAGAACCATTGCACTATTCAACGCCAGGAGCAATTGGCGATTTTATTTTCATATTGTTTGTTGGGGCATCTAATCAATGCGTGCCAGAGTAAGAAGGGGAACTATTCCTTCAAGGTTAAAGGATAGAGACACTCCATTGAAAATTCCTTGTACGTAAGAAGGTGCCTCTTTGAACTAAGCATTACCAATACTCATTGGGTCTGAAGGTCGGATTTGTGTTGATGGTTTGTGTTCACTTTTGCTTGGAGTCATGTTGGTTTCCTTATGTGTCCAGTAGCAGGGGTATTGAGAGTGAGCAAGAGGAAGGCTCTTCCGCACCCCTGTCTCAGCCTACAGGATTGTTCCTAGGGTATGTAGAGGAATCCTGTGTACAACTTCTATTAGATTGACATGGTGTTGAACAATTACTGATAAGGATATTCTCTCACCAGATTTAGCTGCAAACTCCGACAGACCATAATAACTCGAAGAATAAGAAGAGAAGGTTTTCTTTCTTTACAGGTACTCCTCTTAGAATTGCTGTGTATCCTTCAAAAGGGGTCAGGGTAGGATAGGAATGAACTGTATGGTTTTCTCTATTTATTTATACTTATTTTTGCTGTCTTTCTAGGTCTCCCTCCCTGCTGTCCCCTTCCTTCCCTTCCCCCACTTGATCACTCCACGAAGTCTGTGTCTATACGTTCAGACCGTGGTGATATCGAGAGGTGGACCATACTAGCAACGTACCATCCTGAGGATTCCCGGCCACAACAGGGATTCAGATGTTAAACTTGTACTTATGAGGTGAAACTTTGTCCGGACAATATTAATGTGTGCTAAAATGACAAAAGAGCACAATAATGCTGAAACAGAATGTGCTGCACTATGCAGCAGAATTTGCCTCTCTTGCTGCACAAATCAGTCAAACTCACCACATATTTTGGACCTCTCTTGACATCTAATTCCAGTTGCCCTAGTCTTAAACTAAACTTAAGCTGCACCTCAATGATGAGGCACAACAGGCCCAAACCCCTCTGGGTTTGCTTGTGATCCTTTTCAGAGTAAATACTGCTTACCAGTCTGGACTGTATTCTACTGGATCAAAACCAAGACTGATTTGCATGTTTGGTCCCTTTCTGTAGCAGCACAGTTTAGCAAAAACTGATGGACTGGAATGTAGCCCAGAGCAGTGCTTAATTTGAGCCAGTGGTTTCCGGTGCTCAGCACTAGCACTTAATTGTCAACACTGGTACTTATGACAGCTGCCCAATGGTGGTGCTGCTTGTGTAATTTGGAGATGAGAACAACAACAGTTGTTTATTAGTTCAGTATAGATTAAAAACAACTAATATATGCCGCCCAAGCCATTCTTATAGCTTAGGAGGCCTGGAATAGTCTGAATTGTCACACTTGACAAGTGTGTTTGTTAATAGTTATGTTGTTACTGGCGCTGGCTGCACTGGAGGGGGCAATGGGTGGCGCAAGTTGCAGTAGCCTCCTAATGAGGGCCCTGGCACCTATTTTATTTACAAATTAGGCAATGGCCCAGAGTAATTAACAATGACTGAGATTAAATCAAGCATTCCACTCTTCATTTTTTAAACATTTTCTTAGAGGCACAACTGTACTAACTGCTGATGCTAGCAGTTGTTGTTGAGGTTGATGTCTGTGCTATTGTGGCAGCTATTATCTTGACAGTGGTTCCTTTTATTATAGCAACTTTTGCCTTTGCTGTTGTTCCTGCTCTGGTTGCACCTGTCCATCAATGCTTTTGTCCCTACCTTGCTGGCTGCTACTGTTGCTACTGTGGTTCCTGTCACAGTGGTAACTTTGGTCAATGCCGAATTCCTGACATGGTCACTTCAGTTGATACTTGTTGCAGCTGTTGCACCTGTTTTGGTAGCACATGTGGTTACTCCTCTAGTCTCTAGTGAAGTTACAGCTGTGGTTGATATTGTGGCCATCCTGTTGTGGCAGCTATTGTTGCTGCTGTGCTACCTACTATGATGAATGTTGTTGTCCATACAGTGGTGGTAGCTGTTGTTTTTGCTGTGGTAGATTCTGTCATCAATGCTGTGGTCCCTGCTGTACTTGCAACCATTGTTTCAACTACTGATGCTACTCTGGAGGTGGCTGAGGTCACAGCTGTGGTTGTGCTATGGTCCCTGTTCTAGTAGAAGCTACTGTTGCCACTATTGTTGCTTCTTTGGTGGCAACTCTGGTGGACAGTGCTCTCGTTCAAGCGATGGTGACTATTATCAATCAATCAATCAATCAATCATGTCACTTATAAAGCGCACTACATACCCGCGAGGGTCTCAAGGCGCTGGGGGAAGAGGGGGGTGGTGCTGCTACTGATCGAAGAGCCAGGTCTTGAGGAGTCTTCTGAAGGCCAGTAGGTCTTGGGTCTGTCGGAGGTTGGTGGGGAGGGTGTTCCAGGTCTTGGCGGCGAGGTGGGAGAAGGTTCTGCCACCGGCGGTCGTTTTCCGGATGCGGGGGACTGTGGCGAGGGCGAGGCTGGTCGAGCGGAGCTGGCGGGTGGGGGTGTAGAAGCTGAGTCGTCTGTTGAGGTAGGCTGGTCCGGAGTTGTGGAGTGCTTTGTGTGCGTGGGTGAGGAGCTTGAAGGTTATCCTCTTGTTGACAGGGAGCCAGTGCAGGTCTCTCAGGTGGGGTGTGATGTGGCTGCGTCGGGGGATGTCGAGGATAAGACGTGCAGAGGCGTTCTGGATGCGTTGCAGCCGTCTCAGGAGCTTAGCCGTCGTTCCTGCGTAGAGGGCGTTTCCGTAGTCCAGCCTGCTGGTGACGAGGGCCTGGGTGACTGTTTTCTTGTTTCGGTGGGGATCCACTTGAAGATCCTGCGGAGCATTCGGAGGATGTTGAAGCAGGATGAGGAAACGGCGTTGACCTGCTTAGTCATGGAGAGGGTGGGGTCGAGGATGACCCCTAGGTTGCGTACGTGGTCGGTGGGTGGCGGGGCTGTTCCCAGTGATGTTGGCCACCAGGAGTCGTCCCAGGCTGAAGGGTTGGAACCAAGGATGAGGACCTCCGTCTTGTCCGAGTTCAGCGTCAGGCGGCTGGTCCTCATCCATTCGGCGACGGCCTTCATTCCTTCGTGGAGGTGGGCTTTGGCGGTGTGAGGGTCTTTGGTGAGGGAGAGGATCAGCTGGGTGTCGTCGGCATAGGAGATGATGTTGAGGTTGTGCTGTCGGGCGACGTGGGCGAGGGGTGCCATGTAGATGTTGAACAGCGTTGGGCTGAGGGAGGAGCCTTGGGGTACGCCGCAGATGATCTTGGTGGCCTTGGATCGGAAGGGGGCGAGGCGGACGCTTTGTGTTCTGCCGGAAAGGAAGGATGTGGTCCAGTCCAGGGCCTTCTCTTGGATCCCGGCGTCGTGAAGGCGTGTTCGTAGTGTGTGGTGGCAGACCGTGTCGAAGGCGGCTGATAGGTCCAGGAGGATGAGGGCTGCTGTTTCTCCGTTGTCTAGCAGGGTCCTGATGTCATCGGTGCTGTGGTTGCTGCGGAAGCCGGACTGGGAAGGGTCCAGGATGTTGTTCTCCTCGAGGTAGCGGGTCAGTTGTTTGTTGACGATTATGGTCTTTGCTGTCACGTGTGCTGTGTATACAGCTTTTGTTGGTGCTATGACTGCTGTTGCTGCTGTGGCTGTATTTGCAGCTCTGGTGGCAGCTGCTAATGCTGCTCTGATACCTAATATTGTGACAGCTGATACTGCTGCTGTCCCTGCTATGGTTACTTCTGTTGCTGTTGTCCCTACCAGGGTGGCTGCTGTGATAACTGCTATGCACTACTTTACAGCAAGTCCCACCTCCCCAAAGTACATTGAAATCATCATTAAAGGCTTGAACCCTACCAGCTTGTTAAAAAACTTTGTCCACTAGGTTATGTGATTGGTTTTAATATAAACGGATCTTTCACAGAGGGCAATGTACCAAACCGTTCTAAACAATTGTGGATTACACCTTTCCTAACAAAATAAAAAAAATAATGACAGTTACCCAACAAGTTATCAACCAGTCCCTAGTGCTCCCTTTTTTGGTGAGGTGATGGAAAAGACCGATGCCTTCCAAATCTCCAAACACTGTGTCTTATAAACTATTTGCAGGCTTGCAATCGGGTTTTAGGCCAGGTATGGGCACTAACACTGCCCTGCTGCATGCCAAGGAGCGGTTGCTCGAGGTTATAAATCAAGGTAGACCAGCACTTTTAGCGCTGCTAGATTTATCAGCCATCTTCAATATAAATGACGAGGGCTTATTACTTGAAAGGTTGTACCCAGTCAAGGGAACTAATGATAACACAGCTCTAGCTTACTTCTTACTTTCAAAGACAAAGGTTAAGCGTGGGGCGTTGTTATTAGAATGTTATTGAGGTCAAAGATCGCGGCACTGCAAACTTGGACAGTATTGGCTTGCCCTAACCAAAAGGAAAACTGAACTGGACATATCTAAACGAGTATTGCAACAAAATAAAACAAAAAGTAAAGACTCAGTCCTGAACCCCACTTCTAGGAGGGCACACCCGGGTGGATCTCCTAAGCCCCAAAATGAATATGTAGAGTTCCCTCTTCAGAAAAAAGGAGAACGGGCAGGTGTCTCTCAATCCTAACCACAAAAAGTTATTCTCATATGGATAAGGATTGTTAGGTGTCAGATAGCCCCGTCAGAGTAAAACGCATCTGCAGGGGGGGTAGGGTATATAGATATGTATCCCCCTAGAAACATTCTGGGCCATAGAAACAGTATACTCACACAGTTATTGTTTACAATAAAAAGTTGTAGGTTATTTATTATGCATTATTTGTACTTACATTTTATATTAGAATGACGGTAATAATCACTGTAATAATATTAGCAGTAAAAATATAAAAAGATAAATACCAGAAATATCTCAAACAATTAGTCCAGCCCGTACCTAATGTCTACATATATGTTATTAGCCTCATGTGTATGGTATTGGCTGAATGGTTATTGGAATTCCCTATTTATATGCCAAGCCATATAAGTATTCCCACATACCTCAGAAAGCAGATCTACAGGCGGATAGTGGTACTTCATCATGTCTTTGTGTTTCTTGTGCTTTCATCACTCTGAAACACTAGCAGGGCTTCTGTAATGGAAGCACAAGGAAGACAGGCATATGTTGCCATTTTATTTTCTTCCAAGACTGATTTGTGCAAAGTCAGATGGCCTTGGAGCTCGAATCTTAGCATTTAGTCCTGCAACTTTTCGAACAACAGGAAATGTCAGTTATCTATTTTGTTAGTATGAATAATGCCAACTTTCAGCTCTGAAAATAATGTATGAAAATAATATGGGGATCTCGCACAATGTTAACATCACCATTAAAAATATCTGTTTTCTAGGCCCTAAGCCTGACACACACATACACTCTAAATAGTTCTTTCTCTCATGCTCACATACAATGCAGCCTAGGTTGTATCAATCAATCAATCAGAATTTGCATAGCGCAGCACTGTCACCCATAGGGGTATCTGGGTGCTGTGGATGGGACGTCTCCGTCGAAGAGCCAGGTCAGAAACTAGCAGAAAGAAGAAAAATAAAGGCCACAAACGAGCAGAGAGAGGAAAAAATAAAGGTCAGAAATGAGCAGAAAGAGGAAAACTAAAGCTCAGAAAAAAGCAAAAAGAGGAAAAATAACAGGCAGAAAGAAGCAGAAAGGGGAAAATAAAGGTCAGAAATTAGCAGAAAGAGGCAAAATAAAGGTCAGAAACGAGCAGAAAGAGGTAATATTATGGGCAGAATGAGCAGACAGAGGCACAAAATAGAGGGCAGAGGTGGGCAGAAAAATAAGCAGAAAGCGCGTTGAAAATGAGCAGAGGAGGCACAAACCTAAGGCAGCAGAGGGTAGCGAACTGGGGCAAGAAGACAGGAGAACTGTCGCAGGGGGAGCTGGTACAAGACCTGCTCAATGGGGTCGCGCTGCAGCCTCCATTAAGTAGGTCCTGGGGGGAGGGCGGGGAGCTGGGTGGTGGGAGGCGGGAAACGGTGGGAGGAAAGAAACAGCAGAAAGAGGTGAGAAAGAGCAGAAAAGGAAAAATAAAGGTCAAAAAATGAGCAGAAAGAGGAAAAATTAAGGTCAGAAATGAGCAGAAAGAGGAACATTAATTGGCAGAAACAAACAGAAAGAGGCAAAACAAAGGTCAGAAACAAGCAGAAAGAGGAAAAATAACAGGCAGAAATTAGCAGAAAGAGGGAAAATAATGTTCAGAAACGAGCAGAGAGAGGCAAAATAAAGTATGTGTTTTTATGTACATTGAAAAGATAAGCTAGGCACAAGATCCTTGTAAACGATAAAAGAAATATGTGAAGCATAAAAGAGTTGTATAAATATGGTATTATGTCATTACAAGGTACAATTGTTACAATGAAGAATGACTGCATATCGAATTGGAACGAATTGGAATGAAGACAATGATAAACAATATGAAAGTTTGCTGTAAAATGTATGTGTAATGTAGTCAGTTCATATTAATTAGGACTGAGTTAAACACAGTAATATTATACAAAGAAATAAACCGCATGATTAGTTATGCAAGTAGAATATTGCATATGAAATTAAAGTAAATATATCTAGCATAAGATTATAAGAACAAAAATGTAGGGAAGCCTAAGAATTACAACCTCTCTGAATCAGCGAAGAAGAGAAATAACAATCATATTTGTAAGCTGCTTCTTATAAGAATTTCCACTTGTAAATTATGAGATAAATTGCATATATCATTTTTGTAGTATTTGTAAGACCTTCTTTCCTGGGGCAGCCAATTGGATACTATGCAACATCCTTGGTAGAAACTGTCATTTATCACTGGTGTACTTTTACATTAAATACAACAAGTCAATATTGTATTTGTAAACATGATTCTTCAAGAGTACCAAGGCTGAATAATTAGGGCGTACTCAAGGGGATGGTAAAAGTCAAGGTAGAGTCAGAGAGACACTTTGGAACACAACAAAACTTTGTTTATAGTAGAGAAACATAGTAAAGTTAAATTCTGATAGCCTAGGCACCTTCTTCAGCTACAGGTTCATGTAATCCTTAAACATTGTCCTTTGGGCAATTATATCCTATGGCTGGGCTTTGGAAGCATTTGAGATAGCTTGAAATGTGTAATACTGTCTCCCTCAAAAAAGGGAGGCCCCAGTCAACGAATGAATGGGCATAACAGAGTACTGCAAATATGCATCTATGCCTGTTTGCCCTTTCCTCCATAACCTTTGTGAGGCAAGAGAATAGCAAATAACTTAGTGGGTTTGAGACCCAACTATGTTGTTCTTGAACAATAAGACCCAAAACCAACTGTTCAAATTGGAAATGGGACCAAATCAATAAAGGCAGCGCTCTAATTAACCTAGATGACATCTGTCTCTCTGAGTGATCTCAGCCCAGCATCAATACTGCTTGTTGGGGCAACTAGTTGTCTAGACTTTAACTAATATATCAAGCTTCTCATTTCAGTCTGAAGTGGTTTCCTCAGCTATGAGACATATCACTGGGTTTCTGAATCTGAAGAAGTATTTGCTTAATCTAAGTAATACTGCCACCTTTGGGTCTAGCTCAAGATTCTCAACTGTGGTGAAAGCTATAATACAAGAAGTGACTTCCTGGCTCTGGAAAACAGTCAGTCCTCCTCTTTAGGAAGGTTTTAGTTCAGCCAGAGGAATACACAAGGTTTAATATGGCAATTGCTTGACTACTGGCAGGTGAACCGCTGTAGCCAATGTCCTTTCGACCTTTCAGCAGTATTTATCAACTTTGACCATAGCGGGGTTCACTTGGATGGCATTGGCTACATCATTCTTCCAGCTCAGTCTCAGACTTTTTTTATTTTCTCACTTTTTATGAAACAGCCATCAAAATAGCTGTGGTTTCCAAGTGTTCCTCTGTCACCAACTGGGTGCAATGCTTAATTTCAACCAGCAATATACATCTGTTGATTTTGCTCCCAATTTGGTTTTGCATGCTGGTGAAATCCAAATCTTCTCCCAATTCCTGATCCAGCTATATTGGGAGTGGCCCCTAAATCCTATCAGTCTGTGTTCTGTCTGCTGGAAGTCAATAAATAAATCAGCAATAACTTTTCTAAGATCAGTAATAGCAGAAACTGATGCTCATCTGGAGGTTAGGATCCCTGGGATGCCTCGGTCTGGCCCGTACCCTAGGTCTAACTCTAGTTGCCTCAGTCTGATACTAGAAGTTTAAACTGAACATACTTGTTAATTCTACTATTTAAGTGTGTTTCTCGCAGATTAAACTCCTTTGAATACATGGTAGACTCTATCTAAATAATTTATCACAGTGGTGAATGCATTTATTTCAGCATTATTACCACTATATCAACAATCTCAATTTGTGGTTACTGGCTGAACAGCTGAGGTAATTCTGGATGATCCTGAACTCAACATTATTCTTTGACTTCACTCTAAGAACATTTGATATATTTTGCATCCACGGTGGCATAAGCTTCAATGGCTCCAGGTTCATGAGTGTAATCTGTTGATAGTACTTTGCATTACATATTAGGTGTTCTACCAGATCGGTCCAGACTTTTTACAGAATAAACTTAAACCTGAAAACCAGGTCATTTTGTGTTAAGAGAATGGCCTGGTGAATGCAGTCCCATGTTTCAAATGTCAACTCCTTGAGGGTCGATCACTTTGAATATCAATCATTTATCTTTGGAAAACCAAGTAAGGCTCCCCTTTTTCGGACCTCAGATTTTAAGCCCAGATAGATCTTGTGACTGGTGCCCCTGCCAGAAATCCTTCGTGTGTACACATACAGTACAATGTACTGTATGTGTAGCACAATGAATACAATTCACTGGAGGTTGTTCAGTTAGCCAGTAAGCCAGTTGACTCACTGTGGTCAATGGCACACAAAGTTCTCCAGGAATCTTCTACAGGGATCTGAGCTGAGAGACACTCAAGGGTGATTGCAAGGTGAAGAATCCAGTTGCCCTAAAATGTCTGACTGTTATCAAGATGTTGCTTTGTTCAGGGTACCAAGGTATTCAGGAGCACCTAATGGAAAGTGGCACATAAAATTAAAAAGGACATCCCGTTTAGGTGTAGTGTGACACCCGAATATTCTGATTGTAGAAGGTCCAAGAGCTTGTAGGTAGCAGGATGATAATTGGAACAGTTCCATACGTGGCAAGCTCACAAACACATTAAATTAAAAATTAAAACATATGTTCCCAGTTACCATCAGCACTTTCATTAAAATGTATCTGATTAAGACACAAATAAAATTAGAGTTACAAAATAAAATCAACATGATTATATTCAAATGAAACAAAATTAATAGGTATAGATAAATACAATTTTCTTGAGTCAGGCATACTTAAAAGTTTACTCAGTACACCAAACTGTTGAATTAATTATCTGCATGCTATATCGCAATCAATCCATTATTGTTATTTTTACATTAGTGCTGTAGTTTTTTACTAATTGCCTTTGTAGGTGCTTGCGTTTCAACTTGACCAGGTCATGTCTATTGGTTTTTATTTTTGACATACAGGGCTGCTACTCCCCAAGATGGATATCCTGGTGGCACAAGACTTCAGTGCTATCTTGAGGTTAGTTATCCCAATATGTCAAAAACATAAGCCAACATTGCATCTCTCTCTTTTCCATGTATGTTGCTCCTGCCACCCACAACGCCCTAGCATTGTTTCCTCCATTATGGCCCTACCACTGTGTGGCTCTTTCTTCCTCTGCCCATACCTCCCTCTGATTCCTCCCTTCTGGAAAATTCTTCTTTCTCCTGCTCGCCCCTACCTCCCAGCGGCTTATCCATCACTGAAGCAGAAAAGAAAGCCAGTCTATAACGAAAGCTCCTTTGCTTTCATTAAAGTCCAGTTTTTCTTTCTATTTAAAATGAAAGCCGGGTGGCAAAGGAGTCTTCATCATAGTCCATTGTTTCTTTTTGTGCCCGAGAAACATAAGAACTACAATGAAGGGTCCCTTGCCTCCCACCTTTATTTCACCTAGAAATAAAAACAGGACTGTAATGAAGGCAAGGGCGCCATCATTATAAATCACAAAGTGACTGATCTATGCTTTCAAGGGCCAAGTGCAATTCAGATCTCTGTTTCTGTCTTCATACAGTTAAGTGGTGGACATTATTTCTCTCAATGTTGCCTCGACTTTTCCTATTCTATAATAAAAGGTAAAACCAAAGATTGTAAATCAAAGAAGATGCAACATGAAAAAGCACTCTCTGTTTGTATAATAAAGGGCTGTAATATTTTTTGTACACCTGAATGGTTTTTAAAATGATTCATCCCAAAAACACAATAAAACTGACTTGCCCTCAGCTAGGCGTACAACTTGCAAACAAATCTTTCTACTGACAGAGCCAAGAAACCCTGATTAAAAATGTCATCTTTTTGTTCCTTATTTTACTTGGATTTATTGCAGACTTTAAGTGCTTGTGAAGAGAAGCTGGATTGATTGTGCAGTAAAGTCACGCCACGCATTTGTTCACAGAGCACACAAACAGCGCAGGAGAGAACATCGTGCGTAGAAGCGCATGCCTCTGTGGCCTACACCGTCAATAAGCACCAGCTTCTCTCCTGAGACCTAACTCTCCCAAGTTTAACTCTGACAAAACGGAGGTGCTCCGGATACGACACTACTGCTCTCTCCATTCCCAGAGCATTTTTGGCCTCCATCCTGGTCCACGCGGCCTGCTTGCTGCCTTGGCGTTAAAAACCGAGGTGTTTTACCTTAAGCCAGAGCTTTGCATGCTTCCGCATGTTTCCTCTACCTGCTTCTTCCGCCTGAAGATACTCAGGAAAACCCTGCTTTTGTTTGCCCAAGCAGGTCCACTGGGTGGTGATCCAGGCTACTCTATTAAGTTACCTGGACTAATGCAACTCTATTTACTGGATATGAACAGCAACCTGATAAAACAAGCATTTGCAAAGCCAATGGATCTTGCCTTTGAGACTATTGGCTCTGTCATTGCCTTTTGTTCAAGCTGTACAGATACACATTGCAGACTTTGGCAATGATTTGTAGTCATGCTGTATAGCAGCGTGGCTGCTGTGCAGCATAGCTAAAAATAATAAACAAGCATTGGCATAGCCAATAGGTCTCGCCTTTGGGACCTTATAAGTGTTTAGCCATGCAACGGTAGATGTTGTTGCACCAAGGATATTGTGCTGCATAACTAAATACTTATAAGGTCCCAAAAGCGAGACCTATTGGCTATGCCAATGCTTGTTTCAGATGAAACGGGATGATATAAAGTGCTATGTGTAGAAACAGAGTTCTGTGTAGAAACAAAATACAGCACATCTCACTCCCAAACTAGTGATCAGGGATGACTTTTTCCACACAAGATGGAAGGGCACACGGTCAAGACATTGAGAGAAAACCGGGGCTGCATTATAGGGAACACAATCGTTGTGGGAACCCTAATATAATAAGCAATTGTGGACTGGATGCCACTCACAAATCACAGGCCGGCCCATATAAATGGCCTGAAAAGCTTATGAAATCTTTTTTTTTTTTTTTGCATTTCGGTAGCTGCACTTTTGCTATTATTAACCTAAGGCCATAGGAATTATGCAATTTTGTGGATGTGGCGTTTTCCACATAATTATGGATTTGCCACACTTGCTACATAACCATCAACTGATGCATAAACTACAGATTTAAACAAAAAAAATCTTCTTGCTCAAACGGATCAAAAGTTACTAAAAACACAGCAACAAGTTTTGGTACTTATCTGTTGCCGATTGGTGTGTTTGGATGTCAAACTGGTTCTAATGAGGTACAACATTTGTCCAGATAGTGTTAACATTTATACAAATGACAAAATAACGAGGTAGTGCCACCACAAAATGTGCTGCGTCACGTCGCATATTTTGCCATTTATAGCTGCATAATTTAGTCAACCTTGCCGCATAATTTGTTCCTCCCCTGCCATATAATTCCAGCATGCAAGTGAAAACTCAGGATTGGATAAGTAACTAAGTAAGACCTGTCAGGAGACAACCTGAGACATCCATAGTTATCAAGTGCCCCGCTTGTCAAATGTCATACACAGAATATGAGAAAAACTAAACTGCAATCCGAAAACCGCAACGTTCTGCTGAGTAAAAGGTAAAGGGCTGGTTAAAGAGCCACACACTGCATGGGATCAATTGACAGCACTGTGTCATAGCTGGGTGTACTTGCTCGGCAGACTTTACATCTCACCGCAAACCCAGTTTCTGGATGTTGACATTTGTCCTGATAAGCACATTGCAAATACAATTTACATTACTCGACAATGTGACCCCGTCTCCAGTCTCTGTATTCCCTTTTACATGCCAGTGTAATGTGGTAATGAAGCCGAACTAGTCAAATTAAAGTTATCCAAGACTACAACTCCCATAATGCATTAGGACGGAAAAATGTCGCTACACTGGCAGGGATCGGTCCGTAGTTCCATGGACTGAGCAAGTAGCCACATTAAACCACTATATACCTTGCTTAAAGTGGCACACACTAACTTCACTGCTGACGCCTGGGGGGGGGGGGAGGGGGTAGTAAAGAGGCAGGTGAAACATAGGGTATGACTTCTCAGAGAACACGATGAAAAACAGTAGCCTTCAAAGTAAGAGTCTTTAAGGAGCAGATGTTTGTAAGCGGCTCACGCATCTGTATGCGCCGGTTAGATCATTATTCCAATCTATGCGGAAAATTGAAATACCTACATTTTCTTCAGATAGCCCAGCTGGCTGACACACAAGCAGCGGGAATCTGCCTTTACATGTAGGCCAGTGAGTAGTTTGACTAGGAGCTAGGGTTCCCTCCACAGCATTTCTTCCTTCTCCTATTAGGATTCTGGGATGTGTGCTAAAGTTTCGAGTTAAAAACACAGAACTGCAAATACCAGAATGCAATGCAGGTACAGTGAGTGGCCTGGCTACTCACGACCCCCATCCCTCATTCATTCTGGAATTCCAGACCCCCTTCCGATCAGTAGGACTGCGCCCAAGGACACCTGGATTTCCGATTTAACCACTTAAAATGCCTTCCTTATCTTTCTCTAAACACCAGTGTGTGCCCTTTTGTTCAGGTGTGTGAAAGGCGGGGGTGGGGTCGACGTGTTGATAGATGACAGGCACTCAGGTGGGGGGGCACTCTTACAACAGCGGGAAGAACAAGGCACGAAAAAATGAAGCATTTTAGCGATAGTCGGGAGGGTGGCCCTGAGAAAATAAAAGGTGGGGGCGGAGTGGTGGAGGTGTTAGGACAGAATGTAAGGAGAAATAAGGCAACGGTCAAGAGAGGCCATATGAAGAGAGAGAGAAAGAGAGAGGCGTGCAGGCTGGCTCAGTGGCTTCCTAAAAGGAGAGACGCCCAGTATAAATGCACTGTGGAAGTGATACGAGGAATGACCAAAAGGAACTGTGAGTGAAGTAGCCATGGGAGGGAACGAAGCACACATAGGAGGGGTGGGTAAAGCTGAAGCCAATCGCAAAGAGAAACAAGCGCGCGCGGCCACGCTAATTGGAGACAGATGGCCCCTGCGCGCCGCTGCTCGCTCCCGCAAGGTGGATGCCGCCACAAGCACGAGTGCTTGAAAAGAGCTGACCGATTCCAAAAGGTCATATCCTAGATCAGCGCATGCGCGCTGCACTAGGCTCGACCTAAAAAGGGCTATGATGCATCCAGCGCTAATGCACTAAAAAAACAAAAACACACACATTTGCACTAGCTGTGTCATAGCACTTTTTTTAAAGCATGGATACAAAACATTGCCAAAGCCAATAGATCTCATAGGCAAGACCTGTTGGTTTTGCTAAGAGAGATGCCCCTCTTTTCAGCTATTTGTTGGCTACTGACCTATTGTAACCAATATACTTTGAGTTTACTTTGGGTCTCTCCAATACATAGGAATCCATTGGCTTACCTGTCTATCTCTGTTCCCTGCTCCTGATTCAATGACATTCCTCAGTATTCATACATTTGTACCTGCTTGCCCCCACTGCCGAGAGCTGATAGCAAAGGGAAAGGCAACTATCTATGAATGGTTTTCAGATCACTTCAAGATGGAAGACATTTGTGTGCACGCAGAATCGTACATCTTACAGTGGTTTTGTCATATACAGCGGCAAAACCAAAACAAGCATTGGCACAGCCGATAGGTTTGCGCATGGGTTCACTGCCGGGGCCTACTGTTTAAGCCAATTTGGTTAGTAGTTGAGGTGACCACTGTATTTCATCAATCTAAAAAACAAATACTTATGACCTTTCTCAGGCATGGTGAGAATGGTGTTTAATCCAATGAATCACTAAAGGACTGTCAAAATAAAGACATTTGAGCAGGTAAAACAAGTGCCACCAGAAATATGAATGTTCAAGTTCCTCATTCCGTTTTATGAGCTGGTTTATAAATTGCTGTGCACAGTCGAGAGACCACTGCCCACAGTGTGCACGTCAGCCACAGGAGTCTGGTGAGTATCAAACACAGATATTAGAAGTTTGCCAGTGATATTATTGTACATACCATTGATAAACCCGATGCCACCTATAATTCTGCTGTTTTCATTTTCAACAAACTCCACCTAGTGCCCACCAGCAGCCATATACCACGAAACAGAGCATAGACAGTCAGTGTTGTGCCAACTTATTGTTGTCTAAGCCCACCCCACACCCCAACAAATCTTGGAGTGAAAACACCGGGTCTTGCATTCTCTACCACTATCGCCCTGGTCAGAGATCTGGACCCTCACCAGAACAGGCTTCCTTGGGCCAGGCCTACATGGCAAAGTCAGCCAGCCCATGCATCTTCCCATGTAGTACTGACAAGCCTGGTGTCGCAGCACTACACCAGCCATCTGCAGGAGTGCGACAAGTACTCAGACAGATGAGACACAGAAGCTTTGGGCAACAGGTGTGCTGCTCTACACACAGGCACCAGGAACGCCCATCATCAGACAGGTTAGATGTGAAGTCTGTCACCCAACTAGGGTGGCCAGAATATTCCATGGCATGGGCACTGCGTTTTCAACCAATGATCGGTGCATTCTGGGAGCCGTAGTCTTAACACCTGATAACTCTGCATGGTCAGGACTAGAAAAAGATCACCTCAGTTTCATGGAGTCCTCTGGTTACCTAAGCAACTTGTCAGATTAACGGGGTTATGTGGGTCAAGTAAACCTGATCCAGTTCAGAATTGGCAGTTACGCCGGACCAGACTGGACAGCAGAGAGAGGCAAGCAGCCAACTTTATCAATGAAGAGGGGCTGACCTAGCGATCCACTGGGTAAGAGAGTTATATGGGACTAGAAACCCACATGTAAATGTAGTCAAGACCCGAAGGAGGAGCTTACTGGCAGAGACAGAACTGGCAGCGTAGATTACTCTGTGTCTACCCCAGCCATAACTGATCCATGGCAAGGTTTCTCGGTACTCACCTGAACCCCCACCCCTCCCCACACACATGCTATTCTACCCGAACAAGCTTTACCATTGCCAACTACAGGTTTCAACCGGAGAAGAACTGGAAAGTAATTGTCTCGTCTTTAAGTAAAATCACTGGTTATTAGTGTCTGTGTCTCAGTTCTAAGAAGCAGTGCCCCTATGCATGGCTTCATTCTTGTGCACTCGCTAAGTAGCCACGTCCCCTCTGATCTTTTAAAGGAGCAGTTTTGTGGGGGAAAATAGTAGTTTAGTTTATCAAACCTGCATTAAGAGAAGTGCTTTCATTTCTTAAATTTCACATCGACAAAGAGGCAGGGTTTAAAAAAAAAAAAAGATCATGGGCGAGAGAACAATACGCACTGGAGTGGGGAGAGAAGCACACAAAGGAGTCAGCTGGAGAACACACACACACGTGGAGTGCTTTAAAAACCAGTATCCAGCAAGATTGTCACACAAATCCTCTCACTTTGAAGTCAGTAGAAGTAAACACCCAGCTCTCAGGAAGACACAGCTTAACATTTGATCTCTGACTTTGAATGCACAGCAAACACGATGAGATAAGAACAAGATTTACAGGACTTTTTACAGAAAGGGAGCTCTCAGAAGGATACTGATAAATAAGGTTTGGGCACCGGGAGGGACGAAGTGAACCTGGAGAGCCTAACCAGCAAATGGAAAGCAAAAAAACATGAGTTACAAACCCCAAAGCCAATGGCAAGCAACGGGCAGAATGCATTCCCAGGTCAACTTTCTGAAACTCCCCAAGATGTCTTTAGCAAACCAGACAGCTGCGCTGCTTGGTAGGTTTTGACCTAAAAAGGTGCAGAGGGTCCAAAATTCGGCAGCCAGATTGGCTCTGGGACTTTCACATTTCTCTTCTCACCCTTCAATGGCTTCAGATAGACCAGATAATCTTTATGGGATGAGTTCAGTCATTCAGCGTATTGGCCCACACTATCTGAGGAAAAAAAAGTGAAAACTATGCTAGTCTACATTGCCTCCATTCCTCAGGGCCCTCATTGCTTTGTACACCACGATTTAAGCAGGTTGGCTCCCGCAGCAGAACTTTCTTTGTCAGAACGGCCAAACTTTGAAATGAGATCCCCTGCACTCTCTAAAAGGACCCCTCTCTACTACACTTCAGAAAAGCCTTGAATATCCAGTTCTCCTTTCATACCAGTTCTGTCATTTTGTGCATTGTTTCAGCGCCAGGACATCTTTCAAGGCATTTGTTGGGCTTTACAAATTTTATACCATAACATAACTTCCAAAGCAGCATGTGCCTTTCTCTGCATGTTAAGACTGCTCATGCTGTCATCTGCAGTGAGATTCCAATTAATTGAAACAGTAATATGCACCTTTCATCATGTAGACATTAGGGACCCATCCTGAGATCAAAGGCACATCTCATTTCAGGTACTAGGGACCTATAGGTACATTTCTATGGAACACAATGCAAGTGTCATTACCTCCTTATCCTTCTTCCTCGTCCAATCCTTACTCCACAAGTTGTCTTCTGTCCTCAAAGATATTGTTTACCTAGCCCAGCCGAAAATATACACCTAATATTTTGCCCTACCTTCCCAGAATACTATAATGCAGGAACTGTCACGATCACGTCCTGTTTTTCACTTCTGTGCAACAGAGTTGAATTCCTTCCCAGCCCGAGGTAAGAGTATTTTCTCTCGTAATCTTATAACTTTTTTTTGCTGAATGAATCCCCACTCTTTATTCTTTGGAGGTCTGCTATAGCGACTTTAATGTTAACAGGTACAATCTGACCAATTGCTGGGCAACCGGGACCGATTTTCCAATACATTGGGCACTGAGCCGTTTTTTGATTGGTATGTGCTACCTGTTTTAGTATTTAGAATTTCTGCACACCTGCAAGGTCCTTTGTTAGGGGACAAAGCTTTGGTTATAGAAGGGCTTTTGTCCCGGGTTCTTCCAACTGAGGTAGCCTGCCCTTTTGAGGTAGGGGTCATAGCCAGGGCACCCCCAGATTTGACAAATCCCAGTATCAACAACCCTCAACTTATTCACTCCCACCCCAGCCCCCTCAAAAGCTTGACTATGCACCGGTAAGTCAGTGAGGGGAATGCTTCTATTATTCAAGGACATGTTGCACTCCACAGTAACACATGCCTGGACTCTGGAGATAGTGTCAATAGGTTATCTCATTCCCTTCTCAATACTTTCACCCATCTTCTTTCAACAGACTCGTCCACCGCAGTGCCCAGTTTGGAGTCTACTTCAAGGAATCCACCTTCTTTTGGACAAGGCTGCCATAATCAAAGTGCCTTATGCGTGGCTGACAGTCAGGGAAGATAGGCGCTTTTTAGAGCAATTCCGTCTTCCAGCCGCACTTCCCTCAATATCTGCACATGAATCCGTCCCCCAACCGCAGTCCAATGGCGTTGGATTGGTTGCGGGCTTGAGGGGAACTCGCTGACCTAAATGATATTAGTGAGAAGAATCGTTTGGGGAGCGGGAGAAGCGGCGGCCCTATTAGGGAAGTGAAGCACCGGTCTAGATTTGGATCGTCATTGCCAACGAGCCACCCTGATGACGTCACCAATGAGCGCCGATAACCTCTGAATCCGAGGCTCCCACAACGGCAAGGAAGGTGAGCCGGCTCTGAGATAGTGAGCCTCATCAAGAACCCACCATCCCCCAGGGAGCAACACTACTCGCGAGCTTGATGACGCACCCGCTGGACTAATTGACTTACGGTGCTTCCTCGCGGTAAGGTGGAACGGCTGCATGGGGCGCGGCCGCTGCGGTTCTGCACGACTGGGACCCGGTGAGCTGCACTTCAAATCCAGATTGCGGCATGGCAGAGGGGTACTACGCCGCAGGGCTCCTTTGACTTCGCCTCCAGGAGGCAAAATCTGCAGCAAGCCTGAATAGGCCACCAGGTAGGCGGAGAAGACATGGGGACATCCCTCTGTGGGGAGCTATTGAGTTCCTGGAGCAGGCTATTGACACTGTATATTCTGTGCACGTTTGTGACCCAGGCTGGGACTCTTCAATGTCCTCCTTGGTTCTACCACACTGACCATCTGTGGGCCCTGCGCCTAGAGGGCTGCTGATCCTCGCCCCTCCGGCACAAGACTGTTCCCTTGAGGGCCTCATTTACCTATGGCATCCAATAATCGCCAGAGACTGGGCATGGGGGGTGACCTTCTGATCGTTGAAAAGGAGGCACGGACATGTGCCCTGGAGATTTATGGGATCAGTGCCTGCGTGGTGGGAAAACAGACAGGTAGCGTGGTGTGCACGCTTTCACCCACAGGCAGACGGCGGTGAGTACCCCCGCAGCCCCAGTGTCCACCCTACCTACTAGTCCCCCCACATAGTGGCAGCATGAAAGGCAGTAGAGGTATGCGAGGAGCCTATTAAACAAAGCAAAATACATTTGTGCTGTCTGAGAGGATGTAGCCTCACGGCTAAGTGGTCGATCACGAAGCTGGGGAATCGGGTTTGAGTCTCGGCTATGACGCTCAACATCCTGTGATTCTGGGCAAATCACTTAATCTCCCCGTGCCTAACAAAAATGAATGTGTCCGTCTCTAACGAAACTGGTGCTCATGTAAAACGCTCTGATACCTGATATCCTCGGGTCTAGCATGCGCTATAAAAAAAATAATTAAAAAAAACACAGGGCCCATGGGTGAGGACTGAGAGCAGGCACAGCCCGTGGCGCCAACAGCCCCAGGTGGGGAACCCTTGACGCTACAAGATATTATGGTGGCCATCCAGGGGGTGCCATCTTCTATGGAGGGGCGCATAGATTCAGTCACCACTGAGGTGTCACTGTTGAGGGCGGATCTTCATGCCATGAGTTCACGAGTAAAAGAAATGGAAGAGTCTACAACAACCCTCCACCAAGACACGAAAGCCCTCAAGGCCCAAGTCCATGACCCTCAGACATAGAATACAATCATGGAGGCCCGAGTGGAGGATTATGAAGGTAGGGCTTGGCGTAATAATATGTGCATATTGGGAGTCCTGGAGCGAGCAGAGGGGCCAGCAGTAGACCTCTTTGTCGAAGACCTCATACTTAAAGACTTACAGCCACAAGGTCTTTCTAAGTACTTTTCAGCAGAACGAGCCCATCGAGTCCCTGGAGGGCGCCCCAGGCAGGGGCCCTTCCCAGACCTATAATTGTCCAGATCTTCAATTTTCTTGACCGTGATGCAATACTTCAAATGGCTCGTGGTGCTCCTCCAATGACCTGTGAAAACACACAAATAACCTTCTACCCTGATTTTACACTCAAGGTTCAGAGACAACATTGTAGATTTTTGAAAGTCATAAAGGCACTGAGGGACAAGACAGTTAAATACTGTATGCTTTTTCTCGCCCTACTAAGGATGGAAAGTGAGGGAAACACTTTGTTCTTCTCCACTCCGGAAGAGGTCTGGGAGTGTTTGGAGGGGTGGAGAACAGTGGGCAAAAATGGAGCTACTGAACGACAGATCCAACGTAGACGCCTCTCCAGAGACTCAACCGAGCAGCTAGTCAGAGCCTCGTATCTAGAGAGCGCAGAAACATCGCCAAGAAATGTTTTATAGGATCTATACCAATGCCAGTGACAGTATATTTTGGTTGGTAAATGCTGCAGGTGTTTTGCTTACAGACATATATCACTTCTTAATGCAGAGGCTAAAATCCTTGCTAAAGTATTGGTTTTAAACTTATACAAGCCGTCCCTAAATTAGTACATCCCGACCAATCCGGCTTCATGCCGAGCAGAAATACAGCCCTGAACTTACGGCAACTCCACAGAGTACCAGGACAAGTGAATAAGATCCAGGAAGATACAGTAATCCTATCGCTGGATGCCCGCATGGCCTATGACACTGTTGAATGGGCATACCTCTTTGCAGTGCTGGAATGCATGGGCTTCGGCCCTAAGTTTCTAACATGGGTGTGGCTACTTTATGCCGATCCCCGAGCTCAAGTGGTCCTGAACGCTAAAACATCACGGGAGTTTCCCCTATGATGAGGGACCAGATAGGGGTGCCCTCTCTCGCCGTTTCTATTCGCCCTGAATCCAGAACCAGTAGCGGCCTGGGTCCGCATAGATACCCTGATACGCAGCTTGCGATTGGACAGAAGCATGGGAGGACAGAATATCTCTCTATGCTGATGATATTCTGCTGTACGTTGCAGCTCCACAATCCTCCATCTATAGAATATTGGACATATTCACCACCTTTGTAAATATTCAGGATATGTAATTAATTGGTCTAAATCAATATTGTTTGTTCTCCATGGTGAGTTCCTGGTTCTGCGCGGGGCTGTGAGGCACGGGTGGTATTTGATGGTTTCTGTTATCTTGGCATCTATGCCACTATGACCCAGAGCTATTCACCATCAACAATCTGTAAGGACCTCTACAACAACTCAAAGGAGACATTCACCATTGGAGATCTCTTCCACTCTCACTGCTTGGATGAGAGGCCTTGTTTAAAATGATGGCGCTACCGCGCTTTCTCTATGTGCTACAGAACACACCTTTCCCTGTCCCCGCAACCTATTTCAAAACAATAGAGAGTGAAGTTAGAGCCCTGTTGTGGGATGGGGGGGCCCTTGCACAGCCTTAACTAAATTAACGTAAGACTGGTATGATGGAGGAATAGCTCTACCAGATATCCAGAAATAATATTGGGCAGCACAATGGGCGATTATTAATCAATGGGTGCATCGACCCACAGATGAACCAGAGTACTGTATTGACCGGTATACCTTGCAGCCTGGTGGTTATTCATGAGCACTGTACAATTCTCCAAAATACTTAGCCCTTACAGGACCTACGGCACTCACAGTCCAGCTTTGGCATACCACACTCAAAACACTGGGCTGGGGAGGAACTATTACCCAGGTGACGCCGTTGCGGGACTCTGAAAGAATGAGCGGGGTGGGTCGAAGGCCAAGTTTTGATAAATGGGACCTGATAGGCATCTGTAAGGTAGGGGATCTCTGGTCTAATGGCACAGTACTGCCGTTTTCTGAATTGCAGAGAGAGTATGAGCTCGTTGTTACAGAAACCTTTCGTTACTTACAGGTCCGCCATGCTCTACAGGCAGCAATCCCCAGGGTGAGGACCTTCCAGAATCATCACCACTGGAGGACAGGTTATTAGATGATCATATGGGGCATAAAACGATCTCCCTGACGTACAGGAAATCGATCAATAACTCCCCAGATACACTTTTTCAGTTACGGACCCATTGGGAGGCTGACCAGGGAGATCTCACAGATGAGGATTGGCCGGAGGTCTTAGCCTCCCCTAAAGAGGTGGTGATTAGAGCACGGTTTCAAATTGTCCAACTCAAAATACTGCACAGAGCTTACCTATCTTCTAATACCATGGGCAGCATGGACAGGAGACCTGACCCTGCCTGTCTTCGACGATGTGGACGGGAGGGTTCTTTCTTTCATATTTTCTGGGACTGTCCAGTGATTCAGGCCTCTTGGGGATCAGTGGTCGCTTGTTTAGGCACAATCTGTGGTGGTGACCTGACTCCGTCAGCTAAATGGTGTCTCCTCAATGTGTGGGAGGCTAAGGATTTGGGTCGCATGGAACAGATTTGGGTCACCCTAAGCATTATGATTGCGAAACGAAACATAGCCGCTTATGGGGGGGAAACGACTGCACCACTCCGTAGAGATTGGAAACAGGACATGGACTGGTGTATGGTGGCAGAGAAGGTGGTGTATGAAGGCAGGTGATGCCCCTGTAAATGGGAACAAAATTGGGGCCCGTGGAATGATCATAGAGGTAGTCTATGTGTTGCGCCCATAATGATGTGTTCGGAGGCCGACACTTCTAGCAATGTCACGTTTAATAAGCATCGAGATGGAGGACTATTATAAGACCGAGAACTTTCCTGTCTGTGGCGGGATCGTATTGTGTAAGTTGGATATATTTACCAATTTCATTTACAGCTGCTATGGTAAATTTGTCAGCTTTTCTTTCACTATGTACCCAATAAAAAGATGTTTAAAAAAAAATAATGATATAATTTGATCGTCTTCTTTGTAGAGGCTTTTGGGGGACTTGAGGCCAGTATTTGACTTAAAGGGGTAATGTAATGTAAGCTGAACTTATATAGCGCACTGTCACCCCAAGGGTATCCTGGCGCTGTAATTACCATACATTCCCCTGTGCGCAGATCCACCCATGCCAGATGAACGTAGTTAGAGCTGCAGCTAAGTTACACTAGCCCCTGGGAAAAAGCCAAGTTTTCAGCTTTTTTCTGAAATCCAGCAGACTCTGTCTGTCTGAGATCAGTCAGGAGTTCATTCCACAGCCACGAAGCTGCAGAACTGAATGCTCTGCCGCCAATCCTGTTTTTTTTAAAAATCTGGTAGTTCTCACCAATTTTGCTGTTGCTGAACGGAGATTTCTAGATGGAGTATACCAGGTGAATTTGCTCTGCAGTGGTCTCGGTCCCATTCCATGTACTGCCTTAAAGACAATGCAGAGTGATTTGAATTGTATTCTCTGCAGAATCGGTAACCAATGGAGATCCTTCAGAGATAGGGACGCAGAGGACCTCCGCTGTCTT
Organism: Calotriton arnoldi; assembly: GCA_963921515.1. Taxonomy (NCBI): domain Eukaryota; kingdom Metazoa; phylum Chordata; class Amphibia; order Caudata; family Salamandridae; genus Calotriton; species Calotriton arnoldi. Next base: position 265,895 of record CAWUFW010010823.1, on the reverse strand, counting down.
TTTAAAGCTAACTTGGCAGCTATTATTTGAATTCTCTGAAGTTTCTTTATCGGAGAACTCGGTGCTCCAAGTAATAGAGCATTACAGTAATCTAATCTGCTCAGAATGACACTCCTCACCACCTGTGCTCTGGCGGTAGCTGGCAGTAATGGAAGTATTTTACGAAGAGCTCTGAGCAGAGATAAACAAGTGCCGACTGTTTATTTACTTGGGCGTCTAGTTGTAAACTGTTATCAAACAACACCCCCAGATTACGCACTGACTTAGATGGAATTAGTGGTTCATCTGTAGGAGTGGGCCAGAAGTCGGCTGGGAGTGGACGAGGTATTTTATTCGCTGTACAGTACACAATTTCCGTTTTAACTCCATTAAATTGTAAGGACTTGTCCCTGAGCCAATTAGCAGTTCTCTGCATACACTCATGAAATCTATCCAATGATATCGCTTGATTCCCTTCCATTGAGAAGACAAGTTGCGTATCATCTGCGTAATTCACTAATTCTATTCCATAAGATTTAATAATGGGAATAAGTGGGCGCAGGTATATGTTGAATAAGATCGGGCTTATTGCAGATCCCTGGGGGACCCCATGCTGGATAGAACTATTTTTAGAGACGAAGGGTGACATAGTCACTGCCTGCTGTCTACCCGAAAGGTACGACTGAAACCAGTTCAGTGCCGTGCCCATGACTCCGGCATCTATAAGTCTCTTTAACAGAATCTTATGATTAACCGTGTCGAATGCGGCTGACATATCCAGTAACACCAGTATTACCGATTGACCGGTGTCAGCTCGCACTCTCAGTTCATCTAGGACTGTCACTAGGGCAGTTTCCGTTCCATGTGCCGGGTGAAACCCGAATTGAGCCTCATCTAGTAGATGATTGCCTTCTAGATACTTTGAAAGGGTTTGACTAACTAACCGCTCCAAAATTTTTACCGGATAGGGCAACAAGGAGATAGGCCTATAGTTAGACGGACATAAGGGATCAAGTGTAGCTTTCTTCAGTAGGGGTGTCACCATTGCCTGCTTCCAACAAGCTGGGACCATTCCACTACTTAAGCTTTGGCAACAAATTTGGCGGAGCTCAGGAAAGAGCTCTTGATTAAATTCTCTCCACATCCTGTGCGGAAGAGGGTCCATAGGTGATCCAGAGGAGACACTTACAGCTAGTTTATGAAACATTTCCTCTGTAGGAATCTGGAATTGGTCCAGAGTTGCCTGTTTATCTTTGTCTACTCCCTTTTCCTGTTTCCCCATCGTTATTATTTCAGAGGAACCATTTACATTGTCCATCCTAGTCTCCTTGTTTGTTTCTAAACTATCAATGATTTTCTCAATCTTCTCTTCAAAGTACACAGCAAGACCATCACATAGATCTTGCTTGGCTATGGTTTTATTTTTCACACACTCCGGTTTAGAGAGGCCAATCAAGTATATGTCTCATTAAGCCTTCAAAATGGTCACACTCCAGGTTATAATGCCACTCATCAAGCAAGGGGGGTTTCTATGCTGTATTGATATGCTGGGTGTGTACCTACATATTCCAATCCATACAAATTCCCATATATTTCTATAATTTGCAGTGGATGGGAGCCACTATCAGTTTAGGGTGTTACCCGTTGGCCTCTCGTCAGCCCCAGAGAATTCACCAAGTTGATGGCTCAACTGGTTGGTATTTTACATACCTCTGGTATTCAGGTTTTTCCTAATTTAGATGAATGGCTAATTGCTTTTTCCTCTTTCTCTAAGGTGGGGGAGGACATTCACCAGGTCTGCAAGGTACTTCAGTATCATGATTTCCTGCTGAATCTAAAGAAATCCCATCTAACACCAACTCAAACGCTCCAATTTCAAACAAATAATCCTCAGTCAAGAAAGAAGGTGGAATTGGGCCACTCATCTTTGATATCTGTTTACAAAGACTCAGCTTTAGCAAGGTCCTGGCTCTGGAGGCAAGGGGAAATGGACACATTCTTTTCCATCGTTCCCTAGAGCCACCTCCATCTTTATCTCTTGGTCCACCTTCTTCTCTGATTTTGGGACCCAACATCGAGGGACTATGAGGCCCTGATTCTTGTGACCTCAGAGATAAGGGAGTAGCTTCATTGGAGGCGGAATCATTTGCACTTGGTCCCATTCTGTCACAATTGATACCGGCAAGAGGAGTTGGGGAGCATTATCCAGGGATCACTAGGCTCAAAGAAAGTGGTTCCCTCATCAAGTGGCTCGGTCTTCCAGCTGGAGGGAATTGGCAGCTGTCCTTATGGCTCTTCGTCATTTCTAGCCTTTCATATCACAAGCAGTTTGCATTCAGATGGGAAACCAAGTTGTCAGGTCTTATGTGAACCATCAGAGCAGAATGGGATCCCCAAGTCTAGTTCTCCATTCTCTGAAGATTTGCCTTTAGGTGGAGGAGAATCTCCTCTCTCTCCGCAGCCTATCTCTCTGCAGTCTATCTTCCGGGGAAGGAGAATGGGCCTGCAGATCTACTGAATCATCAATTCCCATCCTCACTGGCCCTATGCCTGTCTCCTTCCCTGTTTCTGCAGATTTGTAGCAAGTTCAGGAAGCTGTGTCTGAGCCTGTTTGCCACAGAGAAGAATCCTCTCCTCCCATGCTTCTGTTCTCTAATTCCAACTCAGAGGGAGTGGGCAACAGATACGTTTTTCATTCTATAGCCAGCGGGTATCCTTTATTGCTTTCCCCCTTTCCAGTTGATCCCAATTGTAGATCAGAGAGGATCAAGCAGATGTGCTTCTTGTGGTCCAGGAGACACTGGTTTCCAACACTACTCCAGATGTCAGTCTCACCCCACTGGCAGTTTCAGCTACATCAATCTTCTCTGAAACATATTTACTTGCACCTAGCATTAGTGAGGTGTCTGAATCTGGACATCTGGCATTTGAAAGGTTTTGGTTTATATCTCTGGGCTGCTCTAGTGAGTTTGCAGAGACAATACAACAGTCTTCTAGCAGACTTTGGGGGAACTTTGAATCATGGTGTTCCTCTAAGAGGTTTTCACCTTACTCTGGCGACACTAACAGAATCTTAAGATTTTTTAATGGACGGCGTCTTGCTGGGCTTAGCTGTCTCAACAACCAGGAACCAATGGGCAGTGATCCAGGCGATACGGGGCTCGGATGTTTTGACTGTGTCTCCTTTAGCTTCTCACCTTCTGAGAAGCTTCTTTCTTCGTCACCCGTAGTTTACTCCCCAGTTCCCTCATGGGACCTTCCCCTGATTCTCCAGAGCTTACTGGATCCTTCTTTTGAACATCTACTTACGACAAATCTTATGCTTTTGTCAGTCAACGTCATATGCCTAGTAGCCATCTGATCAGGAAGAATAGGCAAAATTAGGGCCTTATTAATTTATCCTCCATTCTTTAGATTCTTAGCAGATAAGGTTGTCCTGAGGCCAAGTTCATACTTTCTTCCCAAGATCCAGACTACTTTTCACTGTTTGGAGGATATTTTTCCAGTTTTTTCCCCAGACCCCTCTTTTGAGGCGCAGACTAGGGTGGCCTGACTTAAGATAGCGTAAAACGCATCTCTTCAGATCCCTGGACCCCTGTGGCCTTTCCTGCCACAATCCACCGCATCAGGGCTGCAATTTCTCCCCTCTGACAACAGACTGGCGGCCTAATCATCCTTGTGGCCTCGGGTGACCTAATTGTCTGTGGGAACCCTTTTCTGTGCTGCGAGCTGTGTCCCTGCCTGGCAAGGAGACGGTGCCATTACCATCTTGCCTGGGCCTCGAGATCCCGGCGGCCCAGGCCCCTGGAGCCTACTAGCTGCGGAGTCCGGCACCTGGGTTAGTGCACCATTGCCGGGGAGGTGGGGGCTGTAACACCCGACATCTCCTGGCACCCTTTCGACGTGGTGGCCAGAGACCGGACTGTCATCGGCGTTGGGGCTGACCAGCCCTGGACACAAGAGGCAAGAGCCTTACCAGACTGGCACCCGCTAACTGAGTTATCTTTCGCTGTGTGGCATGCTTGGTGGTCAGCGACCCCTGTGGCTGCCAACACGATTGGACTCAGACGGCCCCGGTGGATTCCGTTGGGCCTCAGAGACCCCAGGGACCTGAAATTGTGATGTATGCTGCTGCCCCCCCCCCTCCTCTCAGTGCATACAGGGAGCAATGCTTGTGCTTTTGAGGCCCCGAGCGGTGCCCTGCAGGGTGCCTGGATCTACGCAGCAGAACTGGCGGGATGAGAGGCTGGGGCCCGAAGAGGACTCGGTGACTGAGGCACCCTGAGCTGCCCTCTGATTGAGAGCCCTTTACCCGGAGTGCACAGACTACCCTGATGTCCCACAGGCTGGAATCCGCCTAGAGGGGCCTTGCAACTGGGCCTTCACCTCGGGACCATAACAAAGACAGCCCCCACATCTCTCAGGTAATAATTGTGTGGCAGCCTTGAGTCACTGATGAGCACTTCCTGCTGGAGCACTTGAGTGGCCTGGGCTTGAGAGGGGCAGCGCACCTGGACCTCCTTGGGATGCCCACACCGTAGCCTGCGCTCCCCCCTGGGCCTGGTGTGCACCACCCCTACCACCAAGTGGAGGACTACTCGGTGGGGCCTCGAGGCAGCTGCTGAATTCGGATCACCGGGGGGAGGGGCCCTCTTGAAACTCGTGTCTCCCCCTTCTACCCAGTCAGGGTGTGTGGGCACCCTCAACGCTCGAGGCCTGCAGCATCACCTGCGATGAGCCTCAGACTGCCTCGGTTCTGCTTAGCCAGTTGGGCCTGGGACTTTGAGTGCTGCTGGTCCCTGGGCTCTGCCTTACCGCCATTTAATATCTGCCTGCAGGTCTTTGCCTCCCCCTGTGTCCCGGGCAGCTCACTATCTGGAAGCGCTTGTGGCCTAAGCATCTGGACAGCTGTGCGAGAGGCCCCCGACTTGCTGCTGGCACCCGGTCATGCCATGAGGCATATCTACCAGAGCTACATCTGCCTCTAAAGGTCACACCTCAGCATTTAAGTTCCACAAAGAAATTGAAGTAAACACATGGAATGGTTTCCTTTAGCAGGCAAGACTAACTCCAATAACCAATGGACTGACCACTAATTCTAGGGCTACTGTGTAGCATGCTAATCGTCATAATGCGCTTGAAAGCCTTCACATGGGCAGTTAACGTAACATAAATGCAATATCAATGCAATTTCAGTACCATCGTATCACTAGAGTTCTCAAACTGAGTTAATAACCTGTTGGAGATCCAGATATCACCTTAGCTAACAGCATCTGCAAACAATACAACTGGCACATTTTCGACAAACAATTTGGAAAATCAGACTGAAATATTGAACTGCATAAGGTAAAGACAAAAATCCTCCTTCGTGACCCGCAAATGTGTGATTCAATCCGCCAAACTCCTCGCTACTACAACACATTCAGCATTGATAGAAGGGTATACAGAAAGACATTTTTATGTAATCATAGGCTGTTTGCAAAATGAAAATGGCTATATACAATGGTCTCATTAGCAACTTTAGGTATTAACTTTTGAATGAACATACCATTTAAACTATCTATCTCTCTCTCTCTCTCACTCTCTCTCAAAAACACCTGGGGGCATATTACCAACGGACGGCGATCAATATCGCCAAGCGCGCTTAGCGCGCTTTTAATTATCGCCGTCTATCGCTGGGATAGCGCGTTATTAACAACGCCTATCACCAGGGCGATAATATTTCCAGCGATAGCGGCGTTGTGAGGGGAATATCGCTGGAAATCCAGCGATAAAACCACTGAGATGGCGCAAACCTTGTAAATAGGCGAAGGTGCACTCAGCCGCACGATCCACCTGCCATAGGACAAAGAGGGTTAGTCAGTATTTTACCAGACGTTAGTTTTTGGAGAAAAGCACGGTTAGCGCGGTTTTTTAAATCGCTAACCGTGTTGTGGGTCGCATTGTAAATATCGCGATGTACTCGATGTAAATAGGGCGAACAAATTATCTCCGCTTTTTGGGATTTTAAAGCCAAAAAAGCGGAGATGAGGCCCTTGATAATATGCCCCTTAATTTTGTGCTGATTGGTCTGCTCTCGTTATATCAGGGCTTTGTAGGTGGCTTCGTACTTGACACTGTGAGTCTTTTGCAACTTCCTGCATAGTAAAGACATCTAATAGTATAGCTTATGGAGGGACCATTTTAGGTTTCGCCTGCACAGCGCTTGCGCTGTGCTCGTGAAATCTCTTGTATTTAATATATCTTAAAAGGGGGCTCTTCTCAGTTCCCATTGTCAAATTACTGTGTTCATTCGCTTTTGTGTTGAACTTTTTTTAACTTCGCCTGGCTGCAAGCATTTACGATACTTCTACTAAAGCTGTTCGCACTGTTTAAGCCCCATTCACTCTCAAGATAAGATCTCTTCCCACGGTAAAGGCAGACAGCTTCTAACAGCATGCTGAAATGCTTACTTTTTATTACTCAGTTGTGTAAAGGAGATGCTTTAGCCTTAGAACATTTGTGGCATTTCCTATTCATGCCTCAGTACCGTTCTTTGCACTTTGTAGACATTATCAGATTGATTTTTTCAACTTAATCTATTTGGTCATTATGATCAAATTCTAAATGTTGTAATTAACACTGTGCATTAAAAATAAAGTTAATATACAAGAACTATGCTATATTTAACTGCTAAACAGGCAGCCACAAGTGCAGTTACCTTGCAGACAACAGGGTCATGATTTGAATGGTGCAGCAGGTGCAGTATCAAAGGGCCCAAAAGTTGTTAGAACTCCTCTAAACACATAATATTGCTATATTTGACTACTAAAAAGGCAGTCACAATTGCAGTTACCTAGCAGTTAAAAGGGACTTGATTTGAATGGTGAATCCGGTGCAGTGGCACCGGGGCCAAAAGCTTTAGGGACCCCACTAAACCCGGATTATTGCTAAAATGTTAAACTAAACAAGCAGTCACAAGTGCAGTTACCTTGCAGACAATAGGGTCATGACTTCAATGGTGCAGCAGGTGCAGTAACACCAGGACCAAACACTCTAGGCACTCCATTAAACACCAAAAATTGCAATATTTTACTGCTAAACAGGCAGTCACAAGTGCAGTTATCTTGCAGACAACAGGGTCATGATTTGAATAGTGCAGCAGGTGCAGTGGTACCAGGCCCAAAAGATGTCAGAACTCCTCTAAACACCTAATGTTGCTATACTTTACTACTATCAGGTAGTCACAATTGCAGTTACCGTGCAGTTAAAAGGTGCTTGATGTAAATGGTGCAGCAGGTGCAGTGGCACCGGGGCCAAACATATTCATAACTCCACTAAACACCAAATATTGCTATATTTTACTACTAAACAGGCAGTCACACGTGCAGTTATCTTCCAGGCATTATGGTCATGATTTGAATGGTGCAGCAGGTGCAGTGGCACCGGGCCAAAAATTTGACAGAACTCCTCTAAACACCTAATGTTGCTATATTTTACTACTAAACAGGCAGTCACAATGCAGTTACCTTGCAATTTAAAGGGGCTTGATTTAAAAGGTGCAGCTGGTGCAGTGGCACCGGGGCCAAAAGTTATTCAAATGGTGCAGCAAGTGCTGTGGCACCGGGTCCAAAAGTTGTCAGAACTCCTCTAAATACCTAATATTGCTAAAGTTTTCAACTAAACAGGCAGTCATAAGTGCAGTTATCTAGCAAGCACTAGGGTCATGATTTCAATAGTACAGCAGGTGCAGTGGCACAGGGACCAAAAGCTCTAGGCACCTAATATTGCTATGTTTGATTCCTAAACAGGCAACCACAAGTGAAGTTACCTTGCACTTAAAAGGGGATTAATTTGAATGGTACAGCAGGTCCAGTGGCACCGGGACCAAAAGCTCTCAGGACCCCACTAAATGCAGAATATTGCTAAATTTTACTACTAAACAGACCGTCACAAATGCAGTTATCTAGCAGGCAATAGTGCCATGGTTTCAATGGTGCTGCAGGTGCCATGGCACTGGGGTCAAAAGTTGTCAGAACTCCTCTAAACACCAAATATTGCTATATTTAACTACTAAATAAGCAATCATGAGTGCAGGTACCTTGCAGGCACTAGGGTCATGATTTCAATTGTGCAGCAGGTGCAGTGACACCGGGGCCCAAAGCTCTAGGAAACCTCTTTACACCAAATATTGCAATATTTTATTACTAAACAGGCAGTCACAAGTGCAGTTACCTTACAGGCAATAGGGTCATGATTTGAATGGTGCAGCAGGTGCAGTGGCACCGGAGCCAAAAGTTGTCATAACTCCTCTAAACACCAAATATTACTATATTTAATTACTAAACAGGCAGTCACAAATGCAGTTATCTTGCAGGCACTAAGGGCATGATTTGAATGGTGCAGCCCAAAAGTTGTCAGAACTCCTCTAAACACATAAAATTGCTAGTACATGAATTAATTCTATTATTTCCCTCTTTCACTTCATTTTTGAAAATGTTGCTATTTCTTACCCGCACTATACCACTAGTAACAGCACAATATATTGCCTTTTTGTACATAAACAAATTATAACACTTTAACAGACTTTCTGTAACTTATATTGTACAACTACTCAGCAAGCTCCAACTTACAACAAAAAAAAGCTTATTATTAATCACATAGGCGAAACCTAATACTTTTACCAATGCTTGTTTGTATATCCAATGCGGAGGAGCGTCATCCCGCCTGCTGCAGGCACACACATTCATAAAATGGTAAAATATACCATTTTATCATGTGTGGCAGGCTCGCGTTGCTACAGCGCGAGAGCAGGGGGCGGGGCTAATTAGTGCAATTGCACTATTACGTCAGTCCCCTGCCAGTGTGCATGACAGATTGGCCGGCCGTCTACAGCCGGCCAATCTGTCATGTGCACTTTGAAGCCTGCAATCCCAGGGCTAAAAAACCAGCCGAGGGATTGCAGCCGCAGGCCCCCAGCCTCAAAATGAGTGCTGGGTTATCCTGCTCCAACCAATCCTGGAGCTGCGCTGCAGCGCCAGGATTGGTTGGATTCACGTGACACAAAGGAGGAAGTCCCTCCCTTTCCGCCCAAGTCCGAGAGCTCCAGAAGAAGAGAGAGACGGCGACCGGACCCTGTAGCCAGCAACATACTTATGGTGAGTTTTTTGGGCATCGCGCCGCACCAGATGTTAATGTTGCATTATACAACAGAATTCGATCTGGGCTGGCATTTCAGAGTGAAAACAGTATATTGCCGTTATTAGGGCATCATCTTCCAAAACAATTGCTGCTCTGTTTTTATACCGCCATAATTTCTTGTAACCTTTAGCTCTTTCGAATATGCTACAAGTTATAATGCTAATTGTTGTAAAGCATAGCTTTCTGGCTGTTCCATACTGATTATCATGCCATTTAAAGGTTTTATCAGATCTCAATAGTCGTCTTCCCTTCCGAATCTTACACAAGCCTACCGACATACTAATTTCCATCAGCAGGTAGGGAACTTTTAAAGTGGTGAGGCAGACACAACTGCCCAAACTGGATTAAGTGAATGAGCCCAACTTCCCTAATGGGGGCTAGTGGTCGTTCTTGTCCCAAAAATTGGTGCCAAATCGTGCATTTAGCCCCATGTGTTAATACATTGGCTAAAATGCCACTGGCTTTACAGGGAGTTCTCAAAGGGCATTAGTGAAATATTCCAAAGCATTCATGTGTGTGAAGAAAACCAAAATCATCACATGGACGTTGGGAGATTCACACCACCTCTACATCAAAGGGACATTGAAATCATGGTGGCAAAACTGTGCATTTTCTAGCACAGTTTTCCTGAAAATTGGCCTAAAACAGTAAGACTTACAAGCAGTTGATGTAACCTGGATAAGCAATTCAAAATTGCATGTAATCATTTTCAAGGTGTATGTAGCATGTTTCTTCATTTTTACCTTCTGCATATTTTCATTTTTCAATCCCACCCTTTCCAAGTACATTCTAAGACATAAGCCCATGTGAAATATGTTGAGAACCATAGCAGCAAGTAACCTTTGGCACCAAGAAAATCAGATCTGCAATAAGTGTGCACAACTCAACATAAATTAGCAAATAGCAACTCAAGGATAAAGTATAGAAATTCAATAATTTTGCACTCAAACAACTGTTTTCCATTTTCTTAAATACACACATTTGGCAGGCTTTTCATTTATGGTAAAGCAATTTTTCCTCCAACAAATTACCATTTCAGAAAATATACATCATTACTCCCAGCTTTTTAATGTGTTATGTTAGTTCATGTTAATTATATTTATAAAGCGCATGTTCACCGTGGGTTTCTTGGGACTGAACAGATAATAGGAAGAGATATATGACTACTAGAAGGTGAGCTCAAAATAGGAATGCTTGTCTGAAAAGCCATGTCTTGAGATTTTTTTCTGAATTTCTTGAGATGAAATTCATGGTGAATATGGTCAGGGTGTGAGTTACATACTAAGGAAGCTTTTACTACAAAACTGTGTTCTTCGGATTTGGTCCTCTGGAATCTGTGAGTGACAAGGAAATTAGAATGCGCAGATCTGAAGTTTCGAGTTGGAATATATGTTTTTACTTTCTAAATATAAACTGAGGAGCCGAATTATATATGCTCTTGAATACAAGATGGCAGGTTTTAAACAGAATGCCTTGTTGTATATGGCAACCAGTCTAGCTTTTGCAGTAGTGAGGTGGTACTTGTACATCTTGGAAGTAGGTAAATCAGTCATGCTGCTTAATTTTGAATGACGTGTAGCTTCTGTAAAACGGTGTTTGGTAGCCCTACCCACAAGGAGTTAGCTCAATCGAACCTGTAAATAATAAAAGCCATCAAAATTATTTTATGTGCTTCTAAGAGAAGAATCAGTATTCTTTCTGAGTATTTTCAAGGAAATATACATTTGGATATTGCAGATCCTATCTGTGGTTTCATAGTCCTATTGCTGTCTACTAGATCTCCCAGGATTTTGCCCATTTCTTTTGGTGAAGGTGCTGGGCCCATTGTTTAAAGGCTATTATAGTTAGTTCCAGAGGATGATTTTAATGTTCAAAATAAAACTCTCTGTATTTAATTTTAAATGGTTGTAGCACATCCAGTCCACAATGAATTGCATGGAGCATTATAATTCGAGTTTGGATCCTGAAGTTCCATCCAGGCGAAGCAGCAATCGGCGTAGTTGTAGAGTCTGCATCTTCTAAATGCCAGTTCCTGAATCAGAGGTTTTAGCATATAGGTTAAAGAGATTGCGGGATAACGATGGTCCCAGGAGGACTTCACAGTCTATGCTGATTGCCTAGGAAAGATCTGACAAAAATGATTTGATCCAACTCAAGGTGAATCCTTGAATGCCAATCTGCTCCACACTGTTAACCAAGATCTTATGGTCTACCGTGTCAAAGGTGGAGGACAGGTCCAATAATACCAGGCCTATCACAAGTCTCTGGTTGTCATCCCGTCTCAAGTCATCGACTACTGGATGATGGGCTCTGTACTGTGCATAGGAGGAAAGCCTACCTGGAGAGAATGGAGGAAATTAGACTTTTGTAGGTGTTTACAGATCTCTTGGGCTATGTGTGCTTCCAGAACCTTTGCTGGATATGGAAGCAACGATATGGGTCTATGATTCTTTTAACACAGAGGGATCTTCTTTCTGTTTCTTCATTAAAGCGATCACTACAGCATTCTTAAATGCCTCGGGTACAATATCTTGATCTAGAGACTTACTGAGGAGGCTGCACAGAGGTGTATTAATAGCGGGCATCAGCAATTGTAAAATTTCTAGAGGGAGGTGTCTAGGGGTGATCCAGTAGATTCCTTCCTGAGTCCTCAGAGTCAATCTTCATCAATCTCTTAGAAGGAGGGTAGGACTATAGCATTTCTCTCTGTTTTGTCTTTAGGTATTTCTATGCAAGCGCTGTAAATGCTTGATCTGCTTTATTTTTCTATAAAAATTGTTCATGTTATTACAAAGTTCCTGAGTAGGGACAGAACTAGCAGTGATTCTTTCAGGGGAGGTCTTTTAAGATGTTAAAAATGTCTGTTTATTATTGGCTTCATGGATTGTGTTAATATATGTTGGGACAGAAATGTTCTCTGCATGGTAAAGATGTGTACTAATGCACTGAGTGCAAGACTGTACTATTGTCTGGATCCCGAATGCTGATTTTTAGTCATAGGTGGATACAGATCATGCATGTGCGTCATGACATAGGCCTGCCTCATGAATTGCAGTCTTGAGCGACTGGGTGGGGTGCTCAAAGTACTACCCGTGTCACTGGAGTGAGGCCTACAGGCTCACTCACCTTTTTTAAAAGTTCCGATGCTGTGGTCTTGACTCGCCCTTGGCCTACTTCAGGTAAGATGTGGAGAGCTGCACAGAAGTAGTGACTCTGCATTGGTTGTATGTGTGCCTGGGAAGTGTTCAGCACAATGAGGGAGCAGCACTATGCAGTGCATGTGTGGTTAGTACATGTGTTGGGTGTATGTATTCCTGGGAGGGACACATTACATGAGAGATGGAGTGCTGTGTGCAGGAAAACATGTGCTGGGTGTATGTGTGCTTGCGTGAAGTACAATACATGAGGGGTGGAGTGTTGTGCAGCATGCACAGAGTGAGTGTGTGTGCTGGCAGTGTGTGTGTTTGTAAATATCACACCCTGGTTAAAGATAGAAAAGCTTCAGTGCTGAACAGTGCAAGCAGATTGAGTCTGTTAACTGAATGCATGTATACCTGTAAGGGTACATGCATAGAGGTAGCAGTGCTGGACCCAAAGTGTGCTGTGAATGTACACTAAGTGAGTGTGGCTGCAATGGTACATTGTATGGAGGACCCTGGGTTCCGTTTTGGGAAGCCCAGGCCTGTCTGGTGAAGGGATGAGGAGGAGGCAAATTGCCCCAGACATATTTGTGTATTGCTGCATCCCTGTGAGCTGGGTGGGGACACACTGGGGGGGAAAAGGAAGAGACTCCCTTTACATTTCAAAAGAAAGCTCTTTGATTCAGTGATGGGTCACAAGTAAGGGGCCTGGACACATCTCAGGATGGGAGATGAGGCTGATAAGGGAATCATGAAGAGTAGGGCAGGGGGTCTGGGATTAACCTTTTGATGCACATATCACTGTGGCTGACATCCAGGTTTGAACTCTGGGTACTCCCATGAATTGTGTTGTGGACAATCAGCTTCAGAGTTGTGCCTGCTGTGACAGACATATTTCATGAAGGAAAATGAAAAGAAGAAGTGCCCACTTCAAAGGAAGCAGAATCCCAACATAAAACTTCAAACACCCAGACCCTAAATCACATTTGTGTCTGGAAAAGGACTATAAGAAGGGTAGGTTGAGTCCGCAAACATGTGCCATCTGTCAAGCAGCCAGGACCACCTGCCCTCGAGCCTGGAGCACCATGCCTGCTTGCCAAGATCAGTGTTCCCTGTGAGGAAGAGGAGAATGTTGGAAGGGGCGATGTCCAGTGGGGAGCCCTACCATGAGGACTCCTTGTGCGAGGTGTAAGGATTCGGCTGTGCACCGATCAGGCCGTAGCCTGTGTGTTTCGGTGACCTCCATACGCCAGGAGAGGGCAGCAGTTGACTGAGTCAACTATCCTGCACTGTCCGGAGGGCACCGAGCCACATGGCTTCATTGCACTGACCCAATATGCCAGAGGGGGCCACTAGTAAAGATGTTGTGTGACCAGCATGCCAGGACTCATGAACTCCTGAGCAGCGACCCCGTATGCCAGGAAGGGCTGCCGCAGTGTGGGCGATTGCACCTGAGGTGTCTTCATTATGTCCGGAAGTTATAGCAGCAACCCCGTGTGCCAGAAGGGGGCTGCTGGGATCAAATTATCAAAACCTTCAGGCTGTTGCCCAGTTGGGCCCAGTAACCTCTGCAGCCCTCTAAAAGGGGCTCTGATAGTATAGTATGTGGATTTGGTATGTGTTATGCAAATAAACTCAATGATCCCAATTAAAAAAACTTTTCATTGTCGGAAAATCACAATTCTTGTCCCCCAACACCAGTTTTAGATTTTTGGTAAATACATGTATCCGGTCCTCTAGAGAGAAGACAGAGCTCCACATGGATGGCCTCCATTAAATTCGTCCCTTCTGCAAGTTATTTTATTGTGTGTAATGCATTAGGGTATCCAAATTTGGATCAGAAGGGGACGAGAGGAAGTCCTGCAGGGATGGACTATATTAAAGTTCTCCAAGATGCCAGCTGAATGTAGCAGATCTCTTTGTGTAATGTGAGAACAGCACAGTCCTGAATAAACCCAGTAATGTCATAAGAGAACATGTTCATACTAAAATAGGCAGTTTAATATCAGTACAGCCCTTGCTCATTAACCAGGGCTTTAACAGAACATTAGCTTCAATGAACCAGAGAGTAATGAAAGAACATTTCTTACCATGGACACTGACAAGCTGAAGCAGAGCTGACATCCACCATGGTGCAATTGTTATAATAATAAACAGTCCTCCTCTTTTCTGGACATAGTAATGGAATTATAAGATCTTCCTTTTCTCCTCACAAAGCAATATATGAGCAGCCTTTCTTAATAGGTAATGCATAAAAAGAACACCTATACTCATAGCCTATTCACAGTTTGCTCTAGACTAGGGCATGTGCAGCTCTTTGTGAATGTTTGTGACTCACAGGGGTTGTTAATTGCGTCGAGGAAAGCCTTTCATAACTCGATATCCTTAATGGCAAAGCTCCATAAAACCCATAAGACACAGAACAGGTGAAAACTTCACTGGTCAGTGAAGCAGAGCGCTATGCAAAATGCTAAATTAGTTGCTATATACGGTCAACATCTCAGGGACTTAGCTATCAATCATGCAGCCGGTCCTATAATGCCGGGGCCCGGAAAGGTGAAGGGCGAAAATTCCATCTACTCCGCAATGGAGCCTTTCACAGTGTGCGGAGCCTGCTGGCTGTGCAGCATGGCTAAAAATCAAAGTAAAACAAGCATTTGCAATGCAATGGGCCTCACATTTTTGTGAGTTAGAGCTATTGGTCTTCTAAATGACAATGTCTTTTACCTATGAGTTTTGGTTTGGAATGTAGTGGATGTATGAACAGAGACGCAGCTGCAACACTGTGTAGAGGATTAAGAATGGTGAAGTACTACTGGGAACAGAGACACAGCTGCAGGACTGCCTAGAGGATTTAGAATGGAGGAGTTACTGACGGGACCAGAGATGCAGCTGCAGCAGTGTTAAGGGGACTAAGAATAGGGGTATGACATTGCGGGGAATGACGGAGAGGGAGACAGAGCGTAGATGCCTGATTGGTTGGTGGAAGTTTAGTCTGTGGTTGAGAATTGGAATGTAATGAGCAGTATGAGGTCCAAAATTATTTATGTAAAGAACAATTTAACATCAAGTGGGTCACTCATAGAAGTCAAAATTCTTCAGGAATATTGCAATGGATTATGGATGCAATAGCAGGGGCTTGTGCGAACCCTAAATTTCACGAGAAAATCGAGATGAGTGCATTAAAAATATCTTTCCTGGAAGATTGATTAAAAAGCATACTATGGAGTGGCAGCTGAAGCATTTGTTGCTACAGCGGTTCAAACATAAGCAACAAAGAACAACATGGCGCACGGCTATTTTGCTGATCAGATATGCACCGAGTAATGCAAATATGGGATTCTCATAAGAGTACACGCCGGCATCAGAAGCAGCAAAGGCACAGTAGCGTGAGATACGCGAATGACCCCCAACCCCGCTGTGACAGAGATACAATGCGACCTCCTGTTGGCAGAGAGGTCTGACCACGAAAAATACTAAGAGCACAGAGAAATGCGAACCAGGCCCGTACATGCGCGAGCAATGCTCTTTCTGGCCCCTCCTTTTCCGGCGCATTAAAGAGGCTGCCAGTTTAGGCCTTACCCTGTCATTGCAAAAATTGCATTTTTGAACACCACACATCGGCCTATAAATATTGCGCAATCCCTATACCCATGTTTAATTTTTCAGATACTTCACGATTCTGATTATGCAAAGGATGCTGACGCACTTACAAGATGTCACTACACAAAATGCTTCACGTTGAGATTTTATGCATGTCTCAAATAAGGATAGGGGTTGTATGCACCACAGAACATTTGTTCTATCTGGAGCCTACTACTGCAAAAAGCAGCGGTGCAGGAAAGACGGCAGTAATGGTGGGGGGGGGGAGGGGGTACGGGCGAAGGGGCAACAGATGGCCAGAGATGGCCAACCAAAAGAACAATCAGTGATGTCCGCTGGGAACCAGGCATCTAAGGCGGGATTGATGAACACTATTGACCAGCCAGAGTAAAGGAATTTCGAAAGGCAGGCCAACTAACCAACCGAAAACGCTGGGCGTGTTAAATGCACATAGACTGAATACAGCATGACTCGCAGAGCAGCGCATGCACTGACCAGGCTCGACCTAAAAAACTATGCTATGACGGGGTGGTCGCGCACCACACGTGCATTGGCCTACAAATTGACACAAGAGATTGCTTTTTTTTACCAATTTAGATTGGTAAATTTAAAAAATAAATAAGTAGCTCAAAAGTACTTTTTGGAGCGTGATTGGGGAGGAACAGCATGTAGGACCGGGGTGAGAGGAGGCATGAAATGGTGGGTGGAAGCAAAATGTGAATGATAATTAAACAGACCAATAGCTGAACGCAGCTGACCTATGTGGTTGTGTGCATTATTAACCAGTGGGGCTGAAGAAACATAAACAATCTGAAGATATGAAAAATAAATAAAGAATGGGTTTTAATATGGACTATACGGTATAACAATTGAACAACCCAAACCCTCAAATGAACAAGCATTTGCAATGCAATAGGTCTCGCATTTGCGAGAGTTTAAGCTATTGGCATTGTAAATGACAATGCCTTTTATTTATCTGTTTTAATAATTAACACATAAATAAAAGGCATTGTCATTTACAATGCCAATAGCTCAAACTCTTGTAAATGCAAGACCTATTGCATTTCAAAGAAGCGGCCGCCATTGTCCCGGGCTGCTTGGAAAGCGAAAGCAGGCATGGCGCGCTGAAAGTTGCAGGAAAGCATGTCGTGCCTGCAGTAGGTGTTTTCTTGCAGTAGGAGAAACTCATTAAAGAAAATAGTGCTCACAGACTAAATAAGACATACCTTGTAACAACCGAAGTAAAAGGGCCAGTCCTCATGGAGGTTACAAATGAAGACAACGCTGTACTAAGGAGGGACCAACAAGTCTATAAACGAATCAGAAGCCAGCATTTACGAAGGACAATGACACAAGCCAATGACAAATATGGGCGGAGAGTGGGCGGGGCTTCAAGTCCATACTCGAATACAGCATGCCTTGCAGAGCAGCGCATGCGCTGCCCAGGCTCGACCTAAAAAGCATTGTCTTGCAATCACAGTCAACTCCTAAAGACCAAGGAATAAAAGAGCGACATATAGCTTATCCATGGATGAAGAACTGTAATAGCAAATTAATGTGCTGCTAGATAAGTCGAGTTAAGCCTTTTTATTTTGTCACAAAGTTGAGTAGGCTTTGGCTCAAGGCCAAGTAGAGCGTCCAGAGTTCCCCAAACCTTTCAGTACCGGTCGATGCCACAGAGATTTTCATCAAATTTGAAAGGAGTAGCAAGCAGCTTCTTCCATTTGGCCCTTTCTGGAGATGAGGTGAGAAACATGCCAGAATGATTTACTTATTCAATGACTATCCTAAGATCAGAACGCTTTGCTAAAAATGTTTAGTCGGATTAATCCTGTTAGTGGTTTTTCAATACTCCAGAGTGATTATCATGTTTTCTGTAATGATATCTCTATAGTACAGGTAAACAACGGCCAAAAAAAGACCTGAACCATGAAGTCAGTGATGACAGGTAAAAAGGTACCCAAAATATTGCACATAAATTAATATTTGACACTGACAGCTGCCACATAATATGTTATTTCTGGCTTTAATGGGGAGTGCCCACAGAATTTCTGAGAAAATAATTATTTTGATGCCATCTGGAAAGTCTTGGTAGATGTTGTGTGGATAATTCAATGGCAGCTATAATTATTCCCTTTTGGAATCACTAATTGCTTCTTCTTTATTTTTCCCCTCCTCTCTGCTTTTTTCTGCTCTCTGGCAACATTTTAATCCACTATTCTAAAATCTAAGAATGATCAAATCTAACCTGTGGGGGGCATAATGGTAGAAATAATTTGCACACTTCTAACCACACCATGGAAATAATCTTAAGTCAAAATTATATTTATTTATTAGGATGCTATATAAACTACTACGGTTCTCCTTTCTGTTACTTACAGTGCTTGACAGAGGCGTGAAGGAATACGAAGTTAAGACAGTTAGCTAGAGTCTAGACTAAGGGGCCGATTCCGATCTCGGTCGGAGGCGCACCCAATACTATTCGGTCGGGAAAAAAGCCATGCGAAAGCCAGTTTCCCGACCGATCCGTACAGCACACCGAACGAGCAAGTACGATGCGCACAACAGCAAAAATTCCGGCCGAGCCGTACTCACCCAAACCAGGTCCTGTTCTCCGACCGAGGCGAATCCGGAAACGCCGAATCGAGTCGCACGGAAGGGAAAATGCAGCCCCGTCCGGCCGGACAAGTACGATGCGCTTTCCGTACGCGCCGAACCCGTCGCTACGCACGGCACGTCAAAGCATCCGGGAGAGGCGCACATAAGCTCCGAATCGCGCCACAACACGATCCACGGCTACGAGACGAACACAGCACAGACGAGGACGACGCGAAGCGACGAGGACGAAGCGAGCGACGAGGACGAAGCCAAGCGACGAGGACGACGCGAAGCAACGAGAAGGACGAACGACACGAACCAACCATGAATCCCTTCGTCCCGATCATACCAATATTCTACATCTACTACCGGAACAGGCACGGACGCGTACGGCGCAGAAGGTAAGTCAGACACCAACCACAAAACACATACAACACGTACACGACACATCACACACATACACGGGGAATCTGAATATACTTGCAACAGCAGCACCATAGGGGCGGGATGCCCATCACCAATGCCACATATGCACACAGGGGCCTGAATGCGCGCCACCACCCCAACCCAGGGGGGCTGGATGCCAACCACCACAACCACCCTTAGCCAGGGGGTGCCAAATGCCCACCACCACTACCACCCTTAGCCAGGGGGCAGGATGCCCACCACTACTACCACCCTCACCCAGGGGGGCAGGATGCCCACCACTACTACCACCCTTAGCCAGGGGGCTGGATGCCTACCACTACTACCACCCTTAGCCAGGGGGCAGGATGCCTACCACTACTACCACCCTTAGCCAGGGGGGCAGGATGCCCACCACTACTACCACCCTCACCCAGGGGGGCAGGATGCCCACCACTACTACCACCCTTAGCCAGGGGGCAGGATGCCCACCACTACTACCACCCTTAGCCAGGGGGGCTGGATGCCTACCACTACTACCACCCTTAGCCAGGGGGCAGGATGCCTACCACTACTACCACCCTTAGCCAGGGGGCTGGATGCCTACCACTACTACCACCCTTAGCCAGGGGGCTGGATGCCTACCACTACTACCACCCTTAGCCAGGGGGCTGGATGCCTACCACTACTACCACCCTTAGCCAGGGGGCAGGATGCCTACCACTACTACCACCCTCACCCAGGGGGGCAGGATGCCCACCACTACTACCACCCTTAGCCAGGGGGGCAGGAAGCCTACCACTACTACCACCCTTAGCCAGGGGGCAGGATGCCCACCACTACTACCACCCTCACCCAGGGGGGCAGGATGCCCACCACTACTACCACCCTCACCCAGGGGGCAGGATGCCCACCACTACTACCACCCTTAGCCAGGGGGCAGGATGCCCACCACTACTACCACCCTCACCCAGGGGGGCAGGATGCCCACCACTACTACCACCCTTAGCCAGGGGGGCAGGATGCCTACCACTACTACCACCCTTAGCCAGGGGGCAGGATGCCCACCACTACTACCACCCTCACCCAGGGGGGCAGGATGCCCACCACTACTACCACCCTCACCCAGGGGGGCAGGATGCCCACCACTACTACCACCCTTAGCCAGGGGGCAGGATGCCCACCACTACTACCACCCTCACCCAGGGGGGCAGGATGCCCACCACTACTACCACCCTCACCCAGGGGGGCAGGATGCCCACCACTACTACCACCCTTAGCCAGGGGGCAGGATGCCCACCACTACTACCACCCTCACCCAGGGGGGCAGGATGCCCACCACTACTACCACCCTCACCCAGGGGGGCAGGATGCCCACCACTACTACCACCCTCACCCAGGGGGGCAGGATGCCCACCACTACTACCACCCTTAGCCAGGGGGCAGGATGCCCACCACTACTACCACCCTCACCCAGGGGGGCAGGATGCCCACCACTACTACCACCCTCACCCAGGGGGGCAGGATGCCCACCACTACTACCACCCTTAGCCAGGGGGCAGGATGCCCACCACTACTACCACCCTCACCCAGGGGGGCAGGATGCCCACCACTACTACCACCCTTAGCCAGGGGGCAGGATGCCCACCACTACTACCACCCTTAGCCAGGGGGGCTGGATGCCTACCACTACTACCACCCTTAGCCAGGGGGCAGGATGCCTACCACTACTACCACCCTTAGCCAGGGGGCTGGATGCCTACCACTACTACCACCCTTAGCCAGGGGGGCTGGATGCCTACCACTACTACCACCCTTAGCCAGGGGGCTGGATGCCTACCACTACTACCACCCTTAGCCAGGGGGCAGGATGCCTACCACTACTACCACCCTCACCCAGGGGGGCAGGATGCCCACCACTACTACCACCCTTAGCCAGGGGGCAGGAAGCCTACCACTACTACCACCCTTAGCCAGGGGGGCTGGATGCCTACCACTACTACCACCCTTAGCCAGGGGGCAGGATGCCTACCACTACTACCACCCCCACTCATAGGATGGACAATGCATGACACAACAAGCACACCACAACCTAGGGAATGCAAGATTAAGACATCCCCCCACCACCATGACAAGCGTGTGAGCAGGCTGTGTCAAATGCCTACAACACCGAACATGACATTGAACATACAATGTGACCCCCTAGCACATGTGCCACACATATATGTGTGTGGCACCCACAATGCAAGCAGCCCATGACCATTGTGGCAATGGGGCCTAAACCCCCATCATCACAGTGACCAAAAGGCAAGTGTGGGGTCCATAGCTGAAGCACATTTTGACCATTGTGGCAATGGGGTCTAAACCCCCATCATCACAGTGACCAAAAGGCAAGTGTGGGGTCCATAGCTGAAGCACATTTTGACCATTGTGGCAATGGGGTCTAAACCCCCATCATCACAGTGACCAAAAGGTAAGTGTGGGGTCCATAGCTGAAGCACATTTTGACCATTGTGGCAATGGGGTCTAAACCCCCATCATCACAGTGACCAAAAGGTAAGTGTGGGGTCCATAGCTGAAGCACATTTTGACCATTGTGGCAATGGGGTCTACACCCTCATCATCACAGTGACCAAAAGGTAATTGTTAACAAAGAAAGAGCTGCAACTGCCAAACTGCATGGATCATTCCTGGTCACAGAACCAAAAACTCATCTGTGGCAAAGTAGTGTATGTGTCCCATTGCAACATAAATTGGGGGAGCCAAATACTGCAGTGCAAATGAAACATTCCTTTGGCCATGTGCAGACAAACAACACCCATGGGGGCTGAGACCGTCAACAGTCATCAATGACACAATGACAGAAGTGACCATCAGAATGCAGAACCACATATTTGCACCAATGGGCACACAAATGCAGATACCCTGTGGAGACAGCAGATGTGAGGTGAACAGATACCATACCATGGCAGCAATGGGACACACAAACCATGATCACTGTGCTGACCGATGACCTAGGAGTCCCAGGGACAGCAGGGGAAACACACCAAACAACATACAGCCAATGGCACACCCAAGATATGCCAATGCAGTGGTGCAGATGCACAAACACAAACAGGCAGACCAACACTGTCATCATACACAGCAGGTGAGGGGTGGGGGTGCCAGTGTCCCCAGGCAACAACACAACACATGAGGAGAGCTGAATACCAATCATACAGATGTGCATACACTGCCACACTAAGCTAACTCATGGATCCAAATCCCCTATGTGGGCAAGCAGGCATTGACAGGTGAGAGGGAGCACAAAACACACATGTCACACAGGCACGTAGGAACAACAACTGACACAGCAAGTCACAGACACACCACAGCACCACCCCCAGGGCCCCCACAATGTGGTGACCCTGGGCTGAAGAAAAATACCACTGTGATGACAAAGCTAAATGTCGTTCACACTGTGAACCACAGTCAGGTGTCCTGAGCAACTAACTACCATCACACCTACACAAGCACAAATCAATCAGCATGGCCAGTAAGCCAAGGCCAACATGGAGGCAGGGGACTAGCCGGGCAACAACTCTCATCTGCACACACTCAACACCACACCCCTCGACCTCCAACAATGTGCAGCAGTGAAGTACACATGCACTGGTGACATTGCACATGCACCCATGACTATTCCAGGGTGGTGGGTGGGAACCAAGGTGTAGAAACACATCACACATGGACACTCAACAAGACTCCTGAATGTCTGACACACTGCACACTACTCTGTACATGGACATGACGGCAATACCACACCGACCAATGGGATCCCAGCCACAGTCACACACCAATGAAGAAGCCAAGGTCACCCACAAAGAACACACATAGACAACAACCAACATTGCAGCCCGGACCCTAAGGAGTGCCAGCAGTCACACACACAACGTGTCACAATCACTGAAAGATAACACAAACTGGAAATCACATGACAGGGGCAAACAACAAGTGCCAAAGGGAAACCTGACTGTGACCCATCTGCGTCAGCACACAAACTCTGCCCTGACAGCAAACACACCTATGGGTGACACCCTGATGACCAGTAATGTGCCATGCACCCACATCACAGAGAACACAGGGAGAAGACTTTGGGGGAACATAGCTCAAGTCAGCAAGCATCACAAACAGGTACAACACTAGGGATCACAGCATGCGCAGATGAATGGAAGTGAACACACAGACATGCACATACAACACACACCTTGGGCGCAGGCAATGTCACACGTGTACACACTGCCATGAGGGGACTCCACTCCTGTGTGAGGAAAGCTGTGCCATATGTTGCCTCAGTAGGGCCCCATCATGTCAGCTGAGCACTTGGTCACACAATCAACAATTAGCACCAAATGAGGGCTCCCATCACATCAGCCTGGTCATGGATGTGCCAACGGAATCATCAGCACAGATCCAACACACTTGTATAGCAATGTTGCACTGACTACACGGATGAGTCCCTCCCCATTGATGCCCAAACCTGCATGTCCACTGGAGATGGCAACACGGTCAGGGAAGTAGACAAATGCAACGATGGCAGGCACAACAGATGTGCAGGGGTGGAAGCCACAGATATGAAATTGCCAATGTAAGTAGGAAACCCATTGCCAAATACTGAACACATGACACCCTCAGATGCTGCTATTGATGACATGGATACACCACATGATAGGACACATTCCCCCTGGACCACATGGGTTCCTGCACAGTAACACTTCATAATCATGAGACCAGATATCACCATCACTGCAGCAAGGGCATGGTTAGCTGCACCAACAACATGTACATCTGAAGCATGAGCACTAGAGAAAAGAAAGTTGCTTTATTCAGCATATGTGTTGAGGCCAAACGAAGTCCTGAAAAAAGAGCAAAGGCCAATGGCCAGTCCATTGTCAAAGTTCAAACAGGGTGACACTGGCAGATGTCACCCTACGCATGCCTGCACAATACCAGGGACAATCCACTAGGAGGGGCAACCGGGGGGCAGGCCAGGCACCGCAGGGACAGGATCAGGGCTCACCAGGGGAGTCAGGGAAGGGGTGGTGGGTGCAGGAGAGCCACTGACAACTGCAGTGGAGGTGTCTGACATGGTGTGTGCCGGCACAACTGGGGGGCATGACACAGATGTCGTGGGTGCCGGCACAACTGCAGTGGACCCTGCAGATGGGGTGGACAGGTCCGCCACTGCAGTGCCCAAGTCAGACAGGGCGGTAGTGGACTCCACTGCAGTGCCTACCTCCAGGGGAGGAGAATGGGGAACAGGCAAGGTGGGTTGGACAGAGGGGGGGACACCCTCACCACATCAGTGGCACAGACAAGCGCAGCGGGGGTGTGGTGCTGGGAGAGCAAGTGGCAGGGGGAGAAGGCCGGAGCATCTTGGGGATGGTATATCTGTGGGTGGGGGAACCTGGGGCAGGGTGTGGTGGGGGCACCTGTGCAGTGGGGGCCTGAGGGATGGAGGACGGAGACCTTGTGCCTGAGCTGCAGGGTGGTGGCGGGGTCTTGCTCTTAGCACTCCGGGGGGACTTGCGGGTGGGGGCCTCAGTCCGTCTGCGCCTGGGGGAGGGTGTCCGGGGGCGAGGGGCACTCTGCTCCGTGTGGGTGGGCTTCCTCTTCCCCCGGGATGCTGGAGCAGCTTCATCGGTGGGGAAGAGGCCGAGGTCACAGAGGAAGAGCTGCTGTGACTTTGGGGTTGCAGGTGAGGCAAGGGAGGGTGCTTTGGAGGGAGAGGGAACTGAGGACTGCGCAGTGCATGTGGATGCGTGTGTGTGTTCCAGGGCCCCATCCCCTGTGAGTCTGGCTTCAGTCCCCTGAATGTGCGTGCGTGTGCGTTTTGTCATTGGCGTGTGTGTCAGTGTGCTGGATGTGTGTGTGCTGGTGTGTGCCTGTGCCAGTGTGTGTGTGCCTGGGATGGGTAAGGTGCTGGGGAGTGTGGATGGAGCAGAGGCAGGAGGGGTGAGGGACCGTTTGAGGAGGGACACTGCTGCCGTCAGGGAGGAGTCCATGGACCTATTGCCCCTCTGTAGGTCAGACATGCCCGATGAGATGCCCTCCATGAACGACACCAGCTGAGTCAACAGCGCGGTGTGCGCATGGAGGACACTCAGCATGGCTGTCTGCCCTACATGGAGCTGGCGAAGGAGGTACACAGACTCCTCACTCAGGGCAGCAGGGGACACAGGGGCAGGGGGTGCGGTGCCTGGCCCAAAGGAGACACGCTCCCGGACATGGGAGCCTCCACGGACCTGGGGAATGGGAGCCGATGGGAGGGCGGTGGTGGTGCTGGTGGTGGCGGGGACAGCAACACTAGCTGGGGTGTGGTGGCTGCTGACACCCGCCTCCACAAGGGAGTCATCCTCCGAGTTGCTCTGGTCCTCAGCTGAGGTGGATGCTGCTGAGGACTCCTCGGTGTGGCTCCCCTCGCCCTCCGTGCCACTGGGTCCCTCCGACCACTCCTCGGCTGCTGACCCAGTCTGGCTCTCCGGCTCCTCCTGGTCCGTGGAGCTGTCCCCTTCCGTGGCCGTGGATGTATCTGCAAACAATGGGGAAACAGACAGACATCAGTCACCTGCACCAAACG
Source organism: Calotriton arnoldi (assembly GCA_963921515.1). Lineage (NCBI taxonomy): Eukaryota > Metazoa > Chordata > Amphibia > Caudata > Salamandridae > Calotriton > Calotriton arnoldi. The sequence continues at coordinate 240,371 of CAWUFW010010823.1, read as the reverse complement.
CACACACCACTGTGAGCACAGCACATTACAGAGCAAGCCCTGGCATCATTAGTTGTACATTGCTAAAAGTGCCCTAATTGAACAGGAGAAGTCAATTGTCAGTCTGATGCCAAGCATGGCACTCACATCCCACATGGCCTTGCACCCATCTGTCTGGTGTCTGTTGGATTGCAACACCCCAGTGTTGACACATGCACCAAGTACACAGTAGTTGGACAGTGCAGAGGACACGGTGTGGACACATCACAGCTCTTGCCACTGAGTCAGTACAGGTTTACGGATGTAAGGGATGCCCAGAGTCAAATAGGAAATGCATGTGATGCATACCAGCGACAGACACCATGATGCACCCATGTCCTGATAGCCAGCGCCACTATGGTGTGCATGTAGCACATGTCACTCCCCTGCAGGATCACCAATCAGTAGACACATGCCATGGCGGAGGCATGACTGCAAAGTCATACATCACTGTCTCAGTGATGTATGACTTTGCAGCCAGACAACAACACTCTGCACTGTGTCACAATAGTAGGTCATGGGGAATGCAAGTCCTGGAGCTGCACAAGTGCACATGTACATCCCCCCACAACACATCCTCTTAACCCTCATCTGTCCAGGTCATACCTATTGGACATATGGGAGACCTGTGACACTACCCTCTGAACCTGAGCCCCTCACACTCTGCTGTGCATGGGGAACAGCTGCCTGAACTTCACATTTACATGCCCCAGTCTGCATGGGCAGCTGATCAGACACCTATGTGTCACACAAGTATCGTCTCCTATGGTCACATCTCCAGTGGCATGCTGAGCCCCTACCAAGAAACTCCACAGCAGTCCTGGCGACTAATCCACAGCACACTGACACAGAGGCAGACACCTGAGGGGTCAAATCACTGTGCACAATGTGTCCTCTGATACACGGGAGTGGGAGTACAGAGTGTATTGTATGGCCTGGAGTAGGCATGACTGTCCAGCCCCACATGAATGAGGGATGAGCCCTGGACTGTAGGCAGCTGGCTAAGTATGTGTGACACACGTCATATACATACTCCTGGGGCCCAAACATTGTTCCCACCCGCAGCATGGGTGTGTGCCAGGTACCCCAGCCACATGTGGTGGATCAGCTCAGCAATTGGACCACAGATCAAAGTAACACGCTGAATACATGTCAGAATACAGGCATTGTGTAAGCAATGGACCCACCCATGATGCCCACCACAGAGTCAGGGAAACAGATGCTGTCTCCCACCTTGAGTCAAGCAAACTGCAAGGACACAGTCCTAAGTGACAGAATTCCCTGCATGTAAGGGCCACACCTGGGTATCAGATGAGGAGTGGGCAGTGCACAATAGAGGGACATGGCTCCTGGACAACATGACTGCTGTACTGTGGCAGTTCAACCTGGCCCGAGGAGGGCACATAACATGTTAGACAGAGTACACAGTGCAGTCTTTGACTCACCCCCTCCTTGCTGCTCTCTGGCCTTCAGCTGCCCATCCAGGTCTGGAAAGACCACCGCCAGGATCCTGAGCATGTGGGGGGTCAGGGTCCGTGTTCCGCCCCTCCTGCGAGGAGGCGACAGCTTCAGCTGGACCCGTGCAATCCTCCGGGTCCAGCCCCGAAGGTCCTGCCACCTCTTTTGGCAGTTGCGGATCCGGCGCTTGTAGACCCCCACGGACCGGACAGCCCGGACGATGTCCTTCCAGATCTCATGCTTCCGATGGGCAGAAGCCTGTCAGGATGACAAAGTGATAAGGCCATTACTACACATGCAACATATCCGTGCATGACACAGTTGCATATACATGTCGCAATCACAGGGGCACATGGTGTACCCAGGCAGTGCACGGCTGCCCATGGACAGTTTTCCAGAAGTCACTACATGGTATCATAGCATGGGGAGTAAAACCCTGTTCAGAAGCACTGTCACTGCACCATACCTGTCCAGTGCAAGTCACTACACACTATGGGGGGTGACAACTACTCAGTGAGCCTGCTAGCCAGTGGTGTGCTGACTCTCAGCCTTGCTAGTCAGACAAAATGCACATTCAGAAAGGCAGTGCACAGAACACTCACCTGCTCCCCTGGTGTCCCATACAGCTTGCTGTACTGTGGAAGTAGGCTGTCCAGCAGGGCCTGGTTCTCTTCAAGGCTGAAGGCTGGGGCTCTCTCCACAGTACGTGCCATTGCAGGGTCCAGAGGGGCAGAGACAGCAGCAGTGCAGTGGCAGATGTCGTCCTGGAGCATGTAGTGCAGGCAAGTGGGCTCTCAGGGGAACATGCAGCAATATATATGTGCTGGAGAGGCAGATACTGTCCCTTGTGTCCAAAGTGATAGGTCCAAGTCGTTTGCATCTTCTGAATCTGGCCAATCCATGGAATAGCAGCACCAAAACACGCCCACAGCATCCTTCAAAATTTCAACTTCATGACATACATGATTTTGCAACATTGTTGTGGGTGACCAACTGATTTTCCAGCAACCGACTCGTTCGAATATTCGAAAACGCGTCCGTTGCCAGGCAAGCCCATTGTCAATGGGTGCGCACCGATCGGTCCATTGAGGTACAACGCGCACAGGGGTACAACGCGTACCCGCACACATTGAATGCAATGGGCCGGCCGGAGGCACCGATCGGTCCATTGCAGTACAACGCGCACAGGGGTACAACGCGTACCCGCACACATTGAATGCAATGGGCCGGCCGGAGGCACCGATCGGTCCATTGCAGTACAACGCGCACAGGGGTACAACGCGTACCCGCACACATTGAAAGCAATGGGCCGGCCGGAGGCACCGATCGGTCCATTGCTGTTCAACGCGCACAGGGGTACAACGCGTACCCGCACACATTGAATGCAATGGGCCGGCCGGAGGCACCGATCGGTCCATTGCAGTACAACGCGCACAGGGGTACAACGCGTACCCGCACACATTGAATGCAATGGGCCGGCCGGAGGCACCGATCGGTCCATTGCTGTTCAACGCGCACAGGGGTACAACGCGTACCCGCACACATTGAATGCAATGGGCCGGCCGGAGGCACCGATCGGTCCATTGCAGTACAACGCGCACAGGGGTACAACGCGTACCCGCACACATTGAATGCAATGGGCCGGCCGGAGGCACCGATCGGTCCATTGCAGTACAACGCGCACAGGGGTACAACGCGTACCCGCACACATTGAATGCAATGGGCCGGCCGGAGGCACCGATCGGTCCATTGCTGTTCAACGCGCACAGGGGTACAACGCGTACCCGCACACATTGAATGCAATGGGCCGGCCGGAGGCACCGATCGGTCCATTGCAGTACAACGCGCACAGGGGTACAACGCGTACCCGCACACATTGAATGCAATGGGCCGGCCGGAGGCACCGATCGGTCCATTGCAGTACAACGCGCACAGGGGTACAACGCGTACCCGCACACATTGAAAGCAATGGGCCGGCCGGAGGCACCGATCGGTCCATTGCTGTTCAACGCATCACTGTACATGTGACTGGCATATGTCAGCATGCCTGTCTCAGATGGACATATGCCAGCCACAGATAGCTCCCAGGGAGTGAGGGGCACACCTACATCACGACAGCCTGTCCAAACCTTATCATAAGGCATGTAAGGCTGCATTTCCTATTGTGTGTATGTTGGTGTACATTTTGTCCTGTGGGTGTCACCTGTGGGCAGCCACCCCCAGGCTGTGCACGTGTTAATGGGGACAGGATCCTGGGTGTTACGTGTACGTGACCACTGTGATGTGCAACTGTTCATATCTGTGCATGTGCCATGGTCACATTTCACAGTGGTGTTTGTGTATGTCATGTCACATACCCCGTGAGTCCCATGTGGGACGGTATGTTTGAGCCAGGGTGTCCCAGTGGCACAATAGTGATGGCCCTCCACAGTCTTTGTGCATGTAGTGTTTACAATGTCTCTGATTTCATGTGCACAATGGGAGACAGTCTCCACATCCACGTTGTGTGTGCATGGACTCTGATGTTGTGCGTGTGTGTCACAGACGTCCATGGCTCTCCTGCCATGGCAAGTGTGGCCACTACCTGTGGGGGTCATGTTTGTTTTGTTGTGGTGTACACATGATACTCCAGGTGATGCCAGTGTCCATGTGGCATTACAGGGTCCCTGGGAATGTGCCTGTCGTTGAGCTGTGGTGCCTGGGGCACATCTGTCCTCACATGTCACTGGGGGGTGACTGTGACACAGCATCATGATATCCAATGGGCCAACCTGGGACAAATTGATGCCACCTGTAGGACCGTGTTGACAGATGTTGGCCATGTATGTACCATACATGTCGTTCCGGTACTGCACACTTCATGTAGTTGTGCCTCATGATGATGTATGTTGGGATCTTGAGTGTGTTCAATGCCGCATATGTGGGGTGACTGACGATCTTGCTTACTTCTCCTCTGCACTGCAGGGCTCCTGCTGTCCATCGGCCATTCCCAGACCTGGCAACGATGGTGGAACGGGACAGCATCCGACGGTACCGCTTCACCAGGCAGCTGATTGAGGATTTGGCAGTGCAGTTGTCCCCACATTTGCAGCCTGGCCGGCCGTATCCTACAGCGCTGACCCCCAAGGTGAAGGTGATGGCAGCCCTACACTTCTTTGCCACCGGTACCTTCCAACATACTGTGGCGTCTGCTGGTGGGATGTCACAGACCATGTTCAGCCGTGTGCTCCGCGATGTTTTGGCGGCAATGTTGCTCTTCCTGAACCGGTACATCTATTTCCCTAGACTGCGACGACTCACTGACGTGAAGAGTGACTTTTATGCCCTGGGGAGGATGCCGCATGTCATTGGCTCCATTGATGGGACACATGTGGCTTTGGTACCACCACAGGCCCAGGAGCAGGCCTACAGGAACCGCAAGCACTACCACTCGGTCAATGCACTGGTGGTGTGTCTTGCAGACATGACCATCACACACGTGTGTGCCCGTTTCCCTGGTTCAGCACACGATGCCTTTGTGATGAGGAGTAGTCGCATCCCCAGGTTGATGGCACAGATGCAGAACCAGCGTGCCTGGCTTGTCGGTGTGTACTGACTTTGTGCCATTGTGTGTGATCTGATCTGTAGTATTCCGCCCACTTTTCCAAGTCAGCTGATGTGCACTTGTCTGTCCGTAGGTGACTCGGGATACCCCAACATGCCGTGGTTGCTGACACCCCTCAGGAACCCTGTGACACCTGCCCAGATGCGCTACAATGAGGCACATGGTCGGACCAGGAGAGTGATTGAGCGGACCTTTGGTCTCCTGAAGAGCCGCTTCCGCTGCCTGGACAAGACCGGAGGGTCCCTCCCATATGCCCCTGCGAAAGTGTGCAAGATTATCATCGTCTGCTGCATGCTCCACAACCTGGCAGTGCGGAAGGAGTTGCCTCTCATCCAGGATGACGATGACCAACATCCGCCACCTGTGGAGGATCCTGGCCTGGAACACGATGCCAGTGACGATGATGATGATGATGGTGATGGTGATGTCCGCACACAGCTCATCACCAACTTCTTTAGCTGAATGTGAGTATCCTGAGGTGTCATGTCAATGATGTGAGTTGGCATGATGTGTGGGTGGTGCTCTGGTGCTGTTGGAGTGTGTCCATGGGCTACTTGACTGGATGTGTGTTGCGATGTGTGCTTACAGGTGGGCTGTACTCCCCAACAGTGTTCACATGCTAACTTGGTTCTGGGTGGGTATCTTGTAACATGTATTGTGCATGAGTTTTGCTGTTCTGTCCTGTACTCCATTGCTTTTGACTGTGTGTCATTTCTGTCCTTCACAGGGTACTTTCAGATTCGTTTGGTCAACTGTGTCCACCGACAACGTGATTGCACATCCAGGCTGGTAGCTGTTGTGTCCCTACAGGTGATGTGCGCCACACCCATGGACTTCCTTCTGTCTACAGTTGTTGACTGTGTGCCCGCTACCAGGTGGGGTTACCTTGCATCTGTAGTGGTTACGGCATGTTGCTACTGTGTAATAAACCTGTGCTTCACTTAGTGATGTGCGTTGTCTGTGGTCACACATTTGACTGCCATTTGCTTACTGCACCTGTGGGCTACTTGACTACAACTGGGAATGGGTGTGGTGTCTGTGCATTGCACCGTCTTCCCTGGCAACATCAGTGTAGGCAATGAGTCAGATGGCCTAGGTGTGTATGTGTTGTGTAGCCCTGGTGGTGTGTCTCCCTCATATGTGTCACGTTGCCTGTACTCACATGCCTGTGTTGTCCTTGCTGTTGCAGTTCGCATACACAGTGTAATTTTGTTGTTCATCATCCCCATAACAGCACCCACGTTGGAATCACGACAGAGGCAAGTATGGTGTATTATTGTGTTTATTGTGATACATCTGTGATAATAGTGCATAGGATGGATTGTGCTGTACATGAATCTTGCAATCCCAAGTTCCTAGATGAATAGAAAGTCCAGGTAGACAGGATCCCCAGTATCGGGGCCACAGTTGTCTGACACATTGTTCCAACTTGTACTCCCCATGCAATGTGTGGGAGTAGTGTTGCCATCAACAGGGTGAACAGTCTGTGCACAAAGGCGAAAATCCAGAACAGGTTCAGGCTTCCTGGGAGTTGCGCTTGGCCATCAGCCTCTCACTTTCCCCTCCTCGGACGACCCCTCTTCTTGGGGGGGGGCCCTCAAGTGCAGGCTGCTGCGGTGCAGGGGACTCTCCGCCAGAGTCCTCCTCCCTCCCTGTGGCAGTTGCAGTTTGTTCGGTACCAGATGTTGTTGGCACACAGGGAGGTGTGGACTGGTTGCTGTTCATCTGGCGGAGGCATTGTAAAATGTCCCTGTGCACCGCCGTCATCTCATGTAGTACATCCCACTTGGACTCCACGCGGGTCATGTGGGAGTCCACACGTGACATGTGGGAGTCCACACGTGACATGTGTGACTCCACATGGGACATGTGGGAGTCCAAGCGGGCATGATGGGCAGCCTGCTGCTGTTTGATGTCTCTGAGGAGCCCCACTACCTGGCTGAGCTCTCCGGTGCTGGACTGGTACGCATCAGCTATGCGTACCAGTTGTGGGTCTTCATGCACACCAGCAACGTCTGCAAGCAGCGACCTCTGTCTCCCACCCCTCCCACCACCCCTGCTGACATGTGCAGTGTGTGCAGTTGCACGCACAGATAACCCTGGTCCACCTCGGGGGTTGGTGGTGGTGGTGGTGTCCATGGCCCCAGGTTGGTCCAGGGTCACTGCGCTGGTGTTGTTCCTTATTCTGTCCATGTCGGCAGGGATGGTATTCGTGGTGACAGTCGTTGGAGGGGTGGGTGCAGGGGGTGCAGCTGGTGGACCTGCTGGTGCTGCAGCTGGTGGTCCTGCTGGTGCAGCATGTTGACTTGCACCGGATGTGCCAGGTTGTTCTTCATCGTCCGAGGAGGACAGAGGCTGTACGACGCCAGTGAGCTCGGCATCCTCTTGAGCCTGGGACTGGGACTCCTCAGCGTCTGCTGCTGTGTCCCTATCATCACCTGTTTTTGGGAGACACAAACAATGTATGTCATGTTTCTGCAGGCATCAGTGGTTGACACACCTGACAGTTGTGACTGTGCCTCGGGGTGCGGGCCTGTACATTGTATTGTCCTAAGTCGTCACAGTCAGGGGTTGATATTGGTGTGGCACATTGTCCTGCATTATTTGGGCATTTCTATGTATTCTCTGGGGTGTGAACATGGTCTGCATTGATTGTGTTTGGTTGACAGCCAGACCTCCTTCCCACCCACCCACCCACCCAGTCAGTTATCCCACCATGGAACGTGCTTGCATTGCAGGGAGTGTAAGTTGTCTCTCAGGATGTCAGTCAGAGGTGTCCTGCTGTTTGTTGGTGCACAGTTGGCAGCAGGGCCTTGTGCTCCCCACAGCAGTAGCCAGTGTCAGCCATCTTGTGAGTCCTTCTCCACTCCCTGTGATGTGAGCATGGTTCAGGGTGGTGTTGATGGGACAGTTGTGAGGCTGAGCAATGTCTGTGACTACCACTCCCATCATGCTATTGCCTCCACCCCCCTTCCCAGCATGCCCATGCTTCCTTCCTTTTGACTCTGCTTCCCTGTGGGGTGGGCTGGCTGTGCTGACAGGATGGCTGGGAGTGTTGTCCTGGCAGTTGTTTGGCTAAGAGTCCCAAGAGTGTCCCTGTGCTTCACACAACATAACCCAGGGTGGTGGTGCTTTGTGGGATCTTGTGTTAGGATGGAGGGCATTGCATTCTACCAGGTGGGTACTGTGGAGTTTGTGTTGGGGGGGGGGTGTGAGGGGAGGTGCTGGTGACTATGGTCAGTGCTGCAAGTCCCCCTTCCCACCCAGCCAGCCGGATATCCCACCATGGAACGTGCTTGCATTGCAGGGAGTGTAAGTTGTCTCTCAGGATGTCAGTCAGTGGTGTCCTGCTGTTTGTTGGTGCACAGTTCCCAGCAGGGCCTTGTGCTCCCCGCAGCAGTAGCCAGTGTCAGCCATTTTGTGAGTCCTTCTCCACTCCCTGTGATGTGAGCATGGTTCAGGGTGGTGTTGATGGGCCAGTTGTGAGGCTGAGCAATGTCTGTGACTACCACTCCCATCATGCTATTGCCTCCACCCCCTTCCCAGCATGCCCATGCTTCCTTCCTTTTGACTCTGCTTCCCTGTGGGGTGGGCTGGCTGTGCTGACAGGATGGCTGGGAGTGTTGTCCTGGCAGTTGTTTGGCTAAGAGTCCCAAGAGTGTCCCTGTGCTTCACACAACATAACCCAGGGTGGTGGTGCTTTGTGGGATCTTGTGTTAGGATGGAGGGCATTGCATTCTACCAGGTGGGTACTGTGGAGTTTGTGTTGGGGGGGGGGTGTGAGGGGAGGTGCTGGTGACTATGGTCAGTGCTGCAAGTCCCCCTTCCCACCCAGCCAGCCGGATATCCCACCATGGAACGTGCTTGCATTGCAGGGAGTGTAAGTTGTCTCTCAGGATGTCAGTCAGTGGTGTCCTGCTGTTTGTTGGTGCACAGTTGGCAGCAGGGCCTTGTGCTCCCCACAGCAGTAGCCAGTGTCAGCCATCTTGTGAGTCCTTCTCCACTCCCTGTGATGTGAGCATGGTTCAGGGTGGTGTTGATGGGCCAGTTGTGAGGCTGAGCAATGTCTGTGACTACGACTCCCATCATGCTATTGCCTCCACCCCCTTCCCAGCATGCCCATGCTTCCTTCCTTTTGACTCTGCTTCCCTGTGGGGTGGGCTGGCTGTGCTGACAGGATGGCTGGGAGTGTTGTCCTGGCAGTTGTTTGGCTAAGAGTCCCAAGAGTGTCCCTGTGCTTCACACAACATAACCCAGGGTGGTGGTGCTTTGTGGGATCTTGTGTTAGGATGGAGGGCATTGCATTCTACCAGGTGGGTACTGTGGAGTTTGTGTTGGGGGGGGTGTGAGGGGAGGTGCTGGTGACTATGGTCAGTGCTGCAAGTCTCCCTTCCCACCCAGCCAGCCAGCCAGATATCCCACCATGGAACGTGCTTGCATTGCAGGGAGTGTAAGTTGTCTCTCAGGATGTCAGTCAGTGGTGTCCTGCTGTTTGTTGGTGCACAGTTGGCAGCAGGGCCTTGTGCTCCCCACAGCAGTAGCCAGTGTCAGCCATCTTGTGAGTCCTTCTCCACTCCCTGTGATGTGAGCATGGTTCAGGGTGGTGTTGATGGGACAGTTGTGGGGGGGCAATATGTGTGACTGCGACTCCCATGATGCTATTGGCTACACTGACTTGGCCAGCATACACAGAATTCCTTCCTTTGAGTGGTCTTCACTGTGTGTTGGTGTTGTTGTGGTGGCTACATGTGTGGATGTGTGTGTTAGTTCTATTTGTGCCACTGCCTAGCTGTAGTTGTGGTTGTGTTTGTACATGTGTTGGCACAGTTGGATGTGACTTTTTTGATGGCATGTGTTGTGTTTATCTGACTGACATACACATTTTGGGATGATTCTGTTCTAGTTGCTGTGTAATTGCTATGAGTGCATGGTTTGACTCTCCCCTTGACAGTGATGTGTGTGTTTTGTGGCAGTTTATTGTGTACATTTGTTGTGTACTCACCAGGCTCTGGGATGTCCTCTAGTCCATATACGCTCACTGGCGGAAGGATGGCCCGCACCTTCTCCTCCCAGGGCCTGAGGTATATTGGCTTGGCAGGAGGGCCACTGCCGGTGTGTTGGCTGTTGATGTAGTCTTTCGTCAGCATTTTCCGTACCCTCCTGCGCACGTCATACCACCTGTTCTGGATGTCGGTCTTTGTGCGCCGACATGGTGATTGGGCGTTCACCCTGTTGATGATCCTCTCCCACATCTTGGTTTTCTGCGACATGGGGGTCTGTTGGACCAATGTGCCAAACAGCTGTGGCTCCACCCTGAGGATCTCGTCTACCAGGACTTCCAATTCACAATCTAGAAACTTGGGATTCTTCTTGGGGGGCATGGTGATGGTTGGTGATGGTGGGTGATGTGTGTGTTGGTGTGCAGGTGAGGGTGTGTGGGTGTGTGTTGTGCTGGGTGTATGTGAGGTAGGTATTTGTTGGTGTGCTGCTGGTGTGTGGCTTGTGTGAGGGATGAGCTGTGGGTGTGTGGTTGCTTTCTCTTGGGTGCTGGCAGTGGAATGGCATTTGCAAAGGCTCATGGTAGTGATTTGTGTCCTTTATATAGGTGGAGTTGTTGGTGTGTCTTTGTTCTCTGTCCCCACCCCCCCAGTATTTATTGGCTTGGTAATTGCTTGTTTGGCCTTTTTTTGGTTGATTTTTCCTTTGTGCTGTTTGTGTATGTTGGAAACGTTCTTGTGACCGAGTCGGACCCTGCATTGGTCTCGTACGGTGTTTTCCGTTTCGTTCACGCTGTGTTTGTGCAGTTTTGTATGCTGCGTACGCGTCGGTCGCGGTGTATTGTGTTGCTTCGGCTCGGTTTTGTATGCGTGTCGGTCGTACGGCTTGTCCTCCGTCCGACTCGGTCGTGTTTTTCGCGCCTTGCATCGTACTTTGCAGGTTGGAGTTGGCGGGTACGATTCGGTCGGATTTGTTCCGGGTGCGTGTCGGTCGGTTGGATTCGCGTGTTTTTCCGGCCGGATTGCTATTTTCCGAGCGGCTCGGTCGGTCGGCTTGGTTTCCTGACGTGTAGGTCGGATTTATCGCGGCTTGCATCGTACTTGGCGTGTCGGGCGCCACTGGTACGTGTCGGTCGGTATTTTTTCCGGATCCGAGTCGGTCGGTGCTTTTTCCGGCCCGAATCGGAATCGACCCCTAAGTAGTGATTAACCATGTTCGAAAGTCTTCCATTGCGACCACTGTTCTGTGTTGAATTTAGTTAAAGGGAAGTCTGAGCAGTTTGGTTTTCAAACGTTTTTCAACCACATGTAGTTGGGTTTGGATCTCAAATACGGGCTGGTGACATTCAAGAATCTAGGTCTTTGAAGGCCCATTTATCTTCAGCCGAGTTCTATTCTTCTGAATGATCACTGGGCATTAGGAAACATGGAAGACATTGAACAAAATGCATTTTGAGAAGCCAGTTTACAGAAACTTCAGCCCAGTTTACTTATGAGTAATAGTAAAATGCTTGTTTGTCTACTTACACTGAAAAGTTAGCCCACTCTACTTTATGGGCATTGTACAGGAAGTTTTATTGATCCTGGTGTCGAGGGGAGTGTGTTAAGAGACAAATCACCTTTAGCCTTTTTATTATGTGAAAAGTTATGTAGGCCTTGACTCAACACCAAGCAGAGCGTACAGAGTTCCCAAAATCTCCACCTTCATACAACATAGATTCTCCATTAGAGTATAATTGAGAAGGAGTAGCAAGCAGCTTCTTCCATTTGGCACTGTTTGGAGATGAGGTGAGAAACATGCTAGAATGATTTACTTATTCAGTGACTTTCCTAAGATCATAATGCTTTGCTAAAAATGTTTAGTCGAATTAATCTTGTTACTGTTTTTTAATGCCAAAGAGAAAGGAGCCATTGATCAGGTTATTTGTGTCTGCCTCGAATGATTGCTTGAGCCATGCAGTGGAACATGGGTCCGTAGGAGGTTTGAACAATTTTCTTTTACCAGTCTGGTTCAGACTTAAACTGTTTCAATGGGTGTGACAGTGGATTGTAGTGGCGAGGTGAAATGCGGGAGAGTGTACTTCTGGGTAATTGACAGATTCACAAATTCTGGTAGTCTTCGACTTGAAGAACTTGAGGTCTTCACAGTATTGGTGAGCTGAGCAGAGGTCAATTGTTTGGGCCTCTTGTTTGGACAGTTCCTGATAGATATTGAACAGATCCTTTGTTTGATTGGTTGCCTCACAAATACGTTTCAACAAATAGGACATTTTGGACCTATTGCTGGGCTTGAGGCCCATCTTGAGATTTTAGATTTGGCTGGATCTAGAGAGTTTACTCTAGAGCATGGATATGTAATGATAGACACTGTCAAGCATTTTTTCCAGGTCAGATCATTTTGGCATGTGGTTTGTGGCCTCATGGTCTGCCTTGCTAAGTTGGCCTAGGCCTGACTGCCATGGTGCCTTTTTTGCGCACGTTACTTTGTGCCTTTGTTTTTCCAGCCTCTGCCCGGCTATTTTAGAACTGTCTGCATTTCTGCCTTTCACCTTTTCTCCTGTTCCCTTTGGGTTACGTCTGCACAACATGTACAAGGTCGAAAAACAACGTCCCTTGTTCTTGCTGATCTGGCCAGTCCCTCGCACTTAGACATAACACTAAGTACAGCTGCACTGGAGAAATTTGTGTGCTTTTAATATTGTGATTTCACGGTTAGAGGCACTTAGAAGCCATACTGTCGCAAACCATCAGTTTTTGGCCTTCCATAAAAACTGATGGTTTGCGACAGTATGTCTTGGTTTTTAAATTGAGCAGACGCACGGCACTGATTAAAATTGATGGTTTTGCCAGTGGTCGTTTAGCTCGTTTTTAGCTTGGAGAAGCGAAAGTCAGTGGGAATTTTGCTTCTACAGAAGGGGGTCAGGATAGGGTTGCACGCGGAAATTGTTCCAAGTGCTTGGTTTACCTTTTTCACACATCCCAATAATTTTTGCACTTTCTTACACTATTCTTTTGTGGTCTTGGGAGTTGCCAATGATGAGAACCGGAGCACACTGGTGAGAACCTACCAGCAGCTCCCATGGTGGTGTTTCCGTGAGGCACTTCCAAACCTTTGCACATTTTCTTTTCTTTTGTGATTTGCACGCTACGGGTTATACACTGGGGAATGACACTGAACAACTTTTAAATAAATGGACAGGAGCACCTAGGATTGGACAGCATTGTGGAAGCTGTTGCTAAGCATTATAGCCAAGATATGGCGTGGGGTATGCTCACAAGGATTGTCCCATATTAGATCAGGTTCTTTTTTGATTGAATCATATTTGTTGATACCAGCATCCTCTGCCTCTGACCAATTTCTCTTCCACATGCCAGGGTCTTGTTCCCTTACCCTGTGCATGCCCCCACATTCTCCGGCACACTGTGCTAAATTCTTGGGGGTTGTTTTGCAGCATGGAAGCATGTGCTACTCAGGATAGGAGATGTAAGTGGGAGTAAACCTGTAGCCCACGCACAACCCTGTTGCCATCTGTGTTCAATATAGTCAGCAGCACAAGGATCAGGAGATGGTGTTGCATGAAAGCATTAGTTTCCCACCCTCAGAGGGAGTAATATGCATCCTTGGCACCCAGGAGAGGTGAAGGACCCAGGCCCGCCATGGCCTCTCTATGCAGAAGAGGTGGAGAAAAGATCGGTCTTAGAAATTCCACATCAAAAACAAGCCAGACAATAAGAACCTCCATCAGCATGAAATCATCACCTGAGCTGTGGACTTTCGCCATCACAGCATCTTACAAACACACACACGCATACAAACAGACTCACATACACACACTGTGGGATACATGTGCAGCTGCTGTACAAGCTGAACATGCCCTGTGTATGTGCGCATTACTGCTGCCCTGGTATGTGTTATTTAGCTGCCTGTGGTGTACCTATTCTGATCACATGGGGTTACGCTTGTGTGGGGTGGGAGAGTTACTGCTGCCACCTGTCCTGTACATGTACTTTGTATTAGGGATGGGTGCACTACATAATATATCTGTTTTTGGGGTTATGACATCAAGAAACACCAATCAAGGTGTTACTAAAGAACATCAAAAAGTAAGTGTTCGAGTTTTCAAGACCTGGGTACGGTTGTACAATAAGAACCAACAATATGATGACATCACATCTAAGAGGAGCCGATATTTAAATTGAAAAGTAATAATAGAAGGGTCATATTAACTACTGCAGGATGACTGCACTATTGTCATGCTGTATGTATAGTGCATTATTAAAGCTTGGTAAGAAGGAACCTTTTCTCTATACAACAGGCAACACGCGAGGTGTTGTCAATGCTCGTTCTCATTCATTCACTGTAAGGCCTATACATACTCCCAGTGTAAAAAAAATACTTAGTTTGGAACCAGCATTAGCCACCACCACCTCTAAACTGGCTCACTGAACCCTGTCTATTCTGCAAGCAGAGTGGTGTAAAACCTGCACTCTGTGTAAAGATTTATATCTATCATGTAAACAGCATGTTTGGTGAAGGCACTCTGGAAAGAACTCTTGCCAGCCTCAAAACAACATATTTCACAGCAGGCTAACACCCTCGCTGGAAAGGACACCGGATGTTCTGTACACAGCATATTTTATAACCTGTAAACACTTTAACTGTAAAGGACTGGGTGCAGTAAACACAATATTTGACAGTCTGCAAACAGTCTCACTGTAAACGACCCTACATGTTACGTCTTCTAAACAGTATATTTTACAGCCTCCAAACGTTCTCACTAAAAAGCAGGCCTGCCAAGTATCACGCATCAGGCGTGACGCTAACGCATTTCAGTGTAGTGTTCCCGCATCACCGCACTGAAATGCATTGTCACGCATTTTGCCACTGACCACATGGCTGCCCACTTGACGCCAGGTGCTAGCGCGCGCCGGCGCTGACAGCCGTGTGTGCTCCCCGGGCCGCAGCAGACTTCACTCAATTCCGGCAGCAGCAGTTCAACAGTTAAAGATCTGCTCTGCCTCTCTCCGACTCAGTGCTTGCTACAATGTTACTAACAATCTGCCTGGCTGCTGCCTGAAATCCGGCCTCACGTCCTCCTGGAATAGGAAGTGAGGTTGGTGACCAGAAGCGGCGGGGCCGGCCCGGGGACTCGACTGGAGGAGTTGCAGCTGTGTCGTCCGGTCCGCGCGGCATCCCTTAGACAGTCTTACTTCTGAGACTGTCTGAGTCAAGTGCGCTGCTGCTAGGCCTGCGCAAGAGGGGCAATAATTTATATTAAAGCCCGGCCGTGTTGGAACGGCGGGACGCCGGCACAGCATGATCGACCACCTGCTGCCAGTCACTCAGGGTCAGTCAGCACAGCCGCCGCATGATGATCGGGCACTGCGGGGGAGACTGCAACCAGTGCTGCACAGCTGTGCGGCTCAGTCACGGTCCGCCGCGGCCGCCGGACCCCCTGTGGGCACAATGGCTGAGCAAGTGGTCACTCGCACCACCACCACGGCGGTATTGATCTCGTAGACCCGACGGACCCCACCGGCGCCAGCGGCCAGGCTGCTGAATGTGAACCACGCCAGCCCGGGCCGTCAGAGTGGTTCAGCAGCAGAGTCCTGTCGTCAGAGTCCTGTGAAGCAGATTGTGTGCCAGAATCATGCTGTGTTGGTTGCCACAGTAGTCTCCTCCAGTCCTAGCGGGCCAGCCACCACGGGGCCCACCTGCAGAGAAGTAAGTGCCTGAACTGACAGTAATCATGTCTTAGTTGCACTGACTTGCTATGCTTAAAATGTACTTTTTCGGCTGGCACGCGGTCATGAGATCGTCAGATCTTGTGTCCTCCAGGGCCCTCTCACTTGGACACTGCATTGTTCTGCGGTCCATCTGACTCCTGCGGCTGCCCTCTAGTGAAGCTCCTGTTAGGTGACCACAGAATATGGGCCGATCTCCTCTCTGTCCACCCGTGGCCTGCCCAAAATGTCAGCTGCCGTACCAAGTTCTGGACTACTCCAGGGCTTATATTCACAGCTACAGAAAAACAGTGGGCAATGCTTCACAAATCCGCATATGTGGTATTCATTCAAGCTTTACCCCTCAGTTTTGATGTTTGGGGCGCACGGCACTGTGGGGATGCTGATTCTGGGAGTCAGGAGTGGAGTGCTAAAACACACGCCCACTTCATTTGACCACTGGCCACCAAATTTGCATCTTTAAATCTAAGAGTTGTACTCTTATCACAAAGGTACTCCATTCATGAAAATGTTAAAAATACACGGATCATAAATTGAGTCATTTTTGATGCAATGTAAAGAGGAAAAGGAAGTCCACCCTTGCCTGTAAGCTTTCAACCAGTCTGCAGTTTTATTTGAGAGTACAAGACATATGTGTAGTGAAAATAAATATGGTGTTATTTAGAGCATGTTTAGTAACTAAGCTGCCTGCCTGCCCTTAAACTACAATCACGCAGTCTGTCTCCTCACTGTAGTTTCAGCTAGTGCGTTACCGCACTACTCTAACTCATTTTGGGTGGGGGTGAGGTAGACTTGGAGCCACTGTCATCATTGGTGCATTGCAACTGTTGTTACTAAAGTACTGCCTGTGAAAGACTTGTTTAATGTTTAATATCATGATTACACATTTGTTTAACAGTACAATCAGGTTAAAAGGGCACTAGGTTAGTGCCCTTCAATTTCAGGTGCTTTGCAGCAGTTTTAAGATGATCTTCTTAGAGTTTTTCATTGTTCAAATGAGTGTAATTTCTGTTATTTATATGTTTTCCTCGTCTTCATTGCTTGATTTTGCTCGCAAGAGAGTGTCACTCATAGTTTTTGAAATGTCACTCATAATTACACTGAAATTATGAAAATGTCACACATAGCAATCTGAAACCTTGGCAGCTATGATAAAGAACCCTACATATTCTGTAAAAAGCGTATTTCAAAGCTTGCAAACACTCTTTCTGTAAAGGACCCTACCTGTTCTGTAACTAAGCCTTGTATTCTACAAGCTGTAAGGAACCTAAGTGAAGAACTCGAGCCTAAAAGCAGTGTATTCCACAGTATGTAAACAGTCTCTAAAGAGCTAAATCTGTTCTGTAAACAGCATACTTCACAGCCAGTATATACTCTCTGTAAAATTCTATCTATTCTGTAAGCAGATAATTCCTTTTTATTCGAAGCTGAACTTGAACCTTCTTCCTGGTCTCAATGTCTGATTGCTTACTGTAATCATAGTTACTTAGTTTTGACAATCTGCTGCCAACCGAGCATAACGCCTTTCAATGGACCTGTAAAGACTCATCCGCTTTTTCCTAATCGGTTTCTACCAGGAGTGACAAGTAAAAGATACAAAGGTTAGCAGGAGGACAGGGACCGTAGTGCAGCAGTTTCGGAAAAAGAAAGTGAGAAACGTGGAAGGGGAAAGATGTAGAAATGTAGAAATGGCAGTGAAGAAAATACGGAAGGTTGGGAGAAATCGTAATAGTGCGTATTTGTCAGCGAGAAGAGCACAAGAAAGAACAAGAGGAGTGAGGTGGGTATAAAGGCAAAGAAAAATAGGGAGAACGCTGAAAGCAAGAGAAAAAGAAGAAAGAGTAGAAGGAGAAAGAAAAAGTGAGAAAGAAACAGAGACAATTGTAAATGAAACTGTTGAAAAATAACAATTTTGTCATAATACGCTTGACGAATGTGTGTAGCAGGGTACAGTTAGGTAGGTTATTTTTATTTAGCATGCCGTTCATTTCTCACAACAAGGGTTAAATAAAAATGGAAAGAGGTAGGTAGTTAGGCAAATGGAGAACGAGACAGAGAGAAGACAAATGTAGCCATGCATTGTACAAATGAGAGAAAGAGGGGAGATGGAAATACAACAGAGAGGTGGAAAGAGAGAGAAAAAGTAAATGAAGAGTGAAAGTAAGAGCAGGAGTTTAGGTACTAAAAGAAATAGAGTGACAGTTGGCAGGAAGTGAGGGAGCGAAGGAGAGAAAAGAGAGAAGGGTCAGAGAGTGAAAGAGGGAGGGGGAAAACTAAGAGAGTTATAAGTGATCAGAAGAGGCTGTCTAGAAATGGAGCAGAGGAAGAAAGTAATGCAGAAAGAGACAGAAAGGAGGGTGAAGCGAGTACAGAATTGAGTTAAAGAGAAAGTGGGATCTGAAATACGTGATTTAAAGAATGGCACAAGACTGAAAATAAATGAGTCTAGAAAAGAGACTATGGGTGTGAGAGAATACAGTGCAAGACTGAGCTGTGATGTTCGGAACTGAAGGAGATAGGGAGAATGTGTGAGAAAACTTGTAAAAATGAGAGACACGGAGTTTTAGAACATGTGGAAATCGACAGAAGAGTGGAGGATGTGTGAGAGAGGAGAACCGAAAGACTAAGGGGCCGATTCCGATTCGGGCCGGAAATCTCTCCGACCGAGCCGGACCCGGAGAGATTTCCGACCGAATCCGACCCGTGCAGCCCGACCCAACGAGTACGATGCGCACGTATGCCATCGGACTCGATTCGGTCGGACTCCCATTGAAGTCAATGGGAGCCTGTCGTACAACGCGTACACGGGCTCCCATTGACTCAATGGGTGCGAGGCGGACAAGGGCGCCCCATACAGCGTGTACGCGGCGAAGCGACTCGCGCCGTACACGCACAGGTAGGGGGGACCCATGGGTCCCCCCTGTGTGCGACTCGCGCGGCTACGCGTACAGGGGTTCCGACACGGACCCCCAAAGTACGGCTCCGACTGCTCTTTGGAGCCGGAGTGCGCGGCTCGTTCGGACTGCTCGCGGCGCGCATCGTACTTACCCGGCCAGGGAACGTCTCCATTGCGCGGTGCGAGTCGTGTCCGAGCGAGTCGGTCGGTGCGGTTAGACCCGGGAACGAGTCGGTCGGAGCGGTCGGGACGCCCGGACGAGTCGGTTGGCGATTTCGCATCGTACTCGCTCGCCCGGACGCGCGTACGAATCGGTCGGGAAATAGGGCTCCGAATCGGATCCGGTTAAGCCGAATCCGATTCGGAGCCCTACCGGCCGAGATCGGAATCGGCCCCTTAGTGTGATATTTTAGACAGTGTGGCAGAAATTGGTGCGAAATATTGACTGTGGGTGACAGTAATGGCAATCAATAAAGAACAGACTTACATTAGAGGCAGAGGGAGAAAACGATGGAGAATATGAGGTATAAAAGATAAAGTAGCTTGGGATAACAGAGCTGTGAAAATCGATGAAAGAGATGAGAAAACACAATTTAGGAAGTTAAATTTGACAGAGGCAAAGGAGAAAACAGACCTATTGAGAAAAATGTAATGTGGGAGTGGTAGGGAGTTAGAATTGTGAGTGTGAGATTTGAGAGAGGATGAGGATAGGAGACCGAAGAGAAGCAGGGGAAAAAGTGTGAGAGACAGGAGACTGTGAAATATGGAACAGTGCGATTTAAAAGAAGAAGAAAGAAACTGGTGTACGATTCCAAACAGTGTCATCAAATGATACTAAATGATATGTTATACTTTAACAGGGACACACAAAGGCAGCTGAAATATGTCTTGGAAAGGACTTCAAAGATCCTTAAGATGACAAAGGGCAGTATGACAGAGTCAGTGGTAGAAGTAGAAAGAGAGGGGAGAGCATTTTAACTGGAAAAATTGAATAGACAGATCAAATAAAGAGAACGTTCACTTTCCCAGGTGTCCCCTTAGAAGGTGGTGGCCCTGGGCAATTGCCCACTTTGTCATGCCTTAAACCGTCACTGATTTCAAAATGTGGAAGAGGATGGAACAATATAAAAAGAGTGAGAAGACGATTAAGAAAGTGTAGAGAGAGTCAATGAGAGAGAAACAACATGTGGAAGGGCACTAATGAGAGAGGCATGTGAGCCGAGACGCTTGGGGAGAGACAGAAACGGAACGAGACAGATAACCCTCCACACGGTCCACGTCGGCTAGGGGTCCTTCGCTATCTAATATTCGGCAGAAGCAGGCCCATTTGTGATTTTGGAGTTCTCTGCTTATTTAACCTCCTGCCTTCGTCCACCATTAGAGCCACGCTGCTACTGTAAATGGTTTCAAGGCCGAGCCTGCCTATGTGCACAGCTGGGGCACGGCTGCCACCGGAGCGACCATTTCCAGGGGAAGCTTAGACTGAATTGGAGCTTTTAACTTGCAGCAGCCCTTCCTAGCAGGAGGCGGGAAGGATTAATCCCCCCCACCCTTTCCTCCACACACAGGCTAAGACTGTGGTGTGATAAATTAATCATCAAGTCGGGAGCAGGAGCAGATCAGAGGTGTAATTTCCACGGCACTTAAAGCTTTAAAGTGGGGGAGGGGTCGCCCTCACCTGGAAAAAAAAGCTGAGAGCGAGGGAAGCAAACCACATGTGTCTGGCGGCCCCCCTTCCTGTGCCAAGCTGATAGGTGGAGGACAAACACAAAGAGCTGCCAGACAAACACTGAAAGGATGTATTTTGTTTCATTTACAGTAATTTACGTCAGTTGCTTTAGTCTGGAGGCACTAGGCGAGAAAGGAAAGCTACTGAGAGTGGCGCTATAAACCCAGAGCTGGGGTTATGGATTGGGTTCTCTACTTGTCTAACCTTTTTACCTCATGCATTTGGCAAGCTTTTACAGCGATGTGGGTTAGGGTTTAAGGTTTAACATAGATGGTAATCTTTACCTTCTGTTTATGGTGATAGAATAGAATAAGATTAATAACCAGGAGAAAGCTTTTCATATTTTCATAATCTTTTATCTCTTGTGTGGACCCATAGTCAAAGTAGCCATATTCTGAAACTGGTAGGTGTATTCACCATGTCAAAGGAAACGGAAACTCAACTATTAATCTTGAAAAGACAAGGCATTCAATTGCTCTAAACGTGTAACGATAACGAGTTTTGCCAGACTGTCTAAGTGCTTGATAATTAATTGAAAGGTGGCTTGATATGTGTGAGGTGGCCCCCTCCCACCCAGTTCTGTAAATGCTGTGGACCACCCTGCAGTTAGTTTTAGTGCACTGAAATTATATATGGGATAAAGTACCCCCTGCCATAAATTATAAGGATATTACAAGTCACTGAGGGCTCCTGTGACAATACAGAGGAACAGGCTGAAGTCTGAATTTCTTTATGAGTAATGGAACTCCAAAGTGATTTGTAATATCCTTAAAATGTATGGCGGGGGTACTTTAGTCAAAATAATATATGGTCACACATTAACCCTTCCCTCAAACCATTAAATTCTTGGTGTGGTGCTCTTTCATATGAAAGAGATAGGATGTTTGTAAAACATGAAGAATAAAATTAGAATCTCTGTTACAAAATTAAACTCACCAAAAAGTAGTTAGATATGTGTTGTAAAAAGATATAAGAATCAGTTAAGTACATGTCAGATTTAAAAACACAGTAGTTTAGGATTTGTAGAAATGTGCAGAGAGAGTCTATCTTCAATATAATTACCTAAATTGTGGGGAAAATTAAACATGTTGCCATAAATATCTTCTTTTTACTTTCCATGGTTCATCTAAAAAAAGCAGAGTAGAAGAAGGAAAAGCCAAGTGTAGCTTTGCTTATGCTCTGTGACCTTCCTTTTTCCCCTCCACTGCTTACTCTGGCAGCGGGCACTGTGAAGCCAGAACTCAACTGTAATAAGGTATTACAGTCAAGTGGCAACGCCATGTCTATTACAGGAGACTATTGACAATAAAAGAAAAATATTCCCTCTGTGAAAATTCTTATCCTATGATGTCTACCACATATTTACTCAGATTCACACCAAACTCTATATCTTAGTCTCATGGGAGAAACACAGTTTCTCTCTTAATGCACGCCAAAACTTCAGAGAGTAGAACCACAAAGAGCACAATATAATAACAATTACAAAAAAATAATCACCCCAAAATTTTTTTCAATAATTGGCCTTGACAATGTTATTCATAATTTAACTCCAATTTATTAAAACCATGTATCAATCTACATTGTAGTATTAAAACAATAGATTCACAGTGTACAGTGAATTTTTTCAAATACATAGATTGCCTGAATCACAATCCCTTTCAGTTTTTTACAATCATTTGATTGCCTGGTTGCGTAATCACGATTGTGATCAATATAGAACAATAAAAACAATATCTATTTAAAAACATACAATACAAAAACCAGAAGTGTGTCGACGCGTTTCGGTGAATCTTGCTTTTATGCACCACCTTCCTCAGGACAATATTAAAAACATAGCGATCTGTAGATGGAATTAAAACACAACACAAGATATCCAATGAGTCATAACATCATTTCTATCAAAAAAACATTACATACATTGTCAAGGTTCAACCATTGTTCTTGCTGTTTGTAGTAACACTTTCTTCATTTGAAGAGAAAATTAAAGAGTGAGGCTTTATCAGGAAGGCAGAAAAGATGGATGAATGAAAAGAGGTAGAATGAATGAAAGGGAAGCTCTTTTTTTTTCTTTCTTCTGTTTTCTTCTTTTTTCTTTCTCTTGTTCGTTCTTTCTATTTTCTTTTTTACTTCTTCTTCCCTTTTTTCCCTCCTTTTCTGCTTTCCTGATAAAGCCTCACTCTTTAATTTTCTCTTCAAATGAAGAAAGTGTTACTACAAACAGCAAGAACAATGGTTGAACCTTGACAATGTATGTAATGTTTTTTTGATAGAAATGATGTTATGACTCATTGGATATATTGTGTTGTGTTTTAATTCTATCTACAGATCGCTATGTTTTTAATATTGTCCTGAGGAAGGTGGTGCATAAAAGCAAGATCCACCGAAATGCATCGACACACTTCTGGTTTTTGTATTGTATGTTGTTAAATAGATATTGTTTTTATTGTTCTATATTGATCACAATCGTGATTACGCAACCAGGCAATCAAATGATTGTAAAAAACTGAAAGGGATTGTGATTCAGGCAATCTATGTATTTGAAAAATTCACTGTACACTGTGAATCTATTGTTTTAATACTACAATGTAGATTGATACATGGTTTTAATAAATTGGAGTTAAATTATGAATAACATTGTCAAGGCCAATTATTGACAAAAAAATTTTGGGGGGATTATTTTTTTGTAATTGTTATTATATTGTGCTCTTTGTGGTTCTACTCTCTGAAGTTTTGGCGTGCATTAAGAGAGAAAACTGTGTTTCTCCCATGAGACTAAGATATAGAGTTTGGTGTGAATCTGAGTAAATATGTGGTAGACATCATAGGATAAGAATTTTCACAGAGGGAATATTTTTCTTTTATTGTTGTTATTTGCCCAGTTCCCTTTGTTGTAAGGGCTACTCTCTATAATTTTATTCAGGAGACTATTGACGTCACAATGCGCCTGTAAAAAGGAAATTAGAGACGGGCCTTTATACAGGGATTGCAGATTCTCGTGAAATTTATCATTCTCTCAACAGGTGGATGGGAATGTTCTAGTTTAAATGTATGATTTCTGTGATTCAAAGAGAAAGACTCATGAGTGCCTCGGGTGTGACTGATCCCCGTAAAACTATGATTCCATCAAGAACATCAGCTTCCAATTAGTGCTTCCCAAATAATTATCATTCAAAATGTAACATATTTGAATGCAGTTGCCCGCTTAGTCTTAGGCATAAAGAAAATTAATCAAGTCTGTCTGGTGTTGAGACAACTTTCTTGGCGGCATCCTGACCAAAGAGTGGTCATAAGATATGGAGCATTGTTCATTTATTATGAGACAAGTACACCCTTACTCACTATTACATTCCAAAACAATTGGTTGCAACCCTTTTCAGATTCTCTGGTGGAAGTCAAGTGGTTGCGCCAATGTACTGGAAAGAGAAACAGAGAGGCCAGAGACTCTTTGTGTATGCCTTCCAACTTTGAACTCCCTACCAGGATGTACAAGACAGACAAGTCACAGTACATATTCAACTGCACAAGGAAGACTATTCTGTTCCTGTAAACAGAAACCATAAATACCACCTTGCCAATGCAACTGTTTTGAGACTCAGTATGCCAAGGAACTTCATGGTGGGCTACAACATCGTCTGAAATGGAAAAAAAATAGCCATTGAACTAATTATGTTACATTACAGGTGCTTTGCTAATGTTTATCTGCAAATTAGAGGTAGGGATCAAACCAAAATGCCTTCTCTCTCTAGGACAACTAAGGCAGGGTGTGTGTTTTCAAAATGAGGCAAGCTTTGGTTTGCCAAAATGGATTGTCCATGTTTGTATCTATGTCTATCTGGTCCTGGCGACATCTTCCAGACCAGAATGAACGCCCAAAAACAGAAAAAGGGCCATGTTTGTATCAAAAGGCCTGCTACTCAGTGATCAAAATTGAACCAAGTACTTGTGAAAGCCATTGATTCTGGTCATACTGTTTCATGATGTTGATAAGAGCCTCGCATCACTTATTTCCCAATTTTAGTGACCGACATCAATTAAGCAAGGAATGGGACGACTTTTAGAGAAGATCATTGTAAACCAAATGATCATAGATCTCTGTTTTTTCCAATTCATGCTAGGCCATTGAAATCCCTTTGTAATAAATATATCTGTATCTTTGTGGTTGAATTTCTAGCTAAACTGTCATGTTGGCAAGAAACCTTTGATTTCTTAGATGCCGTCAAAGTCACTTGAGTTATGAAATATTGTTGTTAGGCTGGTCCATATACAAGTTAAATGTGTCTATGGTCAGCTTAATCATTTTGAGCAAAAGAGTTAACAATTACACAGCTCCAAATTTGGCAAGGGATAGATGTTCTCTTTTTAGAATACTCTGTAATAGAAGTTGAAAATAGTAGTGGATGGCCACTTTCAGTTCTTTTGATATTAGGGAAGTCAATAAACCTAAAAAAACAGCCTCAATGTATCCAGCATAGTACATTAGGAAAAATAGGGTATTCCTGAGCAGAAAGTTCTTTGGACAAGTAATTCACTGAGCGACCTTCACATTAGATACTTAAAGTTGCTTTTATAATTTAAATGTTTAAAAGTCGGTCCATATTACAAGCTAAATTACTGCAATCTTCTCTGTTTAAGTATTCCTAAAAACACCTATGCCACTGCACAATAGCTAGGACAGAAAGAGAGAGTAATCTCACCACAGCAATCCTGAAATGAATCTCTATTTTGCAAATATTTAATAAACTGACTTTTGAAGTACTACAAAAAGATATGACCGATCAACAAAATAGTTGTAAATCTCTGACAGGCATATAGATCCGGATTGTGGAGACATGCAACTATATACCTTCTGTATATAAGTTCCGGGTCAAAGCGAGGAGAGATCATGTTTTTGATAACTTCCCCATTGTATGTTTGTCTTCTATAGCGTTCCATACCAGGACTCTTTGCATATCAAAAAATCTGCATGCAGAGAATTAACATATTTGTGAAGTTTACAAATATATATTTTTTTACCTTTATCTTCAAATAGAAAATATTTTTCCATGTGAAGTTATTGATTCCATCATACACCTTTCAACAAGAGGAATGTGTCCAGCCGGGTCCAGGGTCCAGAACCCCTGGTCTTTTTCAAGTAGCCCCTAGTGTTTACACCCCACGGGCCCTTCATAATCTCAGGCCCACACTGAATGCATTCTGCAAGACTCTTAATCTCGAGGATCCTCAATCTCATTGTACCCACTGTCAGTTTAAATGGGCTGGTAATTCCTTGCCTGAATCTGTTTCAACCTCCACTGCAAAAGAGACCTCCTCTCTGCCTAGGGTTGGAGGCCAGGCTGACTTTTCCCAGCCTAAAAACATTAAATGCATTAGCTTAAATTGTCGCTCCCTCCCAAATAATCAGGTACATCTATTTAAACTTTCTCCTTGATGCTGGCCCTGATGTGCTTTTTTTTAACAGAAACTTGGCTCCAAGATGGCTCTTCACCTGACATGATGTCTGCTCTTCCTTCCAACTTTGCCCTTCTAGGGATAAACAGACCACATAGAATAGGAGGAGGCATTGCTATTATTTATAAAAAAGGATTACAAATGTAATATTAAGGACCTACAGATTCCTAATTGTGAAGCGTTACTCTTTTCCATTTTCTTTTCTCCTAAATTTACCCTCTCAGGGGCTCTTATTTATCGCCCCCCTTGCCTTCTAGTAACTGGTGTTCTGTATTACCTGACTATTTGGCTCCTCTCGTCTTGCAGGCAGCCAATTTTACCTTGCTTGGTGACCTTAACTTACATCTTTAGGATCCCAAGAATAAACCAGCTTTAACCTTCATAGATGATTTGAGCTCATTGAATCTTTCTCTTCCTAACTTTGCTGCCACCCACATTGCGGACCACCTCCTAGACCCCATCTTCTCCACCTTCGCCACCCTTCTCGTTGACCCCCGCTCCAACTTTGTTGGACTGATGATTATGCAGTACAATTTATTATCCCAGTCCCTCGCTACCTTGCTACTCGGCCCGGCTCCGCAACTTATGAATAGACACAGGGCTAAACTGGATATGCCTGAGCTCAATAATCGACTCCTCAACACTATGCCTACCCTTAGTGTCAATCTTCATGCTAATCAAATCGTTGTGCATCAATGGCTTAGGGATGCTACTGATGCAATTTTGCCTTTAACACCTATAACGCAACGAAGAATGCTTCCTCCTGCCCCGTGGTTCAATGAAGCCCTACGATGCAAAAAGAAACACTGTAAAATCTTGGAAAGGGGCTGGAGGAAGCACTATGCACTTGAGGCCAAAGCAGATTATACTGACACCTTGAAAAAATATCATGCCTCCTGCAAAATGGCACGAGCATCCTATTACACTGAGAAGATCTCCAGCGCCCAACATTGCCAAAAAACCTTGTTTAGAGTGGTGAATGAAATCTCGTCAGCTAGCATTTTTACACTGCCGCCCTCTCTCTCTCAACACCAGTGTGACGAGCTAGCCACCTTTTTCCTAAGCAAAGTTGTGCTAATCCATCGGCAACTAGCAGTAGATGCTCTCACACTAGTGAGTCCCTCCTCCACAGCCACTCAAGTGCTTGACTATTCAGCCTTAAATTCTCTTGCTTACAAACCCAAAGACAAGCCTGAAGAATCCTTGGAAATCAAAGCCTGGCTTCCGTTGGATCTAGCATCGTTGCATATTTTATTAGACACCATTAAGTCTGGCTCTCCGGGAGACCCCCTTCCCCTGTCCAAACTCAGGTTGATTGACGATGCTGCCCTTACAATAATTCTTGATCTTCTCAACTCCTCTCTGAGTATGGGCCATGTTCCCCAGAATTGGAAACATGCTGTAGTACATCCTCTGCTCAAGAAGCCGAGAAAACTGACCCGGAGCCGCGACGGCCCGGTAACCAACATGGCGGCCACCGGACCCCGGGTCTGAAGCTCGCCCGACAAATCCATTCATCGAATCTCTGGTCCTGCGACGGACACCCCCTCATGGGTAGATTGGTCCGCGGCTGAGGGAAGACTGATGAGGAGTGAGCATAGGAGATTAGCCCCACGGTAATCGCCGTCGAAGCCCGTAACCAGCACGGACCCCTCCCCCCACCCCCCCCCCCCTCGTGGGAGACTTGCGGACACTGGGACACGTCCTGCTGCGGCGGGCGTGCAGCTGCCCCACTACGCTTGCGGCCCTCACTGGAGCGACGGTGCATGGCGGGGAAGCCCGGCGAGTCAGCGCTGAGGAAAGTGGCGTTCACACGGCAGTCAGGTGTGCCTGAAGTTAAGATGGCGGCCGCAATGCAGCAACTTGGATCCCGTAGCCGCTGACAAAACCGATGACCGCCCGCGCAAGTCGAGGAGCACCCCGGTGGCAGCACCACTGCCGCACCAGACCTGAGCAGCAACTTTGACAGCAGTATGGAACAGCACGCAAGGTGAGATCCACAGTCGCTTCGACTCTTCTCCCCCCCCCCCTTATGATATAATCCAGTGGGGGCGAAACAATGCCAATTGCAATACAGCGGCGTTCAGGGCGTAGTGGTGTCTGGTGGGTCTCTGGGGGCGAAGTGGAAGATGACTGCTTGATCCAAACTCTCCGCCGAGTACGGAGACTCCATGCGTGGACACCTGAAGAATGCTGCGGGCACACCCTAGGGGCCCCGGAGGCCATCAACAAGATGATCGCCGAGTGGGAGCTCTACGCCAGAGCTCCTGGGCTGGGGATTACCAAACCGGTAGATATCCCCCTGTTTGCCCAGCCTTCCACCCTCCACCCGGATTGTAACCACCTACCTGCTCTCCCCAAGGGAGGCATAGACAAGGAGGCATCTAAGATGGCCGCCACTGGGGACACCTGACACACCAATTCTCTAATAATGGCCACCATGAGTGGGCCCCTTTCCAAAGCACTCCTTCTCCCCTTGTTGGGGAGGGTTCCAGCATTTATACCCTGGAGTCTCAGAGACCCCTCTGAGAGAGTCCACAGCGACAAGGTAGTCTCACACAGCGGAGGCCTGTGTTTTTATCCCATTACCACAGAGAGCACAGCACCGTACACTGTGACCGGCGCGCTCGATGGAACTTTTGGACTATGCCCCCCTAGGCGGAAACTATAACCTTTCTGTATGTACTGCGGTGCCCGAGCAACCTTTGGCCGATGACCCGTGGAGCTGTACCACGCAGCTATAGAGGAGTTTGGCTCTGGTTCACCCCTCTGCCATCACCTACCCAGCCGGACGTCGGACACTGTTTTTCCTCGTCCCCGTTGTGCCTCCTACACCCTCCCCCTCCTCTTCCCTCAATTATTCTCCGTCTACCTCCCCTATTCCTTTCCTCTCTCCCCTAATCTTCTCTCCCCTTACCTATTTTTTACCTCATGTTTATGCTATGCTTTTGTACCCATGTAATTCCTGTAACTACGCTCCAGTAACTGATGTAACTTTGTAACCATGTTCTGAAACAATGTTTCTTCCTCATGTAAAGCGCTCTGATACCTCCGGGTCTAGCCAGCGCTATATAAAACTCAATAAATAAATAAAATAAATAAATAAGAAGGATGGTCTTGACCCCCTTTGTTGGTCCAACTTTAGGCCTATCTCCTCCCTGCCTTTTCCAAGATTCTTGACAAGCATATCAACTCTCCTCCTTCGTTACTTCCTGCAATCTGCTCCATCCGTCTCGGTCCGGCTTTAGGGCAGGGCATAGTATGGAATCAGCCTTACTGGGAGTCACAGAGCTCCTTCGACGAGAACTGAACTCCAGGGGGACTGGCGCCCTTATCCTTTTGGATTTAAGTGCAGCTTTTGACACAGTTCTACATTCTATTTTACTGGACAGATTGGAGGCCCTAGGCATTCTGGACTTGGCACTAAGATGGATGTCCTCGTTCTTGAAAGATCGTACTTTTCAGGTCTCATCAACCGATAACACATCCAAGACCCTCTCGCTGACATCGGGGGTTCCGTAGGGCTCCATTTTGAGTCCCCGGCTTTTTAACATTTACCTCTGCCCTCTGATGGACGTGATTGAGGAGTCTAGTCTCACTCTGTTTTCCTATGCTAATGACTCCCAGATTATTTTCTCACTTTCTAATGCACAGAACTTAGATTCGTCCCCACTTAGGCAAGGCCTGACTAATGACGCCCGCTGGATGAACAGAAACGCCTTAAAGCTTAATGGCAATAAAACTGAAGTCATGATTCTGGGCAACAATCCCGAACTCTGGAGAGTTAAACACTGGCCGACCTCTCTGGGACCCTTACCTACTCCGGTTGATAAGGAAAAAATCTTGGCTTTATTATTGATGAGAACCTTTCACTCAAGCCGCAGGTCTCCAAACTCACACCCTCTTGTTTTTCCACTCTCAAATGGCTCAAGAAAATTCTCTGGCTGATTCCTTTGAATACCCAAAGAATGGGTTTACAGGCCTTGATAACGTCCAAATTGGATTATGGGAATGTTCTATACCTGGGCGCAGGTAAATCAGTGGTCCGCCGTCTACAGATCATCCAGAATGCGGCTGCCCGCCTTCTCTTTCGGCTGCCTAGACATACTTCAGTCTCTCCCCTGCTCCATAAACTTCACTGGCTCAAGGTCAATGAACGTATTAAATTTAAGGCCTTGTGTTACATGTTCCGAGCTAGGCATGGCCTCATCCCTACATACATCCAAGGTCTGGTGTTACCTTATGTCCCCACCCGGCCGCTGAGATCACCTAACCTTGCCCTATGCACCATGCCCAGGTATCGCTTGGCCCGCAAGAAGGGTCGCTCCTTTGCATATTTAGGCTCTAAACTCTGGAACTCCCTTCCTTTGGCTCTTAGAAACTGCCACTCTCTACTCTTGTTCCGTAAGAATTTGAAGACTTTGCTCTTCAACTGCTCTTAATGGGCTTAATGGATTCGCTTCGGGCCGATGCATCCTGTGGCTGTTCTGCTCTAACGCCGGGAGACCCTTTTGGGTAGCTGAGCGCTCTATAAATTCTTTAAATAAATAAATGTGTTTTGTGGACTTTTTCACACTTTTTGCACTGCTTACAGCTGGATAATTCAGGTATAAATTTAGAAGTGCAAAGAAATAGGAAAGGGGTTGCAAACGATTGCAAAAACCTATTAAGTTACGATTCTATTGGTGTTCAGTTCACTCGCATAACATTTCTCCTACTTCTCTCTTTAAGCTCCTCTAACACCAGTTACTAGTTCTCCCCTACATGTCACAACGGCAGAAATATAAACATACTCTGCAGAACATACACATTCATAAGTGGTATGTCTGCATAATAAAAACTTCACTTTTTCAGTGTCTGCAATATGATTTAGCCAAGGAAAAAGTTTTTATTTTGAGCTGCACAAAAATACCAAACTCACCTAAAGCATCTAACTCTGTTAAAGGGTTCACTGAGATATCAATGCTCTGCACCTAATATAACTTTGACACTTCATAGGGTATGGTGAGCCTCCCTCTAGAGTGGATCATTCTTTTTTTTCTAGAATTTTGGAAATAAACAAGTCCTCCTTGACCTTGAAAAGAGATTTAAATCACAAGACCTCTTAAGAATAGTTGCAAACCCATTCTGTTTAAAAGAAAATTCACTCTTCACACTGTCAACCACTGCTCATTTAAATACTGTTGCAGGGATACCGAATTTAAATAGCACCTTACCATTTAAGTGGTAAACTAAAAATAAACAAAAATATTGACCTGACCATGAGGCCAAATGACTTTGCCGGGATTGCAATGTTCCTATGCCACTCATGACACCTAATTCTTGTATGAAGAGTGTATTCTGTCACTTGGGTGCCATCACTTTAGCTCACTCCCTGCAATGTCTCTGAGTCTGCCACTCAAATAGCTGTCTGCCACCTTTTTTAGGTCGAGCCTAGAGTAGCGCGCAAGCGTTGCACTGGCGAAGACTTTATGTAGTGGGCTTTTGAAAGCTGACCAGACTCTCGTGCGTCATGGCCTTTTCCGTGCGGTTACCCGCACGGCCGGCATCTGTTTGCAATTATCGTGCCCAGACGCGGGCGCGATAATTGAAACCACATGTCTTGCTGTGGCGTGCGCGTGCCCACCACTCGCGGGCTTGTTTGTTTTCCAATAGCGATCGCTTTCACTGCCGCTTCAGGTGCTGGTTTGGAGCTGCTGCTGCTAGTGCTGGTCCCAGCTGTGATGTCCTTGCTGATTGCGTTGCTGCAGGTGCCGGCTGTGTTGCTGATTCTGCGCGTGCTGCTAGTGGAGTTGATGCTTCCCTGACCGTCTCGGCTCCCGTCTGATTTCTCCCACTCTCTCCTATTCTCTTTTAAAACAGCTCTGGCTGCCCTGGCCACCAGCTCATTAGTATGCAGAGTTACTCAGCGACTCCCAATTTCCCAATACAGGAGGAAGAAGGGAGGGGAGGGGAAGTCGGGCATCACTGCGTGACGAGGCTGAATATTTCATAAAGCGAAGAAAAGTGACGCAACCATCAATTTACTTATAACAATGCAGACCATCGGTCTTTTACGAGGGAGAACTAAAGACGCACCCTGACTATTTTGAATGCCCTACCTTGAATATAGTTACTTTTTTATCTATTATTGGCTTACATTTTTCGTCTTTTATTTGCCATAGCACCTCTGTAATCATGAAAGGAATCTATACATTTGACCTACATATTTCTTGCAGAAAAATGCACTTCTTTACAATCACCCCCCGCCCCCCTTCTTCATAACACAGTGACCCAGTCGTTCTCATGTTCTGCCTGCAGGGTGCAGAATGCTAAGCTTGTGAATTGAGTGGAAGCCTGAAGCTCTTAGGAGAGGCCGATCTGCGGTTGTGCCCTGCGGCCATCAAACAAAGGCCGCCCACTCACCAACTTAATAGAAAATATCTCATATTTACTTTGTCGTCAAAACCGTATTACACAAAGAGCCATATTAGGAGGACATCCCATATCCGGCATATTGAAACTGACATCCCCTTTTGTTCAGGAAGAAAGCTATTTCCACAGGGCTGTTAAGGATCAGTTTGTCTTGCATTCTGTCCATTACTTACAGTTGGCTTCATGTTTTGTAATTCACAGTTGCTTGCTTTCTGTTTGCTGGCTTTATTTATTTTAGGCTGTCCAGCATCTACCATCTCTTTGTGCCACCCATGGCGCATAGCCTGTTTATAATGTGCTGCATAACTAAACACTTATAAGGTCCCAAAGGCGAGACCTATTGGCTATGCCAATGCTTGTTTACATTACTGCTGCCAGCCCTCCTGTTGCACTGAGGTGATCACTGCTGGTAATCTTGGGCATGGTGATCACTATTGTAATCTTGTCTGATGTGGTCACTATTGCAACACTTAATATTAGTAGCTAGCTATTATTAAACAGAAGGTAGAAGGCCCCTTTTATAATACGTTTAACATAGCAGTGCCTGTACTTCGCATCCGCAGTTTAATACTTAATGATTATAGAATATATCACTTCTCAGCAGGGCTAGTGCTTTAATAAATAGCACCTGCACTTCCAAGTTGTCATACTTTCAGTGGGACAGACCCAGCCCTTCTCGTTAGGGCTATACATTTAATACTTCATTACTATCACCTTTTCTTAGTTCTTTAGTACTGTTAGTGAGTCCTATCATTACTTCTCAGCAGAACTGCAATACTTCCAATTCAACAATAAGTACAGCTCTTTATTTCCAGTTAAAAAACTGGCAGTTCCACTATCTCTGATCCCATCTATGGAAAGTCGCACTACTCATTTACCCACACCCCTCCCTTCAACTGTAATTTTGTGGTGCATGTCAGTTACTGTTTAGATATTTCTTGTATTTGATACAGAATGTCCATATAGCCTGTACCAAAATAAACCACACCAGCAACGCACTTCAGTAATGTAAGTAAATAGATAATCAGTAAAGAGGTGATCTCTATGTTGTAATCTTGTACATCTATTATTTGCATTGTTAACATGTAAGGCACCAGAACACATGTGTTTCATGGTGACATGCGGAAGGCCCAAGGAGAAGAAGGGTAGTCATATTTTCCATCGCTCACCTAGAAACGTCACTTTGAATTATGTTCTGCTACATGTCTTGTACAATTTATTCGGAAATTTTGCTTTGTTGTAGTACAGATTACATAGAATTTCTTATCATTTCCGTTTTAAGACTTTAATGTTTTAAGTAAATACTTTTTATATTTGTATATTAGACCAAAAGCAACAGCCATCGCACCCTTTTGTCCTTCCGAGGTAATATCTGGTTTCCAAGTGACTGAATTCAATTCAGTTTGTGATATGTCATTTACATATAGTTATTATTTTGCCAGCTACCCTATCCTCTATCGCACTTTGGCACATAATCATCTTTTGAAAGACTGCTGGAGCAATATGTGGCTGGCAAAAATGAAAGGGCATTCATTATCAGAATTATTTATAATAACGTGCTTCTTTCTGCTTGTTTGACTAGAAGTAAATTACCTCCCCCAGGTTTCCAGTCTTTTATTTTGCACTTTTATATAAAAGTTTCACTTACAAGACACAAAAGAAAACATCTTCAGAGCGGCTGCTAATGGTAGAGCAGGGTGATTTAATATGGTGTCCTCTGATTGTACTAGCAGATGCCTAAATCCACAAAAATGATATCCAGCAAATAAATTCTTCTAATGCGCTGTACGAGCACCTAAGTGCCCCACATTCTGTCCACCTAAGATAGCCTGCGAATCTAGTCCAAGTTCTTTTAGATCTATCTCACACTCTAAAACAGCATTCGGGAGGCATCTAAGTAGTGCGTTATAGACTCTTAACATAACACCATCGCACTCCACCGACAGACAAGAGCCACAACATACATCGCCATCTTGTGGGAATGGAAAAAAGATAGGAGCAAACCTGGGGTCGGGTCTGTGGTGGTGACCGGGGCGCCCGAGAGACTGAGCTAAGTGGAAGAACAAAAAAAAGAAAAAAAGAAAAACCATGCAAAGAAAACAGTGTAGAAAATCTGAAACCCAACCTAGGTGGAAAATAAGCTCCAAACAAAAGGGCTGTCAAATCAGAAACACAGTTAAGAACAGGCTGAAAATCACCTGAGAAGCCCTGACCTCAGGGACACACCGATTTTGCCTGCCTGCCATGGAAAACTGTTTGCAGATGTGCTTATTGCAGTTGGTGACTACAAATGGTTTGTTTGTTTTGGGTTTTTTCATTTTTTTTCTAAAGCGAAATGTAAGCCCAGGCACGTTCACCTCCTGAAGTCATGTGGCGCCTTTGAACTGCCGCATACGAATTGTTTACTGTCTTAAATGTCATATTTCTGAGAAAAAAGTAAAAAAACACAACCTTGTAGTCCGCGATTCAAGTCAATCCAAGAAGAAGGGCGGCAAAAGAAAAATAAATCTCGCAATCCTGAATTATTATTATTTTCTGGCCTGAAACATGGCCCTGTTGTGAGGTTTACAGGTGCACTTAAATTCAAAAGAATTGACTCCATTACCAAAAGTACTGTCAATAAAAATGCTTCAGATAAAAATACCAGGTGCCCTTGGGGTATGATTCTGCCGGGAGCCTGTAACTTAAGATGCAGGAAAATCTTGTAAGCATTTAAGAGCCGCAGAGGGAGGTAAGCAAACCACTGCCTTTAAAGTTAACAATCAGTTTTGTTACTTAGTCACCTGGAGTATTTTAGCTGAAATCACCACACGGCAATCGCAATTGTTTTTGTTAACCCTCTTGAATCTAGGAATGCAGCCTATGGAGCTGAACTGCCATAGTATTTACACCTCGACCCAAAAATCACACACATGTATCACACAATCTGTTCCACATAGTAACTGTAACATGATGCAGTTCTCATGGCAACTCAATATGAGCAGAATATCTGCACATGGTAACAATTATGGACTTGAGAGAGACCCTACTATTGCAATAAGCCGGAAAACAAAACAGGAACGAATTGTGCTGTACTGTCCATGTTATCCAGTTGTCACTGCAAGAACTATTGCAGTTTGAGCTGTGATAGGAGGTCTATCAAAAGCTGGGTGGCCTTGCCAGGATGTGACTCAGCTTGTTCTCTAGAGGTGGAGCTCATCCAACTCTCTGAAGGTCTGCTCAGACTTCCTTTCAATAATCCTGGCACATCAACTTTCTTAATACTTAAGTATAAAATAAAAGTTGAGGAATGCAGTATTAGGAAACGGTAACATAGAGGATCCACGCAATCAATACCTGTCACACAGTTATTAAAGTCTCATTTTTTATGAAGTGCGTAACTGTCTTGAACCCAGGGTGCTTCTATCATTACCCCAGTGAACGACAGCTACTATTGCTTTCCTCGGATCTTGGCCACCATTACTATTCTACCCATTTGAGTCCATTGGGTATGTTTTAAAGACCAGAGATGCAGAAATGAAATGAGATCCAAAATACAGGTGTGGTCAAGGAGTTTGACAATGGTGACTGAAGTAAACAGAGTGATAGAACTGGGACATTCCAAGAATTTGACCCCACCACAAACGACATTTGCTACTTTTAATTTGCCACTCCACTAACAAAAACAATTCTATTGAGCATGCCCGAGGAAATTCTCAATAAAGAGTTCTAAATAAGGAATAAGTAAATTCTTATATGACTGTAAAATGCTCCTTTTTGTATAGTATGCCCACTACTTTGGTTCACAAAATACAAAAATGCCAATATTCTTTTTTTTCACTTAAAAAATCTTGTAGATATTTTCAGTGGCCTCTTCCTTAAGCATGTCTGTAAAATCTTCTTCTAAACAATCTATTAAAAATTGTTGACATTCTTTGACATCTTTTATTTTGGAAATCACAAATACACGTTTCTTAGAAAGAACTTTTGCTCAAGCATGGAAATCAAGGTTGATTGGCCTCCTTTTACAGAAACCTTCCCCAAATACCTATACTAAAGTCAATTATAGTGCAGCTACCATCGTACCTTTATTTGCCACTGTCGCAGAAAAATAATACAGTTGGTCAACTTCAGGGCCCTCATGACAACTTTTGTTTCCCACATCCAGTCTATTGGGCCTCCCATCCTCATCTTGAGAAGGAGATTGCTCTCCTAAATTCGTGGGATAAAATTCTTACAACTGGGGGTGGTGCGAAGCATTCTAAGCTAGTCCTTTTCAATATGCTGTCTGTGTTTGACACAGTGGATCGCACATTACTTGTAAGCTGATTGGAGAATGTCAAGGTGGGGCGTTCTCAAGGTAGGCATTACAGAGCTTTTTGACATTCTAGGAGAGCAGAACCCAATTTGTTACTAAGGCTCTTTCGCAGTTCCATAAAATTGTGTTATGTGTTCCATAAGGGTCTCCTTTAAATCCTCACGTAATCAAGATTAGTAAAATCCCCCTACTTAAATAGAGCATTCAGTGCCAACCAAAGTCTGTTTTTGCATGTTTGAGTTGAATCTGCAGTAGCACTGGCGTGGTTCATCTGATGATTTTGAGTATATGTTTGTCTGCATGTGTGCAGTAATGGTAAGTGTTGCTTGTTGTCTGAGTAGCCTGAAACCGTTACCAATTTGGGTATGCCATGTAGGAGTATTGATAGCTGCATTGCCTGGCTTGAAATAGGTCTCTGGGGTAATTAATAGATTAGCTCTGTGTCGTTGTGGGTTCAGTGAGTTATGTGTTACTGTCAAGTAGTACATTCTTTTATGAAAAGTAGAGTGCTGTTGTGAGCTCAGTGAGGCCCAACTATAAAGTACCTTCGAGCTGTGCTCTATATAGAAAATCTGTCCTATCATCTCCCAAGAAGTAGTGGAATAATCGTGTTACAGATCCTGAATGAGCAATGCAGATCAGGCTAAACAAGCTCACACCCTTAAGCCTACAGATATAAATACGTGACAACATATAATGGCAATTTATGCGATGACTGACAAGGAAGTCCATCATGACTTCAAAGTGAAGAGGCAAATGGTGGAAACAAAAAGAAACAATTATAGGCATATGTGAATTAAAGTGAAAAAAACATTTGTATCCCAAAATAATGACAGTCCAACCATCTCTACCCAGTGTACGGAAACACCACTGGGTGGGAAGAGCAGCCATATCTATTAAGAGGGCATATATCTGAATGCATTCTGCAACTGCAATGGAAACGTAAATATGAGAGTGGCCAGGAATGTTTCTTTGGCCAGTGTAAGGGCCCTTTTAGGTGCGTTCAACAACGTTGTGTTTACAAAGATACTCTAGGTCTTCTTATGTAGCCAATGCAAAAGGTAGAGTATTTTAAAGCTACACACGTGTAATAAGAGCCAGTGAAGTTTTTGTCACCCTGCTGTTATGCAGTGACATAGTTCCTTGTTAGCTAATGTAGCAGTGGTCTTTTGAATGACCTGCGGTCTGTTATTAGGCATACCACTGAATAGGTTGTCGCTATAATAAAGCTTGGTGCAAACAGGGGCTCCCACAGTCATTAACTATCAGTCTGTAGCCTCTCCTCAGCTCACCCACTTTATGTACAACGACCCAAAATTAAACCTTTACTTCTCATCACTTGTCTTCTTACATCATTATGGAGTTCTTCACGATTTCCTCCGGAAAAAAACCAATTACTTTGTTTTCCACTTACACTCTTTTTTTTGTCCGACCTAACCTGCAAATATAAACCTAGTTGGTCCTTACAACTCCTGTTTCCTACGAATGTAACCACAATCAATCAGTGAACGGGAGAGTGTGGATGGAAGCAATTAAATAGTTCTGTGCACAAACCCAGTAATTTCTCGTTGTTCCTTATTTCATTCAACTTTCATTTTGGTCCAGGGTAGTTGCACAGCATCAGTCTTGTAGCCAAGTACTAGAAAGTTATTGATCCATCAGCACTGGGCATATCTCCATAAGCCTTGCTATAGTTTGTTCAAATAAGGAACGTGGACTTGCTGCTCTGACCGCTGAAACAGCACAGGTCGTCTTCCATTCACATTTTATTGGTGAAAGAGTTCGACATCAACAGGCCAGCCAGACCAGTCGGTAATGGGAGGCACATATAACAGCGCATGTGCTCCTCAGCTTTGAGGATTTGAGTGACTGTGTGTGGCATGTTTGAGGGAGACACTCATAGTCAATGGCTTCCTTTTCACGGGGGTTCACTTACTCCTACTCTGAAAATATGTCACATTGTGATGATGTCAGATTATCTGTTTTTGTTGTTTTAGCCACTAATTTGTCTATTTTTCTTCTGTATTATGTTTACCTCTTATAATCCTCTGTATGTGTGGCTACGATTCCAAACTGTGCTCCATATGTATGCTATAGGAAGTAAAATGTTGGCAGCTAACTGCTGTGCTAGAGTTATTTGTGTTGTAATTGATAACAATAAATCCATTATAATTTCTTTAAAGAAAGATATTATAGAGAGATTTTTTTTCGGACACCTTTGCTCATAGCTTTGTACTGCCTGGAGTAGTAGGCATATAAAATAATAGACAGCACTAGTTAATAATGCCTGCCTGGTTATTTCTGTGTGTACTTCACTTTGGCGTGTACAATTACATTGGATTTTCTTGTGTAAAGCCAAAGTATACAGTGTATGCCCTTCTTCAAAGGTATTCTCTTTTTTCTATCAAAACATATTTTTGTCAAATTGCTACTGATTTGTTATTCTTGGTGCTGTATAATCCATGTGCAGTGTGGCTTTGTGCCCACGACTACTGAGGACATTCTCTTCTTTCCGGGTCGCTGCAGCATTACAAAATGCACCAATGCATCACTAAGGTATCCACCATCTAAACCAAAGAGATATTGATATTAGTAAAGACCCAGACTTTCTAAGAAAAAGGCTGTTAAATTGGAGAGTCCGAATTGTATGCTAGGGTAGCCAACAGCACTTTTCTATCACTGCACTTGTTTCAACTCCTGTGGTCAATATATTTTTCCAGTGTTTACCATAGCATGGTAAAACGTTCCGCTTTGAGTTGTGTGCTGCAATTGTCCGAAAAAGGCTTATTTGTGATCTGAAAATCCAGTAGGATTTGGGATGGATTACATAATCACTTAAGCCTGGGTAAAACATGAGTGAGACTAACATTCAGTCAGCAGGTAGATCTTCATTACTGCAGTTCAGTTCCTGTGACCTACTTGATCCAGCTCAGATCTGCAATCTTCGATCTTCTATGTTCAACTTACAGCTCTTCTTCTGGCTTCTGCATTCAACCTCGTGCTCTATCTAACATGTTATACCAACCTATCTTGCCAAGATGCATCCTATTCCGTAGTTTAACCTTTGGCCTTTCTGCTGTATCTCACATCTCTCCTCCCTACACCATAACTGATAACCCCCCGATTTTTTATGGCACCCCAACTCTTGACCCCCTGGTCAGTGTGGCTTGCAGTTCTCCACTGCTCTTGGATCGGGGTGCGTGACTTTAATGATAACTTGTTTAAACAACAACTTTTTAATAAAAACTAAAAATATGACTGAGAGCAAAGATGTGCATGTTGCCATTTAATTGCACATTTCAAATGTACTCGAGGGACAAAAATATCCTTTAAGTGGAGCACTAATCGTGCGCTGAGGCATTGATTCCTACACAGAAGGCCGGTCTAAACGTTCTGCATCTTTCAGAGAGTGTCGCATGCGAGCGTCAGAATTCTATTTGGCAACTTAAATTATTTGCACAGAAAACAGTGCTCAGCAAAACACCCACAGATTGGCGAACAGTGCAATAAACTGATTTAAAGACGTTCATAACATACTAACCAACGACAAGTGTAGACTGAGTTTCTATTGGTGATCTGACATGTTTAAGTGTGTCAACTCCCAGAAATCACAGCAGAATGCTAGGAACATTAATAAAGTGTTTGCTTTTCTTTCGCTTTCGTTTTTAATTTTTCTGTTTCCTGATGGAATTTAAATTGCTACATTCCTTTCACACGTTCTTTTTCGCAAATATGTTTGGGAAAACATAAGCTTTTGTTGTTTTAATGAATGTTAGAGGCTGCAGTAGTCACTTAAGGGCCACACCACCGTAACGGAAAATGGGACCGACCGCCAGAGGTGCGGCGGTCCCACGAGGCAAATTAGGATGCGCCCGCCACACTGGCAGGCGCATTCTGGCCTTTAACATTGCGGACTGTGCTGCTGGGTGCAATGTTAAAAGTGCATGGTTTGCTGTGCCATGCACAGCGTGACAGGCACCGCGCAGTGCCTGCCACCTTGTGTATGGCAATGTAGGGAAGTACCATAGGTACCCCCCAAGTGCAGCCCCCCACCCCCCGGGTGTCCGTAACGGGCCCCCAAAGCAATTTCCGCCGGCCTTTCCATGGCGGCATCGCGGCCGTGGAAAGGCCTTTAAATTTGCACATCATAATATGGATGGCGGTGCCTGCTTGGCACCGCCACCATGTTATGCCCCAGATCCGCACGGCAAGCAATCGTAACGATTGCCTGCCGGCGGAAAAGCGGCGGACGGTCTTTCCGTCCGCCGCGGTACTCCCCGCCATACTAATATGGCGGGGGTAAATCAGGTACAGATGGCGGGCGTATCGCCACCGCCGGCCCGGCGGTGGCGATCCGCCCGCCAGTAATAGGCCCCTATTGCGGTCTGTGATGTACAGTACGTATATTTTTCGACACAATTAATGTTTTTTCACTATTTATGATGGTGAGCTCCAGCACATCTGGATCTTGTAATGCCATTGACTCGTACATCTATCATCTATTGTTGTATAAAATCGTACATCTGGATATCATTTTGTTTAACAGTGGGCTTCTCAAACTTAGCCTTGACAACCACCTTTCATATTTGTACTTTAAACTTGGTACCTATGCACTACATTACAGTCAAATATGACATTATGCATCCTGCCAGCAGGTTAACATTCAGTAATGGCTTCTAGACGTTTGGGCAAATATATATGTTATCATGGCCCTAATGAATATTTATACCTCTTGTATGCTCTCAGTGGAAGAATAATTTGTAGACTGTATAAACAAATTATTCTAGAGCATATAGCCAATCATTTAATCAAAGAAAATATTAATGTCTAACGCAGCGTATGTATCTTGTAGCCAAGATGACTTAATTGTATTTTTGAGAAACCTTAGGGTACAAAAACCTCGGAAAATAAATAAGGCAATGTAAGAGTTAGGGTGTCATTAAGACACACCATTAAACTGAATAACAATTAACATCTGTTATTCATCGCCAAGATACCTCAGGGAATGAATGTGCCCTTTATACACAGATTAAGATATTGTATGTTAAATAGGGAAAGAGTGAGGGATAGGTGAGCAAAAGGCAAAGCTCTAGTGTCGGGGTGAAGGATAAGAAAGCATAAATGTTATGTTTGGTATAAAGGTTATGATAAAGAATAGGATAAAACAGTGGAATAAAAAAGGATTAGGAAGACAATAAGGCATAACATTGGATGTAGGGTGAATAGGGATGAACAAAGGATTGGAACTAGGGTTAGTATGAGCAATCTGTTTAGCACATTTGCTACATTAAGGGTCAGATGTAGGGTAAGGGTTAAGGGAAAGGTAAGGCAGAGGGGCAGGGTGAACACACATTAAAAAGGGAAAACAAGCACTGGCAAAGCCAATAGGTCTCGCCTTTGGGATATATTGGCTTTTCAAATGATTTTAGCCAGGCAGCACATCATGCTGTGCAGCCTGGATAAAAAAGGAGAAAAAAATCCTATGACATGACCAAAGATGACCATTGCCTACAAAATGACATGAGCGCTTGTTTTATCTTTTCATTTACCAATTTTAGTTGGATCAGTAAAAAAAAAGGTGGTGTGAGCGTGTGGGGGAAGCAGCACTGAGACAGGGTTATGATCACAGAGGGTGGGGTGGGGGAGCAACACAAGGGTAAAGGGGAACGAATACGGGGTGGAGGAGATTACTTTGGGAGGTCGGGTGTAAGGAATGCAACAAGAAGGGTGTAAGGAGGAAAGCAAATGAAGAGGGAAGAACATGGAGGGGGAAGTAAACAGATGAGAGGGCACAATGTGGAGTTGGAGAAGAAGCACATGAGTGCTAGTAAATCACCTACGGGGTGGGAGAATACATGGTCATTGAAACAGCAACATCAGCAGAGCAAAAGGTGGGTAGTGCATGAGGCAGACAGCTGGAAAACACATGCACTCTTGTGGATTACCTAAATAACAAGAAATAAGTAGCGCCTGAAAAGTGAGCAGTGGAATGACACAAGTAATGCACCCATCCTTCAGGTGAGGGACAAATGCACAAAGAGGAAGTAAAGCCCACACAAGCAAACAATTATGAAGTAAACAAATGAGAGTGACATTGAAGCCAACCAATTGTAAGTAACAGACAGGCTGTAAGCCCACTGTAAGCTTACAATATGTCTTGCAAAAGATAGCGCATGTGCTGTCTAGTAAGTGGGAGCTAAAAAACTGGAAACGGGCAGAGATTACTAAGTAAACATTACCTTGCGCACAGTGCAAAATCTTGGCATTCACAAGGATGCAGATCTCTCAATTACAGCTCGTGAATACGCTTTTTGCTAATTGTTTAACCTTAATGCTGCTTCTTCAGAAAATCTTGCCATTCCTTGTTTCTCACTTCTGCCCTTTAATAATCCAATCCACTATTTTGAATAACTTGGATTATTGCAATTCTTTTTTTTATCAGGTGATTCGGGTTACTTGACTAAACAGCTCTACCACATTCAAACTAGGCCTGTTAAATTATCACTGTCCTTGTCATTGTTCATTATCTGAGGCTCTTAATATCTTGCACTGGCTACCATTGCCTAAAAGGGCGAAGTTTAAATCCTTATGCATAGTGCACGCAGCTATACATTCGGTGAGCCAAGTTTTCTCTGGAGACAGTTCTCACGCTATACACCTAAGCGCATGCTGCGGCCTGCCAGTCCCAATCTTCTTCTTGATTCTTCGTTTGCAAGGATGCGGGTTGGCGGGGGTGTTTTTTGGGTTCAAGCAGCCCAGTTATGGAACTCTCTCCTCTAGCTTTGCCAGCCATTGATCATTTAATGGCCCTCAGGAAAGCTCTCCAGACCTGGCTGTATACCCTCGGAGTTCGGATCTTTTGCTTTTTTGTCTCTCTCCGTTTAGGCAGTGCTGACAGTTTCCATGGGTGTTCACAGCGCCAGGACATCTGTCATGGCAATAGTGCGCTTTAATACTAGTAATACTACTAATAATAATATTACAAATAGGACTCCGACATTAATCACCCAGATTAAAGACGAAGTGGAAATGACATGGAGGCGAAGCCAGTGGTTTCCTCCTGTGCAATGCTGCATCCTCCTCTCAGTAGAAATACCCGGGCCTGTTGGAAAGCTGTCGAGCCTGCAGCTTGTAACCAGCCGTTCTGTAAACAAGTTGTTAAGTAGGAACAATAGACACTACAGTCAACGGCCTGTAACCCCTCAGAAGAAATATATTTATAGCATATTCCGCAGTCTATAACCTCTCTGTGTAAATGTATTTATTGCGCAGTCCGCGGCCTGCAAGCGCTGTGTGTAAATGTATTTATTGACGCGGTTGACAGGCTTCTAATCACCTGCGAGTCACTTTACAAGGGCGTCTGCGAAATAAGCAAGAGAACGCTCTCTAAAACACGATGCACCGAGGCAACAAAACATGGCCGTCACTTTTACTGTCTGCCAGGCTGTGGCAACGTTACGAGTACAAAATGCACATTTTGTAAAACGTTAAATCGTGAACGCTTATCATAAATCCTCATGTCTTGGAAAAAATATATGAGCATTATTTCCACTTTCGGCCTTTCTTGAACGTCCACCTTCCTCCAAGCATTACCCTTCACATGGAGGTGGAGAGCACAAACCGATAATGCCCGTCCACAAGACCCAGTAACACCGACTTCATGAGGTCAGATCCTTAGGTCTGCATCACAAGAGAGGGGAGCAGGTCTTATGTTACCACTGTCTGCACTGGTGCCTCTCCGTTGCTTCTGTAGATCTCTAGAATGACTGAGGAATGAAACCACCCAGTTTGGTTATTAGCTATTCTGACTAAAGCAGTGATTTCACACTCGTCCCCAGTTTTTCCCTTCATTACTCCGGTGGTGAAATGTTTTGCAGACCAGCACAAGGAAGAAGGTGTTGTAAAACCGACCCCACGTATTATCCCTCATTGTGACAAACGTAAGAGGACCAGGGCAGAGTTTCAAGGGAAAAGGTCGGCTTTACTGCTCTTAGTTATATGAGATAGATGGAGGTTTAAGGTCTTTTGTATTTGTATTTGTGTTTGAGATTTGTAGAGCGCATTATACCCCAGGGTGTCCAAGCGCTAACCAAGAGCAAGTGCAACTTCACAGGAACGACCAGCCCTAAGCATCTGGAAGTGAGAAAAGCTAGGTTTTCAAGTGCTCTTAGGAGGAGAGACTAGCAATATGAGTGGGTAGGGTGTTTCACAACCTGGCCGCAGCAACCCTGAAAGACTGCCCCTCCTCCCCCACCCCTATCTGGCTTTTCAAAATCTCTGTATTTCCATATTCATAAGAGAGGCAGACCTCAGCTGTCTATTGGGGATGTACCA
Source organism: Calotriton arnoldi (assembly GCA_963921515.1). NCBI lineage: Eukaryota > Metazoa > Chordata > Amphibia > Caudata > Salamandridae > Calotriton > Calotriton arnoldi. The sequence continues at coordinate 195,431 of CAWUFW010010823.1, read as the reverse complement.
GTAGAAGGCCTATTGGGGATGTACCAGTAGAAGGCCGTTCTCAAGTGCAACGGACCCTGGCAGTGGAGGGCAGTGTGAACTAGACAGAGGACTTTGAAAGTCACTCGCTTCCTGACGGGCAGCCAGTGCAGAAAGCAGATGCCCTCGCTGACAAAAAGACGTTTAGGAACATTTAGGGCGAGGTGGGCAGCGGCATTCTGAATTGTCTGTAGTTTGCCATTTGTTACCAGCAATTGTGAGAGCTGTCAAAAGGTGGATTCAATTCCCAAAACCCAAGCGCCTCACACACTATTTGCAATGCTTTTCTCCACCACACTGCCTCCATTCAAAGATCCTCTGATTGCTATATCCCATATCCTCATTAATGGCTGTTGCTTTGCGCAACTGCTCACTCTCTCGCAACTGAGTAATACTGTCCTCTTCCTATTTGTGTCACTTTACCACATGTAAGGGCCCGTTGAAGGATGGGCAACAATTACAGCCAATGGTAAAATGGTATGTTATTTTGGCAGAGATTTATATAGAGCTATATACCCTTTAGTATGGCCTCACAGATCTTTCAGTTCCAGTCTCGAGGATTCCATTACAGAGTCTGTTTCCTATTGCATAGGATTATCAGTAATGTGGAAGGGACTGATAGAACTTGTATGTGTATGGAAGTCATGCTGTTAGGTGTGTGAAGCCGGAAATCTTTACTTGTCACCTAAAAGATTGGTTTGGATATTGCCTACCTTGAAATATGTGTTTGAGGGAACTTAAAGTATGGTGTCTTACTTGGGAACATAGTATCACCTTAGATCACTCTAGCTGTGGGGTACAGGCTGGATACTGGTTTACTGTCCTACGGTGTTGTCTTGGACAGCAATAATATTTTATGAAATGTGAAGTGCTCTTGTGGGCTCAGTGAGATCCAAAGATATAATGTCTTAGAGCTGTATTTGATGTGTGTCAGTTGGTCTGTCTAATATGTTATGTTGAAAGTTGTGATTGTTTTTGATTGTGGTTGGTACAGCTGTGAGTACAGTGACAACCAACTATATGAAATACATAGTGGCAACGTTTCCCAGATCCATGCAACGTTTCCCAGATCCAATGGTGATTGGCTGTGCAAGTCCTGTTTTTTTTATTTAGATTCTGGGACTTTCAGTCCTGGGTTACTAACACGTGACTGCAAGGCCCAGAATGTAAAGAAAAAAACCTGAACTGCGACATCTAGTCATGCCTGGGCATTAGAAACATGGCATGTCTTTGGAATATCTGAACTTGTGTTTATGTATGCTCAGTGTTCTGTATAGTATGTGCTGTTGGGTGCTGTCTGTAATTTAATGGGAACAAACTATTGTGCGCACCTCCACATGGCACTCCACATCCAAGTGCGGTTCCGGGATGTGTACACAGTTGCCAACATTTCAAAATGAGAAACTACCACCAGATGGTGGAAATATACTGTACAGTGGTAATTCTAACACCAGCTGTTTATGTCTTAATTCCAGCGAAAATAGCATTGCCACAGGTAATCTCTACTAGAAGAAGAAAACTGCCCCTATTGGCTTTGCCAATGCTGGGAAATGTAGCAAAAGCATTGCTTTCTATATAGAATGCTTATACTAAATAAAGAACTGGATGTGGCTAATAGTGTGATGATAGTTTTACTTTTCAGATGTAGAATAGTCCCTCATGCATTCCAATGGGATCACTTCCTGCAAGTAGAATGATACATCAAACAGCCAATACCACAAGGTAAGAGAGGAATACTCCTCTCTGGAAGACAAGGCCCACACTATATTTTTTTTTAAGAACTAGTAACAAAGGTCAAGCTGTTTTGTCAAACCACACCTAAAATACAGAATATAACAACACAAACAAGACCAGCTCTGAATTGGTCTTATAAAGAAAAACAGCTCAAAACAAAAACCACCGGCTGCTACCTGAAGTGAAGGTTAGGCGTGATTACCAAACACTATGGTAATATAATAACGGAGGAGTGGTCTCTTTTTCTGGGTCCAGGTCACTGTGTCCATGTAATTCCAGTTCGCACACCATTACATGCCGGTGTTTTTCCAGTCAGCAGTAACATTTTACCCTCCGTATACATTTAGTCTGCCTGCTGCATTGGACTAGATGCTGTAAAAGATGACTCTGGAATGAAATGGTGCATTCTGTGGCTGTTATTTATGTTTTTTTACCACCGGCAGTTATTAACATTGGTGGCATTTACTGCAATCGGTATTGCAATATCGTCAAAGATAATGCAGCATTACATTGGTACCCGTGCACTACATACTGCTGGGGGGCAGCATTAGGGACAGAAGCCTGTACATTGCAGCATAAGACACCGAGCCGTCTTATGATAGTATAGCGCCATTTCAATAACCAGAAAGCAACCTGGGGAGCTGCCGAGGCCCGCGGAAGGACCTCACTCGAGTCCTCTCGTCGACCTACAGTGGCACACAGAGAAGACGAAACTCAAAGCGTCGCTAGCATGGGCAGCGAACCTTGATTTGACACGGTGAAAAGGGGGGCCTGTATTATAATTGCTTTCATTTCTTGTGTTATTGGAGACATTGACAAGGCGCCGACAGTGGAACTGGTCGTTTCTATGTCATTTTCTACAACTGTCATCTGTGGTTTTTTTTTTTTTAGCAAAAATAATAAAAAGTGCAGAGTGAAAACCTCCAAAAGTACCGTGACAAAAAATGAAAGGTACAAAATAAGCAAGAGTCCGCGGGTGAAGTGGCATCCCATGGCTGTAAAGGAGTCGCCGATCCCTTCCCTTTAATTGCCCCAGCACGGGATCTGGATACCGGTCTAGATCTTACGTTTGCTCCCCGCTTCCTCTGTTGTAGGTTCCGTCTGCTCTTCTTCATCTCGACGCCAGTAAGTGAGGTCAAAGGTCGTCAGTTGCAGCTATCATCATCATCGGGTAACACTGCTCTCTCAGTTGAGAGCTCCACGCCCGAACACAGGTTCATCGATGGCACGGAGCCCACGAGACACCCCTGAATCAAGCCTTTTATCAGCCAGAGCTGCCAGACTAAACTCTGGTTCTAATTTATGCCTTCAGCGGGCCAGCATACAAAGTAAAAGCCCTGGGTTGTTTACTGAAATAAGTTAAACATATAATACACAAAGCGCTGTTGCAGACTCTCGGGCGGTGTCTCGTGAGAACGGAGACTTCACAGCAGAAGAGCAAATAGTTCTGCAAGGAAAGCTCTTATTTCCTGATTAGAGGGGATTATCTGATGGCAATACTCGTTCATTTCTCTTCCCACCTTCTGAGGTTAATAGTGTCAGCAGTAAAAACATCGAGCACACAACTTCTTCCTGGTTTCATCACCACTGGTAACAAGCACACAGAACATGAATAATTGAAACTGGACTATCTTCCTAAATGTCTCCTTAGCCACTGCCCCTTTTCATTATGAACTCTCTCCTGCACACCCCATCTGTTATGGGTTCTTTTCCACCTTGTCCAGGCTACCAAGAGCTAACTCCCACCATCACCCCTCCTGTACAGCGCTGGCTCTTACCGTACCCCATCCTCACATACACTTTACCCTACTGTAAAGAGTTCTCCCGCTCCCCCTTACTTCTAAGCACTCTCTTGTCAATCCATATTCAGCTGAGGGCTCACTTCCACAGCCACCTGCGAGTAAATGTCTTCACTGCCACTCCTTTGAGCCCGATTGCCACCTTTGTGAATGGCGGCCTACAACTGCCCTCATTCTCTTAAATTACTTGTAGTCCAGTGTCCTGCCTGGTAGCTCTTTCCCACCATTATTTCTACGAAGAAGACCATTGTCATCTCAACAGTCCCCTCTGACCAACTTCAGTGCCGAGTCATTGCATATACAGGTCCCTCACCTGAACCCTCATACTCAGGCTCTTTAAAAACATGTCACTCAAGTCCATCACTAGGACTTAAGTAATAGAGACTGGCAGAACCCGTCGAGCTTAAGGTGAGATGCCAGTGGCACAGCAAGAGTGACATAGGCCCACATTCAAGCAAAAAATGCCCCCGTGCCCACAGGTTCGTGGTACAACCGCTATGCAATGGAGCCCTCGCACCTCTGGTGCTCAGTGCCACTGCCTCAAGTACACTATTGACAGCCCGAGGTAGGGCTCGGGGGTCAGATATGTGTTTTATTCTCTGTAAGCGACCTCATTGCTGGCGGATTCATGGCCTGGCTTTAGAAATCACATGGATTTCCTGAGTAAATATTATGATCAGAAAGTGGCACACGAAACTCGAGAACCTCCTTAATAAAATGCAGCAACGGCTCAAACTTCAGCAGCTCAGAGTGCACTGTTCAGAAAACCCCGCGCACCAAGAAAATGGGGTTTTCTTCACTGCACCTTGTCCGTCCATTTTTATGTTTCTGAGGTTTCTGTCGAAATGGCTGCACTTATCTGAATTCTCTGCAAATAAAGAGAGATATGCTAAACAGGGAGGTCAGTTACACAAACCACACTGGAATGGGCTTTTTAAATAGGGAATAATCCAGCCCAGTAGGAAGGTCACTATCTGTGTAGTTCACCAGATTCCCAGGTAGATAGATCCCAGACTTCAGAGACACAGGGAAATCCGCCTCCAAAATGATGGCTAAACGACCGTTGGTCTTGGAGAACTTTGGTATCCTCCTATTTGAGAACAGCCCGTCTATTTACAAGGGGGAATTAGCCTAAGGGGAAGATGAGTGTGAGCAAGAGATGGTTAACAGAGCATCACCACTGCTTAGAAGTGCCGGTTCTGTATCAATAGATGTATTAAACCCTTTCAGTCCAGAAAAAAGCAAAAAAATAAAAATAGCCTCGCTGAGAAGAGCTGAGGAGCTGGTACCGTGCCAGTAAACTTGTAGCAGCTCTTCTTAGAAGTGCGTACTATGCTATAAAAGACATAGCAGCTCTGTTGAGAAGTGCCGGTACTGTCACACAGAGTGTAGCAGGCCGCCGGCTGTACCGGTACTGCCCCTCCTACTTACAGCAGGTCAGTGTCTGTTGAAAAGTGTCAGTGTTGTCCCGCTGGAGATATAGTAAGCAGGCAGCTGAGATCAGCCGATGCTTCCCCTCCAAGGGCAACCCCAGTAAGCAAAGAGGAGTTAAGGAGTGCCAGTACTCTCTCTTTTAAAGATATCGCAGCCTGCTGAGAGCGCCAGAAGTGCCTCATGTGAAGTGCAGCCTCCCAGCTGAGAAAGGTTTCATTAAAAATATGACATTAAATAATAGAGGCCATGTTAGCATGCACCTCTGTTAACAGTACCATTAAAAGCACACCACTCAGAAGCGCGGGTACAGTTTTATTACAAATAAAGTATATGCTAATAAAATTGTAACATTAAAGGCAAAGCAACCTAGCTGAAAGGACAGTACTATTAAAAGTGTATCAGCTGGCACCGTCCAGTTAAACACACAACAGCCTTCTGATATAACTGGCATTGTCCCTTTTAATGTACAGAAGCTCCTATGGGAAGTGCTACTGTTGTCCCATTACAGAATAACATCCCGGTTGAGAAATGATGGGCAGTCCCAGTAATAGCATGAAAGCCCCGCTCAGCAGTGTAGGCACTGTTCAATTAAATGTATCCTTTACTAGAAAAAGGTCCCAAAGACTCATTAAAGAATGACACCCCTGCTGGGAAGTGACGTGTGGGGCAACTAAGAGCATTGTAGCACCACTAAGAAGTGCTGCAACTCTTCCCCCTGCACAACTTCCCCCTGGAAACATTATGGAACAATCGGAGTCAAGCTATGGCAGCCCTGTTGAGAAGTGCTGGTCCTTTCCCATCAAGAGCCTAGAAGACATGGAAGACTTGCTTACAAGTACAAAATGTAACATCCCTTCTGATAAACAATGGTACTACCCCATTCAACGTACAGCAGCTCTGCTAGCAAGCGATGGCACTATTAATCCATTCTAAATACAAAGTCATGCTAAAAAGCGCTATTATTGTGCATTTTGCAACAAAATCGAAGAAACACAGAAGCAAGTAACCTTATTGTATGTGCCCATTTAAACCATTTTGAAAACGTTGGGTAAAGAAGGGATAAAGCCTGAGAACGAAGGAAAGGGAAGCAGCCCTCTAGGAGGGAAGAGATGCCTGGACGTGTGAAAGAGAGCTGAGGAAGGGTTGACTCTAGCAGGGACGGTGTTGTTCCCTGTCCTTGTGGCTAGAGAGGAGGCCACATGAATTAATTGCCTAAGCAGGATACAAGATGCACAGCTAAATATACTGCTACAGGAACTGCTGGGAGAGGCAAAAAACACAGTGAGATGGTTGAGGGACGAGTGGGATGGAGGGATGAAATGGTTGGATGATTGCATACTTAGCAGAAGATTGTGTGGGCTTGTGACTTGCTAGTACACAACTGTGAGATAGCTGAACGAACAACTGAGATGGTTGCATGGACAAGTGTGATAATTGCATTGACTGGTGGGATGGTTGTTGTAATAAGAGGCAGTGCTGTATGAGTTGGCACAATGGTTGTTTGAACTGATTGGATCGTTGTACAAGTTGGTGGAATGTTATGAGATATGTTACAATTATTGCTTTAATTGGTAGCATGAGTCCATAAATTAGTGGATGATTGTATGAGCTGGTGGGATGGTAATATGGAACTCTGAGATGGTTGTATTAACAAGTGGAACAACTGCACGAACCGGTGGAATTGTTGCATGAAATGGTGAGACTGTTTGGATGAACCGGTGAAGCGTAGGGATCAGCTGATTACATAGAACTAAGAAATGATTGGATGGATGCAAAATATGATAGGATAATGCACGAACTAGAAAGAAAGGGTGCAAACTAATGAGATGAGTGTGAGAATGAATGCGTGGGTGTAAAAATAATTATTTTGGGCACAGTTGCAAGGATGTGAGCCCATAGGATTCCAGACAGGAACACAGAGAAGTATGGATTGGTGCTGATGTGACTGGCGATGGGAAGTGGTGAAATGGATCGGAACCATTGGGATGATTGTCAGATCTTAAACAATAAATATCAATCAAATGAATTGATATGGGACCTTTGCAGGATGGACATAAGAGTCCGTAGGATAAATGGGAACTAAAGGATTGAAGTAGGTCTGTAGGCCAAATAGGAATGGGTTGAACTGACTTGGGAATCTGTATAACATATGAGGCCCAATGGAATGAACATGAGTCTGCAGGTTGGGCAACAACTAATGAGATTGTTGTAAACTTTATAAAAAGAAAATAAATTACAAACTATAAGATAAATGGAAACCAAAAAGATGGGACATGAAAGCTGTGTAAGATAAAAGGTAACCAATAGGATAGGTGCAACAGTGTAAGATGGATGAGAACTGATGGTATGGCCAGAAAACGAGGAAGGCCAAGAGGTCAAACAGGGATGAACTTGGTGATCTAACCAATAGGCAGGAAACATTGGAAAGGACATAGAATGGATAGGAACTGATGGGATGAATATTGGCACCTCTTAAAAAGAAACTGTTGGGCTAGACGAGGGTACCTCTAGGACTGATAAATAGGGATGACATGGAAACAGGCAGTATAATCGGGATTCGGTCATAAGAATCGGTGAAATCGACAGAACCCGATGGGAAATGTTTGGAAGTCTACAGAATAGATTGAACGTGATGGGGTCGATTTGGATACCTCTAGGATTGATGGGTACTGATAAGGTCGGCATGGAAGCCTGCAGGCTAGAGAGGTCTGATGATGTGGAAACAGGTAGAATGGACACTGATCCTGTGATGGAAATGGGACCTGCTGGCATGAATCAAAAGTCAGCAGTGCAAACACGAGAAGCAGAGGGGTGGACTGAGATACCAGTAGGGTGGTCGGGTGAGTTGTTGGGAGTGGGAGACAAAATGCTGACATGACATGGACGTGGAAACGTGTAAAAAACACAAGGGACAATGACATGGACGTGGCTAAGATGTTGGATTGGGGACTTGTAATAATAGAAATGAAAACCATACTGGGGTTCAGAATAGTGGCATAGGTACAGGCACGAATGAGGTGGATATGGAGGTTGATGAGGGGAATGCAGATGATGATGGCTAAATGAGTTAAAAAGGGGAATGCATGAGCTGATGAGGTGCACACAGGAGCGGGTGAAGTGAATCCAGTAGGTGGTGGGGAGAGGCAGTGGCTGGAGTGAATACACAGTAGTTGGTAGAGAGGATGGAGGGTCTAGTGGATATGATGCTGGTGCTGATGGGGGGACGCATGAGGCAATGTGACGATGGAAGGAAGACAGCTGGTGAGATGCGTCCTGGAGACTTTGATAAGTGCAGGGGGCAGGACAGACTGAGAGAGTCAGTTCCAACTACAAGGGACTGGTATCCCAGGGTGGACATTGTAGTTCGTGCGGGAGACAGCCAGGTGGTAAGAGTTGATCGCAGGAGAGGGGCCAAATGGTGGTCTAACATGGGCTGGGGAATCTGCTTACCTTGGCTGGCTTTACTTCCGCCGGTGTCTCCAGAACTCAGCAGGATGAACAGTGTGCAGAAACCAGAGACGCCAAGAGCCCCCATAGCAGCCGCAGCAGAGCCCTCTCGCAGCAAAGACCTCTTCTTGTGAGGGTGGCGGTGCTGAGTAATGATCAGGATGAGTGTGACGAGCTCCGTGCCGGGTCACACGGCTCCTGGGAGCTGCCTGCGAGAGCCGGTGCTTAGAATTGCACGGATGCGGACAGCGGAGGCGGCACCGCTCCCGTGCTGCTGTCCCCAAGAACTGTGTTATAGCTGGACTGTCTCTCCAGTCTCCGGAGACGAGAACCCTCCTGCTTGCTACCAGTCGCTCCTCCACATCCAGGACAGGCACCGTTCTGCGGGGAGAAGCAGCAATCGGGCGAGGGAGGTGGTGGTGAAGGGAGGGAGGAGGGTGCTCCAGGCCTGAGGACCTGCAGAGGGGGAGGAGGAACTCGCATCCACACACCGCCCCTGGTTTCCCCTTCTCGGGAGACTTATTTGCTTCTTGCACTCGCTCCTTCTCCCAGGAGCTGCAGCCTGCCCTGCTGCTACTCTCCTCTCCTGGCTCCCCCCATACCCCCGCTGCTCCCCTCTCTGGGTAACCCCCCCACCCCACAGCCTGCCCGCAGGAATTTACAATGGGTCGCCATGGAGACGGCTTCCCTGGGAGCAGGAGGTCAGGCTCAGCCCATGTGCAAATCAATGGATCAATGCAAAGCCCATGCCAGCCATCCCCAGACCCACAGGCATACTCTACAAGCTGCTCCCCTAAAGGGGGAGGGGACTGTAAGGGGGGCTGCTGAGGGGAGAGAGGGGGATGGTGAAAGGAAGAGAGGGAGAGGTAGGTGAAAAGTGGAGGTGAGGGAAAGGGAGACAGGCAGTGAGAGGGAAAAAGAAGAGGGAAAGATGGCGAATGTGCGAGGAGAGAGAAGAAAGAAGAGAAAAAAGTGGGTGGCGTAGGGTTGATAAGAGTGAACGATATTGCGAGAGACAAAACGTAGACATCGGAGGAAAGAGAGAGAGTGAATGGTGACGAGTTAGAAACAGTGTGAGAAGTGTGATACAGGAAGAGAAGAGAGCTAGAAGTGGTCAAAAAGAGAGAACTGAGATAGAAAGTGAAAGTATTGAAAGAAAAGTACAAAGCAGAACGGCTTGGCCATAAAAAGGAGGACCCTGGCTAAATATCAAGAGCTATAAAGGAGGGATGGAGGACTAGATGTTCGAATATAAAAAAACAATGAATGGTCAAATTCAGCCCCTCGATGGGACATTATGCGCTGTAGTCAGAGGGATATCAATCAATCAGGATACCTAAGGCTACAGATATAAAACGGATACGGATTGAAGTACGGAGTAATGGCCCCTTTTGTGGTTGTATATATGAAGGAGCAGGCCGACCTATGGACTAGAAAAGGCCCTTTTCCAAAAACTGGTGAAATGACTGCGAACAACCCTGATGGTAGTAGGTTCCAGGCTGTTCAAGCTGGCACATAACGAATTGAAATCGCTATACTTACCCATCTCCATAGAAGGTTCACCACGCCCCTGCACAAAAACACAGAAACGGCCAGCTGTCCCGGAGGCCTTACCTTTCTGTTCTGATCAAGGAGTAGTCGCCCACCCTCGTGTATCTCCTGGTGCACTGATCACTTCATTCCGAACTCCCGTGTCAGGTCACCACCGTCCCTAAAACGCAGAAATACATTTTTTTAAGGAAATCTTCCATGGATCTTTAACAACTCACGAGTTATTCTACAGTAGTTCAAATGGTCACTTTGACAGCACGGGGGTCGCGGGAAGGCCTCCACCAAAGCCAGTGCTAGTTACCCGAGTCACATTCTATACTCACACAAATAAATAACATGGCACGAAATTAGTAGTCATCGGAGTCGAGAAGGGAACACTCGTATAACACTTACCATAAAATTAAGTCCCAGCTAGTTTTCATATTTTCCTAATAAAAAACTGCATAACCATCTCCATGAAGAGAATTTCACCCTAGCCCTATCACCTGATGGCACTGTCAAGTAGATGCTAACTTCAGAGTGAAAAGAGGGAGGATGAGATTGGTTGTCCACATCACCCACCACTCAATTAATCACTGATACTGCCCCAACACTACAATCGAACAGGCTGTTTTACCTGCCCCCTTTCACCCCTATTTGACTGTGAAGCCACATCAGTAACGATCAGCTCTACTGCAGAAACAAACAGGCATTGGCAAAGCCAACAGGTCTCACCTATGCAAGAGCTATTGGCTTTGGCATTATGTTTTAGCAATGAGGTACACCAGTGTGGCTGGTGTTCAGCATGGCTAAAAGTTATTGGCTTGGAGTGACGTAGAGTGGAGTAGAGTGTCATAGAGTGGAGTAGGGGGAGTAGAGTGTCTTAGAGTGGAGTAGAGTGTTGTAAGGTGGAGTTGAGTAGAGTGGAGTAGGGGAGTAGAGTGGAGTAGGGGGAGTAGAGTGGAGTAGAGTGTTGTAGAGTGGAATAGAGATGGAGTAGGGGAGTAGAGTGTTGCAGAGTGGAGTAGGGGAAGTAGAGTGGAGTAGGTGGAGTACGGGGAGTAGAGTTCAGTGGTACAGTTGCATACAGTGGGGGTAGAGTGGGATGGAGTGGGGTGGAATCAGGTAGAGTGGGTTAGATGGGATTGAGGTAGAGCAGGGTGGAATGGATTGGGGTAGAGTGGGGTGTATTCGAGTGGGGTAGAGTGGGGTGGATTAAATTGTGGTGGGGTGGGATGGATTGGAGTCAGGTACATTTGGGTAGGGTGGATTGTTGTGGAGTGGGGTGAATGGAGTGGTGTGGTTTGGTTGGATGGGGTGATTGGACTGGAGTGGGGTGGATTTTTTAATGTGGGGTGGATTGGATTGCAGTGGGGTGGACTGGATTGGAGTGGGATGGATTGGACTGGAGTGGGGTGGGGTGGGGTAGATTTGACATGAGTGGGATGGATCAGAGTGGGGTGGATTGAAGTAGGACATATTGGGGTGGATTGGAGTGGGGTGGGTTGGATTGGAGTGAATTAGATTGGGCTGGTTTGGATTGGAGTGGATTTGATTGGAGTTGGCGGGGTTGGAGTGGAGAGGATTGATTGGAGTGGGGTGGATTGGTTGTGGGGTGGACTGGAGTGAAGTTGATTGGGTTGGAGTGAGGTGTATTGGATTAGATTGGGGTAGAATGGATTATAGTGGGATGAATTGGATTGCATCGGAGTGGGGTGCATTGGACGGGAGGGGAGGGGAGTGGGGTGGACTGGATTGGAGTGGGGTGGACTGGATTGGAGTGGGATGGATTGGACTGGACTGGAGTGGGGTGGGGTGGGGTAGATTTGACATGAGTGGGATGGATCAGAGTGGGGTGGATTGAATTTCAATGCCTGATATTGCCCTTGCCCTCCCTGAGAACTACCAGATTCTTAGACTTGACAGAGAAGGGAAAGTGGGCGGTGGTGTTACCATAATATACAAAGAGGCGTTGAAAGTCACAGTTATTGACTCCGCTTCAGACAATACGATGGAAATTTGTATATTTGATATTGATCTGACACCCCAGGAAAATTTAAAGGGCGCTCTTATCTATCGTCCCCCTGGGCCACTTAAAGATTTTAATTTAAAAATGATGGAGAAAATTGCCCCTCACACTATTACCTCCAAACACGTTTTGCTACTAGGGGATTTTAATATTCATAGCGAAGATAATGAGAACACAGACGCTGTTAATTTTTTAGCCGATATGGCCTCCCTGGGCTTGGGGAAGATCAATACTGGCCCTACACACTCAGCAGGTCATACCCTGGACATCATATTTACTAATTCATCTTTTATACTAGCTGATCCCCCTTGCCCATTGATGTGGTCAGATCACTCTATGATTCCATTTCGGATTAATAGTTGCCTTAGAAACCAAATTGCTGTATGTCCCCTGAATGGCCTCCGAAGGCGATGGCATAAAGTCACGTATGACTCTTTTAGCAAAATATTTGCTCCTCCTGCTTTCAAGGAACATATGGACGGTAATAAGAAACTTAGGGTTTTTAATGACGCCATCAGTGCAGTGATAGACACGTTGGCTCCCGTGAAATATCGACATAGCAACTCTCGAAAAAAAAGTGAAGATTGGTATACTGCAGAGTTACGCAGTGAAAAATCCAGATGCAAACACCTGGAAAAAATCTGGCGCAAATCCCATTCGGAAATAGAGAAGCTTAATTTCAAATTGGTCCTCACTGCTTATCATAAGAACTTAAAAAAGGCACATAAAGATCATGTTATACTAAAACTTAACCAGGCAGGAAATTCGACTAAGGAACTTTATAAAATTCTTAACTCCTTCACCAATCCTACAGCTTGTTCCCAGCAGATTACCCCTCTCAGGGACTATGTGATAGTATAGCTGTGTATTTTTGATGATAAAATTAATTTAATTTACAATCAATTCCCTCAAAACTCGTGTCACGTTGAACATTCTAACTACAGACCCTCAACTCTAAGTAGCTCAGATGAAGGCCTGAAACATTTCAATGCCATCCAGGCCTCTCAGGTGGAAGCCATGCTTAGAGTTGCGAAATGTGGATCTCCTCTTGATGTGATGCCGGCACACAAATTTGCTCTCCTTGCACCTCTCCTGGACCCTTCCATTTCTGATATCCTGAACACTTCTTTATGTGAAGGAATTATTCCTCTTGATTGGATAGCCGCTCAAGTGTTACCAATTAAGAAGAAAGCTCAGTTGCCTGCCGAAGTGCTCTCTAATTATCGCCCCATCTCACTTCTGCCGCTTATGAGTAAAATGGCGGAGGGTTATGTCAACACTTAGTTAATGGGTTACCTCGAAACCCAAGGCATTCTTGATCCTTCCCAGTCTGGGTTTAGACCCAATCACTCTACAGAGACAACCCTCATTGGGGTCACTGACCATATTAAAATGGCTCTGGATAATAACAAAGCAGTGCTGCTGGTCTTGTTGGATCTGACTGCAGCCTTCGACACAATCTCTCATCAGAAATTGATTTTCCAACTGAGAGAGGCCGGTCTGCAGGGGCAGGCACTTAATTGGCTTGTCAGCTTCTTAGATCAGCGCACGCAGACCATTAATCTGGGTCTCTTCCGATCCCAAACCCTGAAGCTTACCAAGGGGGTGCCCCAGGGCTCCTGTTTGAGTACTACCTTGTTTAATATCTATGTGGCCCCCCTGGCCAAGATCATTAGGGAGTTCGGTTTTACTCCGTTTTCCTACGCTGATGATACGCAACTACTCCTGTCCTTTTATAAGGACACAGAGTTAATCGATCAGCGTTTTGCAAAGGGCATGCTAGCCATATCAGCTTGGATGACGGAACACTTTCTCCAGCTGAATGCAGCTAAGACCGAAATCCTGCTGTTTGGCTCGGCTCAAGCTTCCTGGTCCCCTAAGTGGTGGCCTGTAGTGTTAGGCCCTGCCCCTTCTCCTACCACAGTGGCAAAAAATCTAGGGGTCCGTTTGGATGTATTGTTATCAATGAAGGATCAAATCATGACTACTGCAGGGACCTGCTACCACACCCTGAGCCTTTTGCGCAGAGTGTTCCTGTGGCTGCATCTTTCGGTACGTAGAACTCTTATTCAGGCTTTGATCATTGGCCGCCTGGATTATTGCAATGCTTTACTGGCGTCTGTTAACGAATCCCTTCTCAGCAGACTACAGATTGTACACAATGTTGCCGCACGCCTGGCTCTCAAAAAGCCGTCTCGCACCTCCCCAGGGCCATTGTTAAAACAACTCCACTGGCTCCCGATCCGCCAGAGAATTAAGTTCAAGCTTTGCTGCCTCGCCCATAAAGCACTTTATGGTACGAGCCCTAGCTACTTGGCGGACAAGTTTAAAGTCTACTGGCCGAATCGTCGACTCAGATCGGAAGGTAAAGGGTTGCTACTTGTCCCCCGCTACAGGAAAATACGATTAGGAGGCAAAACTGTCGCCTACCTTGCCCCGAAATACTGGAACACCTTGCCGGAGGACTTGCGCAATTGCCCCAGTCTTTTTCGCTTCAGGAAACTCCTGAAGACGGATTTATTCCGGGACTGATCTGTGTCTGTCCTGTACCCTCTCTATGGCAGTGCGGAGATACCCCTACGGGGGTGATTCCAGCACTTTACAAATCCCTTACATACATACATACAATTTAAGTGGGGTGGGGTGGATTAGGCATGAGTGGGATGGATTGGATTGGAGGGGGGATTGGATTGGATTGGAGTGTGGTGGGGTGGATTGGATTGGATTGGGGTGGGATGGATTGAAGTGTATTGGATTGGAGTGGGGTGGATTAGTTTAGGGTGAATTGGACTGGAGTGGGGTGGATTAGATTTTAGTGAATCGGACTGAAGTGGATTGGTGTGGGGTGGATTGGACTGGAGTGGGGTGGGATAGATTGGAAATGAGTGGGATGGATCGGAGTGGGGTGGATTGGATTGGATTTAAGTGGGGTGGGGTGGGGTGGGGTGGGGTGGACTGGGCATGAGTGGGATGGATTGGATTGGAGGGGGGTGGATTGGATTGGGGTGGGGTGGATTGGAGGGGGATGGATTGTATTGGAGTGGAGTGGATTGGTGTGGAGTGGATTACTATGGGGTGGATTGGATTGGAGTGGGGTTGATTGGATTGGAGTGGGGTTGATTAGAGTGGGGTGGACTGGATTAAATTGGAGTTGGGTGGGTTGGACTAGGGAGGGTGGATTGGGGAGTGGGATGGAATCAGGTGGAGTGGGATGGAATTGATTGCGGTAGAGGGGGTGGATTGGATTGGGATGGAGTGGGCTGGATTGGAGTGGGGTGGACTGAATTGGAGTGGGGTGGATCACATTGGAGGGGGTGAATTAGATTGGGGTGGGGTAATTGGATTGGGGTGGGGTGGACTGAATTAGATTGGTGGTGGATTGGAGTGGGGTACATTGTTGAGGGGTGGATTGGAGAGGGTAGGTGGTTTGGAGGGGGTAGGTGGATTGGAGTGGTGTGAATTTGATGAGGTAGAATGGACTAGAGTGAAGTAGATTGTTTTGAAGTGGGGTGGATTGGATTGGAGTGGGGTGGATTTGATTAGAGTGGGGTGAGTTGGGTTGGATTGGGGTGAACTCGATTGCAGTGATTTGTATTGGGGTGGATTGGATTGACGTGGGGTGGATTGGATTGGGGTGGGGTGGACTGGATTGGATTGGGATGGACTGGAGTGGGGTACATTGGGGAGAGGTGGATTGGATTGGAGGGGTGTGGATTGGATGGGCTATATTGAACTAGAGTAGGCTAGATTTTTTGAAGATGGGGTGGATTGGACTGGAGTGGGGTGGACTGGAGTGGAGTGGGCTGGATTGGAGGGGATTTGGGGTGACTGGAGTGGAGTGGAATGGATTGGGGTGGGTTGGATTGGGGTGAATTGGATTGGAGTGGCGGGGATTGGGGGATTAGATTGGATTGGGGTGGACTGGATTGGAGTGGGGTGGAGTGTATAGGATTGGGGTGGATTGGATTGCAGTAGGGTGTATTGTGGCGAATTGGATTTGAGTGGAGTGGGAGTGGATTGGAGTGGGGTGGATGGATTGGAGTGGGGTGGATTGGATTGGAGTGTGGTGGGTTGAGATGGGGTGGGGGGATTGGAGCGAGGTGGGGTGGATTGGCGCGAGGTGGGGTGGATTGGCATGCAGTAGATTGGAGTGTTGGGGATTGGATTTGGATGGATTGCACTGCATTGGAGTGGGGTGGTTTGAAATGAAGTGGGATGGGGTGGATTGGATTGGAATGGGGTGGAATAGATTAGAGTGTGGTGGATTGAGTGGGGGGAATTGGAATGGATTGGAGTGGGGTGGATTGAACAGAAGTGGGTTGGAATGGAGTAGGGTGGATTGGATTGGAGTGGGGTGGATTGTGGTGGATTGGAGTGGGTGGATTAAATTGGAGTGAAGTAGATTGGAGCGGGGTGAGTTGGATTGGAGTGGGGTGAATTGTATTGGGATGGATTGAAGTGGGGTGGATTGAATTTGAGTGGGGTGAATTGGGTTGAAATGGGATGGGTTGGAATGGGGTGGGGTGGATTGAATTGGAGTGGGGTGGATTGGGGTGAATTGTTATATGGTGAATTGAACTGGAGTGGTGTGGAATGGATTGTAGGGGGTCGTTTGGGTTGGAGTGGGTAGATTGAATTGGAATGGGGTGGATTGGAGTGTATTAGATGGGAATGGGGTGGATTAAGATGGGATGGATTGGATGGAGTGGGGTAAGTGGGTTGGGGTGGATTGGATTGGGGCGTTGTAGAGATTACATTTAGGGGCCGATTCCGATTTGGGCCGGAAAAAATACCGACCGACTTGGTACGGGAATTTAGTCCGACCGACTCGGACCGGCGCCGTACGACCCGGGTAGTACGATGAAATGCATGTGAAATCCGACCGACTTGGACGGAATACAAAACGACCGACCGAGCCGGACGTAAACAAGCCATCCGGCCGGGAAATCACGCGAAACGAACCGACCGACACGCACCCGGATTGAACCCGAACGAAACGTACCCGCGAACTCCGACCCCGTAGTACGATGCTGTGCGTGCAAAACACGACCGAATCGCCCGGAGCACACGCCGTACGACCGACACGTATACAAAACCCAGCCGAAGCAACCCAATACTCCGCGACCGACTCGTACGCCGCATATGAAACCTAGCTGACACACAGCGGGAACGAGTCGGACAAGATCGCACCAGACAACTGCAGCGTCCCACTCGGACACAAGAACGACTCCTACATGCACTAAAAACACCAAGGATTTTTTTTTTTAAAAAAGGGCCAAACAAGCAACCACAAAGCCAATAAATACAGGGAGGAAAAAAAAAATGGAACAAGGACACACCACCAACTCCACCTACATAAAGGCCACAAATCCCTACCATGATCCTTTGCAAATTCCACTGACCTGCCAGCACAGAACACCATCACACAGCAACCACAGACACACTCACAGCTCATACATCACACAAGCCACACACCATTGACACACCTACAAATAGCACCCTCACACACACCCAGCTAAACCTACACTCACACCCCCCCACTTGCACACACACATCAATCACCACCACCACCCATCACCATGCCCCCAAAGAAGAATCATAAGTTCCTAGACAGTGAATTGGAAGTCATGGTAGATGAGATCCTCAGGGTAGAGCCACAGTTGTTTGGTACATTGGCACAACAGACCCCCATGTCGCAGAAAACCAAGATGTGGGCGAGGATTGTCGACAGGGTGAACGCACAATCACCATGTTTGCGCACAAAGGAAGACATCCAGAACAGGTGGTATGATGTGCGCAGGAGGGTCCGAGACCTACTCAAAAAGGACTACCTCTTCAGCCAGCACACCGGCAGTGGCCCTCCTGCAAAACCAGTATACCTCAGGCCCTGGGAGGAGAAGGTGCGGGCCATCCTACCACCAGTGAGCGTATACGGACTAACACACATCCCAGAGCCTGGTGAGTACACAACTAATATACACAATATGGTGTGACAACATACACACATCACAGTCAAGGGGATAGGCAAACCATGCACCCTTAGCAAATACACAGCAACCAAAAGATATTCATCCCAAGATGTGAATGCTAGTCAGACAAACACAATACCTGCCATCTCATAGTGATATGTAACTGTGTCATGACATGTACAAACCTAACAACAAATACAGCAAGGCAGTGGCACAAATAGAACCAACAAACACTCCCAGATATTTACCCACCACTAGAACACCACCTCACAGGGAAGCTCACTGAAAGGAAGGAATTCTGTGTATGCTGGTGAAGTCAGTGTAGCCAATAGCATGATGGGAGTGGTAGTCACAGATATTGGTCACACCCACAATTGGCCCATCAACACCACTCTGAACCATGCTCACATCACAGGGAGTGGAAAACAACTGACAAGATGGCTGACACTGGGTACTGCTGGGGGAGCACAATGCCCTGATGGGAACTGGGCACCAACAAACAACAGGACCACACTGTCAGCCATCTTGCCATTGCTGTCACACTCACACACAGTGAAGTCCACTCAAAAGGAAGGAAGTATGGGCATGCTGGGAAGGGGTGTAGGCAATAGCATGATGGGAGTTGTAGGCACAGATATTGGTCAGCCTCACAATTGGCCCATCAACACCACTCTGAACCATGCTCACATCACAGGGAGTGGAAAACAACTGACAAGATGGCTGACACTGGGTACTGCTGGGGGAGCACAATGCCCTGATGGGAACTGGGCACCAACAAACAACAGGACCACACTGTCAGCCATCTTGCCATTGCTGTCACACTCACACACAGTGAAGTCCACTCAAAAGGAAGGAAGTATGGGCATGCTGGGAAGGGGGTGTAGGCAATAGCATGATGGGAGTTGTAGGCACAGATATTGGTCAGCCTCACAATTGGCCCATCAACACCACTCTGAACCATGCTCACATCACAGGGAGTGGAAAACAACTGACAAGATGGCTGACACTGGGTACTGCTGGGGGAGCACAAGGCCCTGCTGGGAACTGTGCAACAACCAACAGCAGGACACCACTGACTGACATCCTGAAAGACAACTTGCACTCCCTGCAATGGAAGCACGTTCCATGGTGGGATATCTGGCTGGGTGGGAAGAAGGACTCACAGCACTGACCATAGTTACAAGCACCTCCCCTCACACACCCCCTCAACACTAACTCCACATAACCGACCTGGGAGAATGCAATGCCTCACATCCTAACTGAAGATCCCACAAAGAACCACCACCCTGGGTTATGCTGTGTGAAGCACAGGGACACTCTTGGGACTTGTAGCCAAACAACTGCCAGGACAACACTCCTAGCCATCCTGTCAGCACAGGCACCCCACCCCACAGGGAAGCAGAGTCAAAAGGAAGGAAGGATGGGCATGCTGGGAAGGGGGTGGAGGCAATAGCATGATGGGAGTGGTAGTCACAGATATTGGTCAGCCTCACAATTGGCCCATCAACACCACCCTGAACCATGCTCACATCACAGGGAGTGGAAAAGGACTCACAAGATGGCTGACACTGGGTACTGCTGGGGGAGCACAAGGCCCGGCTGGGAACTGTGCAACAACCAACAGCAGGACACCACTGACTGACATCCTGAAAGACAACTTGCACTGCCTGCAATGGAAGCACGCTTCATGGTGGGATAACTGGGCTGGGGGAGAAGGAGGCCCGGATGGCAAGCAAATACCACCAATGCTGGTCATGCACACACCTCAACAATCACATTGACATGCCACAGGTTGGCAGGACAATGTGCTACACCAATATCACTCTCTGACTGTCACAATTTAGGAGAATGCAATGTCCAGGCCCACATCCAGAGGTACAGTCACAACTGTCAGGTGTTTGAACAATTGATGCCAGTAGAAACATAACATACAATCTGTGTCTCTCCCCAAAACAGGTGATGATGGGGACACAGCAGCAAACGAGGAGGAGTCCCTGTCCCAGGCTCCGGTGAACACTGAGCTCACTGGTGTGGATCAGCCTCTCCACTCCTCGGATGGCGAAGAACCAGCTGGACCCTCCGGTGTGAGTCATCATGCAGCACCA
Source organism: Calotriton arnoldi (assembly GCA_963921515.1). Classification (NCBI taxonomy): domain Eukaryota; kingdom Metazoa; phylum Chordata; class Amphibia; order Caudata; family Salamandridae; genus Calotriton; species Calotriton arnoldi. Next base: position 175,366 of record CAWUFW010010823.1, on the reverse strand, counting down.
GCAGGACCAACATCTGCACCCCTGCACCCACCCCTCCAACAACTGCCAACACACAGGCCACCCCTGCCAACACGGACAGACCAAAGAACACAGATGACAACAGCGCAGGGACCCAGACCCAAACTGGAGCTGGTGACAACGAGCCCAGGAACAACACCCAAGTTGGCCCACGGTCACCTGTGCGTGCCACCGCAGGTCCTGCACGTGTCGCCAGCGGTGGTGGGAGGGGTGGTAGACATAGGTCGCTCTTTGCAGAGGGGTCTGGACTGCATGATGACCCACAACTGGCACGCATTGCGGATGCGTACCAGACTAGCACCGGAGAGGTCAGCCAGGTAGTGGGGATCCTCAAGGACATACAACAGCAGCAGGCTGCCCATCATGCCCGCTTGGACTCCCACATGTCCCATGTCGAGAGACACATGTCCCATGTCGAGACACACATGTCACATGTCGAGACACACATGTCTGGCATGGAGTCCAAGTGGGACACATTGGAACAACTGACAGCGGTGCATAGGGACATACTGACATGCCTCCGCCAGATCAGCACCAACATGGCCTCACCTCCCTGTGTGCCCACAACATCTGCTGCTGAAACAACTGCAAATGCCACAGGGAGGAGGAGGACTCTGGCAGAGAGTCCCCTGCACCGCCGCAGCCTGCACCTGAGGGTCCCCCCACCAAGAAGAGGGGCCATCCGAGGAGGCCAAACTGAGAGGCCGATGGCCATCTACATCCCCCAGGAAGCCAACACCTGTTCTGGAACTTTTCCTCTGTGTGCAAACTGCACGCCCTGTCGAAGCCAACCCAACTCTCCACATGACATGGGGAGCTATAGTTGGCCAAATTTATCAGATGACTGTGGACTTTACTCTGGACATTTCAGCTACCAAGACTTCCGAATCACATGGGAACTTTGGATTCCAATTTCTATGTACAGCACCCACCATCCTGTGCACCATCCTCACACCTGTATGTAAATAAACTCACAAATACACCATATCTGCCTCTGTTGTGATTCCAACGTGCTCTCTGTCATGGAGATGGTGATCAGAAAAATGACACTGTGCATGCTAACTGCTACAGCAAGTCCAACACCGTCATGTCAGTCATGGCGACGTGACACATATGAGGGAGACACACCACTAGGGCCACACAACACAACACATACACACCAGGGCCATCAGACTCATCACCTATACTGATGTTGCAACTAAATACAGTGGAATGCACAGACACGCCACCTATTCACAGTCTGTGTCAACTAGACTACAGGTGCAGTAAGCAAATGTCAGTCAGATGTGTGACTACAGACAACGCACATCCCAAAGTGAAGCACAGGTTTATTACACATTTGCAACATGTTGTTTCCACTACAAATGCTAGCTAATCCAACCTGGCTGTGGCCACAAAGTCAAAAAGTGCAGAAGATAGAAAGTCCAGGGGTGTGTGGTACATCACCTGTAGGGGAACAAATGGTTCCACCTTGGAAGTTGAATCATGGATTCGTGGGATCCAAGTTGATCAAACAACTCCGGCAGCACCCTGTGAAGGACAGACATGACACACAGTCAAAACCACTGAAGAACAGCACAGAACGGCAATACTCATGTCTAATACATGTCACGAGATAACTACACAAAACCAAGTTAGCATGTCAACACTGTTGGGCAGTACAGACCACCTGCAAGGACACATCGCTGCACGCATCCAGTCAAGTAGCACATGGCCACACTCAAACAGCACCAGAGCACCACACACACATATCATGCAAACTCAAATCATTGACATTACAACCCTCTGGAGACTCACATTCAGCTGAAGAAGTTGGTGATGAGCTGTGTGCGGACATCACCATCATCATCATCATCATCATCTTCACTGGCATCGTGACCCAGGCCAGGATCTTCCACAGGTGGCGGAATTTGGTCATCGTCATCCAGGATGAGAGGCAACTCCTTCCGCACTGCCAGGTTGTGTAGCATGCAGCAGACGATGACAATCTTGCACACCTTTGCTGGGGCATATGGGAGGGCCCCTCCTGTCTTGTCCAGGCAGCGGAAGCGGCTCCTCAGGAGACCAAAGGTTGGCTCAATCACCCTCCTCGTCCGACCATGTGCCTCATTGTAGCACATCTGGGCTGGTGTCACAGGGTTCCTGAGGGGTGTCAGCAACCACGGCATGTTGGGGTATCCCGAGTCACCTACAGACAGACAATTGCACATTAGCCGAATTGAAAATGTGTGCGGAAAACAACATAGCAGAACACACACAATGGTACAAAGTCAGTACACACCAACAAGCCAGGCACGCTGGTTTGGCATCTGTGACATCATCCTCGGGATGCGACTACTCCTCATCACGTAGGCATCGTGTGCCGAACCGGGGAAACGGGTACACACATGTGTGATGGTCATATCTGCAAGACATACCACCAGAGCATTGATCGAATGGTAATGTTTACGGTTCTGGTATGCCTGTTGATGTGCCTGTGGTGGTATCAAAGCCACATGTGTCCCATCAATGGAGCCAATTACATGTGGCATCCTCCCCAGGGCATAGAAGTCACTCTTGACGTCAGTGAGTCGTTGACGTGTTGGGAAATAGATGTACTGGTTCAGGTATCTCAACATTGCCCCCAAAACATCGCGTAGCACACGGCTGAACATAGTCTGTGACATCCCACCGGCAGTCGCCACAGTGTGTTGAAAGGTACCGGTGGCAAAGAAGTGTAGGACTGCCATCACCTTCACCTTGGGGGTCAGCGCTGTAGGATACGGACGGCCAGGTTGCAAATGTGGGTCCAACCGCACTGCCAAATCCTGAATCAGCTGCCTGGTGAAGCGGTACCGTCGGATGCTGTCACGTTCCACCATCGTTGCCAGGTCTGGGAATGGTCGATGGACAGCAGGAGCCCTGCAGTGCATAGGTGAAGAAAACAAGATTGTCAGTCACCCCACCTATGTGCCGTTCACCATACTCAATTTCACATGATACATCATTAACAAACACAAGTACTTGATGTGTGTGTCGTTCTGTTTGGACATATATGGCACCTACATGGACATCATCTAACATCTCTGTTCAACAAGTGTTGACAACAGGTTCCAGGGTGTGCTATGGGAAACCATTAGGCTGTGTCACAGTACCCATTTACTGCTCTCACGTTCCACACACATACCACAGTGACATGTCTGGACAGATGCTCCACAGGCATCACAGCTCATTGACAGGTAGATTCCCAGGGACCCTGTCTTGCCACATGGACACTGGCATGACATGGCATATCATGTACACGTCAGAAAAACAAACATGACACCCACAGGTAGTGGCCCCTGTAGCCTCTGCAGGACAGACATGGACGTCTGTGACACACACACACACAACATCAAAGTTCATGCACAAACCACGTGGATGTGGAGACTGTCTCCCATTGTGCACATGGAGTCAGAGACATGTGAAACACAACATGCACACAGACTGCGGAGGGACATCACTATTGTGGCAATGGGCCACCCTGTGACGTACATGCCTTCCCACATGTGAGCCTGGGGGTTTGTGACATGTCATACACATACACAACCTGGAAATGTGACCATGACACATGCTCCAAAATGAAAAGTTGCACACCACAGTGGTCAGGTGCACAACACACAAAGGACCCTGTCCCCATGAACACGTGCACAGCCTGGGTGTGTCTGCCCCCAAGTGCCACCCCAAAAACCACATGTTCACCCACATACACAGATAAGGTTATGCTGCCACACATGCCTTAGACACAGTGTGGACTGGGTGTGGTGTTGTAGGTGTGCCCCTGAGTCCCTGGAAAGTATATGTGGCTGGCATAGGTTCACCAGTGACCAGCATGGTGACATATGCGTGTGACCTGTCCAGGGACGCGTTGTAGAGCAATGGACCGATCGGTGTGCCCGCACGGCCCATTGCATTGGATGTGAGCGGGTACGCGTTGTATCCCGGGTACGCGTTGTACAGCAATGGACCGATCGGTGTGCCCGGCCGGCCCATTGCATATGATGTGTGCGGGTACGCGTTGAACAGCAATGGACCGATCGGTGTGCCCGGCCGGCCCATTGCATATGATGTGAGCGGGTACGCGTTGTATCCCGGGTACGCGTTGTACAGCAATGGACCGATCGGTGTGCCCGGCCGGCCCATTGCATATGATTTGAGCGGGTACGCGTTGTATCCCGGGTATGCGTTGTACAGCAATGGACCGATCGGTGTGCCCGGCCGGCCCATTGCATATGATGTGAGCGGGTACGCGTTGTATCCCGGGTACGCATTGTACAGCAATGGACCGATCGGTGTGCCCGCACGGCCCATTGCATTGGATGTGAGCGGGGACGCGTTGTAGAGCAATGGACCGATCGGTGTGCCCGGCCGGCCCATTGCATATGATGTGCGGGTACGCGTTGAACAGCAATGGACCGATCGGTGTGCCCGGCCGGCCCATTGCATATGATGTGAGCGGGTACGCGTTGTATCCCGGGTATGCGTTGTATAGCAATGGACCGATCGGTGTGCCCGGCCGGCCCATTGCATATGATGTGAGCGGGTACGCGTTGTATCCCGGGTACGCGTTGTACAGCAATGGACCGATCGGTGTGCCCGCACGGCCCATTGCATTGGATGTGAGCAGGGACGCGTTGTAGAGCAATGGACCGATCGGTGTGCCCGGCCGGCCCATTGCATATGATGTGTGCGGGTACGCGTTGAACAGCAATGGACCGATCGGTGTGCCCGGCCGGCCCATTGCATATGATGTGTGCGGGTACGCGTTGTATCCCGAAATACGCGTTGTACAGCAGTGGACAGAACGGTGCGCACACATTGGCTGGGGCCTGGCATGGCAACGGACGCGTTTCGAAGCTCCAACGAGTCTGATGCAGTGAATTCAGTTGGCCAGCCACAACAATGTTGCAAAATCATGGGTGTCATGAAGTTGAAGATTTGAAGGATGCTGTGGGCGTGTATTAGTGCTGCTATTCCATGGATTGGTCAGATTCAGAAGATGCAAACGACTTGGACCTGACCTTGACTGGTAGGTCGCTCCCCCACCACACAGCTCCGTCTGTGTGCCCTGCTGCTGCCCCTGATTGTGCTCGTTTTCCTTTCTGTGCCCCCTTGCTGCCCCTGATTGTGCCTGCGTTTTTTTCCTTTCTGTGCCCCCCTTGCTGCCCCTGATTGTGCTCGTTTTTCCTTTCTGTGCCCCCTTGCTGCCCCTGATTGTGCTCGCTTTTTCCTTTCTGTGCCCCCTTGCTGCCCCTGATTGTGCTCGTTTTTCCTTTCTGTGCCCCCTTGCTGCCCCTGATTGTGCTCGTTTTCCCTTTCTGTGCCCCCTTGCTGCCCCTGATTGTGCTAGTTTTTTCTTTCTGTGCCCCCTTGCTGCCCCTGATTGTGCTCGTTTTCCCTTTCTGTGCCCCCTTGCTGCCCCTGATTGTGCTAGTTTTTTCTTTCTGTGCCCCCTTGCTGCCCCTGATTGTGCTCGTTTTTTTTTTTCCCTTTCTGTGCCCCCTTGATGCCCTGATTGTGCTCGTTTTCCCTTCTGTGCCTGTTTCCCGCCGCTGCGCCCCTGCGGCCCCGCCCCTCACTGCCCATTCGCTGCCCCATTCCCTGCTCCTCCCTCCCACCTCCCCATTTATGGCGGCCGCTGCGTGGTGAAGAGAGCGACTCCTGACCTTGACTGGTAGGTCGCTCCCCACCACACAGCTCCGTCTGTGTGCCCTGCTGCTGCCCCTGATTGTGCTCGTTTTTCCTTTCTGTGCCCCCTTGCTGCCCCTGATTGTGCTCGTTTTTTTTTTCCTTTCTGTGCCCCCCTTGCTGCCCCTGATTGTGCTCGTTTTTCCTTTCTGTGCCCCCTTGCTGCCCCTGATTGTGCTCGTTTTTTCCTTTCTGTGCCCCCTTGCTGCCCCTGATTGTGCTAGTTTTTTCCTTTCTGTGCCCCCCTTGCTGCCCCTGATTGTGCTCGTTTTCCCTTTCTGTGCCCCCTTGCTGCCCCTGATTGTGCTAGTTTTTTCTTTCTGTGCCCCCTTGCTGCCCCTGATTGTGCTCGTTTTCCCTTTCTGTGCCCCTTTGCTGCCCCTGATTGTGCTCGTTTTTTCCCCTTTCTGTGCCCCCTTGATGCCCTGATTGTGCTCGTTTTCCCTTCTGTGCCTGTTTCCCGCCGCTGCGCCCCTGCGGCCCCGCCCCCTCACTGCCCATTTGCTGCCCCATTCCCTGCTCCTCCCTCCCACCTCCCCATTTATGGCGGCCGCTGCGTGGTGTAGAGAGCGACCCCTGACCTTGACTGGTAGGTCGCTCCCCCACCACACAGCTCCATCTGTGTGCCCTGCTGCTGCCCCTGATTGTGCTCGTTTTTCCTTTCTGTGCCCCCTTGCTGCCCCTGATTGTGCTCGTTTTTTTCCTTTCTGTGCCCCCTTGATGCCCTGATTGTGCTCGTTTTCCCTTCTGTGCCTGTTTCCCGCCGCTGCGCCTGCGGCCCCGCCCCTCACTGCCCATTCGCTGCCCCATTCCCTGCTCCTCCCTCCCACCTCCCCATTTATGGCGGCCGCTGTGCGGCGCGCCGCTGGCGCGCCGAAGGCAAGCCCGTCTGCGCCCGTCCGCGCCGTGACCGCGCCCAGCGCCAGACCCCCTGGTCCGGGCATCCCCCGCGCCCGCCACATCAACAGACGCCGATACGACGCCAGCACCCTCCACGCACTCAACCCCGGAAAAGATCACGCCTGCTACCAGGCCACCCCGAGCGCACCCAAGGGCCCTTCACCTGCCGGAACTGCAGCTTCGCCAGCACCCGCCCCGCCAAACCACCGCCCAGGAAAGAACCCAACTACCTCAGATGCATCCTCCTCAACACCCGCTCCGCCCGCAAACACGCCATCGAACTCTGGGACCTTCTCGACTCAACCTCCCCAGACGTCGCATTCCTGACGGAGACCTGGCTGAATCCCGCTTCAGCCCCCGACATCGCCATTGCCATCCCGGACGGATACAAGATCACCCGCAGGGACCGCACCAACAGAGTCGGAGGAGGCATCGCCATCGTCCACAGGAACACCCTCAGAGTCTCAACCAACACCGACGACACCCTCAGCACCGCCGAACACATGCACTTCCAGATCCACACCGATCCCAACACCACCCTCAGAGGAACCCTCATCTACAGACCCCCGGACCCCGACCACAGTTCAGCGATTCCATCGCTGACTTCGTCAGCACACACGCCATCGCCTCCACGGACTACATCCTCCTCGGGGACCTGAACTTTCACCTCGAGAACAGCAAGGACACCAACTCCACCACCCTGATCGACAACCTCGCCACCCTCGGACTCAGACAGCTCGTGACTACACCCACCCACGCCGCCGGCCACACGCTAGACTCCATCTTTTCCGCAAGCCCACACGTCTCCTTCAACCACACCTCCGAACCCCACTGGACTGACCACCACTGCATCCACTTCACCTACAGGAAGCCCACCACGCACCACCGCACCGAACAAATGCCTCGCCGCTGCTGGAGCAGAGTCACGGAAGACCAGCTAACCACAACCCTCGCCCTGAGCCCACCCGCCGAACCCTCCGACCCCGACACCGCCGCCCGCAACCTCAGACAGTGGATCGACGACTGCGCCAACACCCTCGCCCCGCTCAAGAATCCGCCCAACAGCCACACCAGCAAGAAAGCCACCTGGTTCACCGAAGACCTCCAGGCCTCCAAACGAACATGCCGAAAACTGGAGAAGATCTGGCTCCACGAACGGACAGCGGACAGCTACGCCGCCCACAAGAGCGCCACCCGCAGTCACCATCACCTCATCAGATCCGCCAAAAGGGCCTCACTCAAAGACCGCCTAGACAACAACGCACACAACAGCAAAGAGCTCTTCAACATCGTGAAGGAACTCTCCAACCCCAGCTCCAACACCAACGACATCCAGCCGTCGCGAGACCTGTGCGACTCACTGGCCACCTTCTTCCACCGCAAAATCGCCGACATCCACGACAGCTTCAACACCACGACCGCCCCGGCAACCACCGAGACCACTGCCCCCACAACCACCAACCGCCTGCTCTCCTGGACCAACATCAACGACGAGGACACCAGCGAGATCATGAACACCATCCACTCCGGTTCACCACTAGACCCGTGCCCTCACCACATCTTCAACAAAGCCAGTACAGCCATCGCGCCCCATCTCCGGAAAATAATCAACATCTCCTTCGAGACAGCAACCTTCCCGGAAAGCTGGAAGCACGCCGAGATCACCGCCTTACTCAAGAAACCCAAGGCAGACCCCAAGGACCTCAAGAACTTCCGACCCATCTCTCTGCTCCCGTTCCCCTCGAAGGTCACCGAGAAAATCGTCAACAAACAACTGACCCGCTACCTCGAGGAGAACAACATCCTGGACCCTTCCCAGTCCGGCTTCCGCAGCAACCACAGCACCGAAACCGCCCTCATCGCCGCCACCGATGACATCAGGACCCTGCTAGACAACGGAGAAACAGCAGCCCTCATCCTCCTGGACCTATCAGCCGCCTTCGACACGGTCTGCCACCACACACTACGAACACGCCTTCACGACGCCGGGATCCAAGAGAAGGCCCTGGACTGGACCACATCCTTCCTTTCCGGCAGAACACAAAGCGTCCGCCTCGCCCCCTTCCGATCCAAGGCCACCAAGATCATCTGCGGCGTACCCCAAGGCTCCTCCCTCAGCCCAACGCTGTTCAACATCTACATGGCACCCCTCGCCCACGTCGCCCGACAGCACAACCTCAACATCATCTCCTACGCCGACGACACCCAGCTGATCCTCTCCCTCACCAAAGACCCTCACACCGCCAAAGCCCACCTCCACGAAGGAATGAAGGCCGTCGCCGAATGGATGAGGACCAGCCGCCTGAAGCTGAACTCGGACAAGACGGTGGTCCTCATCCTTGGTTCCAACCCTTCAGCCTGGGACGACTCCTGGTGGCCAACATCACTGGGAACAGCCCCGCCACCCACCGACCACGTACGCAACCTAGGGGTCATCCTCGACCCCACCCTCTCCATGACTAAGCAGGTCAACGCCGTTTCCTCATCCTGCTTCAACATCCTCCGAATGCTCCGCAGGATCTTCAAGTGGATCCCCACCGAAACAAGAAAAACAGTCACCCAGGCCCTCGTCACCAGCAGGCTGGACTACGGAAACGCCCTCTATACAGGAACGACGGCTAAGCTTCCTGAGACGGCTGCAACGCATCCAGAACGCCTCTGCACGTCTTATCCTCGACATCCCCCGACGCAGCCACATCACACCCCACCTGAGAGACCTGCACTGGCTCCCTGTCAACAAGAGGATATCCTTCAAGCTCCTCACCCACGCACACAAAGCACTCCACAACTCCGGACCAGCCTACCTCAACAGACGACTCAGCTTCTACACCCCCACCCGCCAGCTCCGCTCGACCAGCCTCGCCCTCGCCACAGTCCCCCGCATCCGGAAAACGACCGCCGGCGGCAGATCCTTCTCCCACCTCGCCGCCAAGACCTGGAACACCCTCCCCACCAACCTCCGACAGACCCAAGACCTACTGGCCTTCAGAAGACTCCTCAAGACCTGGCTCTTCGATCAGTAGCAGCACCACCCCCCTCTTCCCCCAGCGCCTTGAGACCCTCGCGGGTATGTAGTGCGCTTTATAAGTGACATGATTGATTGATTGATTGACCTATCACTTTGGACACATGGGACAGTATCTGCCTCTGCAGCTTACTTGCCTGCACTACATGCTCCAGGACAACATCTGCCACCAACACTGCTGCTGTTTATGCATCCTCTGGCTCCTGCAATGGCACGTACTGTGGAGAGAGCCCCAGCCTTCAGCCTTGAGGAGAACCAGGCCCTGCTGGACAGCCTCCTTCCACAGTACAGCAAGCTGTATGGGAAACCAGGGGAGCAGGTGAGTGTGCTGTCCACTGCCTCACTAATTGTGCATATTGTCTGACTAGCAGGACTTTCAGTGAGCACACCACTGGCTAGCATGCCCACTGAGTAGTTGTCACACCCCAAAGTGTGTAGTTACATGCACTGAACTGGTACAGTGCAGTAACAGTGCATTCCAACTAGGTTTACTTCCCATGCAATGATACCATGTAGTGACTGCTGGCAAACTGTTCATAGCCATTGTTGGACTGCCTGTGTACATCATATGCCCCTGTGATTAAGACATGTATATCCAACTGTGTGATGCACGTATATGTTGCATGTGTAGTAATGGCCTTTTCACTTTGTCATCCTCACAGGTTGATGCCCACCAGAAGCAGGAAATCTGGCTGACCATCGCCTGGAAAGTAAGATCCGTGGGGGTCTACAGGCGCAGGATCCGCAACTGCCAGAAGAGGTGCCAGGACCTTCGTGGATGGACCCGGAGGATCGCAAGGGTCCAGCTGAAGCTGTCGCCTCCTCGCAGGAGGGGCAGACACCGGACCCTGACCCCCCACATGCTCCGGATCCTGGCGGTGGTCTTCCCTGACCTGGATGGGCAGCTGAAGGACAGACAGCAGCAAGGAGGGGGTGAGTCCATGACTGCACTGTGCACTTTGTCTGACATGCTATGTGCCCTCCTCTGGCCTGGTTAAACTTCCACAGTACATCAGTCATGTGGTCCAGGACCCATGTCCCTCATTTGTGACATGCCCACTTCTCCTCTGATACGCATATGTGTGGCCCTTATAGTCAGGAAATTGTGTCATTTGGGGACTGTGTCATTGCATTTTGCTTTGCTCAAGGTGGGGGACAGCATTTGTTCCCGTGACTATGTTGTGCGATTCATGGGTGGGTCAATTGCTTACACAATGCCTAAGTTCTGACATGTAATCTGGGTGTAACTTTGATATGTGGTCCGCTTGCTGCTCTGACTCACCACATGTCCCTGGGGAATTTGGCACACACCCATGCTGCTGGTGGGAACAATGTTTGGGCCTCAGGAGTATGTGTATCCAGTGTGTCACACATGCTTAGCCACCTGCCTACTGTCCAGAACTCATCCCTCTTACAGGTGGAGCTGGACAGTCATGCCTACTCCAGGGCATGCAATACACTCTGTACTCCCACTCCCGTGTATCATCTGGCATGCTGTGATCAGTGAAATGTACCCTCAGGTGTCTGCCTCTGTCTCATTGTGCTGTGTCTTCGTTGTCAGGACTACTGGTATGTTTATCGGTTAGGGCTCAGCATGCCATCTGAGATGTGACCATGATAGACGATACTTCTGTGACTTATAGGTGTCTGATCACTTGACTGTGCACACAGGTGTTTGCGACTGTGACTTTCAGGCAGCTGTATTGTCATTCACAGCACACTGTGAGGTGCTCATGTTCAGAGAGTTGTGTTTCATGTCCCCCATATGTCCAGTTGGTATGACGTGGACAAATAGTAGTACAGATGATGTGGTATTTGGGGGATGGACATGTGCACTTGTCAGTCACATAACTTGCATTCCCCATGCCCTCGGATTGTGACACAGTGCAGACTGTTGTTGGCTGGCTGCCATGGCCATGTGACTTGAGACAGTAATGTATGACTTTGCACGCATTCCTGTGTCATGGCATTAAACTTCCTGAGACTGATCCTGCAGGGGAGTGACATGTGCAACATGCACCCCATTGTGGCATTGACTATCCGGACATGGGTGCATCATGGTGTCTGGTGCTGGTATGCATCACATGCATTTCTATTTAGACTCTGGCCATCCCTTTATCCGGACACCTGCACTGACTCAGTGGCAAGAGATGTGATGTGTGCATGTTCACATACTTCACCGTGTTCCCTGCAATGTCCAACAACTGTGTAGGTGGTGCATGTGTCCACACTGGGGTCTTACCATCAGACAGGCACCAGACAGATGGGTGCAAGGGCAGGAGGGGTGTGAGTCCCATGGTTGACCATCAGACTGACAATTGGCTTCCCGAATCTGTGTGAGGACTTTAGGCAATGTTCAACTAAGGATGCCAGGTCTTGCTCTGTAATGTGCTGTACTTACTGTGGTGTGTGCGGTCAGTGCAGGTGACTGATGTTTGTCTGTTTCCCTAATTGTTTGCAGATACATCCACGGCCACAGGAGGGGACAGCTCCACGGACCAGGAGGAGCAGCGGAGCCAGACTGGGTCAGCATCGGACGAGTGGTCAGAGGGACCCAGTGGCACGGAGGGCGAGGGAGCCACACCGAGGAGTCCTCAGCACCATCCACCTCAGCCTAGGACCACAGCAGCTCGGAGGATGACTCCCTTGTGGAGGCGGGTCTCAGCAGCCACCAAAGGCCAGCTAGTCTGTCTGGCCCCGCCACCACCACCACCACCGCCCTCCCATTGGCTCCCATTCCTGAGGTCCGTGGAGGCTCCCGTACTCGGGAGCGTGTCTCCTTCGTGCCAGGCACCACACCCCCTGCACCTGTGTCCCCTGCTGCCCTGAGTGAGGAGTCTGTGTACCTCCTTCGGCAGCTCCATGTAGGGCAGACAGCAATGCTGAGTGTCCTCCATGCACACACCACTCTGTTGACACAGCTGGTGTCGTTCATGGAGGGCATCTCAACGGGTATGTCTGCCCTACAGAGGAGCAATAAGTCCATGGACTCCTCCCTGACGGCAGCAGTGTCCCTCCTCCAACAGTCCCTCACCCCTCCCACCTCTGCCCCATCCACACTTCCTGCCCCCCTACCTGTCCAAAGCACATGCACACCTGCACAGTCACCCAAACACACAGACACGAGCAGCACAGACACACCCAAGAGAAAGGCAAGACGTGCACACAAGCATCCTCAGGGGACTGATACCACAGACACAGGGGATGGGGAACACACACACAGGCAACCACAGTCACTCCGCAATCCTCAAGATCATCTCCCTCCAAGACCCCTTCCCTTGCCTCACCTGCAACCCCACCTGATCAGCAGCTCTTCCTCTGTGACCTCGGCCTCTTCCCCTCCAATCCCGCTGATCCAGCATACCGGGGAAGAGGAAGTCCACCCACACAGAGGGGAGTGCCCCTCGCCCCCGGACACCCTCCCCCAGGTGCAGGCAGAGTGAGCCCCCACCCGCAAGTCCCCCGGTCCCGGAAGAGCAAGACCCCGCCACCGCCCTGCAAGTCAACCACCCAGTCTCTCACCTCCATCCCCCAGGCCACCACTCTACAGGTTCCACCGCCACACCCTGCCCCAGGTTCCCCCACACACCGATACCGCATCCCCAAACTGCTTAGGCCCTCCCCCTGCCACTTGCTCTTCCACCCCAAAACCAGACGCTCTGCCTGTTCGTGCCACTGGTGTGGAGACCGTGTCCCCCCCCTCTGTCCTGCCCAGCTCTTCTGCCCCCCCTTCCACTACCTTGGAGTCATGCACTGCGGTGGAGTCCACAACCACCCCATCTGACTCGGGCACTGCATTGGGGACCCATTCCACTCCATCTGACCAGCCTACTGCAGTGGTTGCAGCACCAACACCAACACCATCTGACTTGAGCCCTGCGGTGGTGCCAGCCCCCCCTGAGTCAGACACCTCCACTGCAGTTGCCAGTGACACTCCTGCACCCACCTCCCCTTCACTGCCTCCTTCTGGCATCCCCTGATCCTGTCCCTGCGGTGCCTGGCCTGCCCCTCCTATGCCCCTCCAAGGGGGATGTCCCCTGTCCGTACCTGTGCAGGCAAGCAATTGTTGACAAGTTGTCACACATCACCCTGTTGGGACTGTATATTTGGACTGGCCATTGGCCTTAGTTTATTTTGGACTTTTGATTTGAGTTGCACACTTGCTGAATAAAGCCTCTTTTTGTTTACTTGTGGTTAATCTTTGGAGGTACATGATGTAGATGTGTAGAATCATGCATTTGCTGTTGTAATAGTGTTCAGATCAGGTAAATGAAGTTTTAGTGTGATGGGCTCCATGTGGTCCATGGGATATGTGTCCTAATCTAGTCTGGATCTATAGCATCCTTTGCTGCAGTCTGAGGGTGTAATGTTCAGCATTTGACACAGGGATGTACGTTTAGCATTTGTAGATTACCATCTTTGTCCTACACTGATGCACATCTGGTGGGCTTACCACTGTCCAATGTTCCTAGTACCCTGACTGTGTGCCCGTCTCCAATGGACATGCAGTTTAGCACATCAAATTTGGAGGACTCATCTGTGTACACAGTGCAAGTTGCTTGACACGTGTCTTGGGTGTATGCAGATGACTGACGTGACACTCCCGTGCCCAGGCTGATATGAGCAGAGCCTTCAGTGTGTTGTAGTTGTTGACTCACTGACCGAGTGTTCTGCTGACATGTTAGAGTCGTGCACAGACAAGGTTTGGCACAGCTGACCTTCCACAGGAGTGGAGTGCCCTCATGGCAGTGCGTGATTCCGTGATATAGGCTGTGCCCGTGTTGTGTGTTGTGTAGGCATGTCTGTGCGTGTTCCCTTCTCCTTTTCCTACACAGGCTGTGTCCCTACGGATGTTCCTGTTTGTGATGCTTGCTGAGTTGTTCTGTGTTCATCCAGCATCTTGGACCTGGTCTCTCCGGGATGTGGGTGCATGGCAAACTAATGTTCATGAGGTTGTCATCCCTAGTTGTCTTTGTTGTCAGTGCTGGGGATATGGGCAAACGCAGATGGGACACAGTCAGGATTCCTCTTGGCACTTGTTGGTTACACGAGTAATGTGATTTTCTGTTTGTGTATGCTTTCAGTGATTGTGACACGTTGTGTGTGTGACTGCTGCCACTCCTCAGGGTCAGAGCTGCAATGTTGGGAGTTGTCTATGTGTGTCCTTTGTGGGTCAGCTTGGCTTCTTCATTGGTGTGTGACTATGGCCAGGATCCCATTGTTTGGGGTGAATTTCACGTCATGCCCATGTACGGCATACTGTGCAGTGTGTCAGACATTCACAAGTATTGTTGACTGGCCATGTGTGATGTGTTTCTGCACCTTATTTCCCCCACCACCCTGGGATTGTCATGGGTGCATGTGCAATGTCAGCAGTCCATGTGAGCTTCACTGCTGCACATTGGTGGAGTTCAAGGTGTGTGGCGTTGAGTGTGTGCAAATGTGAGTTGTTGCACGGCTGGGGCACTACCTCCATATTTTCCTTGGCTGGCAGGCCATGCTGAGTGCTTTGTGCTTGTATAGGTGTGATGGTAGTTTGTTGCTCAGGACACATGGCTGTGGTTCACAGTGTGGATGACATCTACCTTTGTCATCACAGTGTGATTGTCATGCAGGCTAGTGTCACCACAATGTGGGGTCCCTGGGGAGTGCTGTGGTTGTTCTGTCTCTTGCTGTGTTTGTTGCTGTTCCTACAAGCTTGTGTGACATGTGTAATTTGGGCTCCCTCTCATCTCACAATGCCTGTTTGCCCACATAGGGGAATCCAATCCATGAGTTACTTTTGTATGTGACTGTGTTGACATCTGTGTATTAGTGAATCTGGCCTCCTCATGTGTTGTGTGTTTGCCTGGGGACACTGGCACACAACCCCCTCACCTGTTGTGTATGATATGCAGTGTGAGTCTGCCTGTTTGTGTTTGTGCATTTGCACCACTGCATTGGCATATCTTTAGTTTGCCATTGGCTGTATGTTGTTTGTTGGCTTTCCCCTGCTGGCCCTGGGACTGCTAGGTCATCAGTCAGCACATTGATCATGGTTAGTATGTCCCATTGCTGCCATGGTATGGTTTTTGTTCACCTGACATCTACAGTCTCCACAGGATATCTACATTTGTGTGTCCATTGGTGCAGATATGTGGGTCTGCATTATGATGCTCACTTCTGTCATTGTGTTATTTGTGAATGTAGACAATGTGGGCCCCCATGGCTGATGTTTGTGTGCACATGGCCAGAACGATGTGTCATTGGCACTGCACTGCTTGCCTAACACAATCTATGTTGCTATGGGACACAAGCACTACAATGCCACTGTAGTGTTTGGTGTTGTGTGGCCAGGAATAATCCCTGCAGTTTTGTTTTTGCAGCTTTTACCAGGACTACACTTACCTTTTGGGCACTGTGGTGATGGGGCTTTGGGCCCCATTGCCACACTGTTCAAAATGTGCTTCAGCTATGGAGCACACACTTACCTTTTGGGCACTGTGGTGATGGGGCTTTCGGCCACATTGCCACAGTGGTCATGGTCTGCTTGCATTGTGTAGGCCACACACACAATTATGTGTGACACATGTGTTAGGGGGTCACATTGTATGTTCAATGTCATGTTCAGTGTTGTATGCATTTGACACAGACCACACACGCTTGTCATGGTGTTGGGGGTGGGATGTAATTTACAGACAGTCCTTATGTGGGAGTATGCTAGTTGTGTCATGCATTACCCGTCCTATGAGTAGGGGTGGTTGTGGTGACAGGCATCCAGCCCCCCATGAGTGGGGATGGTAGTAGTGGTAGGCATCCAGCCCCCCATGAGTGGGGATGGTAGTAGTGGTAGGCATCCAGACCCCCATGAGTGGGGATGGTAGTAGTGGTAGGCATCCAGACCCCCATGAGTGGGGATGGTAGTAGTGGTAGGCATCCAGCCCCCCATGAGTGGGGATGGTAGTAGTGGTAGGCATCCAGCCCCCCATGAGTGGGGATGGTAGTAGTGGTAGGCATCCAGCCCCCCATGAGTGGGGATGGTAGTAGTGGTAGGCATCCAGCCCCCCATGAGTGGTGATGGCAGTAGTGGCAGGCATCCAGCCCCCATGAGTGGGGATGGTAGTAGTGGTAGGCATCCAGACCCCCATGAGTGGGGATGGTAGTAGTGACAGCCATCCAGCCCCCTATGGGTGGGGATGGCAGTAGTGACAGGCATCCAGCCCACCCTGAGTAGGGATGGTGTTAGTGGTAGGCATCCAGCCCCCTATGGGTGGGGATGGCAGTAGTGACAGGCATCGAGCCCACCCTGAGTGGGGATGGTAGTAGTGACAGCCATCCAGCCCACTATGGGTGGGGATGGCAGTAGTGGCAGGCATCCAGCCCCCATGAGTGGGGATGGCAGTAGTGACAGGCATCCAGCCCCCCATGAGTGGGGATGGTAGTAGTGGTAGGCATCCAGCCCCCATGAGTGGGGATGGTAGTAGTGGTAGGCATCCAGCCCCCCATGAGTAGGGATGGTAGTAGTGACAGGCATCCAGCCCACCCTGAGTGGGGATGGTAGTAGTGGCAGGCTTCCAGCCCCCCATGAGTGGGGATGGCAGTAGTGACAGGCATCCAGCCCCCCATGAGTGGGGATGGTAGTTGTGGTAGGCATCCAGCCCCCCATGAGTGGGGATGGTAGTAGTGGTAGGCATCCAGCCCCCCATGAGTGGGGATGGTAGTAGTGACAGGCATCCAGCCCACCCTGAGTGGGGATGGTAGTAGTGGTAGGCATCCAGCCCACCCTGAGTGGGGGTGGTGTTAGTGGTAGGCATCCATCCCCCTATGGGTGGGGATGGTAGTAGTGGCAGGCATCCATCCCCTATGGGTGTGTATGGCATTGGTGATGGCCATCCCGCCCCTATGGTTCTGCTGTTGCTAGTGTACGTCATTTGTGCATCCCTATGTGTGTGTGACATATTTCGGGTACGTGCCGTTTGTTTGTGTTGTGGGTGTTTGACTTACCGTCTGCGCCGTACGCGTCCGTACCGGTCCCGGTAATAGATGTAGAGTATTGGTAGGACCTGCGCGATGGGATTCATGGTTGGGTCGTCTCGTTCGGGTTTCTCGTGGTTTCGAATCGTACTCGTCGCTGGCTTGTTCGTCTCGTCGCCGTGGATCGTCTTGTGGCGCGAATCGGAGCTTATGTGCAGCTCTCCCGGATGCTCAAACGTGCCGGACGTAGCGACGAGTTCGGCGCGTACGGAAGACGCATCGTACTAGTCCGGCCGGAAGGTGCTGTGTATTTGGTTCCGTGCGACTCGATTCGGCGTTTACGGATCCGGCTCGGGCGGGGAACAGGAGCTGGAATGGGTAAGTACGGCTCGCTCGGAATCTGGGCTGTTATGCGCATCGTACTTGTTCGTTCGGTAGAGTGTTCAAGTCGGTCGGAAAACACGCGTTCGGCTGGTATTTTTTCCGGACGAATACTGTTAGGTGCGCTTCCGGCCAACATCGGAATCGACCCCTTAGTCTCCATTTTAGCTTTTCATTTTAACTTAGTATCCTTTTCTGATGTTGGTTTGCACATGTTTCCCCCTAATACGAGAAAGTGCCACACGCACATTTATTCCTGGTAGACATAGTTCCATCTTGAAATCAAGGAGAGGGGCTCGAAGACCCAAAGGCATGGAGCTCCCAGTAACTTAAAGGTTAAAAACAATTTTTCCCTTTGGTAAGAACTACCAGAGATGAATTACACTAGATTTATGACCACATGCATACTCAACACGCTCTGCTTCCCACTCGGGATGTATTAAAGCACTTATAATCACACAAGTAGATATGTATATCAAAAACCTTTCTCTTTAATCAAATAGACAAAATATATACAAAATTCTTTATATTTCCATGGGTAATTTCATAATTTTTTTAAAAACACATTGATTCCTAGATTAACAAGCATTGGCATAGCCAATAGGTCTCGCCTTTGCGACCTTTTAAGTGTTTAGCTAGAGCTATTGGCTATGTCAATGTGTTAAAGTTATGGTGTAGAAAAGTGTGGCTGCTGTGTAGCATATTGAAAAATTTTAATAAATAAAAAATGTGTTGGTAGCAAAAGCCTTATTTATCCAATGTTTACCCTCTTCTGTGCTAGAATAAAAAGTTGTGTTAGATTTCTGAAAACCTCGTCTTTTAAGTCACTTTCACACTGGGTAAGTTTTATATCATAAATATCTGCAGAGTTTTCAGGCCGCATGACAGGGAAGAATAAAAGTGTTGCACCTTTTATTCCACAGAACGCACTAGGTCATCAGGAAGGGGTCACGCATGGGTTAGCCAACAGAGAGGAGTTTGTCGCCCTCCACTCACCTCGGATGAGATGCAGCCTCCGCCGCAGGTAGCTCTCGAAGGAGGTGTAGTCGCTGTACACCGTGTTCATGCCCACGCTGCGGCTATGTAGTGTAATGTCTAGTGAGAACGGCGTTAATGCTAGTTTGCAAGGCATACTACCAAGGGTTCTCTGAAGTTGTTGCAGCAGTTTCTTTAAAGCAGTCTTTCACATTTAACTGACTCATGTGGTCTACGGCTGCGCTGCTTCCAGGGCAGGACTGGGAACAGAAACCGGCCCTGGCAAACTGCTCAGCCGGCCCCCCCTGGGGTGAGGGGGAGTGCGGCCGAGCAGTTTGCGAGGGCCGGTTTCGGCCGGATATTGCCGACCCCCGGTAACAAAAACGGCCCCCCAGGGGCCCAAAACCGGCCCCCACCCTAGCGGCCTATTGGGGAAACGCCCGGTGCCCGCTATGGCCAGTCCGGCCCTGGCTGCTTCACCCGACTGCAATCTCTGGCGAGTCATTTTTCTTGTTTAAATGCAACCATGTCTGTATGAACGCGCTATTTAGGAAGAGGTCGAAAAAGGAGTTCTGACTCAACACATTCCTTGGCAAGGCAAGTGCAAACGCTACACAATACCCATAGACAAAACTAATATGTACTTTTGAAACGGAGAATGCTATGCAAAGAAAGGCATCTGAATGAACCAAAATGAAATTAAGAACAGCGAAACTCCATGCACGCTTAGGGAAAAAAAAAATGGGCTTTTAAATCTGGTTGCATATGCAGGACCACAATCTGCGATACTCAAATTGTTACGTTAAACATAGGATGCGAATGATAAAAAAATGTAATCATTAGAAATTCTAAAATTTTTAAAACCAAGCATCAAAAAAATAGTTTTCCTGACACTGTAACGAGGGGATGTGAAGCTTTAAAATCTAGATAAGAAATATGCAAAATAATGTTCTTAAAATAGTACTTTGGATCGTGGTGAAAAGCTTGATGCCAGGGGCGCCTGGAGCGGGGAGAGGGGAGCGGGGAGAGGGAAGTGGCAGTCACGGGCCAGGGGCAGAACGTCACCAGACTTCGATCCGGCAACGCTGCTGGCCCTATTGGCCTACATGTCCCAGCATGCTTAGCACTGCAGGCTGAATACACGACCTGCAGAAGGTCACCTGTGTCATGACATGGGGCAGCCGAGAATCGAGAAGGGGACATACAGGCACGTGGGGTGTCATAAAAACATTATTTTGCTATGTACAGTAAATGCAGAAATTAAATATGAACTAGAAACATTGAGAGCACGGAGACGACAGAGGCCAACAAACACAATTAGGCAAAAGAAAATAATTAAAGACCAAAACCCGCCGACTATAAGCTACCATATGTTTATAAACGAAATCAATATGTTACCCATCACAGACATCAGTAGGTCCATTGATGAGAGCATCATTAGATGGCATCACCCCAGACCTATACAAACGTACACTGCTTACTCTTCCTTGGCAGGCAAGTTAAGCCCTGGACTAAAGTGCCAACTAATATTACCCAAATCTTCAAAGAACAAACAAGCACATGGGCTCCATTACGGTGGTGGGTGAGTGAGCGGTAGAAAGGTAGTAGCCACTGAAGCAAAGACAGGCGCAGGGGGCGCTATGTTAAAGGATGTAAAACGCTCCCATGGTCAACAGGGCCTCTTGCCACGCACTGTCTGCCGTGTCGGCTTAAGTAGACAAACAGCGACCTACCTGACGCTCTCTACTCGAAGCTTTGTAACAAATGGAAGGCAAATACTGACGGCTCTCAGGGCACTTGAAAACACAAACATAGAGCTGTGAATGAGACAGGCGGGGCAGGAGGGCCGCTTAACACCCTGCCCCCTTCCGGTAGGAGGTAAGAAGGGCGGCCAGGGATGGAGAGTGCATGCCGGATGTGCCAGGGCGAGGGGACATTGCTGAATTGAACACAACAAGCAAGGGCTCTGAATACGCGCCTGCAGGAACTGAAACTCCTCCTTGATGCGATCCAGGGATTCCGGGATGGAGAACTTGAAAGGCTGCCCGGCGGCCTGGTGCGGGGTCTGGGGGGAGCAGAGCATACAACTTCACAAAGACCTGCCTAAAAACACACAAGCCTGGCTTCCGGGCAGTTTGTAGCTGAGTTTAACAAGCTTTTTTTTAACTTGACAAAGAAGCCCGCGAGTAGTGCGCGCGCGCGCTTGCCAGAGGGAGCAGCAGGCCAATTGCGTGTTGTCTTTATTGAAAGACAGCATGCAGAGCCCAATTAAAGTCATTAAAAAAAAAACACACACGCACAAGCGTGTGAAAAGTCCTGGTCAGCTGCAAGAGGTCGTTTTCCTATAGCAGCTATAGGCTCGACCTAACAAGCGTGAGGGAGCGTGGCGCGGCCGCGAAAGAGCAGGCAAATGCACTTGTGCTTGTGCTGGCATCCGCCTTGCGGGAGCGAGCAGCGGCGGCGCGAGAGCCATATGTTTTCAATTACCACGCGCGCCGCTGCTCGCTCCCGCAAGGTGGATGCCAGCACAAGCACGAGTGTGCTTGAAAAGGAGCAGACCGATAGCTAAAGGCCCTCCTAGAGCAACGCATGCACGCTGCCTAGGCGAGACCTAAAAACGTTATGTTATTTTATAATTAAAAAGGAGAATTCATATAGACAATTACATTTGTCTTATAAATGTTAATTTGGACACATTATAGACAGCACTAAGCATAGATGTGCATTCCCTGTCTCAGATTGACTGCTGACTTTGCCAAATTTAACACCAACAAAGACTGGGCGTCGACGCGTTTAGGTGGTTTATGTACAATTAGACCACCTTCTTCAGGACAAAGATTTTCTCTCCTTATAATACGAATCTCTTATCATTCAATAATTACACCTATATAAAAAACGAAAAAAGTATACATACATATCACTTAGAGGAATATATATACATTGTCATAAACACATTCACATTGTCCTGCCTACTCTAATTATGCATTCTACACAATGTAAGCAGAACTATAAGTGCTCCAATCATCCCCTGTCTACAATGGACTGTCTACAATGGACCCCATCATTAACCTAACGGACCATTTTTTCAACACCACGCATCATTCGACCTATTTCATCTCTATACACTGTTTACACTCACCGGCGCAGTTGCACTCAGGTGATTGTCTCTCTGAGTCAACGGGAGTAAATAAATGTTGCTCCAATGATAGCTACAATGATAAAGAGCACAATCATTTAAAGGCATATTCTGCTTTGATATATTGCTGCTTACTACGTTATTTATAGTTACACCAGCTCTAATTACCTTTAATTCAAGTTAGTTTGATTTAGGATGGTTTTGTTGTTTTTGTCTGTCGGGGATTCAGTGAGGATTAAATCTCTCTCTTCCCTTTATAATGTGGAAAATTTCAACATATAACATCGCCCGTTACTTAAAGGCATATCATGTTGTACTACTATTTACTGAGTTGTTAGTAAAACCACCTTTTATTACCTTTTGTCAAATTCGACTGAATTTACGAGAATCCTCATGAATATATGTCAAAAATTTGGGGGGGGAATTCAATCTCTCTCTTCCCTGTGTATGATAGAAAATTGCAACATATAATAACATCACCCTTCTTAATATAGATGAAGTTTGAGGCACCCCTCCAACTATAGTGTCCCTCAATTTGACCGCTAAGGTGTGGTTATATAATCTCACCTTCTAAGATGATTTCTTGAAAGTCGTAACTCCTACGTTTTAATAATTAATTTGAGCCGGAACACATCTCGGTCTCTAAGATTTAGAATATATCCAATAAGTTCAAGATCATAAGTATGCGCTAAATTTTTCATTCATATGTGTACTAAACAAAAACCTCACCTTGTTTGTTGTAACTAGCAGGTCTAAATATCACCAGTACTTATTGGCACCCGGATCACGTATCCGTAGCTGCACACAACAAGATATACATCATAGTGAGATAATGTAAATAGCTACAGATATATTTTTATTAAGTTGTACGTCACTGCATTATAAAACTAAATGGGTAGCGATGTACCTGCATTGTTTCGCGATCTTATTATATTTAAGGCCATTTAGTAATTGGTTACTACAAACACCAAGCTCCTCGTGTTACTGGCGAGAAGACTTGAAATCTTAAGCCTGCTGTTGTGGTTTTTCAACCAATGCAGTCACATTCTATTTCATGTGCCCATTTATGAGTGTCGGGGTACTATTCTTTTCATTAATATAAAAACTAATTTAACTAAATTAGCCCCTTCTTCTATGGTACCGGTGCACGAAAATGTTAAACACCACCCGTACAGTTCTGCCTCCATTCCCCGTTTAAGTTTTGCATACTCCGCTTTTCTTTTTAAGCAGCGTGAGCAGCTGTTTGGGCCCCCTTAGTCCTAAATATCAATGCAGAAGGGTGTAGAAGTCCACCCACGCCGTTCCCACTCCGCTCACCTTTTAATTCTGACGGACTCCGCTTCTCCCGGTGCCTGCTCGCGTCGTGCTTCGTAAATGGATAAATAAGCCGACATGTCGCCTCTGTTTTATGTCATAGATTGTGCGTATTACCGTCGTTTACGGTGCGTGCGTACGTACGTGGCGCCATATTGGTTTTACTAATTGAGGCATTTAAAGTACAACCCGGTGCGCTCTCAATGACGTTATATATATGTACCCGCATGGGCAACGCCATATTTGTAGTCACAACAATGGTTATATATTTATTATAGAATCCTATATTCTTATTTAGGCTTTCTGGTAGCGGATATTGTAGAAAAGACACCTTTTATTTTGCACTTTTCTTATTTTTTCCATTTGCGTTCAGTTCTATATAAACCCCCACTATTTACTCCTATATTTTTGGTTCAAATCACTGCCGTTTTTAGATAAAAAAAACCATTTATCACTTCTGCGGTAAAGAATAGGTCCCTCATTCTCTAGGTTTGGTGTTATGAGTTTATCATGTCCCCATTAACAATAGAGATCTCACATCCCTATTTTATAGACTATACCAATCGAGTTTCTATCATGATGTTTTTAGGGAAGATATTAGAGGCAAGAGTCATATTACATTATGGTATTTTCAATCGCCAATATTCTCTTGCATCATGATTATTGATCTCTCAAAGTTATTTAAGAGGCAGATTTCATCCGTGGGTTCCTAATTACAGATATTCACATACAATCAGGAAGCAAGTTTCAGCCAATCTTCCTCGGTATTCAATCCTCTCTGAATAGTATCTAGGGCGGAAATATACCATTGCTCCCTGTTTTTTATCTTTATTTCTGAACTGCCTCCTCTCCTATTTAATATTATTTTTTCTATTATGAATCAGTCAAACTCTGTATGTTTATGCCCCAATGCATTGTAATGGTCCACTAGTGGAGCGTTGGGCTTGCTAGTTTTCAAAGCTGACCTGTGCTCTAGTAGTCTGATTCGCAGTTCTCTCCCTGTTTCGCCTACATACGCCAACCCACATGGGCATCTTAGTAGGTAAACCACATTGCTGCTTCTACAGTTATTTAAGCTTTTAGAGGTAATTGTGTAGTCATTATGAATCAGTGTTTTTGAGACGACACAATTATCACATACAGAACAATTTCCGCATTTATTGTTGCCCAAAGCTTTTCCTCCCTGAAGGGTACTTTGCATCGTGGGATTTACTTCCCTATATGTGGTTACCAGGCTTTTGCATATGTTGTCATTTCTTTTGAAGGCAAAAAGAGGTTTAGGAAGTTTTACCTCATTGCCCTCATTCAGTATGCTCCAGTTTGAGTTTACTACATTTTTCAATTTATTACTAATGTTAGAGAATTGGCTCACAAACACAAGTTTGTTGTCAGAATTGACTTTTTTATTCTTTCTGTTTGCCAAATTGGGATTCAACATGTTGTCGCGGTCATAGAACCGGGCACGTTTAAAAGCATGTTTAATAAGTTTTTTCGGATATCCCCAATCTTATTTTTTAAGAACTCAGAGTGTTTGTAGAAATCATCCAATGTCGAACAATTCCTCCTAAGACGGAGGAACTGTCCAAACGGAATGTTATCTCTTTGAGATTGTGGATGATAGCTCCTATAGTGGAGCAATGTGTTTTTGTCAGTAGGCTTGGTGTACAGTTCTACTTCCAATGTCCCCTCTCTGTTCTTGATTGTGATGTCTAAAAAATTGACCGAACTATTATTGTAGTCAGCCGTAAATTTCAGATTTGGGTCACCAAGATTTAACCATTCCAGAAATTATGTTAAGGTCAATTCATCTCCTTCCCAAATAAAAAAGATATCGTCAATGAAGCGGCGCCATACAAGGATGTTCTCAAAAAAAGGCCCCGCTTCTTGAAAATGTGCCTGTCCTCAAAATTCCCCACGTATAGACATGCCAAGCTTGGAGCACAGGTGGCTCCCATGGTAGTCCCCTTGCACTGGAGGTATAAATCTTCCTTGAATAGAAACATATTGTTTTTAAGTACCAAGGTAATGCAGTCCATAATGAACTCTTTATTTGCTCCTCTAAGGTCCTCACTAGTTAAAATCTCATTAACCCCTTCCGTGCTTCCGTCGGCCAACGGCCGTCGCGAGCACTACCTCGCTAGTGCTGCGCACGTCCGTTGGCCGACGCGGCCCCGCCCACTCTTTTAAACTGCCGCACCGCGGCGGAATTCGCGCCGCGGTTAAAGGGTTAATGACCATTATTGTATCATCCTGAGGGATGTTTGTATACAATGCCTCTATGTCGAGGGTCACCAAGATCTGATTATTGGCATTGAAAGAAGTACCCTCGATCATAGGTATAATGTGTGCTGAATCTCGTACATAGGATCTTTGTTTATGAACCAAAGGTTTTAAAAAAGTATCAGCGTACTGACTGAGGGTTTCTAATAAAGACCCTATGCAACTAACAATGGGCCTCATTGGTGGGTTTGTTTAGTTTTTATGAATCTTTGGAAGACCATAAATTGCTGGGATAATAGCATTGTCATTATTTAGAAAATTAAATTCTGCCTGGCATATCCAATTATTATCACTTGCTCTTTTTACAACTTTCTCTATTTGGTTTTTTAATATTCCCATTTTAGTATTGGGAACTCTAGTATAGTGCTCTTTGACCTGAAGGAGTGCCCCCATTCTCTTTTCATAGTCGTCTGTATTGAAGACTACAACTCCACCCCCTTTGTCCGCGGGCTTAATTGTCAGGCTCGCGTCATTCTTTAAGAACCCTTCTGCATTGATATTTAGGACTAAGGGGGCCCAAACAGCTGCTCACGCTGCTTAAAAAGAAAAGCGGAGTATGCAAAACTTAAAGGGGAATGGAGGCAGAACTGTAAGGGTGGTGTTTAACATTTTCGTGCACCGGTACCATAGAAGAAGGGGCTAATTTAGTTAAATTCGTTTTTATATTAATGAAAAGAATAGTACCCCGACACTCATAAATGGGCACATGAAATAGAATGTGACTGCATTGGTTGAAAAACCACAACAGCAGGCTTAAGATTTCAAGGCTTCTCGCCAGTAACACGAGGAGCTTGGTGTTTGTAGTAACCAATTACTAAATGGCCTTAAATATAATAAGATCGCAAAACAATGCAGGTACATCGCTACCCATTTAGTTTTATAATGCAGTGACGTACAACTTAATAAAAATATATCTGTAGCTATTTACATTATCTCACTATGATGAATATCTTGTTGTGTGCAGCTACGGATACGTGATCCGGGTGCCAATAAGTACTGGTGATATTTAGACCTGCTAGTTACAACAAACAAGGTGAGGTTTTTGTTTAGTACACATATGAATGAAAAATTTAGGGCATACTTATGATCTTGAACTTATTGGATATATTTTAAATCTTAGAGACCGAGATGTGTTCCGGCTCAAATTAATTATTAAAAACGTAGGAGTTACGACTTTCAAGAAATCATCTTAGAAGGTGAGATTATATAACCACACCTTATCGGTCAAATTGAGGGACACTATAATTGGAGGGGTGCCTCAAACTTCATCTATATTAAGAAGGCTGATGTTATTATATGTTGCAATTTTCTATCATACACAGGGAAGAGAGAGATTGAATTCCCCCAAAACTTTTTGACATATATTCAAGAGGATTCTCGTAAATTCAGTCGAATTTGACAAAAGGTAATAAAAGGTGGTTTTACTAACAACTCAGTAAATAGTAGTACAACATGATATGCCTTTAAGTAACGGTCGATGTTATATGTTGAAATTTTCCACATTATATAGGGAAGAGAGAGATTTAATCCTCACTGAATCCCCGACAGACAAAAACAACAAAAGCATCCTAAATCAAACTAACTTGAATTAAAGGTAATTAGAGCTGGTGTAACTATAAATAACCTAGTAAGCAGCAATATATCAAAGCAGAATATGCCTTTAAATGATTGTGCTCTTTATCATTGTAGCTATCATTGTAGCAACATTTATTTACTCCCGTTGACTCGGAGAGACAATCACCTGAGTGCAACTGCGCCAGTGAGTGTAAACAGTGTATAGAGATGAAATAGGTTGAATGATGAGTGGTGTTGAAAAAATGGTCCGTGAGGTTAATGATGGGGTCCATTGTAGACGGTCTCCCAAAAGGGGATGATTGGAGCACTTATAGTTCTGCTTACATTGTATAGAATGCATAATTAGAGTAGGTAGGACAATGTGAATGTGTTTATGACAATGTATATATATTCCTCTAAGTGATATGTATGTATACTTTTTTCGTTTTTTATATAGGTGTAATTATTGAATGATAAGAGATTCGTTGTATAAGGAGAAAAAATCTTTGTCCTGAAGAAGGTGGTCTAATTGTACATAAACCACCGAAACGCGTCGACGCCCAGTCTTTGTTGGTGTTAAATTTGGCAAAGTCGGCAGTCAATCTGAGACAGGGAATGCACATCTATGCTTAGTGCTGTCTATAATGTGTCCAAATTAACATGTATAAGACAAATGTAATTGTCTATATGAATTCTCCTTTTTAATTATAAAATAGCATAACGTTTTTAATCTAGGAATCAATGTGTTTTAAAAAATGATTATGAAATTACCCATGGAAATATAAAGAATTTTGTATATATTTTGTCTATTTGATTAAAGAGAAAGGTTTTTGATATACATATCTACTTGTGTGATTATAAGTGCTTTAATACATCCTGAGTGGGAAGCAGAGCGTGTTGAGTATGCATGTGGTCATAAATCTAGTGTAATTTATCTCTGGTAGTTCTTACCAAAGGGAAAAAATGTTTTTAACCTTTAAGACATAGTTCCATTACAACAATGCCCTTGTTTTATTTTAATGCTTGTAGGAGACACCTCTTTTTCTCCAGACTAACTAAAGATGTTGTTTTGTGCCTCTGTTACAGTATTATAAGGCTGGTGTTTTATTATTTGAACAGTGTCTATGCTGAATTTAATGAGAGGCACTTCACACCAGAGTAATCATGGAAGCTGCTGTAACTCAGTTGCAGCTCTGCAGGCCCGACCTTCATCCTGAGAAGGAAGATAGCTGTGCAAGAGAAGTGTGCAGGCCTGCACACTCAGATGGGGTGCATTCATTAATGCACTGAGGCCGGCTTCCTGAAACATTATACCAAGGTATGGGGTTAGATCATTCCAACAGTTCTGGCAGACAGGTAGTCCGACATGCTCTTGCTAGTACAGAGGTATTAGTGATAGTTAGGAGTAAACAGTGGTTTTCTTTACTTTCACGGACCCTCGAGATGCGTATCATGGTATCAAACAGAATTGCTCATTAACCTCCTTGGTAAACACCAGAGGTTACGAATGTGACTGGCAAAGTAGTGAATAAGGACTCTCATTCCGTAAAAATTGTGAAGGATGATTAGGTTATATACTCCAAAGCGAACAATTGCCTGAAATTATCTTAAGCCCTGATGAAGTTCCCGGAGTAAATTAGAACGAAACGCGTTGGCTGGATTTTATTCATATGTTACGGAAAAAACACAATAAAGGATATATTTGCAAATATGCAAGGGACTCTCACTACTCTCTGGTGCACCTTCACATTTTGTTTTATTCTTTGATCTGCTGGACAACGGCACCTAACAGCAACAGCGGCAGGTGCTGGAAAGGTTGTGCACAGGACATTATACAATATATGAACTATGATTGAGGTGCAGTCGTTCTAGTCCGCCGTTGTTCTTTGTTTTTGGTTTCTAAACATTTGAAAATGTACTCTCATATTTTTTCTTTGTGACACCTTGCGCATGCAAAAGTAACAAACAAAAGGGTTAGAACTGTTTCCACTAATTCCTTGGGAATTAGAGAGGCCATGTTTGAGGTTACCGACAAACATCTACAACTCTGGAGGTTTAGGGGTTTAGATGCAGTACTGTGATCTAGCTGAACCAACATTTACTGATTATGTAAGAAAACTCAGTCTCTGTATTATTAAGTTTGGTTGATCTAATACTCAGTCCTACTAAATTCGTAGGAACCATATAACATGGTGCCACCAACGTTCTAGGTTTGGTACCTATATAATAGGTCTCATGAGTAGTTCCTTTAGTGCGCCAAAGGCTCCTTTATTACCTTTATATGCAAACGTCCATGGTGATCCTCCTCAGCTTTAATAGGAAGCACCCAATCATGTCTAAAGGTTGATCAAGTTTGATCCTTTAAAACGAGTCCCCTATAGTGTTTTCTTTCTTTCAATTCTATTAATTAAATATGGTGCAAGCAGTGATTATTGCTATTAATTGGAGACAAGCTGTCACTAATCAGTTAGCAAGATATAGGCTCGCCAATGGTGGTGGAGATGTTACCTTTGTGGTTGAGGCACACAAAGCGTATATATGTGAAGTTTTTATTCCTGGGTTAATTTTCCTGCATTCGATGCAAATTCACAAATGTTTTACACATACACTGAGGCTGGAGTTACGGCTGCATATAGACCTTATGAATATTTAGAAGTACCATTAACTTACTAGGAACATCAAAATTGGTTCCAAGGAGCCCTCCCTCATACATCTCAAAGTGTAAGACTGGGTCCTCAAAGTAATGAAGGGGCAAACCGGCCAGTCTTAGCAGGGTGCATGCCTTATCCACATACAAATACTTTAAACCAGTGAGAGATGCTTGTCGTCTTGAACAATTTGGTTAGGCTGTATCGAAGTTTGATGCAGTAAATTATGTATACATTAACTACTGCCCCCAACAAGGGCTCCTCAAGCTGGTCAGGCTCAGCTAGCTATGCCTGCAATCACTCCAGCTACCATTAATGCCATTTTGGGTAGAGTCCTTACCAAACGCAATGAAACTCCGTTTTGGATAGCACAAAAAACAAATCCGCTTGAGGAGGTGTTTCCCCATACAAGACCCTAAGATAAATTTAGGATTCTCACTATGCATCTTCCACTTAGTATGGTTGTCCCTGTTGAGGAGTGTAATACAAGGGGGGCTGTATTTGTTGCCATTTACACCATTATTCATGGTACTCCTTCAATTGCAGTTTTGCCTGAAGTTCTTAAACAGATTCAGGCTAAACATGGAGCGGCCCCTGCCTGGGATTTGGGGATGAAACTCATTGATAACTTTGCCACTGTGTCCTCAATTATTTTAAGTAATATCAGAGGGGAGGCAGCTTCTTTGGCGAAACGCCAATGGCTCGCTTTTGTTCCCACTGTGGATCAGGAACGCAAGCTTCCTAAAATAATTTCTGAAACCTATACATCTATAGGTCATGATAGTGTCTTCTAAAAAGTGCTGGTAAAAATTAAAGACCGAGCTGAAGCTAAGACACAGACTTGCTCTCCGCAACCGGAGTCTTCCAAGAAACACTATCATTTATGTTTCCATAAGAAAATTAAACAGCTTGATAGGTATCAGTACTCTGATACACATGCTTCTCGTTCCGTGCAGGACTCTGCAGACAAAAGATAAGAGAGAGGGGGACGAGGTGATCGCAGACAGAAGGAATATGTGAAACCAAAAACGGACTTGCAGCGTTCTTCTGAAGTCATCATAAAAAAGGAAGAGAAACTTCCACCACAAAAAGTACAATTTAGAAAGAAGAAAGTGGCTGGAATTTACAGTAAGTGGCAGATTCCGATCTCGGCCGGTAGGGCTCCGAATCGGATTCGGCTTTACCGGATCCGATTCGGAGCCCAGTTTCCCGACCGATTCGTACGTGCGTCCGGGCGAGCGAGTACGATGCGAAATCTCCGACCGACTCGTTCGCGAGACCCAACCGCACCGACCGACTCGTTCGCAAAAGCCGACCGCTGCGACCGACTCACACGGACACGACTCGCACCGCGCAATGGAGACGTTCCCCGGCCGGGTAAGTTCGATGCGCGCCGCGAGCAGTCCGACCGACTCGCGCCGTCCGGCTCGAAAGAGCAGTCGGAGCCGCACTTCGGGGGTCCGTGTCGGACCCCCCTGTACGCCTAGCCGCGTGAGTCGCACACAGGGGGGACCCATGGGTCCCCCCTACCTGTGCATGTACAGCGTGACCCGCTTCGACGCGTACCCGCTGTAGGGGGCGCCCTTGTTCGCCTCGCACCCATTGAGTCAATGGGAGCCCGCGTACGCGTTGTATGACCGGCTCCCATTGACTTCAATGGGAGTCCGACCGAATCAAGTCCGATAGCATGCGAACGCATCGTACTCGTTCGGTCGGACTGCTAGGGTCCGATTCGGTCGGAAATCTCTCCGGGTCCGGCTCGGTCGGAGAGATTTCCGGCCTGAATCGGAATCGGCCCCTAAGTGTGCCACAAATACTCAGAACTCTTCTTCGGTACAAGACCTGGGTGAGACCTCTTCTTGACTCCGCAGCAGAGGTCACAATTGTTCACCAGACTCTTCAAGAGTTTCTGGTGGTAAGACCGACTTATGAATATGTACAGGTTGAAATTCCAGATCAGCGGCTAAGCCCTCTTGATAGACTTTATGATTTGGACATACAAATTAAGGGTGATGTACCACGTACCATAAAAGAAATATTCGGGCAGAGTTTGACTACTGAATACGACATTCTCTTGGAAGAGGTTGATTGGCCGCCAGTGTTTGTTAGAAAAGTCTCACAAGGGGAGAATGCAGTAATACCTTCCTTTTCTGTTCTTGTCCCGGAGGAGGTTAAAGCAGCATATGCTGCAGAATGTACCCATAAGCCCCAGCATTATATCTCAATCAGGCGGGTTGGTCTAAAGACACACCTTATCATGCTATACCTTTTCGGTCCAGCCCACAGATACAAGCACAATATCCAATTAAACACGAAACTAAACACACGGTTAGGGGAGAGTCTATCACAATTAAAATATCAAGGTGTGATTGAGCCTTTTATCTCCCCTATGAATAATCTGTTATTTCCTGTGCTTAAACCTGATAATACTTATCGTATAGCCTTCAACTATCAACATTTAAACAGTCGGAACATGCACTTTTGTTGTACAGAATTCCCACAGCTCTGGGGCCGATTCCGATCTCGGTCGGAGGCGCACCCAATACCATTCGGTCGGGAAAAAAGCCATGCGAATGCCTGTTTCCCGACCGATACGTACATCATACCGAACGAGTAAGTACGATGCGCACAACAGCACAGAATCCGGCCGAGTCGTACTCACCCAATCCAGGTCCTGTTCTCCGACGAGGCGAATCCGGAAACGCAGAATCGAGTCGCACGGAAGGGAAAATGCAGCCCCGTCCGGCCGAACAAGTACGATGCGCTTTCCGTACGCGCCGAACCCGTCGCTACGCACGGCACGTCAAAGCATCCGGGAGAGGCGCACATAAGCTCCGATTCGCGCCACAACACGATCCACGGCTACGAGGCGAACACGCCAGCGACGAGGACGACGCGAAGCGACGAGAAAGACGAACGACACGAACCAACCATGAATCCCTTCGTCCCGATCCTACCAATATTCTACATTTACTACCGGAACAGGCACGGACGCGTACGGCGCAGAAGGTAAGTCAGACACCAATCACAAAACACATACAACACGTACACGACACATCACACACACACACAGAGGGACGCAGAATTTACTTACACCAGCAACAGCAGCACCATAGGGGCGGGATGCCCATCACCAATGCCACATATGCACACAGGGGCCTGAATGCGCACCACCACCACCTCCCCTACCCAGGGGGGGCCGGATGCCAACCACTACTACCACCCTTAGCCATGGGGGTGCCAGATGCCCACCACCACTACCACCCTTACCCAGGGGGGGCTGGATGCCTACCACTACTATCACCCTAAGCCAGGGGGGCTGGATGCCTACCACTACTACCACCCTTAGCCATGGGGGTGCCAGATGCCCACCACCACTACCACCCTTACCCAGGGGGGGCTGGATGCCTACCACTACTACCACCCTTAGCCATGGGGGTGCCAGATGCCTACCACTACTACCACCCTAAGCCAGGGGGGCTGGATGCCTACCACTACTACCACCCTTAGCCATGGGGGTGCCAGATGCCTACCACTACTACCACCCTTACCCAGGGGGGCTGGATGCCTACCACTACTACCACCCTTAGCCAGGGGGCTGGATGCCTACCACTACTACCACCCTTAGCCAGGGGGTGCCAGATGCCCACCACCACTACCACCCTTAGCCAGGGGGCTGGATGCCTACCACTACTACCACCCTTAGCCAGGGGGGTGCCAGATGCCCACCACCACTACCACCCTTACCCAGGGGGGCTGGATGCCTACCACAACTATCACCCTTAGCCATGGGGGTGCCAGATGCCCACCACTACTACCACCTTTACCCAGGGGGGCTGGATGCCTACCACTACTACCACCCTTAGCCAGGGGGCTGGATGCCTACCACTACTACCACCCTTAGCCAGGGGGTGCCAGATGCCTACCACCACTACCACCCTTACCCAGGGGGGCTGGATGCCTACCACTACTACCACCCTTAGCCAGGGGGTGCCAGATGCCCACCACTACCCCCTTACCCAGGGGGCTGGATGCCTACCACTACTACCACCCTTAGCCATGGGGGTGCCAGATGCCTACCACTACTACCACCCTAAGCCAGGGGGCTGGATGCCTACCACTACTACCACCCTTAGCCATGGGGGTGCCAGATGCCTACCACTACTACCACCCTTACCCAGGGGGGCTGGATGCCTACCACTACTACCACCCTTAGCCATGGGGGTGCCAGATGCCCACCACTACTACCACCTTTACCCAGGGGGGCTGGATGCCTACCACTACTACCACCCTTAGCCAGGGGGCTGGATGCCTACCACTACTACCACCCTTAGCCAGGGGGTGCCAGATGCCTACCACTACTACCACCCTTAGCCAGGGGGCTGGATGCCTACCACAACTACCACCCTTAGCCATGGGGGTGCCAGATGCCCACCACTACTACCACCTTTACCCAGGGGGGCTGGATGCCTACCACTACTACCACCCTTAGCCAGGGGGCTGGATGCCTACCACTACTACCACCCTTAGCCAGGGGGTGCCAGATGCCCACCACCACTACCACCCTTACCCAGGGGGCTGGATGCCTACCACTACTACCACCCTTAGCCATGGGGGTGCCAGATGCCCACCACTACTACCACCTTTACCCAGGGGGGCTGGATGCCTACCACTACTACCACCCTTAGCCAGGGGGCTGGATGCCTACCACTACTACCACCCTTAGCCAGGGGGTGCCAGATGCCAACCACTACTACCACCCTTACCCAGGGGGCTGGATGCCTACCACTACTACCACCCTTAGCCATGGGGGTGCCAGATGCCCACCACCACTACCACCCTTACCCAGGGGGCTGGATGCCTACCACTACTATCACCCTAAGCCAGGGGGCTGGATGCCTACCACTACTACCACCCTTAGCCATGGGGGTGCCAGATGCCCACCACCACTACCACCCTTACCCAGGGGGCTGGATGCCTACCACTACTATCACCCTAAGCCAGGGGGGCTGGATGCCTACCACTACTACCACCCTTAGCCATGGGGGTGCCAGATGCCTACCACTACTACCACTACTACCACCCTAAGCCAGGGGGGCTGGATGCCTACCACTACTACCACCCTTAGCCATGGGGGTGCCAGATGCCTACCACTACTACCACCCTTACCCAGGGGGGGCTGGATGCCTACCACTACTACCACCCTTAGCCAGGGGGGCTGGATGCCTACCACTACTACCACCCTTAGCCAGGGGGGTGCCAGATGCCCACCACCACTACCACCCTTAGCCAGGGGGGCTGGATGCCTACCACAACTACCACCCTTAGCCGTGGGGGTGCCAGATGCCCACCACTTCTACCACCTTTACCCAGTGGGGGCTGGATGCCTACCACTACTACCACCCTTAGCCAGGGGGGCTGGATGCCTACCACTACTACCACCCTTAGCCAGGGGGGTGCCAGATGCCAACCACTACTACCACCCTTACCCAGGGGGGCTGGATGCCTACCACAACTACCACCCTTACCCAGGGGGGGCTGGATGCCTGTCACTACTACCAACTCTACCCATGGGGGGCTGGATGCCTACCACCAACACCACCCCCACTCATAGGATGGACAATGCATGACACAACCAGCACACCACAACCTAGGGAATGCAAGAAAAAGACATCCCCCAACACCATGACAAGCGTGTGTAGACTGTGTCAAATGCCTACAACACTGAACATGACTTTGAACATACAATGTGACCCCCTATCACATGTGCCACACATATATGTGTGTGGCCCCCACAATGCAAGCAGGCCATGACCATTGTGGCAATGGGGTCCAAACCCCCATCATCACAGTGACCAAAATGTAAGTGTGGGGTCCATAGCTGAAGCACATTTTGAACATTGGGGCAATGGGGTCCAAACCCCCATCATCACAGTGACCAAAAGGTAAGTGTGGGGTCCATAGCTGAAGCACATTTTGAACAGTGTGGCAATGGGGTCAAAACCCCCATCATCACAGTGACCAAAAGGTAAGTGTGGGGTCCATAGCTGAAGCACATTTTGAACAATGTGGCAATGGGGTCCAAACCCCCATCATCACAGTGACCAAAATGTAAGTGTGGGGTCCATATCTGAAGCACATTTTGAACATTGTGGCAATGGGGTCCAAACCCCCATCATCACAGTGACCAAAATGTAAGTGATGACAAAGAAAAAGCTGCAACTGCCAAACTGCATGGATGATTCCTGGTCACAGAACATAAAACACATCAGTGGCAAAGTAGTGCATGTGTCCCATTGCAACATAGATTGGGGGAGGCAAATACTGCAGTGCAAATAAGACATACCTTTGGCCATGTGCAGACAAACAACACCCATGGGGGCTGACACTGTCAACATTCATCAATGACACAATGACAGAAGTGACCATCAGAATGCAGACCCACATATTTGCACCAATGGGCACACAAATGCAGATACCCTGTGGAGACTGTAGATGTGAGGTGAACAGATACCATACCATGGCAGCAATGGGACACACAAACAATGATCATTGTGCTGACCGATGACCTAGGAGTCCCAGGGACAGCAGGGGAAACCCACCAAACTACATACAGCCAATGGCACACCCAAGATATGCCAATGCAGTGGTGCAGATGCACAACACAAACAGGCAGACCCACACTGCACATCAAACACAACAGGTGAGGGGGGGGGGTGCCAGTGTCCCCAGGCAACCACACAACACATGAGGAGGCCTGAATACCAATCATACAGATGTGCATACAGTGCCACACAAAGGTAACTCATGGATCCAAATCCCCTATGTGGGCAAGCAGGCATTGTCAGATGAGAGGGAGCACAAATCACACATGTCACACAGGCACGTAGGAACAGCAACTGACACAGCAAGACACAGACACACCACAGCACTACCCCCAGGGCCCCCACAATGTGGTGACCCTGGGCTGCATTACAATCCCACTGTGATGACAAAGCTAAATGTCGTTCACACTGTGAACCACAGTCATGTGTCCTGAGCAACAAACTACCATCATACCTACACAAGCACAAATCAATCAGCACGGCCAGTAAGCCAAGGCCAACTTGGAGGCAGGGGTCTAGCCGGGCAACAACTCTCATCTGCACACACTCAACACCACACACCTCGACCTCCAACAATGTGCAGCAGTGAAGCACACATGCACTGGTGACATTGCACATGCACCCATGACTATTCCAGGGTGGTGGGTGGGCACCAAGGTGCAGAAACACATCACACATGGCCACTCAACAAGACTCCTGAATGTCTGACACACTGCACACTACGCTGTACATGGACATGACGGCAATACCACACCAACCAATGGGATCCCAGCCACAGTCACACACCAACGAAGAAGCCAAGGTCACCCACAAAGAACACACATAGACAACAACCAACATTGCAGCCCGGACCCTGAGGAGTGCCAGCAGTCACACACACAACGTGTCACAATCACTGAAAGATAACACAAACTGGAAATCACATGACAGGTGCAAACAACAAGTGCCAAGGGGAAACCTGACTGTGACCCATCTGCGTCTGCACACAAACTCAGCCCTGACAGCAAACACACCTATGGGTGACACCCTGATGACCAGTAATGTGCCATGCACCCACCTCACAGAGAACCCAGGGAGAAGACTTTGGGGGAACATAGGTCAAGTCAGCAAGCATGACAAACAGGTACAACACTAGGGATCACAGCATGCACAGCTAAACGGAAGTGAACACACAGACATGCTCATACAACACACACCTTGGGCGCAGGCAATGTCACAGGAGTACACACTGCCATGAGGGGACTCCACTCCTGTGTGAGGAAAGCTGTGCCATATTTTGCCTCAGTAGGGCCCCATCATGTCAGCTGAGCACTTGGTCACACAATCAACAATTAGCACCAAATGAAGGCCCCTGTCACATCAGCCTGGTCATGGAAGTGCCAACGAAATCATCAGCACAGATCCAACACACTTGTATAGCAATGTTGCACTGACAACACAGATGAGTCCTTCCCCATTGATGCCCAAACCTGCATGTCCAGTGGAGATGGCCACACGGTCAGGGAAGTAGACAAATTGAATAATGGCAGGCACAACAGATGTGCAGGGGTGGAAGCCACAGATGTGAAATTGCTAATGTAAGTAGGAAATCCCATTGCCAAATACTGAACACATGACACCCTCAGATGCTGCTATGGATGACATGGATACACCACAGGATAGGACACATTCCCCCTGGACCACATGGGTTCCTGCACAGTAACACTTCATTATCATGAGACCAAATATCACCATCACTGCAGCAAGGGCATGGTTAGCATCATCAACAACATGTACATCAGAAGCATAAGCACTAGAGAACAGAAAGTTGCTTTATTCAGCATATGTGTGTTTAAAAGTGAAAGTCCAGAAAAAACACAAAGGCCAATGGCCAGTCCATTGTCAAAGTCCAAACAGGGTGACAGTGGCAGATGTCACCCTACGCATGCCTGCACTGCACAAAACCAGGGACAATCCACTAGGAGGGGCAACCGGGGGCAGGCCAGGCACCGCAGGGACAGGATCAGGGCTCACCAGGAGGAGGCAGGGAAGGGGTGGTGGGTGCTGGAGAGCCACTGACAACTGCAGTGGAGGTGTCTGACATGGTGTGTGCCGGCACAACTGGGGGCATGACTCAGATGTTGTGGGTGCCGGCACGACTGCAGTGGACCCTGCAGATGGAGTGGACAGGTCCGCCACTGCAGTGCCCAAGTCAGACAGGGTGGTAGTGGACTCCACTGCAGTGCCTACCACCAGGGGAGGAGAATGGGGAACAGGCAAGGTGGGCTGGACAGAGGGGAGGACACCCTCACCACATCAGTGGCACAGACAAGCGCAGCGGGGGTGTGGTGCCGGGAGAGCAAGTGGCAGGGGGAGAAGGCCGGATCCTCTTGGGGATGGTATATCTGTGGGTGGGGGAAACTGGGGCAGGGTGTGGTGGGGGCACCTGTGGAGTGGGGGCCTGAGGGATGGAGGAAGGAGACCTGGTGCCTGAGCTGCAGGGCGGCGGCGGGGTCTTGCTCTTACGACTCCGGGGGACTTGCGGGTGGGGGCCTCAGTCTGTCTGCGCCTGGGGGAGGGTGT
The DNA here is from genome assembly GCA_963921515.1 of Calotriton arnoldi. NCBI lineage: Eukaryota > Metazoa > Chordata > Amphibia > Caudata > Salamandridae > Calotriton > Calotriton arnoldi. Next base: position 136,309 of record CAWUFW010010823.1, on the reverse strand, counting down.
CCGGGGGCGAGGGGCACTCTGCTCCGTGTGGGTGGGCTTCCTCTTCCCCCTGAATGCTGTATCAGCTGGATCGGAGGGGAAGAGGCCGAGGTCACTGAGGAAGAGCCGCTGGGTCTTTGGGGTTGCAGGTGAGGCAAGGGAGGGTGCTTTGGAGGGAGAGGCAACTGAGGACTGCGCAGTGCTCGTGGATGCGTGTGTGTGTTCCAGGGCCCCATCCCCTGTGAGTCTGGTTTCAGTCCCCTGACTGTGCATGCGTGTGCGTTTTGTTTGTGGCGTGTGTGTCTGTGTGCTGGACGTGTGTGTGCTAGTGTGTGCCTGTGCCGGTGTGTGTGTGCTTGGGACGGGTAAGGTGCTGGGGAGTGTGGATGGAGCAGAGGCAGGAGGGGTGAGGGACTGTCTGAGGAGGGACACTGCTGCCGTCAGGGAGGAGTCCATGGACCTATTGCCCCTCTGTAGGTCAGACATGCCCGATGAGATGCCCTCCATGAACGACACCAGCTGAGTCAACAGAGCGGTGTGCGCATGGAGGACACTCAGCATCGCTGTCTGCCCTACATGGAGCTGGCGAAGGAGGTACACAGACTCCTCACTCAGGGCAGCAGGGGACACAGGGGCAGGGGGTGCGGTGCCTGGCCCAAAGGAGACACGCTCCCGAACATGGGAGCCTCCACGGACCTGGGGAATGGGAGCCGATGGGAGGGCGGTGGTGGTGCTGGTGGTGACGGGGAGGAGTCCCAGTCCCAGGCTCAAGAGGATACGGAGCTCACTGGTGTCGTACAGCCTCTGCCCTCCTCGGACGAAGAAGACCAACCTGGCACTAGCTGGGGTGTGGTGGCTGCTGACACCCGCCTCCATAAGGGAGTCATCCTCCGAGCTGCTGTGGTCCTCAGCTGAGGTGGATGCTGCTGAGGACTCCTCGGTGTGGCTCCCCTCGCCCTCCGTGCCACTGGGTCCCTCCGACCACTCCTCGGCTGCTGACCCAGTCTGGCTCTCCGGCTCCTCCTGGTCCGTGGAGCTGTCCCCTTCCGTGGCCGTGGATGTATCTGCAAACAATGGGGAAACAGACAGACATCAGTCACCTGCACCAAACGCACACACCACTGTGAGCACAGCACATTACAGAGCAAGCCCTGGCATCATTAGTTGAACATTGCTAAAAGTGCCCTAACTGAACAGGAGAAGCCAATTGTCAGTCTGATGCCAACCATGGCACTCACATCCCACATGGCCTTGCACCCATCTGTCTGGTGTCTGTTGGATAGCAACACCCCAGTGTGGACACATGCACCACCTACACAGTAGTTGGACAGTGCAGAGGACACGGTGTAGCATGTGGACATGCACACATCACAACTCTTGCCACTGAGTCAGTACAGGTTTCCGGATGAAAGGGATGCCCAGAGTCAAATAGGAAATGCATGTGATGCATACCAGCGACAGACACCATGATGCACCCATGTCCTGATAGCCATCGCCACAATGGTGTGCATGTAGCACATGTCACTCCCCTGCAGGATCACCAATAAGTAGACACATGCCATGGCGGAGGCATGACTGCTAAGTCAAACATCACTGTCTCAGTGATGTATGACTTGGCAGCCAGAGAACAACACTCTGCACTGTGTCACAATAGTAGGTCATGGGGAATGCAAGTCCTGGAGCTGCACAAGTGCACATGTACATCCCCCACACAACACATCATCTTAACACTCATCTGTCCAGGTCATACCGATTGGACATATGGGAGACCTGTGACACTACCCTCTGAACCTGAGCCCCTCACAATCTGCTGTGAATGGGAAACAGCTGCCTGAACTTCACATTCGCATACCCCAGTCTGCACGGGCAGCTGATCAAACACCTATGTGACACACAAGTATCGTCTCCTATGGTCACATCTCCAGTGGCATGCTGAGCCCCTACCGAGAAACACCCCAGCAGTCCTGGCAACAAATCCACAGCACACTCACAGAGAGGCAGACACCTGAGGGGTCAAATCACTGCGCACAATGTGTCAGCTGATACACGGGAGTGGGAGTACAGGTGTATTGGATGGGCTGGAGTAGGCATGACTGTCCTGCCCCACATGAATGAGGGATGAGCCCTGGACAGTGGATAGCTGGCTATGTATGTGTGACACACGTAATCTGCACACTCCTGGGGCCCAAACATTGTTCCCAGCCGCTGCATGGGTGTGTGCCAGATATCCCAGGCACATGTGGTGGCTCAGCTCAGCAAGTGGACCGCATATCAAAGCAACACGCAGATTACATGTCCGAACACAGGCGTTGTGTGAACAATGGACCCACCCATGATGCCCACAACAGAGTTAGGGAAACAGATGCTGTCCCCCACCTTGAGTGAAGCAAACTGCAAGGACACAGTCCCAAGTGACACAATTCCCTGAATGTAAGGGCCACACCTGGGTATCAGATGAGGAGTGGGCAGTGCACAATAGAGGGACATGGCTCCTGGACAACATGACTGCTGTACTGTGGCAGTTTAACCAGGCCAGAGGAGGGCACATAGCATGTAATACAGAGTTCACAGTGCAGTCTTTGACTCACCCCCTCCTTGCTGCTGTCTGGCCTTCAGCTGCCCATCCAGGTCTGGAAACACCACCGCCAGGATCTGGAGCATGTGGGGGGTCAGGGTCCGTGTTCCGCCCCTCCTGCGAGGAGGCGACAGCTTCAGCTGGACCCGTGCAATCCTCCGGGTCCAGCCCCGAAGGTCCTGCCACCTCTTCTGGCAGTTGCGGATCCGGCGCTTGTAGACCCCCACGGACCGGACAGCCCGGACGATGTCCTTCCAGATCTCCTGCTTCCGATGGGCATTAACCTGTGAGGATGACAAAGTGAAAAGGCCATTACTACACATGCAACATATCCGTGCATGACACAGTTGTATATACATGTCTCAATCACAGGGGCACATGATGTACACAGGCAGTGCAACGCTGCCCATGGACAGTTTGCCAGAAGTCACTACATGGTATCATTGCATGGGAAGTAAAACCTTGTTCAAATGCACTGTCACTGCACCATACCTGTCCAGTGCATGTCACTACACACTATGGGGGGTGACAACTACTCAGTGAGCCTGCTAGCCAGTGGCGTGCAGACTTTCAGCCTTGCTAGTCAGACAAAATGCACATTCAGAAAGGCAGTGCACAGAACACTCACCTGCTCCCCTGGTGTCCCATACAGCTTGCTGTACTGTGGAAGTAGGCTGTCCAGCAGGGCCTGGTTCTCCTCAAGGCTGAAGGCTGGGGCTCTCTCCACAGTACGTGCCATTGCAGGGTCCAGAGGGGCAGAGACAGCAGCAGTGCAGTGGCAGATGTCGTCCTGGAGCATGTAGTGCAGGCAAGTGAGCTCTCAGGGGAACAGCCAGCAATATATATGTGCTGGAGAGGCAGATACTGTCCCATGTGTCCAAAGTGATAGGTCCAAGTCGTTTGCATCTTCTGAATCTGGCCAATCCCTGGAATAGCAGCACCAATACACGCCCACAGCATCCTTCAAATCTTCAACTTCATGACATACATGATTTTGCAACATTGTTGTGGGTGACCAACTGAATTTCCAGCAACCGACTCGTTCGAATTTCGAAAACGCGTCTGTTGCCAGGCTAGGCCATTGTCAATGGGTGCGCACCTATCGGTCCATTGCTGTTCAATGCGTACAGGGGTACAACGCGTACCCGCACACATTGAATGCAATGGGCCGGCCGGGGGCACCGATCGGTCCATTGCTGTTCAACGCGTACAGGGGTACAACGCGTACCCGCACACATTGAATGCAATGGGCCGGCCGGGGGCACCGATCGGTCCGTTGGGGTACAACGCGTACAGGGGTACAACGCGTACCCGCACACATTGAATGCAATGGGTCGGCCGGGTGCACCGATCGGTCCATTGCTGTTCAACGCGTACAGGGGTACAACGCGTACCCGCACACATTGAATGCAATGGGCTGGCCGGGTGCACCGATCCGTCCATTGCTGTTCAACGCGTACAGGGGTACAACGCGTACCCGCACACATTGAATGCAATGGGCCAGCCGGGGGCACCGATCGGTCCATTGCGGTACAACGCGTACAGGGGTACAACGCGTACCCGCACACATTGAATGCAATGGGCCGGCCGGGTGCACCGATCGGTCCATTGCTGTTCAACGCGTACAGGGGTACAACGCGTACCCGCACACATTGAATGCAATGGGCCGGCCGGGGCACCGATCGGTCCATTGCTGTTCAAGGCGTACAGGGGTACAACGCGTACCCGCACACATTGAATGCAATGGGCCGGCCGGGGGCACCGATCGGTCCATTGCTGTTCAACGCGTACAGGGGTACAACGCGTACCCGCACACATTGAATGCAATGGGCCGGCCGGGGGCACCGATCGGTCCATTGCTGTTCAACGCGTACAGGGGTACAACACGTACCCGCACACATTGAATGCAATGGGCCGGCCGGGTGCACCGATCGGTCCATTGCTGTTCAACGCATCCCTGTACAAGTGACTGGCATATGTCACCATGCCTGTCTCAGATGAACATATGCCAGCCACAGATAGCTCCCAGGGAGTGAGGGGCACACCTACAAAACGACAGCCTGTCCAAACTGTATCATAAGGCATGTAAGGCTGCATTTCCTATTGTGTGTATGTTGGTGTACATGTTGTCCTGTGAATGTCACCTGGGGGCAGCCACCCCCAGGCTGTGCACGTGTTCATGGGGACAGGATCCTGGGTGTTACATGTACATGACCACTGTGATGTGCAACTGTTCATATCTGTGCATGTGCCATGGTCACATTTCACGGTGGTGTATGTGTATGTCATGTCACATACCCCGTGAGTCCCATGTGGGACGGTATGTTTGAGCCAGGGTGTCCCAGTGGCACAATAGTGATGGTCCTCCACAGTCTGTGCATGTAGTGTTTACAATGTCTCTGATTTCATGTGCACAATGGGAGACAGTCTCCACATCCACGTTGTGTGTGCATGGACTTTGATGTTGTGCGTGTGTGTGTCACAGACGTCCATGTCTGTCCTGCAGTGGCAAGTGGGACCACTACCTGTGGGGGTCATGGTTGTTTTGCTGTGGTGTATACATGATACTCCATGTAATGCCAGTGTCCATGTGGCAATACAGGGTTCCTGGGAATGTACCTGTCGTTGAGCTGTGATGCCTGGGGCACATCTGTCCTCACATGTCACTGTGGGGGGTGATTGTGACATGGCAGCAGGAGATGGGAACTGTGCCACGGCCTCATGATATCCAATGGGCCAACCTGGGACTTATTGATGCCACTTGTTGAACCGTGATGACAGATGTTGGCCATGTATGTACCATACATGTCCTTACGGAACTGCACACTTCATGTAGATGTGCCTCATAATGATGTATGATGTGATATTGAGTGTGTTCAATGCCGCATATGTGGGGTGACTGACAATCTTGCTTTCTTCTCCTCTGCACTGCAGGGCTCCTGCTGTCCATCGACCATTCCCAGACCTGGCAACGATGGTGGAACGGGACAGCATCCGACGGTACCGCTTCACCAGGCAGCTGATTGAGGATTTGGCAGTGCAGTTGGCCCCACATTTGCAGCCTGGCCGGCCGTATCCTACAGCGCTGACTCCCAAGGTGAAGGTGATGGCAGCCCTACACTTCTTTGCCACCGGTACCTTCCAACATACTGTGGCGACTGCTGGTGGGATGTCACAGACCATGTTGAGCCATGTGCTCCGCGATGTTTTGGAGGCAATGTTGCTATACCTGAACCGGTACATCTATTTCCCTAGACTGCAACGACTCACTGACGTGAAGAGTGACTTCTATGCCCTGGGGAGGATGCCGCATGTCATTGGCTCCATTGATGGGACACATGTGGCTTTGGTACCACCACAGGCCCAGGAGCAGGCCTACCGTAACCGCAAGCACTACCACTCGGTCAATGCACTGGTGGTGTGTCTTGCAGATATGACCATCACACACGTGTGTGCCCGTTTCCCTGGCTCAGCACACGATGCCTTTGTGATGAGGAGTAGTCGCATCCCCAGGATGATGGCACAGATGCAGAACCAGCGTGCCTGGCTTGTCGGTGTGTACTGACTTTGTGCCATTGTGTGTGATCTGATCTGTAGTATTCCGCCCACTTTTCCAAGTCAGCTAATGTGCACTTGTCTGTCCGTAGGTGACTCGGGATACCCCAACATGCCGTGGTTGCTGACACCCCTCAGGAACCCTGTGACACCAGCCCAGATGCGCTACAATGAGGCACATGGTCGGACCAGGAGAGTGATTGAGCGGACATTTGGTCTCCTGAAGAGCCGCTTCCGCTGCCTCGACAAGACAGGAGGGTCCCTCCCATATGCCCCAGCGAAGGTGTGCAAGATTATCATCGTCTGCTGCATGCTCCACAACCTGGCAGTGCGGAAGGAGTTGCCTCTCATCCAGGATGACAATGACCAACATCCGCCACCTGTGGAGGATCCTGGCCTGGACCACGATGCCAGTGATGATGATGATGATGAGGGTGATGTCCGCACACAGCTCATCACCAACTTCTTTAGCTGAATGTGAGTATCCTGAGGTGTCATGTCAATGATGTGAGTTGGCATGATATGTGTAGGTGGTGCTCTGGTGCTGTTGGAGTGTGTCCATGGGCTACTTGACTGGATGTGTGTAGCGATGTGTGCTTACAGGTGGTCTGTACTCCCCAACAGTGTTGACATGCTAACTTGGTTCTGGGTGGGTATCTTGTAACATGTATTGTGCATGAGTTTTGCTGTTCTGTCCTGTTCTCCATTGCTTTTGACTGTGTGTCATTTCTGTCCTTCACAGGGTACTTTCAGATTCGTTTGGTCAACTGTGTCCACCGACGACGTGATTGTACTTCCAGGGTGGTAGCTGTTGTGTCCTTCTACAGTTGTTGACTGTGTGCCCGCTGCCAGGTGGGATTACCTTGCATCTGTAGTTGTTACGACATGTTGCAACTGTGTAATAAACCTGTGCTTCACTTTGTGATGTGCGTTGTCTGTGGTCACACATTTGACTGCCATTTGCTTACTGCACCTGTGGGCTACTTGACTACAACTGGGAATAGGTGTGGTGTCTGTGCATTGCACCGTCTTCCCTGGCAACATCAGTGTAGGCAGTGAGTCAGATGGCCTAGGTGTGTATGTGTTGTGTAGCCCTGGTGGTGTGTCTCCCTCATATGTGTCACGTTGCCTTTACTCACATGCCTGTGTTGTACTTGCTGTTGCAGTTCGCATACACAGTGTAATTTTGCAGTTCATCATCCCCATGACAGCACCCACGTTGGAATCACAACAGAGGCAAGTATGGTGTATTAGTGTGTTTATTGTGATACATTTGTGTGAATAGTGCATAGGATGGTTAGTGCTGTACATATATATTGCAATCAGAAGTTCCTAGGTGAATTGAAAGTCCTGGTAGACAAAATCCCCAGTATCGGGGCCACAGTTGTCTGAGACATTGGTCCAACTTGTACTCCCCATGTCATGTGTGGGAGTTGTGTTGCCGTCAACAGGGTGAACAGTTTGTGCACAAAGGTGAACATCCAGAACAGGTTCAGGCTTCCTGGGGTTGCACTTGGCCATCGGCCTCTCACTTGCCCCTCCTCGGACGACCCCTCTTCTTTGGGGGGGCCCTCAAGTACAGGCTGCTGCGGTGCAGGGGACTCTCCGCCAGAGTCATCCTCCCTCCCTGTGGCAGTTGCAGTTTGTTCAGCACCAGATGTTGTTGGCACACAGGGAGGTGTGGACTGGTTGCTGTTCATCTGGCGGAGGCATTGTAATATGTCCCTGTGCACCGCCGTCATCTCTTGCAGTGCGTCCCACTTGGACTCCACGCGGGACATGTGTGAGTCGAAGCGGGCATGATGGGCAGCCTGCTGCTGTTTCATGTCTCTGAGGAGCCCCACTACCTGGCTGAGATCTCCGGTGCTGGACTGGTATGCATCGGCTATGCGTACCAGTTGTGGGTCATCATGCACACCAGCAACCTCTGCAAGCAGCGACCTCTGTCTCCCACCCCTCCCACCACCCCTGCCGACATGTGCAGTGCGTGCAGTGGCACGCACAGATGACCCTGGTCCCCCTTGGGGGTTGGTGGTGGTGGTGGTGTCCATGGCCCCACGTTGGTCCAGGGTCCCTGTGCTGGTGGTGCTCCTTGTTCTGTCCATGTCGGCAGGGATGGTATTTGTGGTGACAGTCGTTGGAGGGGTGGGTGCAGGGGGTGCAGCTGGTGGACCTGCTGGTGCTGCAGCTGGTGGTCCTGCTGGTGCTGCATGTTGACTTGCACCGGAGGTGCCAGGTTGGTCTTCTTCGTCCGAGGAGGGCAGAGGCTGTACGACACCAGTGAGCTCCGTATCCTCTTGAGCCTGGGACTGGGACTCCTCAGCGTCTGCTGCTGTGTCCCCATCATCACCTGTTTTTGGGACACACACACAATGTATGTAATGTTTCTGCAGGCATCAATGGTTGACACACCTGACAGTTGTGACTGTGCCTCTGGGTGCGGGCCTGTACATTGCATTGTCCTAAGTTGTCACAGTCAGGGGTTGATATTGGTGTAGCACATTGTCCTGCATTATTTGGGCATTTCTATGTATTTGTTGGGGTGTGAACATGGTCTGCATTGGTTGTATTTGGTTGACAGCCGGCCCTCCTTCCCACCCAGCCAGCCAGATATCCCACCATGGAATGTGCTTCCATTGCAGGGAGTGGAAGTTGTCTCTCAGGATGTCAGTCAGTGGTGTTGTGCTGTTTGTTGGTGCACAGTTCCCAGCAGGGCCTTGTGCTCCCCACAGCAGTAGCCAGTGTCAGCCATCTTGTGAGTCCTTCTCAACTCCCTGTGATGTGAGCATGGTTCAGGGTGGTGTTGATGGGACAGTTGTGGGGGTGAGCTATGTCTGTGACTATGACTCCGATCATGCTATTGCCTCCACCCCACTTCCCAGCATTCCCATACTTACTTGCTTTTGTGGGGAGTTCAGTGTGTGTGGGTGTGAGAGCAATGGCAAGATGGCTGACAGTGGTGTCCTGCTGTTGGTTGGTGTGCAGTTCCCAGCATGCCCTTGTGCTCCCCACGACACAGCAACAGTGTCAGACATCTTTGATGGGCCTTTCCACTCTCTGTGGAATGTGCATGCGTGAGTGTGAGCTTGCTGGGCCATGTGGTGGGGGATGTAGAGCTGGGACTACGACTCCCATCATGCTATTGCCTCCACCCCCCTTCCCAGCATGCCCATCCTTCCTTCCTTTTGACTCTGCTTCCCTGTCGGGTGGGCTGCCTGTGCTGACAGGATGACTGGGAGTGTTGTCCTGGCAGTTGTTTGGCTAAAAGTCCCAAGAGTGTCCCTGTGCTTCACACAACATAACCCAGGGTGGTGGTTCTTTGTGGGATCTTGAGTTAGGATGTGAGGCATTGCATTCTCCCAGGTGGGTTATGTGGAGTGTGTGTTGAGGGGGTGTGTGAGGGGAGGTGCTTGTGACTATGGTCAGTGCTGCAAGTCCTCCTTCCCACCCAGCCAGATATCCCACCATGGAACATGCTTGCATTGCAGGGAGTGGAAGTTGTCTTTCAGGATGTCAGTCAGTGGTGTCCTGCTGTTTGTTGGTGCACAGTTGCCAGCAGGGCCTTGTGCTCCCCACAGCAGTAGCCAGTGTCAGCCATCTTGTCAGTCCTTATCCACTCCCTGTGATGTGAGCATGGTTCAGGGTGGTGTTGATGGGCCAGTTGTGAGGCTGAGCAATATCTGTGCCTACTACTCCCATCATGCTATTGCCTCCACCCCCTTCCCAGCATGCCCATGCTTCCTTCCTTTTGACTCTGCTTCCCTGTGGGGTGGGCTGCCTGTGCTGACAGGATGGCTGGGAGTGTTGTCCTGGCAGTTGTTTGGCTAAAAGTCCCAAGAGTGTCCCTGTGCTTCACACAACATAACCCAGGGTGGTGGTTCTTTGTGGGATCTTGAGTTCGGATGTGAGGCATTGCATTCTCCCAGGTGGGTTATGTGGAGTATGTGTTGAGGGGTGTGTGAGGGGAGGTGCTTGTGACTATGGTCAGTGCTGCACGTCCTCCTTCCCACCCAACCAGATATCCCACCATGGAACGTGCTTGCATTGCAGAGAGTGCAAGTTGTCTTTCAGGATGTCAGGCAGTGGTGTTGTGCTGTTTGTTGGTGCACAGTTCCCAGCAGGGCCTTGTGCTCCCCACAGCAGTAGCCAGTGTCAGCCATCTTGTGAGTCCTTATCCACTCCCTGTGATGTGAGCATGGTTCAGGGTGGTGTTGATGGGCCAGTTGTGAGGCTGAGCAATATCTGTGACTACGACTCCCATGATGCTATTGGCTACACTGACTTGCCCAGCATACACAGAATTCCTTTCTTTCAGTGGTCTTCACTGTGTGTTGGTGTTGTAGTGGTGGCTACATGTCTGGATGTGTTTGTTAGTTCTATTTGTGCCACTGCCTAGCTGTAGTTGTAGTTGTGTTTGTACATGTGATGACACGGTTAAATGTAACTTTGAGATGGCATGTGTTGTGTTTATCTGACTGACATACACATTTTGGGATGATTCTGTTCTGGTTGCTGTGTAATTGCTATGAGTGCATGGTTTGACTCTCCCCTTGACAGTGATGTGTATGTGTATTGTGGCAGAATATTGTGTACATTTGTTGTGTACTCACCAGGCTCTGTGATGTTCTCTAGTCCATATACGCTCACTGGCGGAAGGATGGCCCGCACCTTCTCCTCCCAGGGCCTGAGGTATACTGGCTTGGCAGGAGGGCCACTGCCGGTGTATTGGCTCAGGAGTTAGTCCTTCTTGAGCAGCTCCCGTACCCTCCTGCGCACGTCATACCACCTGTTCTGGATGTCAGTATTTGTGCGCAGACATGGTGATTGTGCGTTTACCCTGTTGATGATCCTCTCCCACATCTTGGTTTTCTGGGAGATGGGTGTCTGTTGGACCAGTGTGCCAAACAGCTGTGGCTCTACCCTGCGGATCTCGTCTACCAGGACTTCCAATTCACAATCTAGGAACTTGTGATTCTTCTTTGGGGGCATGGTGATGGGTGGTGATGTTAAAAGCAAAATGACAATTATGAACATTACCTGCGCCATCTTGTCTGGTGAAATTCTATGTGCACATAAGTTACAGTCATTTCAATCTATCACAGCCATTTTGTACTCTGTTGGTCACCTTTGTTTCACCCTGCCCTTACTAGCATCCCTCTGACCCTCTGACCGACCTGGTATGTGTGCTGGGGGCTATAAACTCTATTGCCACAACAAACCTCAGCGCCACTTGCTGCCACAAACTCGTTTTTCCTCTCATCCCTGTTTTCAGACAAGCTTTTGGACGCTCTACCCTTCACTACACCTAGGGGGCCGATTCCGATCTCGGCCGGTAGGGCTCCGAATCGGATTCGGCTTTACCGGATCCGATTCGGAGCCCTGTTTCCCGACCGAACCGTACGCGGGTCCGGCCGAGCGAGTACGATGCGAAATCGCCGACCGACTCGTCCGGGCGTCCCGACAGCTCCGACCGACTCGCTCCCGGCTCGAACCGCTCCGACCGACTCGCTCGGACTCGACTCGCACCGCGCAATGGAGACGTTTCCCGGCCGGGTAAGTACGATGCGCGCCGCGAGCAGTCCGACCGAGCCGCGCACTCCGGCTCCTAAGAGCTGTCGGAGCCGTACTTTGGGGGTCCGTGTCGGACCCCCAGTACGCGTAGCCGCGCGAGTCGCACACAGGGGGACCCATGGGTCCCCCTACCTGTGCGTGTACGGCGCGGACTCGCTTCGCCGCGTACCCGCTGTAGGGGGCGCCCTTGTCCGACTCGCACCCATTGAGTCAATGGGAGCCCGCGTACGCGTTGTACGACCGGCTCCCATTGACATCAATGGGAGTCCGACCGACTCGAGTCCGATAACATACGGACGCATCGTACTCGTTCGGTCGGACTGCACGGGTCCGATTCGGTCGGAAATCTCTCCGGATCCGGCTCGGTCGGAGAAATTTCCGGCCCGAATCGGAATCGACCCCTCAGTTACACAAACAGGCACCAAACACCAAAGAGACTCTTACAAAATGATTTATTGCACTGCAAACAGCAAGACTTGTTATTACCAACAATGGGACCTGTTTTTATCAACAGAACGGACTCTTAGATCTGACCGGTCTCACTCGTTTTTAGACCCTGAAGCAAGGTCCAGCTGCAATTAAATTGTCTGTTTTTGACCTGGGCGGGAGGAGAGTTAATGTTGGGCTTGTGTAACCATTTTGATGAAACAATGTCGGGCTTGTGTGACAACCTGCCCGGGCGGAGACTCCAAGCTTGTAACCATGATAAATGAAACAAATACATTGTGTAAAACCTGTATAAAAGGAAGAGCCAAAAGCATTGCCAGCAGAACACCTCCCTGAAGACATCCTGGTGTCAGCAGTTGACGTGGTCTCCTCATGAGAAATAAACCATTTTCTTCTCTTCCAGTTTCCAGCGCTTGCCTCCTTATTTTGATAGCGAACCCAAAGTGAATTAGAGGTGGAACCCTGCACCGGGCAGCATTGAGGGTCTTAGAAGACTTGCTGCCTTTCACAGTGATGGTGAGTGATGTGTGTGTTGGTGTGCAGGTGAGGGTGTGTGAGTGTGTGTTTTGCTGGGTGTATGTGAGGTAGCTATTTGTTGGTGTGCTGATGGTGTGTGGCTTGTGTGAGGGATGAGCTGTGGGTGTGTGGTTGCTGTCTGTTGAGTGCTGGCAGTAGAATAGCATTTGTAAAGGATCATGGTTGGGATTTGTGTCCTTTATATGGGTGGAGTTGTGGGTGTGTCTTTGTTCTCTGTCCCCACCCCCCCCCCCAGTATTTATTGGCTTTGTAATTGCTTGTTTGGCCTTTTTTTGTGTATTTTTCCTTAGTACTTTCTGTGCATGTTGGAAACGTTCTTGTGACCGAGTCGGACCCTGCAGTTGTCTCGTACGGTCTTCTCCGTTTCGTTCACGCTGTGTTTGTGCAGTTTTCTATGCTGCGTACGCGTCGGTCGCAGTGTTTTGTGTTACTTCGGCTCGCAGTTTTGTATGCGTGTTGGTCGTACAGCTTGTCCTCCGTACGACTCGGTCGTGGTTTTCGCGCCTTGCATCGTACTTTGCGGTTTGGAGTTCGCGTGTACGTTTCGGTTGGATTTGTTCCGGGTGCGTGTCGGTCGGTTCGATTCGCGTGTTTTTCCGGCCGGATTGCTGTTTTCCGTGCGGCTCGGTCGTTCGGCTTGGGTTCAGTACGTGTCGGTTGGATTTTGCACGCTTTGCATCGTACTTGGCGTGTCGGGCGCCACAGGTACGTGTCGGTCGGAGTTTATTCCGGCTCTGAGTCGGTCGGTGCTTTTTCCGGCCTGAATCGGAATTGGCCCCTAAGTGTGCCACAAATACTCAGAACTCTTCTTCGGTACAAGACCTGGGTGAGACCTCTTCTTGGCTCCGCAGCAGAGGTCACAATTGTTCACCAGACTCTTCAAGAGTTTCTGGTGGTAAGACCGACGTATGAATATGTACAGGTTGAAATTCCAGATCAGCGGCTAAGCCCTCTTGATAGACTTTATGATTTGGACATACAAATTAAGGGTGATGTACCACGTACCATAAAAGAAATATTCGGGCAGAGTTTGACTACTGAATACGACATTCTCTTGGAAGAGGTTGATTGGCCGCCAGTGTTTGTTAGAAAAGTCTCACAAGGGGAGAATGCAGTAATACCTTCCTTTTCTGTTCTTGTCCCGGAGGAGGTTAAAGCAGCATATGCTGCAGAATGTACCCATAAGCCCCAGCATTATATCTCAATCAGGCGGGTTAGTCTAAAGACACACCTTATCATGCTATACCTTTTCGGTCCAGCCCACAGATACAAGCACAATATCCAATTAAACACGAAACTAAACACACGGTTAGGGAGAGTCTATCACAATTAAAATATCAAGGTGTGATTGAGCCTTTTATCTCCCCTATGAATAATCTGTTATTTCTTGTGCTTAAACCTGATAATACTTATCGTATAGCCTTCAACTATCAACATTTAAACAGTCGCACATGCACTTTTGTTGTACAGAATTCCCACAGCTCTGTCTTGAGCTATAATATAGTTCATAGAAAATTCACAACTACATTGGAAAATTCCAATGCCATTCCTGTCAAAATATAGCACTTTAAAGCTGCAATTTGGCAGCCTTTTCAACTTTAGGAATATAATGGAGGTTCTGTCACCTGCCACAGGGGTATAAGAATAGTCCAGGTCTGTTTGCTGGCCGAGTGATGTCAATTTTACTGGAAATGGACTAAGAAGCATTGTCCTATGTTGATAACATTTATATAAGAGATGATGATTTCACTGCACATTTGGCCAGAGTGGATCGTATTATTCTGGGATTCGCTGACCATGGCTATAAATTCACTTCCGAAGTCTAAAATTGCCTTTCCCATTACCCTGTTTTTGGGATATGAATTATCAAATGAAGGCAAGAGCCTAGCACCACATTTCTTAGAGAAATGTGCCCTTTTACAACCATTGAATACCTTAAAAACGCTTCAATCGCTTTTGGGCTTTCTAAATTTTGGTAGAAAATACATAGCAAATTATGCACAATGCATTAAATCGTTGCACAATTTGATTTATCCTGAATTTTCTAAAAAACATGGGACTCCTGAAAATACTACTATCCTCCAGAATTTACAGACAGAAATGCTTGAATCTAAACACTTACATACTCGTGTTAACACTACTACCTTAGTGATCCACATAATTGCGGGTTCCAGTGGTTACACATATGCTTTATTCAATGAAGGAGAAACAGTGGCGATTGCTTATAAATCGCATTTATATTCCAATGCGGAAATGCGTTTTGCTTTCACTGAACATTTTTGGACTGCTGTCCAGACTGCTGTAATGAAGGAACGTTCATTGGCACAGGGGAAACATATAATTTTGGTGTCTCCTGTTTCGGCCTTAGAGGCTGTTAGCAAGGCCAGTGTTCCTAACACAAAAGCCTTACCTCCAAGATGGATCCAGTGGGTCACTTCCTTAGCAGCTACTGATGTAGATTATGTTTTTGACCCACCCTACCTTGAGAACACAGGATTATGTCCAGTATCAACAGGACTACCCCATTTCTAGGGAGAGTTTGGTTCTAGATAAGTATGCTTTCATAATCTATACTGATGGTACAGCCCAGACTGCGGTTGGTACAAAGTACAAGTAATGAGCTGCCTGTGCTGCAGTTAAGGGTGTAATGAAATATTGTGTAGTTCAGGCACAAAAATCACGCACAGAAACTTTAAGTGACTGTACCGCTCAGCTGGCTGAGTTGAAAGCTTTGGTTCTGGCTTTGGAAAATATGGATTCAGAATTCCCAGCACTTATAGTGTGTGATTCTTATTACTGCGTACAGTCCACTACTGTAAAAATAATTTACCTTACTGGCTTTTTAAATTTTTTTATAATTTTTTATTGAAATCCATTAAGAAAGTTTTATAAATTCATCCGTACGACTCATTGAAAATATCTAATAATAAAGCAATTCAACGCCACATACAAAATCTAATACAGAAAAGTTGAATAGGCAGACCAAAATCCAGGATGACCTAGGACTTAAAAGATCATTAGAGACCAGATACAGTATCATATCAACATTGTGAAGATTATAGCTGAAGTTCCCATAATACATTAAAATGTAAGTGCAAGTAAATCTTATAAGTGTAACCTTAATTAATACTGCGGATGGTATTTTAAGATCAGATACAACGTCAAATGCCTATTTTTAAACAAGCTAAAATATCGATTATGCATTAGGTACGTTAAAATATGCAGAAATATCAACATGTGTGCCGTAAATAATATTACATCATGTAAAAACAACTTCAGATACTTATAAATAGAAGCTAAAGTGTCTACAGTGCAATAAAGTGCTAAGAAATAAATGTTTATGGTGCAATCAAGTCCAAGAAGGTGTACAATTATATCAAGACATGCAACAGTGAATGAAATTCCAGCATGATAGGAGTACCTCCTAAAATATAAGCTCTTGTTTAAAAATTTAATCAAAATAGGCCGGCCAGACAGTCTCAAACTTCTTAATCCCCCCAATTCGCAATGCATACAGGCGCTCACTTTTTTTAACCTGCTTCATTTTCCGAACCCACCCGCATTTTGTTGGTATAAGATCTGATCGCCATCTCTGAAGCAGGAGTGACCTGGCAACCGCCATTGCAATATATAATAGTTTAACCACCTTATCGGGAAAATGTAGAGTAGGTTCATAACCAAGGACTTTCAGCCGAATACTAGAATCTATTGTGATAAGACATTCAGCCTTCAAATGACAAAAGATATCATTCCAGAACCCCTGGATTAAGGGGCACTGTGATATTATGTGTGTCCAATTGGCTGTTGGATGATTTAGACAGCGAAAACACTGACCAGATTGGCTGGGGTAGACCTTAGATAGAAAATGTGGGGTTCTATAGAGGAGCCATTTGCTAAAGAATAGCATCCGGCGCCAGTTGCCCCCCCTCAAAGTGCTAAAATTGAGTTTATTTAATTTGGACCACATACTCGCTGTGGATCACTGACAGAATATCGACGACCACAATATCAAGGTCCCAAAATATCGGGACCTAAATATCGATGTCAAGAATAACGACATCCTATCTACATCATGGTAAGTACAAAAATATCAAAACAAAAATATAGTTGTTAAAAATATCGTTTTTCTTTTATGTATAAAAAAAGTAAAATAAATTAAATAATACATATAACTTAAAAATAAATATTTATAATTATTAGAAAATGTTAACAATTATAAGTAATAAATGTAATGTAAAAGTAAATTAAACATACATATATAAAATATAATATATATATTTACTTAACAATTATTAATAAATAATTAATTTAATAAATTATAAAATGTTAGAAATGTATTAAAACTTATAAATACACATATATATACATACACCTCTAACATAAAAATAAAAAATATATATATATTATAAATTAAAATATTTATTAATTTTTAAAACTACATTTTACACTACATTAATTACAACAGTAAGGATAGTGTTAGATAGCGGAGGTGAATAAATTACTATTCCCACTCCATCAAGTACAATAGTAGTGAAAGTGTTGGATAGCGGAGGGGAATAATTTCCTATTCCCACTCCAGCGAGTGCAACAGTAGGGAAAGTGTTGGATAGTGGACAGGAATAATTTACTATTCCCACTCCAATTAATGCAACAGTAGGGAAAGTGTTGGATAGCGGAGAGGAATAATTTACTATTCCCACTCCAATAACTGCAACAGTAGGGAAAGTGTTGGATAGCAAAGAGGAAAAAAAATACTATTCCCACTCCAGCGAGTGGAATAGTAGGGAAAATGTTGGATAGCGCAGAAGTAAAAATTACTATTACCACTCCAATGAAAACAACAGTAGGGAAAGTGTTGGATAGCGGAAGGGAATAATTTACTATTCCCATTCCAATAAATGCAACAGTAGGGAAAGTGTTGGATAGCGGAGAGGAATAATTTACTAATCCCACTCCAATGACTGCAACAGTAGGGAAAGTGTTGGATAGCGAAGAGGAAAAAATTACTATTCCCACTCCAGCGACTGCAACAGTAGGGAAAGTGTTGGATAGCAGAGGGGAATAAATTACTTTTCCCACTCCAATGAGTGCAACAGTATGGAAAGTGTTGGATAGCGGAGAGGAATAATTTACTAATCCCACTCCAATGACTGCAACAGTAGGGAAAGTGTTGGATAGCGAAGAGGAAAAAATTACTATTCCCACTCCAGCGACTGCAACAGTAGGGAAAGTGTTGGATAGCGCAGGGATAAAAATTACTATTCCCACTCCAGGGAGTGTAACAGTAGGGAAAGTGTTGGATAGTGTTGGGGAATAATTTACTATTCCAACTCCAGCAAGTGCAACAGTAGGGAAAGTGTTGGATAGCGCAGGGGTAAAAATTACTATTCCCACTCCAGGGAGTGCAACAGTAGAGAAAGTGTTGGATAGCGGAGGTGAATAATTTACTATTCCCACTCCAGTAAGTGCAACAGTAGGGAAAGTGTTGGATAGCGAAGGGGTAAAAATTACTATTCCCACTCCAGGGAGTGCAACAGTAGGGAAAATGTTGGATAGCGCAGGGGTAAAAATTACTATTACCATTCCAATGAAAACAACAGTAGGGAAAGTGTTGGATAGCGGAGGGGAATAATTTACTATTCCCACTTCAATAAATGCAATAGTAGGGAAAGTGTTGGATAGCGCAGGGGATAAAATTACTATTCCCACTCCAGCAAGTGCAACAGTAGGGAAAGTGCTGGATAGGGCAGGGTTAAAAATTACTATTCCCACTCCAGAGAGTACAACAGTAGGGAAAGTGTTGGATAGCAGAGGGGAATAAATTACTATTCCCACTCCAATGAGTGCAACAGTATGGAAAGTCTTGGATAGCGGAGAGGAATAATTTACTATTCCCACTCCAATGACTGCAACAGTAGGGAAAGTGTTGGATAGCGAAGAGGAAAAAATTACTATTCCCACTCCAGTGACTGCAACAGTAGGGAAAATGTTGGATAGCGCAAGGGTAAAAATTACTATTTTCACTCCAGAGAGTGCAACAGTAGGGAAAGTGTTGGATAGCGGAGGGGAACAATTTACTATTCCTACTCCAGCAAGGGCAACAGTAGGGAAAGTGTTGGATAGCGCAGGGGTAAAAATTACTATTCCCACTCCAGGGAGTGCAACAGTAGAGAACAGTGTTGGATAGCGGAGGTGAATAATTTACTATTCCCACTCCAGCAAGTGCAACAGTAGGGAAAGTGTTGGATAGCGAAGGGGTAAAAATTACTATTCCCTCTCCAGGGAGTGCAACAGTAGGGAAAGTGTTGGATAGCGCAGGGGAATAATTTACCATTCCCACTCCAACAAGTGCAAAAGTAGGGAAAGTGTTGGATAGCGTAGGTGTAAAAAATAATATTCCCACTCCAGTGAGTGCAACAGTAGGGAAAGTGTTGGATAGCGGAGGGGATTAATTTACTAATCCCACTTCAGCAAGTGCAAAATTAGTGAAAGTATAGGATAGAGTAGGGGTAAAAATTACTATTCCCACTCCAGTGAGTGTAACAGTAGGGAAACTGTTGGATAGCGGAGGGAAATAATTTACTATTCCCACTCCAGCGAGTGCAACAGTAGAGAAAGTGTTGGATAGCGTAGGGGTAAAAATTACTATTCCCACTCCAGTGAGTGCAACAGTAGGGAAACTGTTGGATAGCGGAGGGAAATAATTTACTATTCCCAGCGGAGGGGTAAAAAATTACACAATTAACATAATTAATTAACAATTAATTAATTAATTAATAACAATTAACAATGAAAATATAATGATATATTAATAAATTAATTCAAACAATTAACACTATAAAATCCTAAAAAAATATTACATATTAATAAATATATTAAAATTAAATTACTTCCCACCCTATTCCCCTATCAACCCACAACCCACTCCTAAAAAAATGACACAATTAACATATTTACCAATTAATTAATAATTAATAACAAATTACTAAATATTTAATTATAAGTTATTTCCCACAATTAACACTATAAAAGATTAATTAATTAAATATGAATTATGAAAAATATGAATAATTTAATTATAATTAAATTACTTCCCACCCTATTCCCTATAAACCCACAGCCCACTCCTAAAACTCCTAAACAAATTACACAATTAACATATTTACCAATTAATTAATCAATAAAAATTAACAACCAATTATTAATTAATTAATAATTAATTAATTACCATAATTAACACTATAAAATAAAATATAAATAAATACTAATAAATATAAATTATTATTCAATTAAT
Organism: Calotriton arnoldi; assembly: GCA_963921515.1. Taxonomy (NCBI): domain Eukaryota; kingdom Metazoa; phylum Chordata; class Amphibia; order Caudata; family Salamandridae; genus Calotriton; species Calotriton arnoldi. The sequence goes on along the minus strand of CAWUFW010010823.1, from coordinate 116,351 downwards.
TATTTTTAAATTACTTCCCACCCTATTCCCCTATAAACCCACAACCCGCTACGGAACTAAAACGCAAAATGTAATTCAAATAAAATTAATATTCTATTAATTATATTTAAACTACTTCCCACCCTATTCCCCTATAAACCCACAACCCGTTACGGAACTAAAATGCAAAATGTAATTCAAATAAAATTAAAAATCAATTAATTATATTTAAATTACTTCCCACCCTATTCCCCTATAAACCCACAACCCGCTCCGGAACTAAAACGCAAAATGTAATTCAAATAAAATTAATATTCTATTAATTATATTTAAACTACTTCCCACCCTATTCCCCTATAAACCCACAACCCGCTACGGAACTAAAATGCAAAATGTAATTCAAATAAAATTAAAAATCAAATAATTATATTTAAATTACTTCCCACCCTATTCCCCTATAAACCCACAACCCGCTACGGAACTAAAACACAAAGGGGCCGATTCCGATTCGGGCCGGAAATCTCTCCGACCGAGCCGGACCCGGAGAGATTTCCGACCGAATCGGACCCGTGCAGTCCGACCGAACGAGTACGATGCGCACGTATGCCATCGGACTCGAGTCGGTCGGACTCCCATTGAAGTCAATGGGAGCCTGTCGTCACAACGCGTACGCGGGCTCCCATTGACTCCAATGGGTGCGAGGCGGACAAGGCGCCCCCTACAGCGTGTACGCGGCGAGCGATTCGCGCCGTACACGCACAGGTAGGGGGACCCATGGGTCCCCCTGTGTGCGACTCGCGCGGCTACGCATACAGGGGGTCCGACACGGACCCCCAAAGTACGGCTCCGACAGCTCTTTCGAGCCGGAGTGCGCGGCTCGGTCGGACTGCTCGCGGCGCGCATCGTACTTACCCGGCCGGGGAACGTCTCCATTGCGCGGTGCGAGTCGAGTCCGAGCGAAGTCGGTCGGGTGCGGTTAGACCCGGGAACGAGTCGGTCGGAGCGGTCGGGATGCCCGGACGAGTCGGTCGGCGAATACGCATCGTACTCGCTCGCCCGGACGCGCGTACGATTCGGTCGGGAAATAGGGCTCCGAATCGGATCCGGTTAAGCCGAATCCGATTCGGAGCCCTACCGGCCGAGATCGGAATCGGCCCCAAAATGTAAATAAAAAAAAATTCGTAACTTCTAAAAATTTAACACATACATAAAAAATAAATGCAATACTTAGACAAAAAAATATAGCACAAACATTTAAAATACACACTAAAATACATAACACTAACTAAAACAACGATATTTTTAACAACTATATTTTTGCAAACGATATTAATGACTTCGATATTTTTTAAAACTATATTAACAACTTCGATATTTTTAAAAACGATATTACTTACCTTAGACTCGATATTCTTGTCCACGATATTCTGACTGTCGATATTTTTGACAGACGATATTCTGAACTCGATATTTGTGCTAGTCGATATTTAAAATTCGATATTTAGACTGTTTACCGGGGCAACTAAGCGCCAGCTGGTCAGGGAAAAGCTCAAACTTTATAAGCCTCATGTGGAATTGCTTACGGAAACACATCTGGCTTACAAAGATAGAGGCTTGCTAAAACAACTAGCCTTTGAAATAGCTGAATGTACATCACAGGGTGTGGCAATTAGAGGAGTAGCGATACTCAAAGACGGCTAATCTGTAAAATTCTTAAAACTTCCTCTGACCAACGCGGTCGATTGGTAATCACACAAATGGAAATTCATGATAAAAAGTATGTATTCTGTGCAGTGTATGGCCCAAATACGGATGACCCCACTCTTTTTGATACTTTAATGCTGGAACTGTTGGATTGGCAGGTGGAATTAATTATTATGGGGGACTTTAACTGTACGTTAAATTATGGCATTGACTCTACTAATAGGACGGCCTATCCAAGAATGGAAAGGGTTCGAAACTCAATTTTTGAAATGGCTCGACTACATTGTCTATCAAACAGTCTATCCCACACTACCTGGATATACATACAACTCTGCCCCCCATAAGCAATATTCCAGAATAAATCTGGCCTTGGTCAATAGTAGTATTTTAACAACTGCTAAAATTGAGGTATGTCCCCGGATAACTTCTGACCACAATCCCATTCTGCTTAGTTTTCAATCAGGTGCAGCAGATAGGACAAAACGGCCTATTTCATTCCCTAGACACCTGTTGGCGGCCCCAGAATTTATCTCGTTTACTCAAACATCTTTAACTGAGTTGTTACATTCTAATGTGGGCTCTGCTTCTTCTATCTCTGTTTGGGATACAATGAAAGCCTATATACGTGGCACCACCCAGCAGTATGTCTAGCGCCTAAATAAAATCAATGAGAATAATATAAGGGTATCTTGCCATACATTAACACAGTTAGAAATTCTTCATGCTGAGGAGATTAGGCTCGGGAGGTTAAATCGAGACCAGCTATATGCCTCATTGATAGATAAAGGCTTACTCACTTGCAGGATACTTAAAGAAAAGACCGCAGCTGCTTATAACAAGAATCGCTCTGTACAATACGAATACGGGGATCAGGTGGGGAGGATATTGGCATATCAGGTGGCGGATAGGAAATCTAAAGGGCAGATACAAGCTATAAGGGGCGAAAATGGAATTATATACACATCCCTCCATTCAATATTAGAACAATTTTCTCAATTTTATCCGAGACTTTACCCTCCGTCTTGCTCTTTGGATACAACGGAGTTTGATAATTACTTAAAAAGTTGTGACCTCCCATTTCTGAATGAAGAAGCAGCTGACCTTCTTCACCGGGATATTACTAATGAAGAGATTTTGACCGCCTTAGCCTCCTTACCATCCAGCAAGTCCACTGGAGATGATACCTTGCCAGTTGAGTTCTACAAAACCTTCAAAACTCTTATTCTACCGCTATTGAACGATGTTATACATCAGATAGGGATCCGAATGGAGGTGCCTAAATCCTGGGATATGACTAATATCGTCTTTTTTCCAAAAAAGAGGAAACCAGCTGACTGTGGGTCTTACCGCCCGATATCTCTCATTAATTCAGATGCTAAAATTTTTGCTAAGGTATTAGCTAACCGATTAGCACCTATGCTGCCTGGCTTAGTCTCTGACCAACAGCATGGGTTTATAACAGGCAGAGACACCACGGCTCATGTCAATACAGCCATTACTGCGTTCAATATTGCTAAGACAACAACATGCAGCATGGGGATGGTGCTATTAAACGCTGAGAAAGCGTTCGATCGAGTTGCATGGGAGGCGCTATGGGCCACATTAATCGCTAACAGGTTAGGTGGTCGATACACTAAATGGGTCGGTGCACTATACACTAAGAGAGAATTAAACAACAGGAGAGCGAGGGAAGGCAAAGAAGTCACTCTTAATCCCCCAGGTATATATCAAACAACAACTAAAGAGTGAACTCAAAAGAAACGAAAAAGAACAAGAAAGAGAACACAAGGAAAACCATTAGTGTTTAAAAGAACCCTCACTCACCAACCTAGTTGGTGACATGCTTCATCATTGGGTCCCCACCAGAGAGGCCGAGTGCCTCTCCGGTGTGCTACGACGCCTGATTACAGCGGAGCTGGTTTGCTGTGATTGGTGTAAGTGATAGTGAGAATTAAAAGATGCCTCGGTTTATTCCCAGAAAAATTTTAATGGTGGAAAACCAGGCAACAGTTAAAAACAACAAGTGTATTGGATGGTCACGGTTTACTTGTTCAGACCTTCAGAACTTCTGAAAGCCATTATAAATCTGTAAAGACAATCAGACAAAAAACAGAGACATAAACTGTTTACTGCAGATAAATCATAACTTCTTTGTCTGAACAAACCGTGAGTTTATTTGTTATACCCCCACAGGTTAGGGTGTGCCTTAGCGTGCACATACCGCCGTGGTGGGTTGGTCCTGACGAAAGCTTCGCTATTCGCACCTTGAAGCAGAAACATGTTGACCATCTTTTTATACACTTCACACATTGGATGTGCTTGGACAAATTAGCCGGGCAGTGACCATCCAATACACTTGTTGTTTTTAACTGTTGCCTGGTTTTCCACCATTAAAAGTTTTCTGGGAATAAACCGAGGCATCTTTTAATTCTCACTATCACTTACACCAATCACAGCAAACCAGCTCCGCTGTAATCAGGCGTCATAGCACACCGGAGAGGCACTCGGCCTCTCTGGTGGGGACCCAATGATGAAGCATGTCACCAACTAGGTTGGTGAGTGAGGGTTCTTTTAAACACTAATGGTTTTCCTTGTGTTCTCTTTCTTGTTCTTTTTCGTTTCTTTTGAGTTCATTCTTTAGTTGTTGTTTGATATATACCTGGGGGATTAAGAGTGACTTCTTTGCCTTCCCTCGCTCTCCTGTTGTTTAATTCTGTCTGCGGCAGCGTACAGCTGCGAGAGATTATTTGTTCTAATTAAGTGAACCCCTGACTTTTGGCTTTGGCAGTAAACATGGAAAATTTGGGGCTTACATATTCGAAGGAAGAGGTAGATGCCCTTTTGGCAGATACCTCCCTTTTTTCAGACCCTTCAATAGCACTGTCAATTTCACAGACTAGTAAATGGGAAAAACTCACTGAACAGAAACGCAATCGCATTCGTACCATCCTACATGGCACTATATTGACTGAATATCTGCGTAATAATGTGGCACCTAAGGGTTTATTGGTCACCAATGCCCCCCGCATCTTCTTGGAGGATGCGGTATTTAGGAAAGAATGGGCCCAGATCGCGTGGCATTGCACCGCGACTGGTTGGTGTTGATTATTAAAACAGCCCTCAGACTTTCAGAAGCATTAATGGTGGAGATTCAGCTTACTGAGACACATTTTAGAACAACTTTGACTGGGTATAAGAAAAAGTTGGAGGAACTCAACAAGGAGATTAATGAATATAAAGATAATCTCACCCAATCTAAAGCCCAAAAGTTTCAGAAAGATGTTAAACGTTTTTCGTATATTAAGACATACCCCTATGCCAATCCTGACTATACACCACCACCTAGGAATTCAAATAGTTTGGATACATCAGATGATGATGCGTCCACTACTAGCGGGTCCAGTGGGGATAGCTTCAGGCAGAGACAACGAGGTAGGGGGAGAAACAGACGTCAACAACATTCACAATACCCTCAGATGTGGTCATCGTACCCTGTACCCGGGGTGGGTGGGTTCCATAATCCGTACCAACCCCCTCCTTTTCCAACTATGGGTTGGAACCCCAATTTTATGCCACATCCCGCACACCCACAAAACAGGTACCAACCGCCTTTTTTAGAGAGGGGCTGGAGAGGCCGCGGGAAAAGAAGGGGACAAAACCAAAACCAAGTCCATTGGGATCAAGAGGAGGTAGTGGGCGACAATACGCGGAGCAAATCGAGGGACCAATCAGCAGGACCCAGCAATCTGAGAGCCTAGTTGTAAACCTCTCTACAGCCATTCTCACTGAAACTGAGATGGCAGTTTTGGAAAAAGGGCTTGGTTTCGTGCCTACAGCACGCTTGGATCGCTTCAAGCTGCACTGTGAATTAGCTGAGTTCTTTCGTAAGTTGAAACTCAAATTTTTCTTTGAGAAACAACCCTCCAGCGAGGCTCCTATCTCTACTTGCGACACTAGTTTTCGCTTAAAATCAACCTTTACCCCTCCTCCACATACTATTCCACCTGAAATTACTGCTTTTGAACAGGCAGTATTTAATGATGTAGAATCATTTGAAGAAATGGGTGTCTTTAAAAACTTGAGTGCCATTGAATTTCAAGCTTTGCAATCCCTCCAGTCTAACACCTCCATTGTCATCAAGCCAGCAGACAAAGGGGAGGGGTTGTCATTCAGGATGCTGCCGATTATGATAAGGAATGCAGACGCCTATTAGGTGATCGTGGCAACTATACTCCTCTAGTAGTGGACCCCACACCCCTGCTATCGACTACTATTAAGAATCTTGTTGATGATGCAGTAACTAGAGGATACATCACCAAACATGAAGCGGAGTTCCTCACTACAGGGAAGGGGACTATTCCGTATTTCTATACTTTGCCTAAGACGCATAAAAATCGCACGCCCCTCCTGGGCGTCCAATAGTATCAGGTATCGGTTCATTACTGGAACCGTTGTCCCGTTATTGCGATTTCTTTCTAAAACCATTGATCCAGAAGACTAATACCTATCTCAAAGATACTAAGAGCTTGTTAGCTCTTCTCCAAGATCTCACAGTCGACAACGAGCCCGTATTTTTGGTCTCGCTGGACATCGAAAGTCTGTACACCTGTATCCCTCAGGATGAGACCATTAGGGTCCTCAGGGAGGCCCTGGATGCAGAGCCTTGGGATTTTACAACACCCAGGAGTTTTATCATCGACTGTGCTACACTTGCATTGAAACAAAACTTTTTTGAGTATAGAGGTGATCTGTTCCTTCAGTCAACAGGGACTTCGATGGGCAGCACCTTCGCCCCAAGTGTGGCCGGGTTGTATGTTCATGATTTTGAGTGTAAATACATACTTTCGGCCAACAACCCTTACTTGACCTATGTGTCTTTCTGGAAAAGATACATTGATGACGTTTTCGTCATCTGGCAAGGACCTGAGACCGTCCTCCTGGAGTTTTTCAACTGGATCAATACCTGTGATCCTAATCTAAGCTTCACACATTGCTACAACAGAGAAGAGATGATCTTCCTAGATGTGATTATAAGGAAAGCAGGCGACCAGCTTCTTACTAAAACTTATTACAAACCTACAGCGAAGAACAACTCGTTACACTTTGCCAGTTTCCATCCAAGACCACTCAGAGAGAATCTGCCATATGGCCAATACCTGCGCTTAAGGCGTAACTGCAGTCGAGTGGAGGATTTTCGTGATCAAGCGAAGGAATTGACAACGAAATTACGCAAACGTGGTTATCCTGACAATATCCTAACCAGGAGTTCCAAGAGAGCCAGGAACCAACCAAGGGAAGTCTTATTGGAAGAAAATCATAGACTGGCTGAAGATATACCACTCACGTGTGTCACCACGTATAGTGTTGCTGCGAATGCTGTGAGTAAATCTATTAGGAAACATTGGCGTATCCTTGAAAGTAATAACATCAAGTGGGAGAAACCTCTTTTCTCTTATAGGAAAGCCAGGAGCATCAGGGATACGCTGGTTCATACACGTCCAAGGAGAGTTGGACTTGAAGAGGGTACCACTGTTCTCAGTGCCTGGGGACTTCCAAAAGTCACTGGACATCACCCTTGTGGCTCTTGTAGTGTGTGTCATTTGACTGCCACTACTAAAACTCTGGATCTTGAACCCGGTAAGACGTGGATACAACGCACCCACACCAACTGTAACTCAACCAATGTGGTGTATTTAATCACATGCCCCTGTGGTTCCAGATATGTTGGGATGACAACACGTAAAATAAAACAACGAGTGTGTGAACATCGCAGCAATATCCGGTGTCGCAAGAACACCACGAAACTTACTGAACATTTTTTGCGTTGTAATCATACCACCAATGATTTACGATGGACGGTGATAGAACAATTGAAACAAGGCAACACCTCGCCACATATGTTGTTCGAAAAGGAGCAACGTTGGATTTATAGACTTTCTACTAATCTACGTGGGCTGAATGACAATATACCCTGGGGCACGGTCATGAGGCGTTAATCAGCCTTGGCATCTAAAGTGACTTGCTTATGACTCTTGTTATTCCAGCTTTATGAAACTCTATCCACCCATAGTTTTATCAGACAAGTTATCTGTAGTCTGGCATGTTGATGAAATAATATTTCCTTCGCTATTGCGCTTTTATGTCCTTCTGCAGTTTGGTAAGGGTAGTTATATTGCTCCCTTCCTTTTGGCCAGTTATCCCTTTGATAAGACATGTGTGTCATGTTAGCGATTTGGGACCTTTCTGTTTAGTTTATAAACATCATTACACTCCATTCACACTTACTAGTTGAATACTTGGATTTAGATGTAGCGCTCCCCCCTCCCCTTTTTTGAAACGCATGCGCAGTTGGCTTTTCTTAAAGATTGAGGGTAGCGGTCTAGTATTCTCCGTGTTTCTCTTTCCCCAGGTGCATAATGATCAGCTCACACGTGCGTAGCGCTAAGCCTGCCGGTATTTATACCGAGCGCCCCGGATTCCGAGTTAACATTCGGATCCACGGAGGGCTACGAGTAGGTGCTGAACGGGCGCTGGTCTACATTTAAGTGAGTAAATAGGAGTCACTTTGGGGCAGTAGCACGGTCCAGCGGAGTGAGCGTTTTGTTGTACTCACTCCCAAAAAAACCCCTTCCTCCTTCCCTTTCCCCCCTTCCCCCACCCCTCCCCCCCCCTTTTTTTCTAACTCCACAGGGCTTGAACAGATGTCAAGCGCCTCCCACTGGGACCCATGTTGCGAAGTTTAGTCTAACTTCCCGTAAGCCTTCAATTTTTCCATGTTTATTATTATTATTTATTTAGTTTTCTTGAGTGTTTTGTCGGACACCTGAGATTGCCTGTTTATATGCCATTATAATTGCACACGGGTGTTGTATTTACATCGACGCCCCGTTAGTCATGTTCTACTGTTTTTAGATTTTTACGAAAGACTCTCCACACTATTGGAGGTGAACGTGCTCACATGAGTATCACGCTATTATTCATGAGTAAGCGATCAGGTGAATGAGTGCACCCGATTGGCACACTGTATGAATGTTAAGTCTTCTACGGTACTAGGTCTGCAGATGAGGGTTTTTGCAGTTTGTAAATAACTTTATGGAGAGCACAATGTGAACAACAATAGGCACTAAACAAAGGTGTTGACTAAACAAAAGGGTTGCCTATACAAAGAAGTTATGATTTATCTGCAGTAAACAGTTTATGTCTCTGTTTTTTGTCTGATTGTCTTTACAGATTTATAATGGCTTTCAGAAGTTCTGAAGGTCTGAACAAGTAAACCGTGAGTTTATTTGTTATACCCCCACAGGTTAGGGTGTGCCTTAGCGTGCACATACCGCCGTGGTGGGTTGGTCCTGACGAAAGCTTCGCTATTCGCACCTTGAAGCAGAAACATGTTGACCATCTTTTATACACTTCACACATTGGATGTGCTTGGACAAATTAGCCGGGCAGTGACCATCCAATACACTTGTTGTTTTTAACTGTTGCCTGGTTTTCCACCATTAAAAGTTTTCTGGGAATAAACCGAGGCATCTTTTAATTCTCACTATCACTTACACCAATCACAGCAAACCAGCTCCGCTGTAATCAGGCGTCGTAGCACACCGGAGAGGCACTCGGCCTCTCTGGTGGGGACCCAATGATGAAGCATGTCACCAACTAGGTTGGTGAGTGAGGGTTCTTTTAAACACTAATGGTTTTCCTTGTGTTCTCTTTCTTGTTCTTTTTCGTTTCTTTTGGGGAACTATACACTAACCCACAGGCTACACTTATATATATCAATCTACACTCTGCCCCTTTCCAGATACATTGTGGCACTCGGCAGGGGTGCCCACTTTCCCCAATGCTATTTGCATTGTACATTGAGCCGTTCATAAGAGCACTTACTCGGAATGCCCATATTGTTATATTTAGGGGCCGATTCCGATCTGGGTCGGAAAGCTCTCCGATCGAGCCGGATCCGGAGAGATTTCCGAACGAGCCGGACTCCGCAGTCCGACCGAGCGGAGTACGATGCAGCCGTATGCTGCCCGACTCGGTCGGTCGGACTCCACGTGAAGTCAACGGGAGCCGGTCGTACACACGCATACACGGGCTCCCATTGACTGAATGGGCACGTTGCGAACAGTGGGCCCCCTACAGTGGGTACGCGTCGGTGCGACTCGCACCGTACATGCATGTGTAGGGTGTTCGACTCGTGCGGCTACGCGTGCCGGGGGGTCCGACACAGACCCCCCAAGTCCGGCTCCGGGTGCTTTTGCGAGCCGGATGCTCCGACTCGATCCGGCCGTCCGACGCGTCCATCGTACTCGCTCGGTCAGAAAACGTCTCCATTGCGTGGTGCGATTCGTGTCCGTACGAGTTGGTCGGAGCGGTTCGGACCCGGGAACGAGTCGGTCGGCGATTTCGCGTACGCTCGCATCGTACTTGCTCGCTCGGACGACTGTACGAATCGGTCGGAAACAAGGCCTCCGAATCGGATCTGGTAAAGCCGAATCCGATTCGGAGCCCTACCGGCCGAGATCAGAATCGGCCCCATAGTATTGGTTTACCCGAATTAAAAGCTACTGCTTACGCCGATGACATAGCAGTCTTCTCATCTGATCCGGCGACGGCTTTGGCTTCAATACAAGAGGAGGCGGGGAAATTTGGACGCTTTTCAAATGTAATTCACAAAAATTCAAGTTCTTCATAATTTTCATCCTGCTATACCTATAACAGGCAGCTGTACGACTACAACATAGGGGCCGATTCCGATCTCGGCCGGTAGGGCTCCGAATCGGATTCGGCTTAACCGGATCCGATTCAGAGCCCTATTGCCCGACCGAATCGTACGCGCGTCCGGGCGAGCGAGTACGATGCAAAATCGCCGACCGACTCGTCCGGGCGTCCCGACCGCTCCGACCGACTCGTTCCCGGGTCTAACCGCACCGACCAACTCGCTCGGACTCGACTCGCACCGCCCAATGGAGACGTTCCCCGGCCGGGTAAGTACGATGCGCGCCGCGAGCAGTCCGACCGAGCCGCGCACTCCGGCTCGAAAGAGCAGTCGGAGCCGGACTTCGGGGGTCCATGTCGGACTCCCCTGTACGCGTAGCCGCGCGAGTCGCACACAGGGGGGACCTGTGCGTGTACGGCGCGAGTCACTTCACCGCGTCACGCTGTAGGGGGCGCCCTTGTCCGCCTCGCACCCATTGAGTCAATGGGAGCCCGCGTACGCGTTGTACGACAGGCTCCCATTGACTTAAATGGGAGTCCGACCGACTCGAGTCCGATGGCATACGTGCGCATCGTACTCGTTCGGTCGGGCTGCACGGGTCCGATTCGGTCGGAAATCTCTCCGGGTCCGGCTCGGTCTGAGAGATTTCCGGCCCCAATCGGAATCGGCCCCTTATTTGGGGGTATGTATCTCTCCTCTTGTCGAACAGGTATGGAAACTTAACTATGAGCCATTGCAGCAGTCAGTTTTTCAAAGTTTAAAGAAATGGATTAAACTCCCAATAACTATAATCGGTAGATGTAATATCATTAAAATGACTATCTTGCTTAAGTTCCTATATCTGTTTCACGCTATCCCTCTTCGCGTCCCTAATTTTTCTTTACAAAACTGGAAGGTGCGATAAATAGCTCTATATGGGGATATAAGCAAGCGAGTAGCGCAATCCGATTACTTAAAATCCCTACAAGCAAGGAGGGCTTCAACTCCCTGATTTCAAACTATATTTCTGGCCGGCATTTTTAAGGCGCCTCCAAAGTCTCTACCTGTTAAGAATTCCTATTTTTGCTTTTTCCTTGCACTAGGTGCAGACAGCAATATGTTTTTGTATAGGATTAACGATCCAAACTATTACAAAATAGTCCGATTTAAGACTGTCAGGGACACGGTACGTATATGGCATGAAATTCTTGACTACTGCTCGCTGTCCCATAAAGATCTAGCGCATGACTCTCATCTCCTGCTTTGGGATAATCCCACCCTCCTGGAAGTATTTCATGACTCTAATGCTCAATGGTGGGCAAGTCATGGGATTGAACGGCTTGGGCAGGTGTACGATCTTAACGGCTTTCGTACTTTTGCGTCTTTACAATCCACACATAACCTCCCTCAACAACTCTTTTTTAAATATTTACAGCTAAGGGACTATTTTTTAAGACGACAGCTGATACAAATACCATATGCACATGACTTACTGACATGCCTTTCAAATCTCAATCAGAAATTTATTTATTTGTTTTATAGAGCGCACGAATCACCCCATAAGGGTATCTCAGCGCATGGACCGCCTAAGAGTGCCAAGGAGAAATGATTTAGAACAGCGATGTTTTTAACAGTTTCCTGAAAACCAGGTAATCTGTGCATTGTCGCAAAAGTAAGGGAGTTCGTTCCAGAAGAGTGGGGCAAGATGGTAAAAGGCCTTACCACCTTGGCGTGATTTTTTGAAACGCGGGACTTGTATCAGGGCTTTAGCTCCTGGGCGGAGGGGTCTGGAGGGTACATAATTGACAAATTTGTCATTTAGATAACTGGGGCCTAATCTGTTAACGGCTTTGTAGGCCATACAACATATTTTGAATGTAATCCTTTTTCGTATGGGTAGCCAATGTAGTTTCTGAAGTAAGGGGAGGGAGGCAGTTCTAGGGGGAGCATTGGTTACCAGTCGAGCCGCGGTATTCTGGACGTCCTGTAATCTGTTTAAGGCACTTTCATTGGCTGAAATGAACAGTGCGTTACAGTAATCTAGGCGGCTTAAGATTAGTGCCTGGATCAAGGTTTTCCTGGAAGATAATGGCAAAAAGGGAAGACTCTTCTGAGCATGCTAAGGTTATGGAAGCAAGCTCCGATGGTAGAAGAGACGTGGTCTCCCAGCGTGAGTTTATGGTCCAATCGAACTCCTAGGTTTTTTACCACCTGTTTTGGACATGGTGTGGGGCCCAGCTCCTCTGGCCACCAGCTGGGGGACCATTTCACAGTGGCCTCGCCAAACAACATTATTTCTGATTTAGCAGCGTTCAGTTGTAGAAAATTAATTTTCATCCATTCCGCTATAGTCTTCATTCCTTCACCAAAGGTGGTTTGAATATTGGGGTTGGATTTGTCAAATGAGAGGAGTAATTGGGTGTCATCCGCATAGGATATGGGGATGAATCCCAGTTTCCTCAGCAGTCTCGCCAAGGGAGTCACATAATTGTTGAACAAGGTTGGGCTCAAACATGAACCCTGTGGTACTCCCTTGGTCATCTTGGTGGTCTTAGAATGGTAAGGGCCTAAATTAACGGTTTGTGTTCTGTTGGACAGAAAGTTAGACAGCCATTTTAGAGCATTTCCTGTGATGCCTATGTCACCCAATCTTCTAAGTAAAATTTGGTGGGAGATGGTGTCGAATGCTGCGGAGAGGTCAAGCAGCACCAGAAGTACCGCTTGACCCTCATCCAGCAGCATCCTAATGTTGTCTGTGACTGCTACGAGAGTGGATTCCGTGCTATATCTGGAGCGGAATCCATATTGTGAGGAGTCCAGGATATTATTGGATTCAATGAAATCGGAGAGGTGTGTGTTGATGTGCTTCTCCAAGATTTTTGTATGGAGGGGAAGGAGAGAGATGGGTCGATAATTTGTTACGTCTTCCGTTGAGATTTTGGAATTCACGAATCAGCACAATGTATTTACAATTCTGTCAATATAAAAGAGATGATAGTCTACAGCTAGCTACAAATGGAGCCAAACTTTGGGAATAACTAGTACTCCCGCAGAAATTGTTTCCGCTCTAGATATTTTAGACAGGTCTATTCACTCTATCAGCTTAAAATTGCAACAATTTTGTACTATCGGCATGCTGTATTACACTCCTGAAAAGATTACGAAATGGGGGCAAGCGACACGGGGGAGATAGGATGCTATGCCCAAAATGCGGATTGGCTGCAGCTAATATTGTGCATATGCTTTGTACTTGTCCCATGCTTGATATCTTCTGGGGGGAAGTAATTCAATCTATTGGAAGCTGCTTGGGTTTGGATTTCCACCCTACCAATAAGGAGATTATGTTAGGTCTTAAAGAGGATGTTAACCGAGGGTTGAGATCTTTTCTTTCTATTGCTTTAGTAGCAACTCGTCTCTGCATAGCAAGAGCATGGATTTCGCCAAACCCCCAGGTTCTCTCAGAGTGGTGGGTAGTCATGAAAAATCTGTATGAGAGGGAACGAGCACTGGCTAAGGTTAGAGGTATACGGTCCTTACAAAAATTGGATCGCACATGGCATTGCTTTGTCTGATCTTACCTATACATGGGATTACAATTCAAGATGATTTCTCTTCATCATTTTCAATTTATTTTAAATTTTTTAATTTTTACTTTTTTCTCTCTTGGTTTTCTTTCTTTATCACTCATACTGTGACCACAATGTACATGTACTAATTTAAGGATATTTCTCTCTTGTACCCTTTGTTAAAACTAATAAATATTATTTTTTTTAAAAAGGATTCTTTTGCCGAAATATAGCACCTGAGAGCAGATATTTGACAGCATTTTCAGCCCTAGCCTCTCAACGTCAATTCTGTAGACTGCCCCAAGGGTATAGGAATAGCCCCGGGTTGTTCGCAGCAAGGGTATCAGAGTTACTTCAACATTTTGATGAGGAGGCACTGTCCTATGTAGATGATATTTTTCTGACGGACGATGAATTATTGGATCATTTGACCAGGGTGAACAACATAATTTTGTGGTTCGCCTCTGAGGGCTACAAATTTAACTTTAAGAAATCAAAAATTGCCCACCTCAATGTCCTACTTTTAGGATCTGAACTCTCAAGTGAAGGGAAAACTTAGCAGCCAATTTTTGGGAAAAATGTGCACCGCTCCAACCTCCAAAAACTCTGAAGAAGCTACAATCCATTTTGGGATTCCTAAATTTTGGCAGAACATACATTTTGGATTATGCAGAAAAGATAAAACCTTTCTACGACTTAATTAAACCTGATTTCTCAGTTCAACATTGGACGCAGGAACATACGGAAATTCTCTGTTCCCTACAAGCTGAAATGATAGCATCCAAACACTTACACACACGTGTAAACACCACAAATTTGGTGATCCGCGTAGTCGCAGGTCAATCAGGGTACACTTACCTCACCTTCAAAGAGGTGAAACTGTACCAATTGCATACAAATCATATTTGTACACAAACGCTGAAATGCGTTTTGCATCAATCGAAAAAATACTGACAGCAGTACAGATTGCTGTAGTGAGAGAAAGAGCTCTGGCTCAGAGTAAACGAATAATTGTCGTAACCCCGGTACCAACCTAAGAGGCTGTTACAAAAGCAAGCGTTCCTAGCGCTAAAGCTCTGCATCCACGATGGATAAAATGGGCTAATTCTCTCACTGCAGCAGATGTAGACTGCAAATTTGATTCTACATTAAAAACACAAGCATTTTTGCAATAAAACAAGAATACCCTCTCCTGAATGAAATAATACCTCTAGATCAGTATGAATACATAATTAACACTGACGGTTCAGCTCAGCCAGCGGTAGGAAGTAAACAGCAGTACGATGCAGCCTGTTCGATTGTAAAGGGATGTATGCGGGACGGTTAGTTCCGTCCTAGCAATACGCAGATGCAGTCTCTAGGAGATTGCACGGCACAGCTGGCAGAACTAAAAGCCCTAATACTGGCACTAAAAAGTACAGATTGTGAATTCCCCACACTCATTGTGTGCGATTCATTTTACTGTGTCCAGTCTTACAATGAATACCTTCACTATTGGGGCCAGAATGGGTTTAGAGAATCCATGGGTTGCACAATAAAGCACAAGTTGCTTTGAGAACCAGTGGCAGAGCAGAAAAAAGGCTTGTCACAGACTCACGTGATTCACACGCTGAGTAATCAACGTGTTGGCGTGCACGTTAAAGGGAATTCATTGGCTGATGAAGCTGCCAAGGAGACAGTGCGAACTGCTGCTGCTGCTGCAATCACTCATTCTAGTACGAGGATAGACAGATAATGGTTGCTGTCATTGCTTCGCGCAAAAATAGCACAGACTTTCCAAAAGGTTTTCCACTCAAGTACTCCTACAAGTTAGATGCACAAAATATACTGTATGCTCAAATTCCTGGAGTGGGGGATAGAGTAATACCAAACATGGATAGCAGATTAGGTTGAATACTAGCTGCACAAGAGGGTCTGGGATCAGCACATGCAGGTATTACTGTGACAGTTTCACTACTGAAACAATGTTGTTGGTGGCTGGGTCTTACAAAACAGACCAAGGGCTTTGTCCTCAAGTGCGACATCTGTCAGCAGATGAAGGGTTCCACCATAGCACGTCCGCCACAAACACCACTACTGATATCAGACAGGCCTCTCGCATGTGTCTATTTGGACCACTGCGGCCCCCTACAACATGACGGAGCTTACAAGTACATCTTGTTGGCAGTGGATTCATGCTCTAGATTCCTGTGGGTTTGGCCTCAGCGTTCAGCTGATGCCCGAACTGTTTTAAAGGACTGCGAGTCTTCATAGGGACATACGCAAATGGCACATTACATTCTAACCATGACCCTGCATTTAGCTCTCTGGCTTACAAAGAAGCCATGGGAAGTTTGGGTGTTGCATTGCAGTAATCCTCTCCGTATCATCCGAGGGATATTTGATCATGGAGAGGAAAAACCGGGACTTACAGCAATCCATAACAGCGAGCTTATTAGGCTCGGGCGGCAGTTGGGTCAATCACCTATATGGGGTTCAGAGGGCACTTAATAACATGCCAAGAAGTTCCCTAGGAGGCCATACTCCATACGAGGTCCTATTTGGGACGAGAAAGTGGGTACCCGACCTCGATTGTGGCAGATGAAAAAGCATTTGACATCAATGATCGTTCGGCTGTTTTACAGGAACTCAATGAATTCCGGGCACTACAAAGCAAAGTCCAAGTAAAACACACCGCCACTGGGGAAGTTAAAGTTGTTTTGGCAAGACCTGCCTGGGTCCCAAAGATCAGGGACCTGGTTAGGGAAAAGATTTTGGACAAAAAATAATTTGGGTCATCTTACAGAGCGCCTGTACCTGTCCTGGCTGTCGAAGGAACAAGAACAGTAATTCTACTGCATCTTGCCAGAAAGAAAGAAAAGAGATTCATCTCCATTCATCTGATCAAACCACACTATGTGGCCGATACTGAATAGCAGGCTGCATGGGCTCCTCGGTAGCCGTCGATCTCCTCTCGCTACCAGTTGAAATTGGACAACAACAAAACACAAATGAAACACAGATCTCAATTCGGCCTAATGCCGACATCTATGTGAATATGTCTCACAACGAGTCATCTGCCAGTTCAACAAAACCTGCTGAGCTACCAAAGATAGATCGAACAGCGTCGGGCTACTTCATCGATTTCGATACCTTCTCATTGGATCCGAGTGAACCTGAGACGCCGTCAGTTTCTGTTTCCCGCAAATAAAGAATTCATAATATCTACCTTTGGCTCAAAAAGACTTACTTTGTTTCTCCCTGGCTACAGCTCTGGATGGCAATTGGTCTACTGTTCCTAGTTCTCTGAATAGGTGTAGTGACTGTCTTTTTCCTGCTCCTGAATGGACATTATCTCCCAGAACGCTCTGCAGTACAACATGTGAAGTTTGTCCTTAAACCACATACATCATCTCATTGTGAACGAAGAGGCCTGTCCTTTGTGAACATTACAGCAGTTCCGGTTCCTGAAGGAATAGTTTGGGATAGAGTTTCATATAAAGTATTTGGTCCCACTGAACATTTGAAAATTCCACATGTATTTAAAATTTCTTTGAATTATATCATCACCTCCAGTACATTCTCTGATGATTGGGATTTTGAAACTGTAAATGGTTTGCTGTCTGATTTAGACCAATCTGCTGCATTCTCTGAAAACAAATTGTATGATGATACATCTGATTTTGATACCATGTATTGCTACCAACATTATGGTCATCATTTCTTGC
Source organism: Calotriton arnoldi (assembly GCA_963921515.1). Lineage (NCBI taxonomy): Eukaryota > Metazoa > Chordata > Amphibia > Caudata > Salamandridae > Calotriton > Calotriton arnoldi. Next base: position 98,700 of record CAWUFW010010823.1, on the reverse strand, counting down.
ACAAAACGAGTATCCCACGTAATGTATTTTCTTACTGGGGTATCTCCCTGGGCGACAGAATTCACTCCATCTCTCTTTAAGCAGATGACCAGCTCCTTTACCTCAGAGATGTGAATTCGATTCCCCTGATGCTTAATCACTTTGCTGATCTTTCTGGCCTGAAAGTCAACTAGGCCAAATCTTGCCTATTCCCCTTTACACCTGCAATGCCGGACACAAACTTCACTCTAAACAGGGTTATAATAACTTGGCAGCCACAACATTCCGGTACTTAGGTGTCCAGGTGTAATACTCTCCTACGGACCTATTTAAAGGTAATCTCACACGAGCTGCCATGTCTCTAAGGGCTTAGATGACCTTCTGGTGGACACTGCCACTGTCGGTGGCAGGGCGTATAGCCCTCTTTAAGATAGCCGTCCTCCCCTGCCTCTTATAATATTTTGCCAACCTCCCCCTCTACATCCCAACACCCTTCTTTTATTCCTTTGAGAAACTAATGAAGGAATTTATATGGAATAATTCTCGCTGCAGGGGGTGGCACTCTCAAAACTTTACTTACCCACAGACCAGGGTGGGCCTGCTGTACCGAATCTCAAACATTACTACCTTGCATCCCAACTCTAATGGGTGGCTAAATTGCTAGCGGACTTGCAGCTTGCTGACACCGCCACAACGCTGCCTGCCTGGAACCTGTCCAAAATCCTTCATTTGTTTCACGCTTGTACCCAAGTGACATTACCTGACCCCTTACTTCTGGGAATAGCTTACTGCTGCTTTCACCGATGTCTTTACCTCACAAGAGCGTCAATTCCCTATGCTCCGGCAATGGCCCTGCTCGGTACACCCAGGGGATGGAGCATCACCTCATCGGCAGAGCTGACCGCTTGGCATGAGGTAGGCCTTCACAACGCTTGGGAACAAATGGGGTGACATGGCACAACAGCACCCGACACACCTCATTATACAGTATCTTCATGTGATGGGACCAGGCAGACACTTGATCCATTGGTTTGCTAGCTCGCTGTGAACCCACACTGCATTATAGCTCATGCCCCTACGCCGTTGATGGGAGGAGGACCTGGTTTGTCCCTGCATGGACAAAGAACGGGCCACCCTACTGCAAAGCCCAGTCCAAATTCCACACAACGCTCTTTTCCACCTTATTCAATTTTATATTATACCCAGAGCCTACTTTACCCCTGCCAAAGTAAATTGCTATTTCCACCGCACTGATGCCGCCTGCCCATGTTGTCATTTGGTAGATGTGCATTTACTTCATATGCTATGGGCCTGCCCATCCCTTCGACGATACTGTTAGGGTGTCATGCTCCATCTATACAGCTGCACAGGGCACCCTGCATTACACACGGAGAAAGCATGCCTTCTAGGCCTCTACCATAAGGACAAGAAACAGAGGGTCACCTCCCGCTTCCTTGATCTAAGGTTACTGACAGCTAACTGTCTCATCACTCGGAAATGGATATCACATGAGACCCCAGCTCTTGCAGCCTGGACGCAATCCCTCATTGCATGGGCCCTACAGAGAGCGTTGACTTGCATAGAGAGCATAATCTGGGGCTGGGCAAATTTCCAATGGCAACCTAATGGGACACTATCCTGATCGATCTTCAAACTGCCATACAACATGCCACCGATGCCCCAGTCTGCTCATTGGAAGGTGGGCCGGAGACGACAGATGACCAAGGAATCGTTTAACTACGACACCTGCGGGGCGTGCTGCCTTCCCCTGCCCACTGTGTTCCAGGGCCCAAAACTGTTGTTTGCCTAGTCGAACTATGCATTCTCCTAATTAATCACAATGCATGTGACTGATTGGGAGGGAACAGGCTTGTGTTTCTTTGACTGTTGTTTTATTCTAAATTGGAATCCTTTATCTATTTCTCAATGCACATGTTGTTAACCCTCTTAGTGGGCTGCTATGTCCGTATCGTATCTTCTCTCCTATGTGGGTGTGTGCAATCTAACAAACACTTGCCGGTTGATTTATGGTATATTCCTTTCGGCACCGAACCTATCTGTTGAGCCTAATTTGTTGTACTTCATGATGCTGCGCTTCTGGGGAGCTGTAATAATTATGTAACTGTAATGTGTCTTGCTAACAACCAGAAAACAAAAAACGAATAAACAGATTCAAACAAAAAAAATCAGGTCAGGTTTACCACTTTCATGAATTCGCAAGTATTTACCGAAGCAGGTCTGGAAACAATACTCCTTTATGAACGGCATTTCTGTGTGAGCCAATATGCATGTGTATGGTTTACTCACGCAAGAATCTACTGAACCTTCACAAGTTGACTTTCCCTACAACTCCTTTTTCCCACCCTGGAAACACTTTTACTTCTGCTCTTGTCTAGAGTAAGTTTCCAACATGTCTCAGTGTGGAAGAGATTAGAGAAGAGTTGGTAAAAACCCTTAAACATGCAAGTTTGTAGGGGTGCACAGACTCCAAAGAATATTCTAACCCTGAAACTACCACTTCTTGCTGCTTCTAGCTCCAGTATGTAGATTTGCGGAAATGTGGAAAAATTAGGGCATTGCTAGAATACAAACTCTGCTCTAATATAAGTCCCGCCATAACCGGGGAGGGAAAACGACCTTTACAACGCGGTCAAAACACCGCAATACATTTACATCGCTGTTTTTAAAACGCAAGTCGTTACAACGACTTGCACTGGAGGGCGCTCTAGACTAAGGAATAGTGTAATTTACTATTCCAGCACCTTCCCTACTGTACGTAGACTGGAGTTGGAATAGTAAATCACACTATTCCTAAGTCCAGCGCCCTCCAGCGCAAGTCGTTGTAACGACTTGCGTTGTAAAAACAGCGATTTAATGTACTGCGATCTAAATGATCGCGTTGTATCATCATACATCCCCGGGGAGGCTATTTTCAGAGCTCTAATTAAATGAGAACACTGCTATAATTTTTCACCTCACTGCATGGCACCAAAGTGTCAAGTGGACTTTTTGTAAAAGACAAATAGATTTATGAAGCATCCCATCCCATGAACAAGCAGATAGTTTATAAAATTCCACACCCCTACTCAACTCTAGTTCCTAGCTTCTTTAGTTGACTAATATAAGGCCCTTCATGTTCGGGCCTTAGGGTGTCTTATCAAAGGCTTTAGTGATGTCAGACCAGTCAACACTGCCAAAGGCCTTCTCTGAGTCCAGCGAGAGAAGGACCATTTACAGCTGAGTTCTTTTTGATACTTCCATAAGGATTACTGCTAGTCTGGTATTATCCTGGGCGTGGTGATCTTTTACAAATCCAGACTGCTTAGGGGATATTAAACAGGGTCAAACTGTATGCAGGCGTGTGACCAGTATTGATGAGACCATTTTCACATCGTTGTAGAGAAGCGCAATAGGTCTATAAGAGGAGTGGGAGGTGGGGTCTTTCTCTTGTTTTGCTAGTAGAGAGAGCTGCAACTCTAACACTGTATCTATTACAGTTTCTTATATATAGCCATAAAATGATTACTGGGTCATAAAGCCCCTGGCCCTGATGGGTTCTCGATGTTCTTTGATAAGACCATTGTGGCTTTCCTGGCAGAACTGCTTGCAAATGTTTTTAATCATATTAACTACTGGAGTAGTAGGTGTACTAGTGTATTTAATAAAGAAATTAAATTAACAATGTTTTGAGAAAAGGAGTATTGTTCTAATAAAAATGTTTATTGCAGTTCCAATGTAATACACTACTGTAGCAAGAACAGAAAAAGCGGCAAGTGGAGTGAAGACCCAGAACAGGAACCAGAATAAGAAGTGTGGCAGTCTCTTCTCTGTCCCATACCCCTTTCCCCCCTGTGGGTTCCTCAGTTAATCACGTGTTTAGCAAACTTGGTTGGCTGGGAAGCTATAGAGGGGCGTTGGGAATTAGCATTGTTCTGCTCCTGTGCATTTTGGGCAATAGCCTTCCTGACAGAGTGAAGTGCCCATGCTGACTTTGCACCCGAGCAGAATGGCTGAGGGTTTAGATCTAAAGAAGTTAGGAGACGTTTTGGAGGGAATACAAAAGGAGTTAATGGCAGTGAGAGAAGAAAATAGAGAACTTAGACAGGACCTGATAACATCTCGGAGGGAGACTACAGATTTAACGATTAAAATGAATAGTTTAGTATCTAGAGCAAGTTTCAAAAATCCCTCTGCACACGAAGAATATTCTAGTGATCCCACAGTCTCCACGCCCAAGGTTACGACTCAAGTAATTCATTCCTTGTCCCCAGTGATTCCTTTAGCTCCCCCCGAGCGGTTTAATGGAGATCCGCAGAAAGCACAAGTATTTTTGACACAATGCACATTACATTTTATGTGTCGTCCTGCGATTTGTCCAGACGCACAGTCGCGAGTGGCATTCATATTGCCTTACCTTAGTGGAGACGCGGAGTCCTAGTCCATGCCAATAGTGTCCAGAAACGACCCAATCTTATATGATATAGACGAATTCAAGAAGGAATTTCTCAGAATATTTGATCGATGAAAAGCTTCGCAGGCTACCGATAACAAACTGTTGGAAATCAAACAGGGCAATCGGGATCTAATTGCATACTTGGCCCAGTTTAACAAACTAGTCGTGGAGACAGAGTGGCCAGAGAATAAACGAGCAGCTGTGTTCTATCGTGGATTAAAGGATGAACTAAAGGATGCTTTAGCCCAGGTGCCCAATAGACCTACAGAAATTTCAGCGTTAATAGATTTGGTTCTAGAAATCGATTTTCGACAAAATGAACGAAGAGGAGAGAAAAGAAGGGATTTTCGCTCAAGCACACCTAGGTTTGATCGAGCCAGAATGGAGAATTCTAAAGGAAATGATTCCCAACAAGGGGTCGAACCCATGCAAATAGGAACAATACGCAGGCCGTTATCAAAAGAAGAGAAAGAAAGAAGGCGTGTGAACAAGAAGTGCTTGTACTGTGGAAGTAGCGGTCATTTTGTTCGTAATTGTACCAAGAAGCCCAAACAGACACCGCCGGAAAATGCTCAGCACCATCAGTAAAGGGAGTTGGACTGATGGCTGCCGAATTGGAAACAACTCCAAGAGGTCATTACCTGGCAAATACTCTACAGTCCTCTTCACCCCATATCATCATGATTATGACCCTGCAGTTTCAGGAAATCACATTACAACAAATCACCGTAATGGTGGATTCCGGTGCAACAGGCAACTTTTGTGACCTAAAGTTCGCAGAAAAGATTGGGTTAAAAGCAATAAGGAAAGAAAAGAGTGAAGCGGTACGAGCAGTAGATGGAACGAATCTTTCATCGGACCCATTGTTAGCCACACCGAATTAGTTGAATTGAAATCTGAAGAAGGACATTGCGAAACCCTGCAATTTAATTTAATAGATGCTCCTCAATTTCAACTAATTTTGGGGTTACCGTGGCTTACGGAGCATAATCCAACTATTGATTGGAGTGCTAGAACAATCACGCTGGATTCTGAATTCTGCAAGGAAAACTGCTATTGGCATGACGTAAGGAGACATAAGGAAACCCCTGCGTTTCATCTGAGTGAAGGAGGAGCAACGATTTGCGTAATCCAAGCCACCGAGTTACCTCCAGAATACGTTGAGTTCCAAGATGTCTTTAGTGAGGCTGAGGCAGAAAGGCTTCCACCACATAGAGAATTTGATTGTAAAATTGAGTTAGAACCTGGTTCCAACCTTCCTTGCAGCAGAATATATGCCTTAACCGAGAAAGAGGACCAGCATCTAAAAGAGTATCTACAAAAATACCTCAATAATGGTTTCATCAGGCCCTCCCAGTCTCCAGTCTCCTTGCCTCTCTTCTTCATCCCAAAAAAGGGTGGCGAGTTGAGAACTTGCATAGATTATAGGGCAATCAATCGCATAACCATCAAGAATCGCTACCCTTTGCCTCTGATTTCGGTGTTATTGGATCAAGTGAAGACTCGAGTGCGCAAATCTACACAAAGTTAGACTTGAGAGGGGCGTATCATCTTGTTCGAGTCAAGAAGGGAGACGAATGGAAGACAGCTTTCAGAACTAAACATGGGCTTTTTGAATATCAAGTGATGCCCTATGGGCTTTGTAACGCCCCCGCCGCATTTCAATACTTTATCAACAATGTGTTGAAAGAATATATTGATCAAAGTGCAATCGTTTACATAGACGATATATTGATATATTCTAATTCGGAGGAAGAGCATCAAGAACATGTGAAAGGAGTTTTGCAGAAGCTGCGAGAGAACAGTTTGTAAGTCAAATTAGAGAAATGCGCCTTTAACGTGAATACCGTAGAATTCTTAGGATTTGTACTGTCACCGAATGGAATTACCATGGATGAGAATAAGATCAAGGCAGTAACTGAGTGGGAATCTCCAAAGACCGTGAAGGAAGTCCAAAGTTTTATTGGCTTTGCAAACTTCTATAGGCGGTTCATCCAAGACTTTTCCAAGAAGTTAATTCCCTTGACGAAGTTGCTAAAGAAAGGAGTTAAATTCAACTGGTCCAATGAAACTGAGGAAGCCTTTACGAGATTGAAGGAAGATTTCACCACTGCTCCAATCTTATTGCATCCAGATCCTTCCGAGCCTTTCTATGTAGAGACAGATGCTTCCAATCTAGCATTGGGTGGAGTCTTATCTCAAAGACACAAAACCACAGGCCAATTGCACCCAGTGGCCTTTCGTTCACGGAAATTAACCCCCGCTGAGGTGAATTACACCATAACAGAGAAAGAGTTATTGGCTATTAAGGACGCATTCAAGGAGTGGAGGCATTACTTGATGGGTGCCAGGCATACCGTTACAGTCTACACCGACCATCGGAATCTGAAATTTTTGAAGTCAGCGAGAACTTTGACGCCCAGACAGCTTCGTTGGTCATTATATTTCGCTGATTATGACTTCGTGATCACCTATAGACCAGGAACACAAAATGGTAAGGCAGATGCCTTATCTCGACTAGGTACTGAGAGTATTCAAGAAGAGATTGAAAATCAAAGTATTATTGCAGAAGGGAAGGTTATCGGAACCGTGCTGAGAGGAACGGTGGGAGAATCAACACCAGACTCAATAGGTTTAGAAGAAATGAAGGAATGGGCAAATCAGGATACTAGAAGAGAAATCCGTGGAAACTTACCATACCATGCCGGAGCCCTCTATTTACCTACCCAAGAGTTACAGCAAAAGGCCTTGAAGGAGTGTCACGATCATATATTAGCCGGACACAAGGGAATGCAGAAAACAGAAGATCTGGTAAAACGTCGTTTTTGGTGGCCCAATATGGCCAAAGATATTCGTCAGTATGTGGCCACTTGCGACATCTGTGCAAGGGGAAAATTGGAGAGACAAGCTCCAAAGGGATTACTGCAACCTTTACCCACGCCACCTTACCCCTGGCACACAGTGACATTAGACCTGATAGTAGAGTTGCCATCCAGTCAAGGTTTTGACACTATATTAGTGTGTGTGTGGATGCATTCACTAAGATGGCCCATTTTGTCCCTTTAAAAGGAGTTCCAACAGCAAGAAAGTTAGCACACACTTTTAGTCAGACTATAGTGCGAGCTCATGGGATACCCAAGGTGTTAGTGTCTGACAGGGGCTCTCAATTTCTATCTCATTTCTGGAGAGCATTCACCAAGAAGCTAAACATAGAAACTAGGAACTAGGTATATAACTAGTTATCACCCAGAGTCTGATGGCCAAACTGAAAGGGCTAACCAAGAACTAGAACAATATCTCAGACTATGCCTATTAGATCAAGAGGGAGACTGGCTAGAATACCTTTGGACTGCAGAGTTTGCACATAACAATGCGAAGAATGTGTCCACTGGATATTCACCTTTTTACTTAAATTCAGGTAGACATCCAAACCAGTCAAAACATTTTCAAGATGTAGAGGTTCCCGCAGTAAAGGATTTAGTTGAACATATGACTCAAGTTCATAGTTTAGCGACTAGGAATCTCACTAAAGCTAAGGAAAGTTACAATCAATATGCCGACAAGAAGAGAAGGAAAGAACCTGATCTCCAAGTTGGGGAAAAGGTTTGGTTAAATACAAAAAATCTTAAGCTAAAAGGGAACAGGAAACTACAACCAAGATTCGTAGGCCCCTATTTAATTGAAAAGAAGTTGAGCCCCTTGACTTACCAGCTGAACTTACCCAAGAGTTTAAAGATACACCCAGTATTTCATGTCTCACTATTAAAAAAGACTCCAAAAGAATTAAGAGTAGGTAAACCCCCTAAACCAATTCAATCTGAGGGAGGAGTGGAGTTTGAAGTAAAACGAATCCTGGACTCAAAAGAAACTAAGGGTCAGGTTTACTACTTGCTAGATTGGAAAGGATATGGTCCAGAAGAGAGGTCTTGGGAGTTGAGTTCAGATGTGCATGCTCCCAAATTAATTAGGGACTTTCACAAGAAATATCCAGACAAACCCAAGCCGGTGGGACCTGCCTTGCGGGGGGGGTACTGTCAGAACTACCCAGCCTCCTAGCATGCAAAGTCTATCCATAGGTTTGATTGGGTTGAGAGGTCCAGTTAACAGGTTTATAGGCTAATACTTACATCAGAACCGGAGGCAGAGGAAATCCAAGATGGCCACCGGGGAGCGACCCTTAGGTCAGCAGACTAGTGTACCGGCGCCTGAAGGCAATCAGGAATGTCCAGGTGAAGTGCCCGCCGAGCTGCGCACTTCACCTGAAGAATTTGAAGAAGAAGGAGCTACGGAAAGTTGCGGCGCGGAAGTCAGTTAGGGACCTTTTGTCGCGCTTTCCTTCGACGTGTCTCCGGTTTGCATCCTGTTTCCAGTCTAGCAGCTTATCGCATTTCTGCGCATGTCAGTAAGGCTAGTGGTTTCTTTGTTATTGGGAGAAGTACGTTTTCTGAGGAAATTATCGGGCGCTGTGAATGCGCATGCTCATTTTCTTGCCAGTTTTGAAGTTCATTCCTGTGGAGATTAGTGTTCGGTAGGAGAGAAAAGGGTAGAGCCAGCACAAGCGCATTCTTACGAGATAAAAGACGAGCAAGCACATAGTTTTAGATTTCTATTTAGTAGGAATAGGAAGTGAATAGTTAAAACAGTATTTACGTTGGTGGAGCAACATTTTTAGTTTGTTTATACACAAGTAGAGCGTTATCTACATTGAATATTATTTTTTTCACAAGAAAACTATAAATAAACAAAAAGAAGGAAATACTTACCATACTTAGGATATAGCTACTATTCTGTGCCCTCTGTACACGTTAAGGTGAGAACCTGGAAGAAAGAGAAAGGTTAATTAAAAAATTGAGTGAAAACAAGTAGTGCTAATAAAGACAATACATTGTATTTTACAGTTACAGACTAGGCAAAAAAAAACAATTCCACACCACAAAGAAGACAAGCAAAGGTCACCAGAAATTCGGGTAGGTGTACTAGTGTATTTAATAAAGAAATTAAACTAACAATATTTTGAGAAAAGGAGTATTGTTCTAATAAAAATGTTTATTGCAGTTACAATGTAATACACTACTGTAGCAAGAACAGAAAAAGCGGCAAGTGGAGTGAAGACTCAGAACAGGAACCAGAATAAGAAGTGTGGCAGTCTCTTCTCTGTCCCATACCCCTTTCCCCCCTGTGGGTTCCTCAGTTAATCACGTGTTTAGCAAACTTGGTTGGATGGGAAGCTATAGAGAGGCTTTGGGAATTAGCGTCGTTCTGCTCCTGTGCATTTTGGGCAACAGCCTTCCTGACAATGTGTCAAAACTTTGATCAAGAAACATCTTTGCCCTGGATTTCACTTAACATGGCCTTTCTAAAAAACATGTCCAGCACAGACTTTTATCCTCATTACTTTACAAGTTGGTTTAACATTTCATGTAATAAAACGTAAATATATACTTACACTCATGTGAAGAAGTTGTCAATGGCATCTTGATCTACGTCAATTCCTTCCTCTTCACCACTATGATCTTTATTTGGCATTTCAACATCCTCACCCGGTGGCTGTTCAAGGTCTGCATTCATCTGCAATGTATGGGATGTTCCGTTGCAGGGCTATGTTGTATAACATGCAGCATGCCATGGGAATTTTGCACACCATATGTGGGTGAGTAGAGGAGGGCTCCACCAGTCTCGTCCAGACATAGAATCTGGCTTTTAGCAGCCTAAAAGCCCATGCCACTGGCCTCCATGCTCTTCCATGGGCCTCATCGAAGCGGACTTCCCCTGGCATTGCTGGACTCCTCAGCGGTGCTAACAACTCCAGTCAGTTAGGATAAGCTGTGTCTCTTATATGGAAAAAAAAAAATGAGCCAAAAACTGTAACACAATTGTAGATCATTACAATTTAAATTAACCAAGCAATATTATGACAGATTGTACTTATCCAAAAAGAACAATTGATGGACAGAATGCAGAACAAAGTCATACATTCACCCCAGTACAGAGATCTGGGCCTAAATCCATTGTTTTTTTGCTCAACATGCAATTCCAGTTTGAACCCAGCCATATGCAAATCAGTCTTGACCCTGTGCCAAATGGGAACAGTCCAGCCCGAACTGCCAGACCAGGTCCTCCCCGGACTGGAACCAAGCATCCTAGGACCTGTTTCGGGGTTTCACCCCCCATCAGCCAGGATAGCTTGACTCCAGTGGCATGGAGAGCACGAGACCCACGTCTGGGCATACCCGTCCCACTCGGGGTGACAAATGCAAAAAGAACAATTGATGGACAGAATGCAGAACAATGTCATACATTCACCCCAATACAGAGATCTGGGCCTGAAGCCATCGTTTTTTTGCTCACCATGCCATTCCAGTTTGAACCCAGCTCTATGCAAATCAGTCCTGACCCTGTGCCTATTGGGAACAGTCCAGCCCGAACTGCCAGGCCAGGTCCTCCATGGACCGGAAGGAAGCATCCTCGGACCGGTTTCGGGGTTTCACCCCTCATCAGCCAGGATAGCTTCACTCCAGTGGCATGGAGAGCACGGACCCACGTCTGGGCATACCCGTCCCACTCGGGGTGACAAATGCAAAAAGAACAATTGATGGACAGAATGCAGAACAATGTCATGCATTCACCCCAGTACAGAGATCTGGGCCTAAATCCATCGTTTTTTTGCTCACCATACCATTCCAGTTTGAACCCAGCCATATGCAAATCAGTCTTGACCCTGTGCCAAATGGGAACAGTCCAGCCCGAACTGTCAGGCCAGGTCCTCCCTGAACTGGAACCAAGCATCCTAGGACCGGTTTCGGGGTTTCACCCCTCATCAGCCAGGATAGCTTGACTCCAGTGGCATGGAGAGCACGGGACCCACGTCTGGGCATACCCGTCCCACTCTGGGTGACAAATGCAAAAAGAACAATTGATGGACAGAATGCAGAACAATGTCATACATTCACCCCAGTACAGAGATCTGGGCCTAAATCCATCATTTTTTTGCTCACCATGCCATTCCAGTTTGAACCCAGCCATATGCAAATCAGTCTTGACCCTGTGCCCAATGAGAACAGTCCAACCCGAACTGCCAGACCAGGTCCTCCCTGGACTGGAACCAAGCATCCTAGGACTGGTTTCAGGGTTTCACCCCTCATCAGCCAGGATAGCTTGACTCCAGTGGCATGGAGAGCACGGGACCCACGTCTGGGCATACCCGTCCCACTCGGGGTGACAAATGCAAAAAGAACAATTGATGGACAGAATGCAGAACAATGTCATACATTCACCCCAGTACAGAGATCTGGCCCTAAATCCATCGTTTTTTTGCTCACCATGCCATTCCAGTTTGAACCCAGCCATATGCACATCAGTCTTGACCCTGTGCCCAATGGGAACAGTCCAGCCCGAACTGCCAGGTTAGGTGCTCCCTGGACTGGAACAAAGCATCCTAGGACTGGTTTCGGGGTTTCACCCCTCATCAGCCAGGATAGCTTGACTCCAGTGGCATGGAGAGCACGGGACCCACGTCTGGGCATACGCGTCCCACTCGGGGTGACAAATGCAAAAAGAACAATTGATGGACAGAATGCAGAATAATGTCATACATTCACCCCAGTACAGAGATCTGGGCCTCAATCCATTGTTTTTTTGCTCACCATGCCATTCCAGTTTGAACCCAGCCATATGCAAATCAGTCTTGACCCTGTGCCCAATGGGAACAGTCCAGCCCGAACTGCCAGGCCAGGTCCTCCCTGGACTGGAACCAAGCATCCTAGGACCGGTTTTGGGGTTTCACCCCTCATCAGCCAGGATAGCTTGACTCCAGTGGCATGGAGATCACAGGACCCACGTCTGGGCATACCCGTCCCACTCGGGGTGACAAATGCAAAAAGAACTATTGATGGACAGAATGCAGAACACATGTAATACATTCACCCCAGTACAGAGATCTGGGCCTAAATTCATCGTTTTTTTGCTCACTATGCCATTCCAGTTTGAACCCAGCCATATGCACATCAGTCTTGACCCTGTGCCCAATGGGAATAGTCCAGCCCGAACTGCCAGGCCAGGTCCTCCCTCGACTGGAACCAAGCATCCTAGGACCGGTTTCGGGGTTTCACCCCTCATCAGCCAGGATAGCTTGACTCCAGTGGCATGTAGAGCACAGGACCCACATCTGGGCATACCCGTCCCACTCGGGGTGACAAATGCAAAAAGAACATTGATGGACAAAATGCAGAACAAAGTCATACATTCACCCCAGTACAGAGATCTGGGCCTAAATCCATCGCTTTTTTTGGCTCGCCATTCCAGTATGAACCCAGCCATATGCAAATCAGTCTTGACCCTGTGCCCCCTGGGAACAGTCAAGCCCGAACTGCCAGGCCAGGAACCAAGCATCCTTGGACCGGTTTTGGGGTTTTACCCCTCATCAGCCAGGATAGCTTGACTCCAGTGGCATGGAGATCACGGGGCCCACGTCTGGGCATACCCGTCCCACTCGGGGTGACAAATGAAAAAACAACAATTGATGGACAGAATGCAGAACAATGTCATACATTCACCCCAGTACAGAGATCTGGGCCTAAATCCATAGTTTGTTTTGCTCACCATGCCATTCCAGTTTCAACCCAGCCATATGCAAATCAGTCTTGACCCTGTGCCCAATGGGAACAGTCCAGCCCAAACTGCCAGGCCAGGTCCTCCCTGGACTGGAACCAAGCATCCTAGGACCGGTTTCGGGGTTTCACCCCACATCAGCCAGGATAGCTTGACTCCAGTGGCATGGAGAGCACAGGACCCACGTCTGGGCATACCCGTCCCACTCGGGGTGACAAATGCAAAAAGAACTATTGATGGACAGAATGCAGAACAATGTAATACATTCACCCCAGTACAGAGATCTGGGCCTAAATCCATCGCTTTTTTGGCTCGCCATTCCAGTTTGAACCCAGCCATATGCAAATCAGTCTTCATCCTGTGCCCAATGGGAACAGTCCAACCCGAACTGCCAGACCAGGTCCTCCCTGGACTGGAACCAAGCATCCTAGGACTGGTTTCGGGGTTTCACCCCTCATCAGCCAGGATAGCTTGACTCCAGTGGCATGGAGAGCATGAGACCCACGTCTGGGCATACTCGTCCTACTCGGGGTGACAAATGCAAAAAGAACAATTGATGGACTGAATGCAGAATAATGTCATACATTCACCATAGTACAGAGATCTGGGCCTAAATCCATCGTTTTTTTGCTCACCATGCCATTCCAGTTTGAACCCAGCCATATGCAAATCAGTCTTGACCCTGTGCCCAATGGGAACAGTCCAGCCGAACTGCCAGGCCAGGTCCTCCCTGGACTGGAACAAAGCATCCTAGGACCGGTTTCGGGGTTTCACCCCTCATCAGCCAGGATAGCTTGACTCCAGTGGCATGTAGAGCACAGGATCCACATCTGGGCATACCCGTCCCACTCGGGGTGACAAATGCAAAAAGAACAATTGATGGACAAAATGCAGAACAAAGTCATACATTCACCCCAGTACAGAGATCTGGGCCTAAATCCATAGTTTTTTTGCTCACCAGGCCATTCCAGTTTCAACCCAGCCATATGCAAATCAGTCTTGACCCTGTTCCCAATGGGAACAGTCCAGCCCGAACTGCCAGGCCAGGTCCTCCCTGGACTGGAACCAAGCATCCTAGGACCGGTTTTGGGGTTTCACCCCTCATCAGCCAGGATAGCTTGACTCCAGTGGCATGGAGATCACAGGACCCACGTCTGGGCATACCCGTCCCACTCGGGGTGACAAATGCAAAAAGAACTATTGATGGACAGAATGCAGAACAATGTAATACATTCACCCCAGTACAGAGATCTGGGCCTAAATTCATCGTTTTTTTGCTCACCATGCCATTCCAGTTTGAACCCAGCCATATGCACATCAGTCTTGACCCTGTGCCCAATGGGAATAGTCCAGCCCGAACTGCCAGGCCAGGTCCTCCCTCGACTGGAACCAAGCATCCTAGGACCGGTTTCGGGGTTTCACCCCTCATCAGCCAGGATAGCTTGACTCCAGTGGCATGTAGAGCACAGGACCCACATCTGGGCATACCCGTCCCACTCGGGGTGACAAATGCAAAAAGAACATTGATGGACAAAATGCAGAACAAAGTCATACATTCACCCCAGTACCGAGATCTGGGCCTAAATCCATCGCTTTTTTTGGCTCGCCATTCCAGTTTGAACCCAGCCATATGCAAATCAGTCTTGACCCTGTGCCCAATGGGAACAGTCAAGCCCGAACTGCCAGGCCAGGTCCTCCCTGGACTGGAACCAAGCATCCTAGGACCGGTTTTGGGGTCTTACCCCTCATCAGCCAGGATAGCTTGACTCCAGTGGCATGGAGATCACAGGGCCCACGTCTGGGCATACCCGTCCCACTCGGGGTGACAAATGCAAAAACAACAATTGATGGACAGAATGCAGAACAATGTCATACATTCACCCCAGTACAGAGATCTGGGCCTAAATTCATCGTTTTTTGCTCACCATGCCATTCCAGTTTGAACCCAGCCATATGCACATCAGTCTTGACCCTGTGCCCAATGGGAATAGTCCAGCCCGAACTGCCAGGCCAGGTCCTCCCTGGACTGGAACAAAGCATCCTAGGACCGGTTTCGGGGTTTCACCCCTCATCAGCCAGGATAGCTTGACTCCAGTGGCATGTAGAGCACAGGACCCACATCTGGGCATACCCGTCCCACTCGGGGTGACAAATGCAAAAAGAACAATTGATGGACAAAATGCAGAACAAAGTCATACATTCACCCCAGTACAGAGATCTGGGCCTAAATCCATCGCTTTTTTGGCTCGCCATTCCAGTTTGAACCCAGCCATATGCAAACCAGTCTTCATCCTGTGCCCAATGGGAACAGTCCAACCCGAACTGCCAGACCAGGTCCTCCCTGGACTGGAACCAAGCATCCTAGGACTGGTTTCGGGGTTTCACCCCTCATCAGCCAGGATAGCTTGACTCCAGTGGCATGGAGAGCATGAGACCCACGTCTGGGCATACTCGTCCTACTCGGGGTGACAAATGCAAAAAGAACAATTGATGGACAGAATGCAGAATAATGTCATACATTCACCATAGTACAGAGATCTGGGCCTAAATCCATCGTTTTTTTGCTCACCATGCCATTCCAGTTTGAACCCAGCCATATGCAAATCAGTCTTGACCCTGTGCCCAATGGGAACAGTCCAGCCGAACTGCCAGGCCAGGTCCTCCCTGGACTGGAACCAAGCATCCTAGGACCGGTTTCGGGGTTTTACCCCTCATCAGCCAGGATAGCTTGACTCCAGTGGCATGGAGATCACGGGGCCCACGTCTGGGCATACCCGTCCCACTCGGGGTGACAAATGCAAAAACAACAATTGATGGACAGAATGCAGAACAATGTCATACATTCACCCCAGTGCAGAGATCTGGGCCTAAATCCATAGTTTTTTTGCTCACCAGGCCATTCCAGTTTCAACCCAGCCATATGCAAATCAGTCTTGACCCTGTGCCCAATGGGAACAGTCCAGCCCAAACTGCCAGGCCAGGTCCTCCCTGGACTGGAACCAAGCATCCTAGGACCGGTTTCGGGGTTTCACCCCTCATCAGCCAGGATAGCTTGACTCCAGTGTCATGGAGAGCACAGGACCCACGTCTGGGCATACCCGTCCCACTCGGGGTGACAAATGCAAAAAGAACAATTGATGGACAAAATGCAGAACAAAGTCATACATTCACCCCAGTACAGAGATCTGGGCCTAAATCCATCGCTTTTTTGGCTCACCATGCCATTCCAGTTTGAACCCAGCCATATGCAAATCAGTCTTGATCCTGTGCCCAATGGGAACAGTCCAACCGGAACTGCCAGACCAGGTCCTCCCTGGACTGGAACCAAGCATCCTAGGACTGGTTTCGGGGTTTCACCCCTCATCAGCCAGGATAGCTTGACTCCAGTGGCATGGAGAGCACGGCACCCACGTCTGGGCATACCCGTCCTACTCGGGGTGACAAATGCAAAAAGAACAATTAATGGACAGAATGCAGAACAATGTCATACATTCACCCCAGTACAGAGATCTGGGCCTAAATCCATCGTTTTATTTTGCTCACCATGCCATTCCAGTTTGAACCCAGCAATATGCACATCAGTCTTGACCCTGTGCCAAATGTGAACAGTCCAGCCCTAACTGCCATGTTAGAGGCACCCTGGACTGGAACAAAGCATCCTAGGACTGGTTTCGAGGTTTCACCCTTCATCATCCAGGATAGCTTGACCCCAGTGGCATGGAGAGAACGGGACCCACATCTGGGCATACCAGTCCCACTCGAGGTGACAAATGCAAAAAGAACAATTGATGGACAGAATGCAGAACAATGTCATACATTCACCCCAGTACAGAGATCTGGGCCTAAATCCATAGTTTTTTTGCTCACCATGCCATTCCAGTTTGAACCCAGCCATATGCAAATCAGTCTTGACCCTGTGCCCAATGGGAACAGTCCAGCCCAAACTGCCATGCCAGGTCCTCGCTGGACTGGAACCAAGCATCCTAGGACCGGTTTCGGGGTTTCACCCCTCATCAGCCAGGATAGCTTGACTCCAGTGGCATGGAGAGCACGGGACCCATGTCTGGGCATACCCGTCCCACTCGGGGTGACAAATGCAAAAAGAACTATTGATGGACAGAATGCAGAACAATGTAATACATTCACCCCAGTACAGAGATCTGGGCCTAAATTCATCGTTTTTTTGCTCACCATGCCATTCCAGTTTGAACCCAGCCATATGCACATCAGTCTTGACCCTGTGCCCAATGGGAACAGTCCAGCCCGAACTGCCAGGCCAGGTCCTCCCTGGACTGGAACCAAGCATCCTAGGACAGGTTTCGGGGTTTCACCCCTCATCAGCCAGGATAGCTTGACTCCAGTGGCATGTAGAGCACAGGACCCACATCTGGGCATACCCGTCCCACTCGGGGTGACGAATGCAAAAAGAACAATTGATGGACAAAATGCAGAACAAAGTCATACATTCACCCCAGTACAGAGATCTGGGCCTAAATCCATCGCTTTTTTGGCTCGCCATTCCAGTTTGAACCCAGCCATATGCATATCAGTCTTGATCCTGTGCCCAATGGGAACAGTCCAATCCGAACTGGCATGTTAGATGCACCCTGGACTGGAACAAAGCATCCTAGGACTGGTTTCGGGGTTTCACCCCTCATCAGCCAGGATAGCTTGACCCCAGTGGCTTGGAGAGCACGGGACCCACATCTGGGCATACCCGTCCCACTCGAGGTGACAAATGCAAAAAGAACAATTGATGGACAGAATGCAGAACAATGTCATACATTCACCCCATTATAGAGATCTGGGCCTAAATCCATCGTTTTTTTGCTCTCCATGCCATTCCAGTTTGAACCCAGCAATATGCACATCAGTCTTGAACCTGTGCCAAATGGGAACAGTCCAGCCCGAACTGCCATGTTAGATGCACCCTGGACTGGAACAAAGCATCCTAGGACTGGTTTCGGGGTTTCACCCCTCATCAGCCAGGATAGCTAGACCCCAGTGGCATGGAGAGCACGGGACACACATCTGTGCATACCCGTCCCACTCGAGGTGACAAATGCAAAAAGAACAATTGATGCACAGAATGCAGAACAATGTCATACATTCACCCCAGTACAGAGATCTGGGCCTAAATCCATCGTTTTTGCTCACCATGCCATTCCAGTTTGAACCCAGCCATATGCAAATCAGTCTTGACCCTGTGCCCAATGGAAACAGTCCAGCCCGAACTGCCAGGCCAGGTCCTCCCTGGACTGGAACCAAGCATCCTAGGGCCGGTTTCGGGGTTTCACCTCTCATCAGCCAGGATAGCTTGACTCCAGTGGCATGGAGAGCACAGGACCCATGTCTGGGCATACCCGTCCCACTCGGGGTGACAAATTCAAAAAGAACTATTGATGGACAGAATGCAGAACAATGTAATACATTCACCCCAGTACAGAGATCTGGGCCTAAATTCATCGTTTTTTTGCTCACCATGCCATTCCAGTTTGAACCCAGCCATTTGCACATCAGTCTTGACCCTGTGCCCAATGGGAACAGTCCAGCCCGAACTGCCAGGCCAGGTCCTCCCTGGACTGGAACCAAGCATCTTAGGACCGGTTTCGGGGTTTCACCCCTCATTAGCCAGGATAGCTTGACTCCAGTGGCATGTAGAGCACAGGACCCACATCTGGGCATACCCGTCCCACTCGGGGTGACAAATGCAAAAAGAACAATTGATGGACAAAATGCAGAACAAAGTCATACATTCACCCCAGTACAGAGATCTGGGCCTAAATCCATCGCTTTTTTGGCTCGCCATTCCAGTTTGAACCCAGCCATATGCAAATCAGTCTTGACCCTGTGCCCAATGGGAACAGTCCAGCCCGAACTGCCAGGCCAGGTCCTCCCTGGACTGGAACCAAGCATCGTAGGACCGGTTTCGGGGTTCGGGCTGGACTGTTATCACAGGGAACAAGGTCAAGACTGATTTGCATATGGCTGGGTCCAAACTGGGGTGGTGTGGCGAGCAAAAGAATGATGGATTAAACCCAGATCTTTGTGACTGGGGGTGAATGTTTGCATTGTCCAGCATTCCGTCCATCAATTGTTTCTTTTGCATATGTCGCCCTAAGTGGGAAGGGTATGCCCAGACGTGGGTCCCATGCTCTGTACACCACTGGATTCAAGCTAGCCTGGCTGATGAAGGGTGATGCCCTGAAACAGGTCCCACGATGCTTGTTTCGGTCCAGGGAAGACCTGGCTTGGCAGTTCGGGTTGGACTGTTCCCACAAGGAACAGGGTCAAGACTGATTTGCATATGGCTGGGTCCAAACTGGGGTGGTGTGGTGAGCAAAAGAATGATGGATTAAACCCAGATCTTTGTGACTGGGAGTGAATGTTTGCATTGTCCAGCATTCCGTCCATCAATTGTTTCTTTTGCATATGTCGCCCTAAGTGGGAAGGGTATGCCCAGACGTTGGTCCCGTGCTCACTACACCACTGGATTCAAGCTAGCCTGGCTGATGAAGGGTGATGCCCTGAAAGTGGTCCAGGGATGCTTGTTTCCGGTCCAGGGAGCACCTGGCTTGGCAGTTCGGGCTGGACTGTTCCCACAAGGAACAGGGTCAAGACTGATTTGCATATGGCTGGGTCCAAACTGGGATGGTGTGGTGAGCAAAAGAATGATGGATTAAACCCAGATCTTTGTGACTGGGGGTGAATGTTTGCTTTGTCCAGCATTCCGTCCATCAATTGTTTCTTTTGCAGATTGTACTTATCAACAAGCCAGGCCCTCTAAGGTCCAAGTTGTGACATTTACTGGGATATGCTGCTTTACGGAGTACAAAAGAATAATAGGTTGATCCATGGTAACACACACAAACACTTGTGATTTACAAATTAGGTAAGTAGACAACTTGCACACTGATTGAATAGAATTTTCTTCCGATTCTGGTAAACTTGTTCCCCGGCGTGTGGTGGCGCTAAGGCAATGTGTGTGCCATCAATTGCTCCAACCATATGTGGTAGGCAACCCAAACCTTAAAAATCTCCCTTCACATTTGCAAAATCCTCATGTCGTGGAAACTGGATGAACTGTTGCTGTGTCTCATCATTAGAGAAAGAACTTCTTGTAGCACACCACTGAAAGTTGGTTGTGACATTTCACCAGATACTGCCATAGTGTAATGGAATGATCCTGTGGGCACAAAATGAAGTACTGCCATGAGTTTAACAGTTGGTGTAATAGATGTGGGATTTCTATAGTGAGGCAGAAGATATGGCTCCAGCTGATGACATAAATCCAGTATAGTTTGCCTATTCAATCTGAATTTTTTGATAATATCCCATTCTTTCATGGTGGTAAGGTCTGGAAATGGTCGGAACACTCAAGGCTGTCGTCATCTCACTCTCCCTAGTTTCATTGTCTGCATCGAGAAGTTATCAACATTTTAAAACATTTACAAACTTTTTTTTTAAATAACACAAATGACATGTTTTGCTAAAATATATATGGTTTCTTAACATAATTTAACACACTTGTAATATTGAAATTTTTCTTAAATAACATTTTTTACCTGTCTATTGTTTTAATAAAACAGAATGTGTAAATACTCCATTTTAAATGTAGTGTTTACACATTTTTCTTTTTGAAAAATATATTTAAACCAAAATACTATCAACGGAAGTGTAAACAACACCACAAACTATTACATTTAACCACAGTAAAGCACTACACATAAATGTTTATTTTCAAATTAATGAGTGACATTAGCATTTTGTATATGTAAACAAACTAGCCACCATTTTGAGTGGTGGTGACTCACTAAACATTCACAAACATACTATTTGACCATATACAATGGCGGACGCCTGACCTCGCCATCAGGACATTTGGAATTAGACGGCCGTGGCAGAAGTTGACCTGGTAGTGGGTGTACAACTCCACGACTGACACAGCCATAGGATAACGTGTGTGAAAGGAACGTACCAAAGCCAATGGCTGTGTCCGTCTCCATTGACGATCGCGTATGTCAGTGGTTCCCAAACCTTTTTGACCCGTGGCTCCCTTGACCTAATTGGCAGTTGGCCTTGGCTCCCCACCATTTTTTTACCGGCGCACACTTTGGGAACCACTGGTCTACATGAAGAATCAAGCCTACACGTGATGAAGGATTCAGAGAGTAGCCATCACCATCATAAAACTTTATTTGCAATCACAAAGATCTTATAAAGTACATCTCCTTGCTAGAGAAAGGCTCAAGGAGCTCTGTGGCATTACAAGAAGTTTACATGGGGTGGGCTCTGATGAACCCAAGATGGCTCACCACATCCCATCTACACAGTGTTTTAAGTGGACTGGGTCCTGCCGGTGCAGTTCTAAAAAGCAGGTGTCAAGATGGGTCCCTATCGGGCTCTCCATTTTTGCCTTCAGCCTCAGGATGAAAAAAAAAATCTTAACTCTGTAGCAGTCACTTCACTGCCTTTGAGGTAACTTCAAAGAGACTTGTTATAGTTCTTTCACAGTCTCATCATTTCAGAACTGAATCATTTTCAATATTATATACAACAAAGCCATAGTTGTTGCTTATTTGTGCTATGCCACTAAGAATCATTGGCACAGCCAATAGTCCTGGCTTGTTGTAGGTGTAATGTTGCTTGTTGTATTATATATCTGGATGCAATGACAGAAGCAGCAAATTACCAGTCAGGCAGCATACTATGCTGAGCACAGTAGGAGTACTTCACCCGTCATACTAGCTGCATGAGTGTTGGCTCATCCGCTTCAAAGTCGCATTTTTCCTCCCACCCCACACCCCCCTTTTCGCCCTCAAATTCTTGGTGTAATGATTATTCACTAACAATTTGGCAAAATAACTTCCAAGTGTAATTGTGCTGAACTGTAATGCGAAACCAGAGCTACAGGGTCCCTTTGAAACAGCAGCACGGCCTCAAACAGATCGATGCGGTGCAACGCGCACAACAGTCAGAATTAATTTAAAGCCCCTCCAGCTGTTCTCCAAACATTGCAGCCTTTTATTGCATTTCTAGCACGCTCGCTGTCCAAGTTAATGCTTCAGGACACACCGCTCTTTCTCCCAGCCAAATTCACTGTGATGCGATAGATTACAAGATTGAGAGCAGGAAGTGGACAGAAAACACTCTGCGCCAATGTCTTAAAGCACGTACGACGCGTGTTGCGCTGCGGCTGCAATGTCCACGACCCACATCCTGCGCGGCGGTGCGGCGCCCCTGGCTTCTCATCACGGCGCACCGGGGTGCCGCGGCGCACACTTTGGGAACCACTGGCGTATGTCATGTACATGTACACGGCCTTTCGAAAAAAGCTCACTTGCCTTCCAACGCTGCAGCCAACACGACCCCCTCAGCTTTTGCTGCTCTTTCCGACCGCTGGGAGCCACAAAGCCAGGATGAGCAGATGACAGGGCCACAGCCTTCTCGCCAGAGGAGCTGGAGTTGCTGGCAATTGAGTTCCTGTTTAAAATGTATTCGTAAATCTGTCTGGTTTCTTTTTTAAAACACAGGCTAGAATGTCCCTTTGAGTTCCTGAGTGAAGTGTAGTGATTGAAGGGAAGTGTCATTTATTTTTTACATTACATTGAAAAATGATGGTGTGAATTGTTAAGCACTTTATGATTAGAGAAATCAAAATTTGTATGTGGTGTGTGTTTTAAGCCCTACATTTTATTTGGTGTGTATTTTGGTGGTGTTGGTGGTGCTTCTGGGTTTGGTGGTGGGTGTGGGTGTGGTGAAGGCCTGGGCGTAGTTCGCGGAGTTTTGCTATGCGGAACTCCGCGAAGTTACAGAAAAAACTCTGCGAAGTTCCGCGAGTGGCGGAGTGCAGTGCGAACTGCAGTTTGTGCTGTTATTCCTGCCGCTCGGGTAGAAATTCTACCCGAGCGGCAGCTCGCGCTCGCGAAATTACTGTTCGCGATCGCGAACTTACCGTTCACGATCGCGAGCGGGGAAAACTCCGCTGCACATCGCGAAGCGGAGTTTTCTGCACTCCGCGAGCTCCGTGGAGTGCGGAGTGCAGAAAACTCCGCGAACGGAGCGAAGTTCACTGCCCAGGCCTAGTGTGGTGGTGGTTGCGGTGGGTATGGGTATGGTGTCTATGTTTTTTGGGTATGTGCTTGTGTTTCTTGGTGTGTTTGCATGTATGTAAGGGTGTACTGTTTGTGTGTGTTGGGAGTGGGTGCGTGCAAAGGAGGGTCTGTGCTTGGGACAGCTCTGGAAATTGGGATAGGGAAGAGGCCTGAGTTGAAGCACAAGGTTGGGCTGGTTACGAGGCTGCGGTTAGTGAGGAGGCTGGTCCTGTAAATGATTTCTGCAGGCCAGCCATAGCACTATGAATGCCTTCCAGGTCTGCCACCATGTGTTGCATTTTGCAACTAATGCCCTGGATGGCATTCAGAAGTGCAATCTTGGCTACCGAGATGCTGAGTAGGATGGCAATAGCCTCTTCACTCAGCGCAGCTAGGGGGGGGGGCAGGGAATGAGGTGCCTGCAGTGAAGGAGACCCCAGCCCTTTTAGGGGGATGGGTTTGACCAACTGGGGGGAGCAAGACGGAGCGTGGAGATGGGTCTTTGGGTGGTGGACAAGGATGCAGGTAGAACAGTTGCTGTAGGGTTCGCCACCACTAGGGACTGGTCGCTTGTGGAGGCCTCCGAAGATGATGTAGAGTTGGTGGCCTTCATGCCAGTCCCCTAACCCTCCGGGCCACTGTGCCCATCGGTGTGTCGGTGGTCTCACCAGCCGAAACACAGTGGCCAGCTGCTTCCCTACCTATATGGCCAATTTCTCATATGCCTGCTCCTGATGATGCTGAAAAGACATATACAATTGTTTTATTTTCTCTGTGTAAATAGAACTGATCATGAACTTTGATCACAAAACATTTTCCAAGTTTTCATAGTTCACTTGCTTCAAGGCTCTCAAATTCTGGTTCTTTATTATCATTATCTCATGCATGCAGGAAACATCTTCAGAAACCATTTGTTCACAGTTTTGTAATTCAATATGATAGCTCCTATATCAACAATCAATACTTTATTTCGCATTCATTTTCAATGCATAAAAGTTCATACATCGCAGAATATCAAACAAATAAATTTCAATAAAATCATAAGATATTCGTTTTAAAGATTTTTAAAAAAAAGTATTTCATTAGTCAAATTACATCATATTCTTCAAATCGCATGGATGCTAAAATAATTATACAAAGATAGGTATATTCCCCTTTCACCCCCCACCTGTTCATCTTTGAACATTATGAAGCATGACCTTCTCAATTCTTCATCTTTGTGCATGGCCTCATATATCTTAGTACAAGCTGCAAGAGCATAACATACATATAGATCTTCTAGTTTTTGGATAAAAGCTAGAGCCAGGCGATAATGCCTAAAATTATACTTCCGTAAAAGGGGTACAATAAAATCTTTTCTTTGAGGGCCATAAAAGGAGCAAAAAAATAAAAGATGTGAATTGGATTGAGCTGCCCTCCCGTCACATGGGCAAGGGGGTAACTCCTTAGTGGAATATACATTTATAGGAAAGCCAAGCATGAGTGGAATATAGTTTAAGCGAAATCTTGTCAATATATATCTATGCTGGGAATTCTGTACAAAAATCAAATAAGCCTGGGTTTCCATGTTTGTGGGGGGCAGAGTATGGTATATAGCTACCGTACCTTCATCTTTATTTTTCTCCAATCTATCTTCTGCAGCTTTAAAAAAAAAAATCTTTTAAATTGGCCTTCTAAAAGCGTGCACACAAAGTGAAATACATATTTTTATCCACCATTATGGCAGGAAACAACACATTTTTTAATGTCTAGTTTGTTAAGTGCATACACTGGTTAAAATAGTATGTGATGGTAATTTGAATTTAGGTTCAAGCATTCATCATGATAACAGACATTTGCACCAACAAAAAGATGTTTTAAGTTTTTTTAAAGAGTTAATACAGGTGTGTTTATTTCAACTTGATTAGTGATAAGAATAAACAAATTTGCATTACACCTTAAATTATGTGACAATTGGAATTTGATAAAAACAGGAATTGCACTTGACAAGGGGAAAAGTTACATGGATACATATGTTAACGGATTCTGGACTGACATTGATTTTACAGGTATTTAAAAAGTCAAAGTTACACCTTGTCTAGAGCAATTTCTACATTAGGTTACATTTCACTTATCCCAATGATGTGTAATGCGTATGTTTTTAACAATTTGCGCAATTATTTAAACACACCTGCATGGTCACTTTTTGATTTTTTGATTGCTGTCCTTTTTTGTGTAAGTGTCCATTTTCTTAAGGCAGCTTGCAGCAAATTTAGAAGTACAATGTAATCATACAGGTGTGTTTCTTAAAAATTCCTAAACGTCAACATTACACACATATGCATTGCACATTGTTATGCTATTGCTTGCGAGAGAAATTTTAAAATGCACGATTCCATAGCAAATGTAAACAGACAAGTCAAAAGGTAACAGGTAAAAGAGGAGCTTACCTTCGACTGCTCCCAGTCTGCCCCCCAGGGCGTGACAGAAAGCACACTAGACACCAGGGAATGTCTTTTTCTAAAACAAATATAGGGGTGGGGGCTGCTCACCACGGGCATGACCATGCCCCTAGCCCAACAAGAGGGCAGGCAGTCTTTCTGCCCCCCCCCCCGTCTCCCCACCGGGGAGCAGATGTGGGTAATCATCAGGACATTTTAATACATATTGGAAAATAACCAAATGACAAAAAAAACTGATTTACTATTTTTGGTCCCTTATCTTACATCCTCAAATAAATATTCAACATAATATAAAATTTTATTAAGTGCAAAATCTTCACCCTAACAGCTTACACTTCTATATTCATTTTTCATTATACACATTAAAAGACATGACTTAATCATGGTTCCAAATTTATACATAGTTAGAATCTGGAGCCAAGGGTATGGTTACTTAGGTCTCAATTTTTACATTTGTTTTGTTAAAAATCCTCTTATCAAGATTTTATGTAAAGGAAGTGAGCCACTCGCATACCTTCCTCATCTGTCGAAGGACTCGATGAATATTCTTAGCGCTCCCGTTTCATAGAGAGGGCAAATCCTAATTCTGTAACCAAATATTGCATTAATTATTTAAGTAGCCTCTCTTTGTTTTTCCTCTTATTTCATAATAATAAAAACTGAAACTTACTCTTATTTCAACTTGGATTATAATATGCTAGTTTATGCCTTTGGCTCTCCAACCAATCAGGGAATTAATCTAGAGACAAAGTGAGTGGACACTTTTAGTTAGGAACCACCCACCTAGAATATCTCATTTATTTTATAAACCCCTTCGCTGCTAGGCCTGTCCCCCCCCTGTGCTAAGCCTTTTTTTGGCTATTTGGGGTAGTTCGCACTTAGGCCCCTGTAACTGTTTGTCCACATAAGGTATCCACGTCAAATCTGCATGCTTTTTTTGTGGATTCCCCTAGAGGGGAACCAGAAATTAGCCAAAATACAGTTAAATTCAGTTATTTTTTTTAAAATGGGGAAAAATTGCTGCAGAAGGAAGTGTGTTTTTTGCCCTGCAAATGGCATCAACAAAGGGTTTGTGGTGCTGAAATCACCATCTTCTCAGCTTTCAGGGACAAGCAGACTTTTGTCAGAAAACCAAAAATGTTTATACAGTTTTGGCATTTTACTAGGTCATGGCCTATTTTTCCTATTTTTTGTGCTTTCAATCTCCTTCCAGTTAGTGGTAGAAAAGGGTGTGAAACCAATAATGGATCACAGAAAGCTAACCATTTCTGAAAACTCGACAAAATTCTGAATTCAGCAAGGGGTCATTTGTGTTAATCCTTCAAGGTTTTGTTTTATAGAAACTAACAGTTGAAAACAGAAAATATTGAAATTGAGTTGAAAAAAACAGCCATTTGTCTTCTAAGTATGACAGATTTTTGGAAGCAATATGCCGTTACATCTGCTGGACCCTTCAGGTTGTGGAGACATATAGGACTTGTAGGTTTACCAAGAACCCGAGGAACCCAGAGCCAATAACTGAGCTGCGTCATGCAATGGTTTTTCATTGTGAACCAGGTACATCGCAATTCATTTGGTAAAATATAAAGAGTGAAAAATAGGTACCAAGGATACCAATATATTTCCGAAATGGGAACAAAAAATAAATTTCTAAGCAGTGTGTGGCGGGGAGTAAGACGTAGGGGAAGAGATTCCATATTCCCCTAGATACATGCCGACTGAAGCCCTGTTCCTTTCTGCACAGACCCTGTTGACTGCCTGTGACTTTAAGACTACAACGGAGTATCTCAACAGGGAGGAAGGTGGTCGCGACACCTTATGATGTACTTGGCCTTTAACCAATCATCATACGCTCTGAATCCAGAAAGTCCGTAAGAGGAAGCAGTGGGCGGCCCGCGTGTGAAGAGAGAGCCGGACGGAGTAAGAAGACGCCAGAGGAGAACAGCATCCAGAGCCCAACCGATACACGCGAACCGGAGGAGGACAGAGGGTCCGTTCCTGATATCGGAGGGACGCCAGGAGGCCACCGGTCTTACGACTCGCCCCGCCACGCTCCCGGAGGAGGGTGGCTAACCAAGGTACAAGTTCGTATGTAGGGGCACACGGGGAGTTGGGGAGAGAAAAGGAAGTAGAGGGAGGATTCTATTTCCTTTGGTTTTCTACTATAATACCCGTACAATGGGAAATACTGAGCAGAATGCTAAGAAGGAAACACTATAAAACGAGTGACTGAAAAACCATTAGAGATTCTCTTTGTTGTGGTTTTCTCCTATATTTGTTTATTGTCCCTCAAAGCCGGCGAATTAACCAGATTAGAACTAGGACCCTTTCCAACACTCGGTGGTGGGTCAAGGAGCTTTCTTTTTTTGTTTTGGTGATAACTCCCTCACAAACTCCCTCCCTTATGACATTGTTGCCAACTTCCAGACGTTTACCTTTGGTTTCTCTTCCTACGAGGGGCCTGACCAAACCGGTGAACCTGGGAGATCCCTATTCTTGAAAGACCAGAAGGCGGAACCAAAGAAGAAAGGACCAGTATTCCATAAAGACTTATAAAGCCCTTTATTGAGAAATAAAGGAAGTATATAGAGTAAAATCGAGTACTACGATACTTATTTTTGTCATACCGCCCCATACAAGGCGACACAGTGGTTTTTTACACATCTCCAAAATTTTGGGTACCCATACAAGCATGTGAATTGGTGGTCATGTTTCAAAATGACTTCTTTTTTTAGAAATTGTCTTACATTTGGAAGGCAGAAATGCAAAGAATGTCAATTGGTAATAACACTTGTTCTACTATTCTGTGTTCCCCTAAGTCTCCTGATAAAAACGCTACCTCACTTGTGTGGGTAGGCCTAGTGTCCGCGACAGGAAATGGCCCAAAACGCAATTCTTCCAGTGAAAATGGACCCTTTTTTTTGCAATGTGCCTAGCTGTGGATTTTGAACCCTAGCTCAGCCGGCACCTAGGGAAACCTAGCAAACCTATACATCTTTGAAAACTAGACAACCAGGGGAATCCAGGATGGGGTGACTTGTGTGGCTCTCACCAGGTTCTGTTACCCAGAATCCCTTGCAAATCTCAAACTTTGTAAAACAAAAACACATTTTCCTCACATTTCTGGGATGGCAAGTTCTGGAATCTTCGTGGATCTACAAACATCCAGCCACCCCGCATTCCCCAAAGTCTCCCGTTAAAAATGGTACCTCACTTGTGTGGGTAGGACTAGTGCCTGCAACAGGAAACAGCCCACAAAGCAACGTGGACACATCATATTTTTCCAGTGAAAACTGACCTTTTTTTTTTGCAAAGTGCCTAGCTGTGGATTTTGAACTCTAGCTATGGCGCCACCTAGGGAAACCTAGGAAACCTATACATTTATGAAAACTAGACACCCAGGGGAATCCAGGATGGGGTGACTTGTGTGTCTCTCACCAGGTTCTGTTACCCAGAATCCCTTGCAAATCTCAAACTTTGTGGAAAAACACATTTTCCTCACATTTCTGAGATGGAAAGTTCTGGAATCTGCTTGGATCCACAAACCTCCACCCACCCCACGTTCTCCAAAGTCTCCCTATAAAAATGGTATCTCACTTGTGTGGGTGGGCCAAGTGCCTGCGGTAGGAAAGGGCCCAAAACTTATTGTGGAGATATCAAAATTACCTATCACAAAACGACCTGGTTTTGCAAGGGGAGGCACATGGGTTTTTGGCCCTGGGCTCGGCGGCCATCTAGGGAAACCTATCAAACCCACACATTTCTGAAAACTAGACACCCAGGGGAGTCCAGGGAGGTATGGCTTGCGTGGACCCCCAACGTTTTTCTACCCAGAATCTCCTGCAAACCTCAAATTTAGCTGAAAAAATCTAATTTTTCTCAAATTTCTGTGTGGGAAAGTTGTGAGATCACCGGGCTGACACAAATTTCCTACCACCCGGCATTCCTCCAGGTCTCTCGATATAAAATGGTACCTCACTCGTGTGGGTGGGCCAAGTACCTGCGACAGGCTAGGGCCCAAAAGGTATTGTGGAGACATCAAAATTACCTAATACAAAACGACCTGGTTTTGCAAGGGTGGGCTCCTGGATTTTTGGCCCGGGCTCGGCGGCCATCTAGGGAAACCTACAAAACCTATACACTTCTGAAAACTAGACACCTGGCGGAGTCCAGGGAGGTATGGCTTGTGTGGATCCCCCAAAGTTTTCCTACCCAGAATCCCCTGCAAACCTCAAATTTAGCTAAAGAAAATCACATTTTCCACATATTTCTGTGTAGGTTCACCGTGCCGGCACAAATGTCCTACCACACAGCGTTCCCCTGAGTCTCCCGAGTAAAATGATACCGCACTTGTGTGGGTGGGGCAGGGCCTGTGACTGGGAAGGGCCAAAACATAGGGATTAAGGGTATAGCACAGCGAATTCTAAGCGCTACATGTTTTACAAGATGCATTTTAGCCAACTCTGTATTGGACACCCACACAAGTGAGGTATCATTTTACTCAGAAGACCAAGGGGAACGCTCCCGATAAAAATGATGCCTTACTTGTGTGGATGGGCCAAGTGCCTATGACATGGAAGGGCCAAAAACGTGTAGAGATTGAGGGGGGCCCAAAGCGGGTCCAAAAGGGCAGTTTGTTTAAACGTTCTTAGGCTGACGCTACTTTGGGCACCCACACAAGTGAGGTATCATTTTCCTCGAGAGACCAAGGGGAATGCTGGGTAGTAGGACATTTGTGCCTGCACAGTGATCCTACAACTTACCCTCACATAAATGTGAAGAAAATGTGACTTTGCAAGTAAATTTGAGGTTTGAGGGGGATTTTGGGTAAGAAAATGCTGGGGGATCCATGCACCCCCCACCAGCCAAGAGTCAGTACATGCACACCACCATCCACGCACACTACCAGCCAAGCGGCATCCACGCACACCGCCAGCCAAGTGCCATCAACGCACACCGCCAACCAAGCACCATCCACACACACCGCTATCCAAGCGCCATCCATGCACACCGCCAGCCAAGAGCCATCCACGTGCACCGCCAGCCAAATGCTATGCATGCACACAGTCAGCTAAGCAATATCTGCGCACACCGCCAGCCAAGTGCCACCCACGCACTCAGCCAGCCAAGCACCATCCCTGCGCACCGCCAGCCAAGCAGGGCCGGACTGGGAACAGCAACCAGCACTGGCAGATTGCTGCTCGACCAGCCCTGGGAGGGGGGGATGTGCTAGTAAAAAGCGCTGCTCCCGCTTTTGTTACTTCGGCCCGATATTGCAGCACTGCTGCAAAACCGGCCCCCAGTGACAAAACTGCCCCCCAAGGCAAGAAAACCTGCCCCCACCTCTCCGGCCCACCGGGGAAACGCCCAGTGCCCGCTATGGCCAGTGCGGCCCTGCAGCCAAGCACCATCCATGCACACAGCCAGCCAAGCACCAGTCCACATACACCGCCAGCCAAGCGCCACTCCACGCACACCACCAGCCAAGCACCAATCTACACACACAGTCATCAAGCGCGAGTCCACCCACACCATTAGCCAAGTGCAGGTCCACACATACCACCAGCAAAATCCCAGCCAAAGGTCAGTACACACAGACCTTCAGCCAAACTCCAGTTTACACACACTCACAAACTCTCCCTGGTTTCTAGTGGTTTCTGCCCCCGCTTGGGTGCAGATGAGATTAACAATATCACTGAAACATCCAAAATGTGTGCCTAAAAAAAAGGGAGCGACCCTTGCCTATGGGGCTTCTCACTGGCATGCCCATAACCATATCCCTGGTGCCTGGTGGGCTTTCTGCCCCCCCCAGGGGGTCCGGATAATGGGTTATTGCCCCAATCTGCCATTCGGGGGGGCAGAAAGACTTTTTGGGGGTGGGGGCATTAGCATGCCCATTCTCGGCAGCCCCAACACCTACGTATAAAAAAAACAACAAAATCCTTGGTGCCTAGTGGGCTTTCTGCCCCCCCCTGGGGGGCAGATTAGGGACTATTGCCCCCATCTGCCACCCGGGGGAGGCAGAAAGACTGGCTAATTTTTATGGGGTGTGGGGGCATTGGCATGCCCATCTTGGGCATCCCCCACCCCTAAATACAATAAAAAAAGAATCCCTGGCATCTAGTGGGCTTTCTGCCCTCGGGGGGCACATCATGGGCTATTACCCCATCTGCCTCCCAGGGGGGCAGAAAGACTGTGGAATTTTGAGGGGGAGGTGGGGGCATTGGAATGCCCATCTTGGGCATCCCCCACCCCTAAATACAATAAAAAAAGAATCCCTGGCATCTAGTGGGCTTTCTGCCCTCGGGGGGCACATCATGGGCTATTACCCCATCTGCCTCCCAGGGGGGCAGAAAGACTGTGGAATTTTGAGGGGGAGGTGGGGGCATTGGAATGCCCATTTCGGGCAGCACCCACCCCTAAATACAATTAAAAAAAATCCCAGGCATCTAGTGGGTTTTCTGTCCCCCGGGGGAGGGGGGGGGGAAGGGCAGAAAGACTGTGAAATTTTGGGGTGGAGGTGGGGGCATAGGCATGCCCATCTCGGGCAGCTCCCACCCCTAAATACAATTAAAAAAATCATCTCTGGCATCTAGTGGGCTTTCAGTCCCCCCGGGGGGGCAGATCGTGGGCTACTGCCCCCATCTGCCTCCCAGGGGGGGGCAAAAGACTGTGGAATTTTGCAGGGGGTGGGGGTATTGGCATGCACATTTTGGACAGCCCCCGTCCCTAAATACAATAAAAAAATAATCCCTAGCATCTAGTGGGCTTTCTGCCCCCTCGGGGGCAGATTGGGGGCTATTGCCCCATCTGCCTCCCAGGGGGGGCAGAAAGACTTTGGAATTTTGAAGGGTGGGTGGGGGCATTGGCATGCCCATCTCGGGAAGCCCCCCTAAATACAATTAAAAATATAATCCCTGGCATCTAGTGAACTTTATGCCCTTCCGGGGGGCAGATTGGGGACTACTGCTCCCATCTACACCCCAGGGGGGTAGAAAGACTTAATTGCCCCAAAAACAAATGGGGGAGCAAAAGCCCTAGCCCAAGGGGCCACTCCCCACTCCCTGGTGTCCAGTGGGTGGATCCCTGCTTGGGGATCGCCCTCCTGGGCGACGTGCACGCCTATCGGCTCATTTCTGGGAAACCAACTAAACAGCCTCGGGAGCTGGGGAAGCTCTTCCCCCAGCTCCCGAGGCTGTTTAGGGGGATAGGGAATCCCTCTGGTGCCCGCACCCGAGGGATTTCCTGTGCCATGGCGTCGGAGGCGCAGAAGCCGTCCGACGCACATGAGCACTTTTGCATTGGACGGCTCCCGTGCTTCCGACGCATGGAAGTGGCTAAAATATCCACTTACCACGTGTGCTCTATTTAATCTTTTTATGTAGAGTCATCACCAATTCTGATTATTTGCACCCAATAATTTTGATGGAATTAAAAAGAAGTATTTCTGTCCTTTGCAGTCCAGATTTAACTTTAAACTGCAAGACAAGTTTTACACAAGGCGATTTGTTTATCAGACTCATGTTTGGACCATCCTTTTGTATTAAAACATATCCTCGCATATCCCATAGTTTTTAATCTTACATTATCCTATTATGTCTACTCTGCATAGATTTAATCCATGTTCATTTAGGGTCCTTTTCTCTACGTGTCCCCAGACACTAGATTCACTACCTTTCCTTACACCATTTAGGTATGTTCCTTTTATCTTTGGTCCATATACTCATTTTTCATCATAAACGGTTATTTTAAACTAAAGTGTCCCTTGATCAACTATATTCTTTTCCCATGCCACTCTTCATGTAGGCCCATTTAGTATTGTTTGTTTAGCACGGGGTAAACCTCCTCTCACCCTTTTATGCTGTTGGTTCTTTACTAGGAATTCCCTCGCTACGGGCTATCGCCTTTCTTCTATGTTGTGCCGGAGTTTTATGTTACGTTAAGCGCGAAACCACTACCCCCATAGCAGGCTGGCCCCTGATTCCCTTTTTATTTTTAACCGTCATTCATTTTAAACGTGCAGCATTTACTCAATCTTCTTACCTCAGAACTGCATAGCTCGTCGCACAGATCAGAACTGGAAAGGAATCATGAATAGGTAAAGTAAGCGAGAAAGGAAGTGCCCTCGATTGGGGAAACATCATATTTTAAATCATCATGGGTCTTAAAAATAGGTATATCAAGATTAGAGATTAATAATGAGGAATATAGAGACAAGCATATCAGATAAATCCAACATGTTGTATATACTTAAATGAGGGAAACACGACTCAATATAAAGTAGTCTTACCAATAATATTAGCAAGGAATATGACCCTAATGAATAAATATCTAAAATGACTGGGATTTCTTAAAATGGAATAGAACATCGCGGGCTGCCTGACAACAATATGGCCCCCATTGATGACAAAGAGAGCACACGCATGCTGAAGTGGTAGCTCGTATAAATAAACGGAACTAGGAAGAAAGAACCCCTTTCCGGGTCCGATCTGTGCGATGGGATATGCAGTTCTGTTGTAAGAAGATTGAGGAAATGATACACGTTTAAAATAAATGGTGGTTAAAAATAAAAAGGGAATCAGGGGCCAGCCCGCTACAGGGGTAATGGTTTCAGGCTTAACGTAACATAAAACTCCATCGTGTCATAGAAAGAAAGTCGATAGCCCGTAGCGAGGGAATTCCATGTAAAGAACCGACAACATAAAAGGGAGAGAGGATGTTTACCTCGTGCTAAACAAACAGAACTAAATGGGCATACATGAAGAGTGGCATGAGAAAAGAATATAGTTGATCAAGGACATAGTGGCAAAACACATTCTGGAGGCTAAGTCAGGTTCCCCAGAGGACCCCTGCCCACCTGAGCTGCTGAAAGAAGTCTCTGATTTGGTAAGCCCGGTGTTAACAGATATTTTTTATTCCATGTTCTCCTCCGGCAACTTCCCAGCCATTTGGAAGGATACGTCTATCCTCCCACTGCTGAAAAAACCAACTTTGGATGCAGCCGATCCCAACAACTATCGCCCCATAGCCCGCTTGCCGCTGCCCGCGAAGATAATTGATAAAATTATGAATATCCAACTTTCCCAGTTCATTGGTGAACATGATCTGTTGGACCATTCTCAGTTTGGTTTCCGTCGGGAACACAGTACCGAAACGGCACTTATTAAAGCCACGGAGGAAATAAGAGCGGTGATGGATGGAGGAGGGTCAGCGGCCCTGATACTCCTCGATCTATCAGCCGCATTTGACACGGTTGATCATTTCCTCCTACAACAGCGGCTGAAGATGCTGGGAGTCGGGGGTTCAGCACTGGCACTGGTGTCCTCCTTCCTCAAGGACAGAAGACTGGTAGTGTCGATCGATGGATACCAGTCCGAGCCATACTTCCTCCCTTGTGGAGTGCCACAGGGCTCCTCCTTGAGCCCCACCCTTTTCAATATATACGTCTCTGAACTAGCCCCACTTATCCGGATTTTTGGCTTCAGCCTAACTTCTTATGCGGATGATTCCCAGATTGTAGTAGCAGCATACAAAAATCAGACCTCCCCTGCTCTGCAATTTAAGAACTGCATGGGTGCCATCACTAACTGGATGAGCACACACTGCCTTAAACTTAATTCTGGAAAAACTGAAATCTTGACCTTTGGGAACCTGCAACCTAGTTGGGGCAGTGTGTGGTGGCCCGCTGACATGGGTGATCCACCGGAACCAACAACTAAAGCGAAGAACCTGGGAGTATGGGTGGATAGTAAACGTTCTTTTGTTCAACACACTAATGCTGTGGTTTCCTCTGCCCACTTCCTTATTAAGAAAATCAGGAAGATTCTCCCTTATCTTCCGGAGGACACGAAAAGAACTGTAGTCACTTCATTAATCCAGTCTAAATTGGATTATTGTAATGGGCTGTTTATAAAAGTCCAGAAGCATTGCCTGAAAAGACTACAGAGCGTGCAAAACTCAGCCGCTCGACTTCTGTCAAACACCCCTTGGTTCAAATCGGTATCTGGAGAGATCCATAATTTGCATTGGCTCCCTGTAGCGCAGCGAATAAAATTCAAGGCTCTTAGCCTGGTGTTCAGGGCCCTGAATCATACAGGGCCAGCCTTTTTGCAAAATCTTCTTGTTTGGTATGAACCAACTAGACACCTTCGTTCATCTGGTGCTAAACTCTTGAGAGTGCCCAGAATTCGTACCTTACTCTGGGGTGGTCGCAGCTTTCATTACTGCGCTGCTAAACTCTGGAATTCCCTACTGACTGACTTGAGAAACGCGCGATCTCTTGTCTCTTTCAGAAAAAAGCTAAAAACCTGGCTCTTCCGCAACTAGAGACTCACCAGTGGCTTACCTTGTCCGTAGCGCCAAGACACCTCCGGGTATTTGTGCGCTTTACAAATCTCAATAACATACCATAACAAGGGACACTTTAGTTTAAAATAACACCTGAACCATATATAATGAGAAATGAGTATATGGACCAAAGATAAAAGGATAATACCTAAACGGTGTAGGGAAAGGTAGTAAAGCTAGTGTCTGGGGACACGTAGAGAAAAGGACCCTAAATGAACATGGTTTAAATCTATGCGGAATAGACATAATAGGATAATGTAAGAATAAAAACTGTGGAATATGCGAGGATATGTTTTATTACAAAAGGATAGTCCAAATATGAGTCTGATAAACAAATCGCTTTCTGTAAAAAAAAGTCTTGCAGTTTAAAGTGAAATCTGGACTGCAAAGAAAGGGAATGCTTCTTTTTAATTCCATCACAATTATTGGGTGCAAATAATCAGAATCGGCGGTCACTCTACATAAAAAGATGAAATAGAGCACACATGGTAAGTGGATAGTTTAATAAAATAAATGAAATATTCTAGGTGGGTGGTTCCTAAATAAAAGTGGCCACTCACCTTGTCTCTAGATTAATTCTCTGATTGGTTGGAAAGCCAAAGGCATAAACTAGCGTATTATTATCCAAGTTGAAACAAAAGTAAGTTTCAATTTTTATTATTATGATTTGAGGAAAAACGAAGAGAGGCTACTTGAATAATTAATGCATTATTTGGTTACAGAATTAGGATTTGCAACTCTCTATGAAACGGGAGTGCTAAGAATATCCATAGAGTCCTATGACAGATGAGGAAGGTATGCGAGTGGCTCACTTCCTTAACATAAAATCTTGATAAGAGGATTTTTAACAAAACAAATGTAAAAATTGAGACCTAAGCCGACACTGCGCCAATTCAGAAAGACCTCAAGACCTGGCTCTTCGAATGACCCCAACGAAACAGCCCGCTCCCCCCCCATCGCCTTGAGACCCTAACAGGTGAGTAGTGCGCTCAACAAACCCCTGATTGATTGACTGACTGAAGTAACCATGCCCATGGCTCCAGGTTCTAACTATGTATAAATTTGGAACCATGATTAAGTCATGTCTGTTAATGTGTATAATGAAAAATGAATATTGAAGCATAAGCTGTTAGGGTGAAGATTTTGCACCAAATAAATTTTTTATATTATGTTGAATATTCGAGGATGTAAGAAAAGGGGCCAAAATAGTAAATTCGTTTTTTTTTGTCTTTTAGATATTTTACAATATGTATTAATATGTCCTGAAGAAGGTGGGGTGAACCAGTATATGTACCACCGAAACGCCGCGTCGACAGATAATATATAAATACACAAAAATATTTTTTACATGGTTTTCAATATGTTTTTATGACATGAAATATATTGTGTGTTTTTAATATCTGGTGAAGAGATAT
Organism: Calotriton arnoldi; assembly: GCA_963921515.1. Lineage (NCBI taxonomy): Eukaryota > Metazoa > Chordata > Amphibia > Caudata > Salamandridae > Calotriton > Calotriton arnoldi. The sequence goes on along the minus strand of CAWUFW010010823.1, from coordinate 61,364 downwards.
GAATGTTAATGTTGTGTTACAGCAAAATAAGATCTTTTTAAATTATATAGACTGTGTACCATACATGAAGTGCAGTTATTCTTTATTGTAATAATGTTTATAGAATAAGAACATGGATATGTTTTGAGATTAATAAAAAAATGGATAAATATTTTCTCACGCAGTAAAATCGATGTGATTGCTGAAAATTGTGAACAGCTATCAGGGTTGAGGTCTCCTTATGTAATTTTTTGTATAGTGCATTCTCTGAGCTTTGATAACTAACAGCTTGATGCTTTAGTAAAGTTATAGCACAAAAGGGAAAATATTTTTGTTTCCAATAGACTTTCTGCCACCCCAGGGGTGGATAAGTTTATTCACCCCCAATCAGCTCCTCTGGGGACAGAATGCCCACTAAACACTTGGAATTTCAAAACAGAACCAAAACGAACAAAAGGTAAGTAAAATATGTGATTTCAGGCAAAGTTTAAGGTGTGCAGGGCATTGTGGGCAAGAAAACCTCATGGGATCCATGCAAGGCACACCACCCAGGAATACCCTGGTTGTCTAGTTTTCAAAAATGTCTGTGCTTTATAGGTTTGCATGGCTGGTGCCACATCACAGCCCCAAATACCGCAGCTATCCCTATTGCTTGTCTAGCATTGTAGTGCTTTAGTGCCTTTTGTGTCGTGGTGTCTTAGCTCACTCACACAAGTGGGATACCGTTTTTATCAGGAATATGTGGGAACTCAGGGTATTAGGAAATTTGTGATCCAAAATCGACAGCTACCATCTTTGCAAAAAAAAAAAAGGGGCCAGTTTTGAGTAGATAGATGTGATGTATCCATGATGCGTTTTGGTCCATATTTTGCCACACACACTAGGCCAACCCACACAAGCGAGGTACCAATTTTATCTGGAAACTTGGGGGAATGCTGGGTGGAAGGAAATTGGTGGCTTCCCGCAGAATATAGAACCTTCAATCACAGAAATGTGAGGAAAATGTGTTTTTTTGTCAAAGTTTGAGGTTTGCAAGGGATTCTGGGGAAAAATCCCTGGTGAGAGCTACGCATGTCAACCCACCCTGGATTTTCCCAGGTGTCTAGTTTTCAAACATGGGCAAGTTTGCTAGCTTTTTCTAGGTGTCGGCTGACCTAGGGCCCAACATCCACAGCTACCCACTTTGCAAAAAAAAGGGTCATTTTTGAGTGGAAAAATGTGATGTATCCATGTTGCATTTTGGGCAGTTTCCTGCTACGGAAACTAGGCCTACCCACACAAGTGAGGTACCATTTTTATCGGGAGATTTGGGGGGGGGATGCTGGGCAGAAGGAAGTGTGGGGCTCCCTGCTGATTCTAGAACTTCCATCACAGAAATGTGAGGAAAATGTGTATTTTAGTCAAAGTTTGAGGGTTGCAAGGACTTCCGGAAAAAAAACAGAAGAGAGCACACAAGTCAACCCACCCTGGATTCCCCCAGGTGTCTAGTTTTCAAAAATGTTCAGGTTTGCTAGGTTCCCCTAGGTGCTGACTGACTTACGGCCCTAAATCCACAGCTACCCACAGTGAAAGAAAGGGTACGTTTTCAGTGGAAATATGTGCTGTGTCCATGTTGCGTTTTGGGCTGCTTCCTGTTGCGCCCACTAGGCCTATCCACAAAAGTGAGGTACCATTTTTATCAGAAGACATGAAGAAGCATAGAACAGTAGAACATTTATTATTACCACTTGGATTTTGCGGCATTTTGACCTTCCAAATGTAAACGAGTATGCAAGAAAGAAGATATTTAAAAAATACTCTCTAAATCATATGCTACTACGGCTACCCACAAATTCAGAGATGTACAAATAACCACTGCACCTAAACTCCATATCTTGTACCCATTTCAAAAATACATAGGTTTCCTTGATACCCATTGTTCGCTCTAAATATTTCACCATATGAATTGGTCTATACTTGGTACACAAAGAAAAACCATTGTACGTATGGTGCTGCTCAGTTGTTGGCCCTAGGTACTTATTGTTTTTGGGGAACCTACAAACCCTATATATCCCAGCAACCAGAAGGGTCTAGCTAACGTAATGGTATATTGTTTTTGTATGTCGACCATCATGACAAACAGTTACAGGTGAAAACATCCTAAATGGCTGTTTTTCATACTCATTTTAAAAATTTCTTTATTTCAACCATTAGTACTCTAGGAAATCCTTGACCGATTTTAGAAATCTATACCTTTCCTGGATCTCCCAAGGGTTTCACACTGGTTTCTACCACAAACTGAAAGCAGGTTGAGGACACAAAAAAATAGGGAAAATGGGCTACCTCTTGAAAAAAATTCCAGAGCTGTGATAAAATTATAGTTTTTTTTATTCAGCTATGCATGTCCCTGAAAGCTGGGAATATGGTGACTTCAGCACAGCAAACTATTTGTGGATGCCATTTTTAGGCAAAAAAACAGATGCTTTTATCCAAAGCACTTTTTCCTATTTTTCCCCAAAAACTAAACATTTTACTATATTTTGCCTATTTCTTCTGTCCCCTCCAGGGGAACCTACAAACCGCTGGTATCTTTAGACTCCCCAGTATGTTGGAAAAAAAGGACTCAAATGTGGTGTGGATAGCTTATGTGGGAAAAGGTTATGGAGCCCTAAGCATAAACTACCCCAAATAGCTAAAAAAAAAAAAAGGCTCAGCACTGGGGGAGGGGGGCTGAGGGGAGGCCCAGCAATTAAGGTGTTAACTCTAAATATCTCTGAGGTAATGCATGTTTTTCTGACAGCATAGCTTGGAAACGCAGGGAAGTAATTTCTTCTTTGTGTTTCCCATCTTCTAATGCCAGAAAAACATGCATTAACTCGGAAAAATTTCGAATTAATGTATATGCCCGACGAATCCTCTCCCCTCCCAAAAAAAGTGCAGAGAACTCTTCTGCGCTGGTGCAGCTTTTCAGACGCACATAAGGCGTTACTCGTATGCGCTAAGCCGGCCTCAGTTATATTCGTGATTGATTTTTGTTCGGGGGAGGGGGGGGGGAATAACTCTGACCTCATCAGCTATTCCTGGAAGCATCTGTGCTTCTTAACGAAAACGAATTAAAGCATTTTACATCAATCTACCCTATCCATCAGGCAGCGGGTCCTTGGAACACCTGATTCCCCATAATTTCCCAGTGCTGCGCTTTGTCATTACCGGCAAAACACGCCGAGACGACAGAACTGTCATCCAGTAGCAAAAACATAAATCTTATGTTGGCGTTTTGCCTGTCTGATAGCCCTCCAATTCTTACTGCTTCTCGAAAAGAGAGCACTGAGCAAAACTAAATAAAAAATTACTCAGTGTTTCAGATTTGTCAATACAGATGTCGAGCATTTTGACTATTCATCTATCTGTCTTCCTCTGTCTTTATCAAGCTGCAAACACATCTGCCTTTCTAGCCATGTATATGTCTATTGGCAAGCTAAATGCATCAATTCTGACTTTCAGTCCACATATTTGAATCCTGGTAAGGTCAACTCATCCTTCTGTCTTTAAATTGGGTAACAATAACACTCATTATTTGAAGCGCTTATAGATGGCAAAAGTGTGGTGGGAATCACAGCATATTAAAACTAGTTATTCATATTTTCTTACATCCATTATTATGGATTGCTGGTTGTTTTTGTCTATCTTTCCACCTGTCTGCCTACCCATTTGTATTTTCAGTTACTATAGGTCAAGCCACCTTTACTCGCCAGAAAAGCGCTTCAACACCCATCAGGGGTAACAAGTGCTATATGAAGGCAAACCTTTCTTCCCTTTTTATCCCTCCGCTATCCTTCTCACTCCAAATAACTGACTAATATCCACCACTGAAATTACTTTCATATTTCACCATATTAATTCACCACTAATCCTTTATGGGCTTCCGGAGTAGCGTGCTTCAACACCCCATCAGGGGTAACAAGCGCTATATAAATACAAACCTTTTTTCCTCCTCTATCCTTCTGCTATCATTCCAAATCCAAATAACTGACTAACCTATCCACCACTTAAAATGTACTTGCATGTTTCACTATACTAATTCAACACTAATCCTCTATGGGTCCCGGAGTAGCGTGCTACTCGCCGAAAAAGCGCTTCGACGCCTCGTCAGGGGTAGTAAGCGCTATATAAATGCAATTACAATACAATACAATACAATATCCTTCGTACAGTCCAGCGTCCATGCATCTGTCATTCTGTCCTTCTATGCATTCATCTATTGGTCTGTCCATCTGTCTGTCAAGCCTTCTGTAAATCCAGCCATCAATGTGCTGATCGAGCTTTATATATGCACTCATCACTCCGTTAATCTATCTCGCTGTCCTTCTATAAACCTTCACACCGCTTTATCCGTTAGTCTGTCCATCTGAGTCTAGACCTCTGCATATCCAGCCATTGGTTTTGCCTGCCATCCAATTTATCAAGCTGTTAAACTGTCTTCTTTGACAGTCTATCCTTCTACGCAGCCAGTCATCAACAATGTGTTGCATTATTTTTATATAGCGCTCAGTGCACCCAGGTGGCTTCTTCATAGTGCTTCTATCCATTAATTCATCTCTCTATACATCCATCCATGGGTCGGTATATCTCTATCTGTATATCCCACTAATGGTCCATCTATGCCACTCTTGTGCCATCCATTTATCACCCTATCCAAGTTTACTTCATATTGTGAAGCTGGTCCTCGGGGGTGCAAAGGGAAGCCCAGGGTTTGAAGGGCTCTGGAAAAGATGATACTTGACAATTTGCATATTAACTATTAAAAACAACATTGACACTTTAGGCATTTTGGAGGGGCTTGACCAGACATATGTTTCTCAAGGGGAGTTCAGGATAAAAAAATTCCAGCTTGGTTTAAGTTAAAATAGCGACGCTAGTATCACTGAACTCGAAACTTCAAGTACCTTTTAGCCAATTTCCTGAGTAGCCACGTGCAACTTAAATCAGTTGGTCTTAAATTAACCTGCATAGGTAAACCACTACCCACTAGAACCAACAAACCCAAAGCCAAGTATTTCGTTCAATAGAGTTTGTTTCACTGCAGATTCCTTATCGTTGAAATAATTTCCGAGTGGTGCCCACGCATTTGGGAGAAGGAAACTCGGATCCTCCACATGAAAGGAAATGTGCTTTCCAAAGAAATGATGAGCCCCTGATCTTCTCATCAATGCCACCACACCACAATCAGAACCAATATAGCAGCGCTTACTCTAAATGCACAGTGAGGACTATATAGCTTTTACCTATATGTCTCTTGAATATGGACCCCTTTCAAAAATCCGGTCATTGCTGTTCTTCCCCAATTGGCTGAGCAGTAAGCTCTGGTGATGCAGTCTTGTTTGCTCCCTCATAGCTTGCCATGATGCAAGCCACTCCACATCAATATACTGTCTGCTTGGAAAGCTCCATTTCTTTGGAGATCAACTAAAGGTAACAATACATACAATTTAATAAAGTAATCTGTTTGTGAAACGTTCATCTGTCATCAACATGTAATGACTGACTGCCCTCTTAGGGTCAAGACTGGTACTCTTTCTTCAACCTTTGATGGATGTGAGGGGGGGAGAGGAATGAATGCTAGGCTTGGCTTGAGGTTGGGCATAAAATAGCTTCACAAATGAAAGGTGTGGTGCAAACACCATCCTGGCAAGAACCTGGAAGAGGAACAACCAGCCCAAGGAATCAAAGGCCTTTTCAAAGTCAAGGAGAAGGGTAGCGGGGTCTTGGGAGTGTGTAATGGTGTGCCAGTGCGGTTTCCAATCAACGGAAGCAATGCTGGGTGCTGCGGTGAGGTATGAAACAGCACTGATCTGGGTGAATGAGCAAAGAGATCACCATCAGTAACCTATTGGCAAGCATTTTAGTGTAGATCTTCAGTTCGGTATTAACCATTGAGAACAGGTGGTAGGGTAAGCAGTCTTTTGGGGGCTTCACTGTCTTGTGAATGAAAATGATGTTGGCTAAGTCTAGTTTCGGAGGGAACTGGCCCATCTCAATGGCTTCAAGGAAGAATTTAAGAAGGTGGGGAGCAAGCAGAGTTTTGAATTTAGAATGAAATTCAGCCAGGAAGCCATCTGGCCATGATGTCTTGCCTATTGGCATATCTGAGAGGGCCACTACAACTTAGTTCAGGGTAATCAGTTGGTCAAGTGTCGCCCTGTATGTCACTGAGAGAGCGGCGAGGGGGAGGTAGTCAATGAGTGGTTGGGTAATTTCGCGCAGAGTGCACTGGCATCGTGTGTAAGGTTACTTTAGTAGGAGGCACAAGTGACTGATGTTTCGGCAGACTTATCAAGTGGGTCATACCCTGGGCCTCAGATCCTTGGGATCAATCTAGTGGCTGTGCTACGGAACGCCAGCCAGTGCAGTAGTTTCCCGGTCTTATCACCCCATTCATAGACTCTAGCCTGCAAAGCAATCCAGCACTTCTTGGCCTCATCTAAGCAATGTTGACGTACAGAAGCCTTATGTGCAAAAAGGCAGTGTTTCGTGCATTCATCTGGCTGACTCCGGTATTGGCCCTCTAAGTGGAGTAGGGCTGCCTCAAGAGCCGCTATCTTCTGAAGACTGGCTTTAGATTGTCCGCGTATGTAGACTTTTGCTTTACCTCACATGACCCCCTTTCCAGCAGCCCAGAGGGTCCCTTGGGCTGAGAGACATCCGCACCTAGCCCTGGTTCGCAGCGCTGGGAGGCCCATGGGCAGCTATGCGCTTTACAAAATCCATAAACATAAACATAAACAGAGTCCTGAATGAACTCAAAGTAGGTGGTCAGTTCTTGTGGTAGGTGTTGGGAGCATTGCAGGTCCACCAGATATCAGGCATTTAGGCACCATAAGGGTTTTGGACCCCTCTCCGCCATTCCCAAGCACAGTATGACCGGGGCATGGTCCAATATCCCTCTCGGGAGAATGGTCCCCCTGTGGTAGCTGCCATGTCAGTAACAGGCATGAAAAGGTAATCAAACTTCGAGAAGCAGCTATGAGCTGGCGAGACATGTGTAAAAAATCCCTTGAGGGTGCCACATTCGTAAAGGTCAGAGGCGCTGGACTATTTTGCTAGGAGGAAGGATCTACGCAGAGCCACTGCTCTGGCCCCGGTGGAATCTGCCTGGCGGTCAAGCACTACATTAAAGTCTCCTCCAATAATCATGTGGCCCGGGGGGGTGATTGAGGATCACTGTTTACAGGTCCACGAGGGATACAGTCATCAGATGTGGAGGGATATAGACAGAAAGTATGTTGTAGTGAACACCCCTTAAGAGACCCCCTAGGACAGTGAATCTACCAGGTGTCTGTGGGAGAGTAGGTGACCGAGAGGGGAAAGCTACGGTGGAGGAGAATCATGGTCCCCAGTGAACCTCTGGTGTGGCCTGCGTGGAAGACCCTGTTATAGCCACTACGGGCCAGGACCAGACAGCCTGTGCGAGGAGGTGCATGTCCTGGATGAGCACGACCATAGACAGCTGACGTTTCATGAACGGAAAGACAGCGCCTTGTTTGATACGGTCATTCAGACCATTCACGTTCCAGGTCAGTATTGCGAGGTCAGCTGTACCAGTCATGGGGTAGTGAATGGACTTCTGGTGTAGAGGAGAAAGTCCCCTCATACCATTTGTGATGATGTCCCTGTGGATCAATTTGGCCCTGGAAAACATGGAACTCAAAATGCCCAAACAATCCCCTATACTTCTAACTTCTCCCCAACCCACACTTCCACCCTGTATCTGTCACCCAAACAAACCCTATCAATATAGTCTTGAAATCAACATTACGGGTCAACTTAAGTCTGTCTCTCCATGTATGGTAGGATACAGTGCTGCTGGTGAGAAGCTATAGGTTGAGAGGCGTTCTTCAGATTTCAGCCAACATTCAACATGAATGGTAAGTAGAGTCCTCAGTGACTATTAACTGGAGTCTTGGCCACCAGCCAAGTTAGGACCAGAGGCCCGGGCTTTAGTACATCCTCCAGAATGGCTGGTAATCATGTACTTGTCCCTTTGGGTGCCCCCGTCCTCCACCCAGAGGACCCTGGGGATCCAGCGCGCAGTTCCCTGCACTTCCGGGATCAATGTCTCGGGGGAGGGGGGAGTCTTACCCCTAGGCATGCTGGGCTGATCAGTGAGGGCACCCCAGCAGGGCCTTCTCCTCTGTAGCCAATTACCAGGTCGGTTCAGGGGTGTAGAAAAAAGAGGGAACATGAGTTATGCCGGGAACAGAAGCATGTAGGTAATGTGCAGTGCTTTCAGTTTCTGGTTTACAGCATTGAACAATTTCCGCTGCTTCTGGACCAGGTAAGTGTAATCCGGGAATACAAGGTTGTGAGATTATTGAAAGGAAAGGGGCCCTCTTTCTCTGGCCCCCTAAGGATAGCATCTCTGTCTTTAAGATATAGGATCTTGGCAATGAGCACTCTAGGTGGGACCAAGGGAGGGGGGTTGTGTCAGCAACTGGTGGTCTCTCTTGAGGATGAAGCATGGGGACAGTTGGTTGGCTAGAAGCCAGGATGAGATCCAAGATTCAAAGAAATTCTGCAGGGAGGAACCCTCTACACACTCTGGGAAGCCCATGAATCGCAAGTTATCACCATCCTCTATGTGTTCTTCAAGCAGCTTGACAGAGGAGGAGAGACAGGTGACCATCGCCGGAGTTTTCTGGAGGTGTCTTTTATGGTGGAGACTCGCCCACCAGCCTCAGTAACTATCGGTGACATTTCATAGGTTCTAGCGCAGGAGGGCGACATCCATCCCAACCTCCCTAATCTTAGTATCGAGGGCAGTACATGACTGATAGATTGCCTGTAGGATGGATTCTGTGCCTTGGGAGTCAGTGGCAGGTGGGATTGAAGACTGATGACATGTAGGCTTGGTGGCATCTGGGGAGGATTGTGTCAAGCACTCTATTTTGGTCTGAGTCTGCAAGGAGGTTTGGCAGTCCCACTCCATGTTGACAATCACCCCTAGGGTCGACACTACTTAGAGTGCAGGATCCGTCTTAGGGGGCACGGGTGACCCGCTTGCACATTAATTCTTGGGCAGTACGAGCAGTCAGCCATCCCATGGGTGGGTCGCAGTTGAGGCGGCACTGGCCTGGAGGACACCGCCACAGCAGCAGTGGTATGTCAAGGTCGTATGTTGTGACCTAATCGCAAGGAAGGAAGGAGTCTTGCCGGGGTGAGTGCTGGTACAACTGAGTGTTGTCAGGGATCGTGGGGATGTCTCTCAAGTCCAGTGAGTGGTGGGGCCCTCCAAGAGTCAAGGTGAAAGAGGTGACACCACCTGCTGCAGGCTTAGTTTGCTGGGGTTTCTATGGACCCCAGAGATGGCACACAGGCCCTGAGGACCAAATTGGGGCATTACAGGGCCGGAGAGACTGTGGGCCCCACCTCCAGAGCCTGCCCTGGTGTCTGGAGCTCTCGGCGGCATAAATGCCTCAAGTGCTTGTGGGGGAGGGCTTCCGGTGCTGTTAGCCACACTGAAGGAGGACCTCTTGTCTATGGAGTCCAGTGTCTGCTGTGGTAGGTATCTGCATAGGGGGGTGGGGCCAGGCGTCTACAGGAGCACCGAAGAGTGACGTTGCTGTCCTTGCTGACCCTGGTGCTCAGAATAGGTCTCCACTGTGGTCAGCTGGTCTCAAACCCGGCACAGTCCCTCCAGAAGCTTCTCTCAGACCAGGTGCACGAGTCAGGTGTCAGGGACTCCCCCAAGGAATTGTGGGCCAACATCTCCAGGCCCTCCCCCAATGTCCAACTCTCCCATAAGGGATGGTGCCACAGTTGTTTAAAAAGAGGGGGCCCCAGCGCTGTCCATACCCTTGGATGGTGGCCCCTAGCTCTGGTGTTTAGAAGGGGGCAACCCTCCTTCCCTCCAGTAGCTGCCACATGTCTCAGTCTCTGTAGGTGGCAACATGGCATGGACTGCCACAGGGTGCCTCTGGGGGCACTGAGACATTGCTGTGTTAGATATCTGCATAGGGGAGTGGGGCCAGGAGGCTACAGGAGCACAGAAGAGTGGCGCTGCTGTCCTCGCTGGCCCTGGTGCTCAGAATAGGTCTCCACTGTGGTCGGCTGGTCTCGAACCCGGCACAGTCCCTCCAGGAGCTTCTCTCAGACCAGGTGCACGAGTCAGGTGTCAGAGACTCCCCCAAGGAATTGTGGGCCAACATCTCCAGGGCCTCCCCCAATGTCCAACTCTCCCAAAAGGGATGGTGCCACAGTTGTTTAAAAAGAAGGGGCCCCAGCGCTGTCCTGTCCATACCCTTGGATGGTGGGCCCTAGCTCTGGTGTTTATAAGGGGGCGACCCTCCTTCCCTCCAGTAGCTGCCACTTGTCTCAGTCTCTGTAGGCGGCGACATGGCAAGGACCAGCACAGGGCGCCTCCGGGGGTACTTAGACATGGCTCCGTTGTCTCTGCAGGCTCCAGTGAGCAGGGAGCCTTGTCCCCGCGGGCAGCTGCTCCCAAGTCCATAGGTCTGCTCTTTCGAGACTCCAGCTGGTTTCCATGATTCCCCGAGTGCCCAGCGGCCACAGAGCTGTCTCTGCCTGTAAACCAGGCACCCGGCAATGGCACCTCTTCCAAGCCACGGGGCCGTTAGCAGCATCCCAGTGTCCGCAACTCAGGCCGCTTGGCAAGGCTGAACTGGCTGTACCGGGCATTGGGCATTTCCCCGGGAGACTTGAAGGATGGTGGCTGATTTGGCAGCAGTGGGGGCCAGGTTTGTTACTGGGGGCCGGTTTTGCAGCAGTGCTGCAATATTGGCCCCCAGTAACAAAAGCCACAAGCAAGTATTTCCAGCCTCCAATGGACAAGCAGTGCTTCCCTAGGGGATGGTCTGAAAAAATTTCCAGGGCTGTTTTGGGTTCCCAGTCTGTGTATTTATATTTAGCTATTTGTTAGTTTAAAGTATTGCAGAAGGCTTTATTGTGAAAAATAATGTTTAATTGTATTTTATATATGTACAGTATGTGCTGAAGATTGCTTTTAATGCCTTTTATTGTGATTTGATCTGTTTTAGAGGTATAACTACTTTTGAGGGGGGTTATAATGTAGCAGCTTGAGCAGTCTGCGCAGGGTTAAGTGTTAATATTCGCATAACAAACTGTGTAAGACATCTATATATCAATACTAAATCTTTGTATAGTCTTTGCACCTCTGCTGCTGGTAAATTATCAACATTAGGATGCGGTGTGTAGACTGGCCATGTTGCTCCCTCATTCCTGAGAAGACCAAGTCTAACGTTTGCTGTTGTGTGGGAAAGGGCACCTTTAAAGCAATTTATGTGTTCCCGGTAGGTTAGAGGGTTTTCTATCTCTTCATATGGAGTATGAATGTCTGTTATTTTATCCTCAGTGTAGGTGTGAAATTGTTGTGTTGTCTGCAGCTGGGAATGTAACCCAAGAATAGAACACCTCTGTCCTAAATGCTTCATGTGCCTCTATCACGAAGGTCACATCTCCACCCCTGGGTGTGAGACCATGTTGTCATAGTTTCAGAATAACCGCATGACTGCAATTTTCTGCAATGTTTAATGCCCGATCTCCTTCATCTCTGGACATCATCAAAAAATTAATTGAAGAGCGAGTAACAGTGGGAATTAGACCCCTTAAGGGTTCAAGCTTGAACAGGCTACAGCCAATAGGGATTCATATATACCATACTCTTGAAGATTTACAAGAGGGTAAATTGGGGAGGGCTCTCAGATCACTTAGAACAAATGAACAATTCTGGCGTACATTACGTTTACCTACCATGGCATGCATTTCAATGTCCAAAATGGTTACGCTACCCCGATTATTGTACTTTTTAGTAACCTCTCGCTCACTATGCCAATTGGATGTTGTTGTCGGCTAGATGCATTGTTGAGAGACCTTATTTGGAATACAGTTAGGCGGAGAGTGTCCTTACCTACGTTACTTCGTCCTATGCGAGAGGGCGGATTTGGGGTACCGCATTTCGAGTCATATTATTTGGCAGCCCAACGGGTGGTCCACTGGTTAAATGGTAGAAGGCTGGAGGATGTGGATTGGACAAGGGAGACAACAGATGAGTCATGGCTATTAGCCAGGTTGCTTAACCTGGCTATGGGTAACCCGAGACAATCACCACTTCTGACAACAGCTCTGAAGTGTTGGAGCCGTGGGGTCTAGCGGATGCTGGGTACCCCTAGCCCTGGCCTAACTATGGTGGGACTGCCACACGGAGATCCCCTCTCCGTTTTCACAGCCGAGCAGTTGGAAGCGTGGTCAGCGGTGTTATTAGATAATGTGGGAGAGCTCTACCACCAACAATCACCTATTCCCTTCGAAGATCTGGTAGGAAGTGTTGGATTGCCCCCTGGGCAATTCATACAATATGAAGCATTAACGCGAGTTTTTAAGGAATTATGGGGAAGAGGGAGAGAGGAACCTGAGACACACCTAGTATTGCACTCTTTATTATCTCTGCGATCTGCTGGCCACTTAGTAAAGTGGCTTTATTGTTCCCTGACAGAGACAGCTCATGGCCCTCTCACAAAATTACGTGAGCATTGGGAACTAGCCCTGGAGAAGAGATTCACTGATCAAGAAAGGAACCAAGTGCCGCCTATCCCCAAAAGGTATCTCGAAACACGAGGTTCAAATACACACAATTTAATTATTTGCACATGACATACATGACACCTCACAGGTTAAATGTAGTCTATGGTGGGGGGCTCCGAGCTGCCCTAGATGTCAACACGAGGATGCAAATTTAATCCATATGACATGGGACTGCCCCATGCTGCAATCACTTTGGGGGGAGGTGATTCTATCATTAAATAGGGCATTGGGACGTGAGCTTAGTGCTACGATTGGGGTTTGCCTACTGGGATTATTTCCTCGCTCATCCAAGCGGAAGACTAGGAGTAGATTTATAGACTTAGCTTTGGTTCTTGTGAGACGTAGAATAGGCATGTCCTGGAAATCAACTGTCGGTCCAAGGATAAGCACTTGGAGAGAAGATGTTGTTTACTGAGCGGAAGCTGAGGTCAGGGCCCTACTTAGAGAAGAGGCGGGAGGGCTACGTAGGGGCCCCATCGCTACACAATGGAGAGAAACTCTCGACATCTGGGAACACCCAGAAAGAGAACTAGACTCGGAAGGTATTAATATTAGCAGAACAGAGGGGAGGAGTAGTGATTAGAGGGCACTATAGAGGGATAAACCGCAGATTACTCACAGGGACCCTGGAATGCCTCGGGACACCTCGTGAGTACACACGGCCGAAAGGACTATGACTTCAAATGCTCTACTGGGAGTCACCTTTCCTCACCCCATATATAACATCACCCCCGCTACCCAGCTGAACAGTTTGACCACTCGACAGGAATCATATGACATATTAGGAATTTGAAGACCACTCTGTATTTGTTAGTTTTTGAGTTTGGTTAGAGGCAATATTCAGGTGACCTCTCCGACAAGGGCCCATAAGTCTGTTAGACGAGCCCATAAATGGATTATTGATACTTTCATTGCCCAAAGATGAAAGTCGAACTCCATGGGAATTTCCTCCAGTGGAATGTACTATTTAACGATTCTTGGCACTGCTGTAAAACTGAGGGGGATGTTCGTATAAGATGCATGTTGAAATAAGGAAAATTATATATGTGATAGAAATGATAGAAAGTTGACTGCATAATGTACTGAACTATGACAAAAGTAACCTTAATCATGGATGTTAAAAGCTTGATGTATATCTGATAAATGCCAATAAAAATATGTTCTAAAAACAAAACAAAAAAACAGGCTACAGCCAATACACATGAGTTACCTACTTAGAAGGATATTCCCTACCACCACGGACATCTCCGGTTAGGAGGTATGTTTGGGTCTCTGAAAAGGCGTGATTGAACTACTCAGACAATCCATAAAAATAAGAACCCAACCAATGTTGGCTGTTCCATGTTGTGTAGTTTCCACCCTAAGGTAGGAACTGCGCGTTTGTGGACAGCATAACCGTTGGGATGGTGCCAGACTGATTCTATGCACCCCTCTCAGGATATGGTGTTCTAAGGGCCAGCTAGCTCACAGTGCCACCATAAGCCCCTCTAACCCTAGGCGCGTAGCAAATGGTTCTGGCAACCACTGAACATGACAACCGTGATCACCCATGAATTGTGGTAACAGATCTAGAACCCTTTTGCTCAGTCACTCGTGCTCTCCTCCAACTCAGAGAAATATACATCAAATACACAGTGGGACATTTTCAATATTCATTGAACCTCCGTGATTCTTGTATAAAATATATTTGCTGCAATGATCAATAGACAGAAGCAAATGAAAGTTATTAGAAGTATTAGGACAGTGAACAGAACTAAAAGTCCTACCATCATGCTAAAACAATGTATATTTGCCAGCATAGAAAACAATATAGTAATCTGGTGTACTCCTACTATGCGTCCCCTAACCTATGTGTCTAGGGCATGTGTGTGTGTTCTGCCAAGAATCCCCATACTGCATGATTCAACCCTTGTTACCTGAAGGGAAAGTCACGAGCTGAACACCTCTCACAGAGATATCAGCAGGCTGCTGGGCTGAAGCATCAGCATGTAGAGACCTCGCCAATGACAACAAAGCGCTCCTCTGCCAACACCCGGAAACGGATGTTTATTTATAACAAAAGGCATCCTTGCCTTGGGCCAAGATCTTGGTCAGGCCACCATTGTTATGTGTTACAGATAGAAATGTCGCCATATGTACAAAACAAATAATCACATTTGCACAATGTATGTATTAACCTTGTACATTATGTGTCAAGGTATTATGCTAGTGTTCTTGCAAAGTTGGTTTGTAAGCAAGTATAGTTTCCTAGAAACCACTCCTCACTGTCATGGTTGCAAATGTGTGAAAAAAGTCATTGTGTGAGAGTGAAGGCAACTTTAGGAAGAAACCCGAACACATGTAAAAATGGCAGTGTTTCCCTCTAGGCCTAACTGGGACACATGACAGTACCATTAAAGGGCATGTCCATAAGGGATGACTGAACATCGCTGGAGATCAAAACCAGGCGTGGCTACGGATAGCGGCACTAGTGCCAATGGCTCATTCAATGGAATCCGTGGTACCCAGGCCACAATGGATGGTAAATTTAGTGGTGTTGTGGCCATCCTATAAGGCCTGGGTCAGTACAGGATGAAGGTCTTCCAGGAGAACTTGAGCTACAGAATCCCACAAGAGCGTGGGAATAGCGGTTCAAAAGGCAAATGGCATTGACGTCCAGATTGTCAAACTTGTGAAAGAAAATACTCTCTTCCCAAAGGTCTCCACTTTCTTAGATTCCCTACCTGAGGGAGCAGTCGGGTTTGTCCGACCGGTGGAAGCTTGCACCACCAAGGGAAGGGTGCTGAGTCAAAAAAGCAGGGTGGCCGGGGCCAGGACGATGGCACCGCGCAGTCTGGTGACTCACTGGGGGACCAGAGCAAGGTTTAGACCAGGTCCTTTACAGGGTGTTGGTGGGCGCCTCATAAAAGGGCCACAGGAGCTCAGTAATGGTTTGCCCCAGCTGGAAGAACATTGGTTTTGACCTCCACGGTGAGGAGCTGGAGGCTGAGAACTTCGGCCACCCTCTGCATAACCATTGGGAAGGAGACGCTCTCCTCAGTGGGAGGGCCTGGGGGTGAAACTAGGCTGGTGTCAGAAGAAGTGTCAAGGCCGCTGCATCCTGGAGGTATTCCTACCAGTTTTCTTCATGGTAGGGTTGTTCAAATTCACCTTCTGCATCATACTAGTTATCAGAGTCCATCCCAAATAGGGAATGCAATGTATGAAGCCTGCCCTGCAGGATAGGGATGCTATGTTGTTCAGATACAGCGGGAAAACGTTGCAGTTCGACACTGAGTGCGGTCTTAGTCGAGTTCGGAGCGGCACGGACTTGGAGTCAGAGAGCACAATGGGTTGTGCCTCATCTGCCAACATTAATTTAGTCAGCATTGGTATCAACATTCCTTGAACTGGTGTGGAGGTGGAGTCAGCAAAGGCACTAGCAGAGGTCTAACAGTGGTGTCAGAGGGTCCAACTGCCACTGAGGGCAAGCCTGCTGGCGGTATCCCACATGGAGGACATCTTGGCTCCATGGAGTCCTCAGGCAGTCCAGAGGGAGTCAGGAATGATTCAAAGAGATGCAGCA
The DNA here is from genome assembly GCA_963921515.1 of Calotriton arnoldi. Taxonomy (NCBI): domain Eukaryota; kingdom Metazoa; phylum Chordata; class Amphibia; order Caudata; family Salamandridae; genus Calotriton; species Calotriton arnoldi. Next base: position 45,223 of record CAWUFW010010823.1, on the reverse strand, counting down.
TAGCCTCCAGAACTCAGTGTCACAAACGGCCCCATTAACTTGGGTTGGGCCGGGACAAGTTTTGGGCTGTTGATTGACTTTGGGACCAAGATCGAGAGGCATGACAACACCCTCACATTATCTTAGGTGTGAGAGTGACGGAAAGGGGATAAGTCCTACTTGGATTTTTTAATGTTTTTCTTTGACTTACCAGAAGATTTAGAGCACAACAACAATCGATCTTGAGACAAACTTCTCGACCAGGAGCGGACTAGAGACCGACCTTTGGACTTGGCCTGATCTTGCTGCACAGTTTTCAGATGTTTGGCTACATACAGCTTTGCTTTGCGGTCCCAAAATAGTAATTGATGCGCAATTACTGCAGGCCTTAGAACAGTGGCCCAACACCAAGCACCACAGGCAAACCTGATGGGGATGTGTCACAGACATTTCCTTGCAACTGCCCTTACATCACTGATGACATCATACATGATACTGCTGTTGAGATTACTCTACGAACCTTAATAAAGTTATAAAAAAGAAACTAGAGAAAGAAGAGTGTATGGAATATACAGCCTACGATTACTGTCCATGGAGGCAATTCCTGCTGCTCATAGTGAAGACCATACTCTGCAGGGATTGGCTACCCAGAAACGTTTTGGAGCAGGCAGTGATCCCTCCTGTGCAAGGTAAAGGACATATGCAGTTGTTATTGGTTGTTGAGCGATATTTCCGTGCAGGTCCTGGCTTTAAGCCAAAACCTGTTGCCAACCACCTCCAAGTAAAGGCAAAGGTTGTGTGCACCAGATATTAGGCTGGGTATGTGGCCATATTATTCAGTTAAAACCAAGTACTGTGGACAAAGACTGGGTAAAGTGGGGGTTTATTAGCCGTGGACGGTTGGGTGCAAGACTTCTATCAACATTATGCTTTATTGCACACAGCTCAAGGATGTACACTGTAAGGGTGAGTCACTAAGAGATGGTTTAACACAGGTTGTAGCTGTAAAAGTGGTGATAAAGCAATACTCTGCAGTGCATAGCTGAGCGCTGTATGTACTATGTGTTACTAAGCTGTGGAGGGGTGTTTATAAAAGCCTGACTGAAGGAACAAAGCCAGTTGCCAATCTTTGCTGCCTGGTGCCAAAGGTTATGTGCATTGTGGGTTAGTTCCTCACAGGACCGGCCTACTGCCAAATTTCCAGTGCATATGGCTGTCTAACTTCCAGTGCACATGGCCAATGGCACAGTATTGCTATAATTGTATAATGTCATCAGTGATGTAATTTGAGATGTCATCAGTGATATCATCAATGATGTTATTTAAGGTGTTATGACTGATGTTATACATGTGGTCATAACCAGTACATGACGGGGTTGTAAGTTATGGTTAGCTTTTTTTCAGAAAATAAGTTAATTATAATTACTTGCAACTGCGGTTATCTAGAATTGGTTTCTTTCATAGATTCACATGCTTGAATCATTCCCTGTTGTCGAGATGGGAGTCCCACGGTAAAATAATCAAGCAGTATGTAATAAATATCATAGGCTATAATGGCCCTAGGACATGTTTTTGATAGCCTATCTATGTCCTATTTTTAAAAAGGACCAAATGTTGGATACAACCAATCAGCTGTCAGCACCCTCTAGAACACTCCCAGCAGAGGCAGATTCCCTCAGATTTTCTAAGCACAAGTGGGAAGTAAGTATCCCATAAAACCAAAGAGAGAAGCCTCTACAGGGAGGAGGGTGGGTTGCATGTGAATCTATGAAAGATACCAATACTGGATAACTGCAGTTACAGGTAAGTAACTTATTTTGTTATCCAGTATTGGGGTATCTTACATAGATTCACATGCTTGAATCAGAATAGCAAGCAGTACTCTAAAAAATCATACTGTCGGTAGTGGATGGAGGGAGACATGTAAGATATTCATATATATATATATATGCAATAGTCAACCAAGATCCAACCTATCCAGTCGCTCGCCATTTTAAGGAAAAACACAATAAAAATCTAGAGCACTTCAAATATTACTTAATCGATGCTGTACCCCTCAGTAGAAGAGGGGGCAATAGACATGGGGCATTGAGAAAATTGAAAACCCAATACATACTGGAACTAGACTCCAAACACCCAGGAGGTTTGAACACAACAGAAGACTTATTTACCTGTCTCTAACTCAGGATCCACGCTAGCGTTAATTAGTTAGCAGTTATATCCAAAACAAATGGTCAAACAAGTAGGATACTGTTGAGGTATACACCTATGAGAGAGGACAAAAAGTAATATAGAAATATACTCCTCATCATTCACTCAGGGTGTATAAGTCCAATTTAGACAATGGGTATTGAAACCATTATTATTGAAAGAAATTTTGGTTCATATATATTTACACCTGCTGCCTAGAACCCTAACCAAATAGATAATGGTCTTTTAATAAGAACACGGAAGCACTTTAAGGGATGACACGCACACATTGCACTTTTGCACATTACACACCTTGGTATTTTTGCACTTGCACTTTTAACAGTCATCAACATGACATGTGGATCAAATAAATAAGATCAATGGTCGAGTAAAACTATTTTACATGCATTGATGTAAAATGTGTATTTAACGATGAACATACTGACATTCTGACAAATATAGTACTGTATCAACTTGTGTAATGGACAAAGCAGGCATTCAAGCCAATATTCCAATTGCTATTTATAATTATATATATATATATATATATTTGATTTTAGCAATGTATTTATTCAACAAACATTTTTAATTACTATTTTAATTATCAGTCTACATATAACCATTGTTAACATAACTTATAAGAATGTAAAAGTAGTTTGTCACTCTCCATGACTGAGACGTTTTGCACTTTGCACTTGTCACTTTAAAAAGCCCCAAAAAATGACGTAGCGTTTGTCATGTGATCAAGGCCTGGACGGGCTGAAACGCGTAATGGCAGACTAAAACTAATAAAACGAATATTTGCACTCATCTCGAGGTCCGTGCCCCTCTTTTTGTCCAGATTTGGTGGGGAGAAGCGGAAGAATCGGATATAAAGACCAGGACGGCTTTCCCTGGTCGCACACGGACCCCCTCTCAAACTGTGGCGACGCGGAGAAAAGAAGCCAAGACTTCCGGGTGCTCGCACTGGAAACTACAACATTGTCCGGAAGGACTGACCGCATCACAGCCCCCCCGAGCAACGCACTTGCCACCTTGCCAGAACTGGCAGATTTCGAGTCGGGGGACACGGTAGACGCAGAGAAAGCCAAGTTAGGACTTTTGCAATAGCGGGGTAGAGAGGTGTGCATGGAAATAGAAGAGGCCACATTTATTGGTTAAACCCTCCTATTCTCCAGACTAATTCTATTTAAATTTGACCAAACATGTCTGCAGACGCGCTGCGGGACCGGGAGGCGGCAGCAGCTGAAATGTTTAATAACAAACCCTCGGCCGAAACACCAAGAAATACGAACATTTCAGCCGCAGGCAGTACCACGAATGACCTGAAAGATAAAATGAGAAAATTAGAAAAATAATGAGACAGGAACAAGGAAAATGGTGGGAATTTAAATCCCTACAGAGATACCTGGATGTGGGGAGGATTCTCCGGGGACTCAGAATTCTGATTGCACCTAGCTACGAAAAACCCAACCCAAATATGATGAAGGAATGGGTGGAATGCAACCTGGATTCGTCGCAACGACTAGTGCAAATTTTAGTAAGATATGCTGAATCAGACAGAGCAGAGCTACAAAATCAAATTGACAAACTAAACAGTGAATTAAGCACAATGGAACAGAGCGATGACATAGCGAAAATGCTTGAAGAAATGAATACTCGACTACGCAGAGATGAGGAAAAAATTAAAGAGAGAAAAGCGTATAAGTTTCAGCGCGATAAAATAGATTATGAGAATGGACAAGTATTCACATTTTCCACAAAATACGATTCTTTAAAAATATCAAAATTCAACCCTAGAAAGGACAATGCACCTGCTGCTACAACAAGTAGAGAAGCTTATGCCAATACTTCGAACTCCGATCTCAGTTCAGCAGTGGAGAGCGAGTCTGAGTCAGACCTACGGCAACTGAGACAAGGTTCAATACCACAGAAACTCACACTAGCCGAACAACTAGATTTTTTAATGTCAAGATCGGAGGCAGACCCTCCGCTCAAGAACACAAAGGAGCAAAACAGAAAAAGGAGAAACGCCAAGCGCAGGCAGAGGAGAAAAGCAGGCAAACAACGAAACAAATGTGAAAAGACGAGGAATGAGAAGATGGAAACGAAAGTAACAATATGCCCAGAAAGTAATCATACTTTAATTGATCTAGCTAACATCAATCTTAATACCGCTGAAAAACAACTATTATCCTTAGGACTCTCTTACTGTCCAGAAAGTAACTTCAATTATGCCCACACAAGAATGGATATTTTCCGTTTTGTGCACAAATTAAAATTGAAAAAATACCATCTGTTACGAACCAAGGACAGCACAACATCCGAAAACAATCAGCTAAGCGAGTGCTCCTCACCAATAAACCTAACAATCTCAGACAAGTCGTTATGAAAAGATCTTCAGGACCTGCAGGAAGAAAGTGACAGCATATCTTCTCAGGACAGCGCAGCTGCCATGGTAGGCACAAATCAGGAAACTAACGTTGATCCTATGGGCAGCAGTTAGGGCAAAATAAAGACTCCCTACAGACCAAAGTCAACGTTCAATCCCATTTCACCAAGAGATGCCATTGACATCTTCAATGAACATGTTATAGCACAAACAAAGATCCTAAATTATAAAGTGTACAATACAAGATCCAAGTTTAACCAACGGAACTACCAATATCGTCAACTAATGACCAAGTTGCGAAACAACAACCGGATAGTAATCAGGAACTCAGATAAAGGAGGAAACATTGTTATTTGGGCAAAAGAGGACTACATTAAGGAAGCCCTATCACAACTCAATGATAGGACCTGCTATAAAGTAAGCAATGTGCTGTTACTCAAGGGTATCTACAATGAGTTCTTCGCTAAACTGCTAGCATGGAAAAGTGCTGGCTTGATCACAATGGAAGAATACAAATTTCTCAAAAAGGAGAACCCAACAGTACCAACTATATATTTCAAACCTAAAATTCACAAGGATCCCATAAAACCACAGGGAAGACCAATAATTTCAGCTGAAAATAGTCTACTGGAAAACACATCCCAATATGTGGACTTCTTTTTACAGGAACACGTGCAAAAGTTACCCTCATACATCAAACATACTAGTGACTTTCTTATGAAATTGAACAATTTCACATGGCAGAAAGACTATCTCCTGTTGACACTCGATGTAACATCACTCTACACGAGTATTAACCACAAGGATGGATTGAGAGCACTAGAATATTATCTGGAGGGAAAACTAACACAAATGTCTCAACATAGCAAGATGCTTATAAACATGGTGAACTTTTGTTTGAATAATAACGTGTTCATGTTCCAAAACATGTTTTACCAACAGATGCGGGGTGTTGCCATGGGTGCCAGCTTCTCCCCCAGCTACGCGTGTTTACACATGGACTGGTGGGAGGAGCTGGTACCGAGCAACACATATGGTGCCTATCTGAGAAACAATGTAAAATTGTGGCTGCGTTTTATAGATGACCTTTTTATAATTTGGAAGGGAACGCGAGAAAGTGTAATAGAATTTGTATCGGCTATCAATGTCAATTAAATTAATTAGAATTTTACGGCTACTATTAGTGAGAAAATGGTACACTTTTTGGATATACAGGTATACATTGAGAATGGCAAAATAGAAACTCTGGAATACCGCAAAGAAACAGCTGGTAACACAATCCTGCACGCAACAAGCTTTCACCCAAGACATCTAGTGGAGAGCATACCGTACGGGGAAATGCTCAGACTAAAGAGAATATTCAGCAACCAGCAGGATTTAGTCAGGGCGCAAGAGACCAGCAAGAGGAGATTCTTAGAACGAGGATACTCTAGAAAAACGATAAATGCAGCTATTGCCAAAACTAACACCCTTAACAGACTAGATTTATTAGTACCAAAATCAACAAACATGAGAGCAGTAGCCGAACATTATCTGGCCCGGCTGCAACTAATAACAGATATAAAAAAAACTAGAGGTGAACTACGTATGATACTAGCATTCAACAAACAGGACAAGGCACTAAGGAACATCATTAGACAGAATTGGCCGATAGTTCTTAGCGACCCTATAATAGGCCAATTGCTCCCAAAAAATCTATCTATCACACACAGGAAGGCACCTTCGATGAGCAACTGTCTTGTAAAGAATAGTCCGGAGTTAACAGAACAGAACACGTGGCTCTCAAAACGCAAGGGTTTTATCAAATGCAAAACCTGCAAAGCATGCCAACACGGGATAAATAAAACCTCATATAGTATCCCGTTTAGCAACAAGGAGTGCAAGATCTCAAAACTTCTGACATGCAAAATTGATCATGCAATTTATGTGCTGGAGTGTTCTTGTGGCTTACGCAATGTGGGCAGCACCAAACTACAAGCCCACAAAAGAATTCTCCAGCACATACGAGCAATAGTCAACCAAGATCCGACCTATCCAGTCGCTCGCCATTTTAAGGAAAAACACAATAAAAATCTAGAGCACTTCAAATATTACTTAATCGATGCTGTACCCCTCAGTAGAAGAGGGGGCAATAGAGAAGGGGCATTGAGAAAACTGGAAACCCAATACATACTGGAACTAGACTCCAAACACCCAGGAGGTTTGAACACAACAGAAGACTTATTTACCTGTCTCTAACTCAGGATCCACGCTAGCGTTAATTAGTTAGCAGTTATATCCAAAACAAATGGTCAAACAAGTAGGATACTGTTGAGGTATACACCTATGAGAGAGGACAAAAAGTAATATAGAAATATACTCCTCATCATTCACTCAGGGTGTATAAGTCCAATTTAGACAATGGGTATTGAAACCATTATTATTGAAAGAAATTTTGGTTCATATATATTTACACCTGCTGCCTAGATCCCTAACCAAATAGATAATGGTTTTTTAATAAGAACACAGAAGCACTTTAAGGGATGACACGCACACATTGCACTTTTGCACATTACACATCTTGGAATTTTTGCACTTGCACTTTTAACAGTCATCAACATGACATGTGGATCAAATAAATAAGATCAATGGTAGAGTAAAACTATTTTACATGCATTGATGTAAAATGTGTATTTAACGATGAACATACTGACATTCTGACAAATATAGTACTGTATCAACTTGTATAATGGACAAATCAGGCATTCAAGCCAATATTCCAATTGCTATTTATAATTATAAATATATATATATATGGGATTTAAGCAATGTATTTATTCATCAAACATTTTTAATTACTATTTTAATTATCAATGTACTTATAACCATTGTTAACATAACTTATAAGAATGTAAAAGTATTTTGTCACTCTCCATGACTGAGATGTTTTGCACTTTGCACTTGTCACTTTAAAAAGCCCAAAAAAATGGCGTAGCGTTTGTCATGTGATCAAGGCCTGGACGGGCTGAAACGCGTAATTGCAGACTAAAATATTAAAACGAATATTTGCACTCATCTCGAGGTCCGTGCCCGTCTTTTGTCCAGATTTGGTGGGAAGAAGCGGAAGAATTGGACATATATATATATATAGACAGTGTATCAAAACAGAAACATCTGTAAACATCTAAATACCCTTCCCATCCTATAAAATTTATCACACTTATATTATCAGAAAAGAAACATCTATACAATGCTATGTACATGAAGTATTTAACAGAATATTTACAAATATTAAAAGAAAAAATAGGTTGCCGTTGCAAACAAGAATCTTGGTTTAGAATACTACTTCCTTTCTCCCTTATTCACTTTAAAAAAAAAAAACATTTTAGAAACAAAGTAATACCATGCAATGCTTTGCAATTTCAATAAATTATAATGTATAAAAGTCCTCTTTACGAGAATGAGGCCCACCTTAATTGAAGCAATGACGCAGCATCACTTGGCTCATAGCTACATCTTCATGTTGTGTAGATTGCAGACAGTATTGCTACGTGAGAGTGTGAACACTTTTCCATGTCGCAGCACAGCAAATCTTGTCCAGCGTCACTCCAGCAAACAGAGCTGCAGATGTAGGAGGGGATGGGGAGAGGATGGGGTCTTACGGCTAGACTGCTGACTTTGGAGCTGGGAAACCAAGGTTCGAGCCTCCGGGTCGACTCCACATCCTATGATGCTGGGCAAATCACTTAATCTCCCCGTGCCTACCAAAAAAATGAATGTGTCCTTGTGTAACGTAACTGGTGCTCATGTAAAGCGCTCGAATACCTTCGGGTCGAGTTTGCGCAATATAAATCTGTAAAAATAAATGTTAAAAAATGGAGACCCTACTATGGTGGAATGTGCTTCAGTCCTTCTTGTTAAGGGCATGTTAGCCTTGTCATGGCAGAATTGGATTGCTGCAGAGACCCATCTGGCGACAGTGACCTTAGTAACTGATGTTCCTTACCTGTCCGTAAGCCACCAGTAGCTGATCAGTCTTTCTTAAGTCTTTAGTCTTTTGCAAATTGAATTTGAGACATCTTTTCACAACTAGTGCATGCAACGCTTGCTCTGCTGGCTTAGATGGATTTGGGAAGAAAGATTGGAGTATGACTGGCTTGTTAAGATGGAACTGTGTTGAAACATTTGGAATAAAGGTTGAGTTTGGTCTTAGAGTCACATAATTTTCTGTGAAATGAAGAAATGGTGCTTTGATGGTAAAGGCCTGAATTTCGCTAACTCCGATCGTGGAAGTCAGAGCCAGGAGGAGAGCTACTTTCCAAGTCAGAAATTTTTGTTTGCCTTTGTGAATCGGTTCAAAAGGCTGCCCCATCAATTGTGTGAGGACTAAGTTGAGTCTCCATTCCGGAGGGGGTTCCAGCACTGGAGGGAACGTGCAGAAGAGACCTTTCATGAATTGCTTCACTAGGTTTGAGGCACGGAGAAACAGAATCTGAGGAAACCTTCTGTAGTGGGAAATAGAGGCGAGGTGCACCTTAACTGAAGAGAATGTGAGATCTGATTTTGCTAAGGAGAGGAGATATGGCAAAATCTGCTCTGGAGATGCTTGAAATGGGTGTAAGTTGTTCCCATGGCACCAGTAGCAGAACCGTTTTCACTTTAGTCAGTACGTCTTATTAGTGCTTTCGGCTCTGAATCTTGCAATGATATCTCTGCATTCCTCTGAGATATTCATGTCCATGAGCTCAAAGAACTCAGGAGACAGGCATGCAAGTGAAGAGACTCCAGGTCTGGGTGACATACTTGCCCCTTGTCTGTGGTCAGGAGAGATGGTGATGGTTGTAGGCATATGGGTTTCGATTCCGACAGCAGAAGAAGTTCCAGGAACCAATGTTTCCTTGGGCCATCGTGGTGCTATCAGGATGAGACAACAGCATTCTGTTTTCATTTTGGTCAGCACCCTGGGAATTAATGGAATGGGGGTAAAAGCGTAAGCATATATCCCTGACCATCGCATTAAAAGGGCATTCCCCCACGACCCTGGTAAATGGAACCTGCTGGCATAGGACTGGCATTTGGCATTCTCCCTCGTGGCAAAGAGGTCTAGAGTTGGCTTTCCCCATATTTGAAACATTGTCGAGCTGGTGCTGTTTAAATTCCTATTCGTGGCAACTGGACTGTGCTCTGCTTAACGTATCCGCTAGCGTGTTGTATAGCCCTCGGATATGCTTGGCTCTGAGCGAGATCCTGTGTTACGTTGTCCAGTCCCACAGCTCCTGCGCTTCCTGTGATAGCGAGATGGATTTGGTTCCCGCTTACTTGTTGACGGAGTACATGCTGGTCGTATTGTCCATCCGAACCAGCATGGCGGAACCTGCTATCCTCTGCAGGAAAGCCTGAAGAGATTGGAAGATGGCCTTAAGCTCTAACCTGTTGATGTATTGTAGCTGTTGCACACTGGACCATTTGCCCTGGATTTGTAGCTCCTTCAGATGGCCCCCCAGCCATCCATAGAGGTGTCCGTCGTTAAAATGAAATCTGGGATGATTTGCAGGGGGGTAAGGCCCTCTGAGAGATTTGGCTTGTGAAACCACCATTGCAGGGCTTCAATCATGCGTGCTGTGATTTGTATCATACCCTCGAAGGATCCCAAAGCTTGCAGCCACTGGCTTTGGAGTTCTTCCTGATGAGGTCTCATTCTTATTCTGGCTAGTGGTATCAGGTCAATTGCTGATGAACACATTCCCAGGAGCGATTGTATGTTCGTACTAAAACTGAACATTTTTTTAACATGTCCTTTGCTAGCTGCTGCAATAGTATTTGCCTCTCTTCCGAGACTTGACTGGGAAGGAGTGAAGATTTTTCTGTGTTCACAGTGAGCCCTAGAGCCTGGAACAACTGAAGGCAAGCATTGTTAGTCTTAGTGGCTTTCAGTGTCATTGGTTCTTTGAGCAGCCAGTCCTCCAGGTATGGGAATACCTGGAGACCTTGACATCGTGGGGCTGCGGCTACTGGGGCAATGTACTTGATAAAGATTCTTGGCGCTGATTTGAGGCCAAACAGAAGTACTTTGAATTGGTAGTGGTTACCAGCCACCGTAAATCTTAAAAATCTCCGATGCTTCTGATGGATAGGGATGTGAAAGTATGCGTCTTCCTTGTCGAGCGAGGTCATGAAGTCTCCTCTGTTGAGAAGATGAATAATCTCGGAGAGTGTTACCATTCTGAACGTTTGTTTCCTGAGGAACTTGTTGAGATTCCTGAGATCCAGTATTGGTCTCCATTCCCCTGATTTCTTCTTTATCAAGAAAAAATGGGAATAGAAACCTCTTCCTCATTGAGATAAAGAGATCTCTTCTATTGCTTCTTTGGAGAGCATGACCTGGGCTTCTTTGCGCAGTAAGTGAAGATGAGGTGGGGGGGCTCCCCTGGGTGAAGTATTCAGTGGTCGTTGAGTGAATTCTATGGTATGTCCATAGGTTACAAGGTCTAACACTCACTGATCTGTTGTTATATTGAGCCACTGATGCACATGGTTGGAAATCTTCGCATCCACAGGTTGGGAGGGGAGGGAAGCTGGTACCTGGATCTGAACATTGCTTTCTGTTAGAGTCCTGAACTTGGGAAGGCGTTCTCTTGCGGCCTCTTTGGGGAGAGAAACCAGCTGTAGAATACTGGCGGTATGCTGGAGGGTTATAGTTTTGATGGTACCGAGACTGGTAGAGCTGATACTGTGGGGTTCTCTGGTAACCTCCTTTATATGAGGTAACACCTCGTCCTCTAGCCTTTCTGAATGGCACTTTCCGGTATTGTCTGTATAGGTCTTAATAGCTAAGAACGCATCATCTATGTGCTTTCCAAACAGGGAATCACCGTTAAAAGCCATATCTAAAATTTGTGCCTGTACCTCTGGCCTGAAGGTGGTAGCCTTCAACTATCCCTGTCTTCTCAGTACAGCGGCACCCACCAATTGTCTAAAACCAGTATTGACTACATCCATAGTGCAGTTGATGGTTTCTGACGCTGCATGTTCTCCCTCCAACAAGATCTTTCTAGCCTCCTACCTTTTTTCTTCAGGTATTAGGTCCACCAAAGCTCCCATGTGCGACCACATCTGGCGGTCATAACGGCCGATAATGGCTAAAGCATTCGCCGCCCTGATTGTGACTGCGGCCATAGTAGAGAAGCGATTTCCTAGAATGTCCATCCTGTGCCCTTCCTTATCAGGCAGAGTAGTGATTGGAGTAGCAAGGTTTTTGGATATTCTTTGCGCCGCTTGAGAAATGACCGAATCTGGTCTGGGGTGTCCTGTGAGGCAAGATGGAGAATCCTCTGGAGCTCTATATTTTTTATCAATTCGTGGGAATACCAGAGGTACAGTTGCAGGTGTTTTCATAATCTTGACACCCTCTTGCCATATATAGTCAATAATGGGTATAGAGCACACAGACTTCCTCTTGTCCTCCTTGAAATCGTACAGGAAGCAGTCAGTCTGCTTGACTGTCATTGGCAAGTGGAATCTGGTGTATTCTCTTTCCATTAGGTTATGGAATCCTCCAATATCCCTCAGAGGATAATCTGATGGTAAATTCAGGGAGGAGAGGGTGTCGCTATGATATAATCATCCCAAGTATCTGGCACCGGGAGAGGATCTGGTAGCTCGCCTTCCTTTCTATCTTCGTCTGAAGTAGACGTATCCTCTGCGATGGGACCTGTTGCTAAGGGGCGAGGAGTAATAGTAGGTGTAACTGGTGGCGGCAAACCTGGCGTACTTGGTGAGTCTGTTTGAGGTTGCGGTTTCTCAGGTTGATCCCCTTGTGGTGGAAACCTTTGCCTGTAGTCTGCCAACATTGCTTGCAGGTCTTGGATGAGAGAAGGTGGCAGATGGGTCATGTCTCTAGGACGCGGTTCTGGTTGAATACTGGTAGTGACAAGGTGGGGCCACATAGCGCTGTTGATAATACTGGTCTTCATCATGGTAATCCTCATGCGCCTCATCCTCATCTTCTTGACATTTTACATGCAGCTCTGATGGGCTATGAGCTGCACCATAAATACCATCATCGTCAGAGTCCTCTATGTCCAGATGATGCGATGGGATTAAAGGCGATACCATACTGTACGCTGACATGGCTGGGCATAAAAATGTTTTAGTTACCTTGGTAATATAAGTAAACGTCGTCGATGGTGGCGTAGACGGTGCAGATACAGTCAGTTGAGCAGATTTCATCGTCGATGGTGTCGCCGTCGATAGTAGTTTCGTTGACGTAGCGGTTGTCGACGGAATGCTCGCCGACGAGTCACTCGTAGATGTCATCTTCATCAATGGTATCTTCATCGATGATCTCTTCGCTAATGGAAGTATGTCGACGGTCATCGATGATGTTACCGTCGACGGTGATCCCAACGTTGGTGGGCTTTTACAGAGTGATACTCTCATCGACGGTATAGGACCCAATATTGCCGTCGTCCTCACAGTTGCTGTCATCGACATTGCCGACGATGTAATGCTTGTCGTCATCGACGAGTGTGGTAACGTCGGCGACGATGATTGTTTTCCAGATTTATGCCTCAATGGGTCTGAAGAAGAGGCTCTGGGACGGTCATTGTCTTTTCTGGAAGGTGGAGTAGGCACAGATAAAGCAGGGTCTGAGGAGTGTTTCCTTTCTTTCTCCTTTTTAGAATCCTTGGTCCCATGAGAAAGTTTGTGGTGTTTCCTACCTTCTCCAGAAGAACTGTCCGGCAACCTGGCTCTTTTGTGAGACTTAGAGGATTTATTACTATCACCCTCTGAAGAAATTGCCTGGTGTTTAGTGGTCTGAAGCCACAATAACAACCTTCCTTCTCTATCCTTGAGAGTCTCTGAGGAAAAGGTATGGCAGATTTTGCATTCCCTTACCTCTTGTTTAGGATGCAGGCAATATATACAATCCTTATGTGGATCATCCACAGGAACTCTTTTTCTGCCACAGGTTTTAGACGGGGGGAAAGGCCTCTCTTGTCAGACATGATGTCAAGTTTGTAGAAAAATCCAGTAGTTGTAGGAAAAGAACTGAGTAGCACTCAGGGGGACTTCCTTTCACACGACGTGCGGTGAAAATCTGAGGGAATCTGCCTCTGCTGGGAGTGTTCTAGAGGGTGCTGAGAGCTGATTTGTTGTATCCAACATTTGGTCCTTTTTTAAAAAGGACATAGATAAGCTATCAAAAACATGGCCTAGGGCCATTATAGTCTATGATATTTGGAAATACTGCTTGATTATTTTACTGTGGGACTCCCATCTCGACCACGGGGAATGATTCAAGCATGTGAATGAATGAAAGATGCCCCAATACTGGATAACATACATTAAGGCATTATGAGCAAACCTTACCATCATTTCACCTATGTCGTTGAGTACATGTCTACGTTTAAAAAAAAGTTTTAACAACAAAGTGTTTTTGCACCTCACCGAAGTTACATTCGAACCACTAGTGCCCACACATTTTGGCTATGACTACTAGGAAATAACTTCAGTCTCTGAAGAAAACTTTTGTAGACAACTTAACTATTACAGAACATAGGCAGTAGACCTATGAAGCAGGGATAAGATTGCATATCCAGTTTTTAATATAGGTCCATGTACCCTAACTATAACAGGCACTGCGTCTGCAGAAGCTGTCCATAAACCTATGCCAAAAGCTGTTCTGTACTATGTCCTTCCTTTGACTGCACACAGTAGGGGTAGAGAGAAGGGTCTCACAGTCCAGGCTCTGAGCACCAATATTAACAGGTGGCCTTTGAATGTGCATAACAGAGGGTGGGGGGCATGGAATGACCCCTGGCCAATCCCTACAACCCATCCTTCATGGGCGTCTAACATCTGCAATGGACGGCCTTTGATTATTTCCAGCGGGGTGAGACCAATAGACTTAAAGTTGTACACACTATGGATTGGGTGCAGGGACTGAAATCTGGCCAGGCCCTGTGCATCACCCTCCGTGACTGCACGAGCTCCACTGCAAACAGTCTTCCGCATGTGAAATGAGAGTGAGGTGCACGCTCTGGCATCTTGCCAGGCTATGCACCCCACCTTCTGCAGGTGCCTGACCTCCGCTTTCACAGCCTTTGACAATACGCAGTGAGGGTAAGCTGTAGGACTATGTGCACCCAGTCTCTTTCAGACCCTGAAACTTGCCAGAGAATTGGAATGCCAGATGGGTGGTAGCCTGGCAGTACCACCATATTCCACACCCCTAGGCAGTGCGAAGCCATGATGTTTGCACCCAGGAGTGGAGTAGGGGCCAGTGGTAGTAGCCTCTCCACAGCAATGCCCCTGCTTGCACCCAGTGGTGGTGTACCAGGTGGGTGATATTAGAGCTTCTGCAATCGGTCCCCTTGGGCCCTCGCAGCTTGCAACCAACAGTGGTGGTCCGGAGAGGCGGTCCTAGAATCTGCGACTGGGACCTTTAGGTCCATGAAGCTTACACCTGGTGGTGGCGTTCCACCCAAGCACCAGTAGTGTCTTCGTAACTGGGCCCTTTTGGTCTCCAAAACTTTAGGGCAGGCAGCCCTGAAGCTTGCATCCGGTGCTCCACAGCCTGGCCCCTTGGGTCTTGCGAAGCTTACACCCAGTAGAGGCATGCTTGTTGGGATGATTGGCAATAGCTCCTCTACAGCCAGGTCCCATGGATCTGCAAAGCTTGCACTCAGCGGTGGCATACCGGACGACAGCACTAGCACCTCCACAGCCAGACTCATTGGGTCTGCAAAGCTTGCAGCTGGTAGTGGTGAGCTGGGCGGCGTTACAAGCCCCTCCTAAGAATGGCCATTTGGGGCCATAAAGCTTGCACTCAAGAAGTGCTGTGCAGGCAGGTGGGGTGCAGACAGGCCTGTGGGCCCATGATGATTGCAGCCGGTGGATGCGTGCAGGCAGCACAAGAGGCTCCACAGCTGGGTAACTTGGGTCTGTGAAGCTTTCACCCAGTGGTTGAGTGCCTTGCAGGTGCCACTAGTGTCTCCACAACTGGGTCCCATGGATCTGCGAAGCTTGCACCCGGTGGTGGCATGCAGCACTAGTCTTCGTTACCGGGCCCTTTGGGTCAGTGAAGCTTGTACCGAGTGGTGGCATACACACTAGGAGGCATTTGCAGCCCGGAAGTTGAGCCCCTTGGGTCCAAGAAGCTTGCATCTGGTACTGGTGTACCAGGCGAGTGGTATTAGTACCTCTGCAGTGGATCCCTTAGGTCTGTGAAACTTGCACCCTCTGGAGTACTTTGGCAGCCAGGTACCTTGAGTCCGTGAAGCCTGCACCTGGTAGTAGCATCCCAGATGGGCAGTAATAGCTCCGCCATTGCTAGGGTGCTTGAGTCCGTGAAGCTTGCACCTGGTGGTGGCATACTGGGCGGGCAGTACTAGTGCCTCTGAAGTCTGGCCTCTTGGGTCTATGAAGAATGTACCCGGTGGTAGCGTACCAAGCAAGTGGCACTAGCGAATCTATAGCTTGCAACTGGGAGTCTTGGGTCCATGAAGCTTGACACAATGGTGGCATACAGGGCAGCACTAACATCTCTGTAGCCAGGCACCATGAGTCTGTGAAGCTTGCTCCCAGAGGTAGTGTAATGAGATGGCAGCACTAGCCCCTGCACAGCCAGGCCTCTTGGGTCTTTGTAGCTTGCACACTGTGGTGTTGTACAGGGTAGGTGGCACTAGCCCTTATCCAGCTGGGCCCTTTGGGTCCGTAAACCTTGCACCCGATGGTGGTGTGCTTGGCAAGTGGCACTAGCCCCTTCGCAGCCAAGTCACTTGGGTCCGCTAAGCTTACACCTGGGTGTGGTGTGCTGAGAAGGTGGCACTATACCCTCCACCACTGGGCCCGCAGGGTCCATGAAGCTTGCACCTGGTAGTGATGTACAGAGTGAATGGTAATAGCGCCTCTGTGGTTGGGCCCCTTACATCTACGAAGCTTGTACCCGGGGGTGGCATAACAGATGGGTGAGCTTGCACTAGGTGCTGTATCTCCACACCTGGGTTCCTTCAGTCTGTTAAGCTATCACCCGGTAGTGGTGTTCAAGGTAGTACTAACTCCTCTGCAGCCGGGTCTCTTGGGTCCATGAAGTTTGTGGCAGGTGGTGGCATACCGGGCAGGCAAGCTGTAAGAAACTGGGCATTCGTTGTGCTGGATGTGAGGCCTGCAGAAGTAATAGTTCCATAATTGTCTTCTTACTGGGAACCAAGTACCCCATTGTAGCACTTGACTCTCTCAGGGTGGCAAAGCAGAGCAGTCCAAGGCCTACTCAGGAGAGATGGTGTGGGCTCATAGTCGCCATCGCAATAAAACCACTCATAAATGATTGTCCAGTCAGTGCTTTTTCTTTGAAAAAGATAAGGTACATTTATTACACACACACACAAGTAAATACTATGCATAATTTACAAATATATATAAGGTAGATGGAAATATCATTGGTGACATTCTGAAATCACATTTGACCCCTAATGGGTTATGATCCACAAAATCACAATACACTACCCCACCTATACCAGATAGAACATAACAATGTAATGGGGTGTCTTTTGAAATAAGACAGGTTATTAGCTTTGTCAAGGGGTCACAACATTAATATACAAGGGAATCCTATTACCTTTGTCAAGGCTTCACTGCATTAATATAAAGCAATACTATTGGCTTTGTCAAGAGGTCATCCACATTAATGTAAAAGGAACGCCTATTGGCTTTGCCATGGGGTCACCACATTGTAAACACAATCATAACATCTTAGGCTTCACCATTAACCCTAGTGGATTCAGTAAACATATTCAAATCAATTAATAATAACTAACCGGTTGCACTGTTTATCTGCAATACTGGTAATAAAGCATTTGTATTGAAAACAATAATAAACATGTGCTATAGTCTTTCCTTTAATACTTCAGCCACATGATGCCCAGGATCAACCACTAGTAGAGTCTTTCTTTTACTACTTCAGGCCACACAATGCAACCTTAGAACAAATGACCAGCCAATCCCAAGCTGTAGAACAAAGGTGCCAGCCTTAGGAATATTTAATATAATGTGACAAAATCTCCCCGAGTCATGCATCCGATGACCTGGGAGACATGTGGCTAACTTTTTTTAACTTCTCCCTGTGGACTGCTGAGAATCCTGCAGCCCTCACAATACTTGGTGCATATGTTGGTGGTACCTCAGCCTCTTCCTGGAGAAAGAAATGAGAAAAGCAGCCCTTACAGAGCATTATGGGGTGTTGAAGCTGCTGAGAAGTGAATATTTTAGCAGCAGCTCTCATTCTGTTTTTTAAACTTTATGCAGCCTTGCGCTGCAAAAATTTACTTTTTGTTTGTTGTTGACTTAACCTGGGCACCTGTAGCCTTAATGTCTGTAAGGGCGGCGGGGGAGCCCCAAGACCCCTGCTGTCCCACCAGTTTCCTGTACTCCTCAGGAGCAGGCCTGCAGTAAGTGTTGCTCCAGCAACGCTGCTCCAAGCGGGTGGGAGCCGAATAGGGTATTCGTACTGCCGTGTTGAGCACGAGTGGGAGGTTTGTGTAGCGTTGTACTCCGAGTCCCTCACAGGCCTTGTATATGGCTCTGGGCCTTCCTGCTCTCTCTGGGTCCTAGGACCCCAGTTCCTTATGCCAAGGAGATGGGGGTCCCTGAGGACAAACTGGTGTTTGCAGAGGGGGGGCACGCACGCCCCTCTCCCCATGGAATTAAATAAATAAAGCCCTGCCTACCCCTGGGCACTAGCCACCAGAAACATTTCGATCAGGTCGCCTGGCCTCCAAAGGGCATGCTTTGTGGGGTGCTGGTTTAACTGTCTTCCTGCACCAGCCTCCTCCTTTGCTCTGCTCTCCACAGATCCCATGGCCTCCTGGCTTTCTTGCAAGGCATCTCGGGGGACGTAGAGTCCAAGTATTCCCTCAATTGGTCCTCAGGGGTCATAGGGAGGTCAACACCACTGGCCCTGAAGAGACCCATCTAGTCCTGGAGTCAGCTGCAGGCAAAATCCTTGGTACATCAGGTGCATTAGGTGGCTTATCCTTCCAGCTATCCATGATTCTGGTGTTGTTGTCATCCAGGTCCAGGGTCTTGCTCTCTGTATCTCCCCTGTGCAGGGGTTTATAAGTGTGATGGAAAGTTCTAGACATCAGGCACCTGCAGTCAATCCTAGGATGCCACATCATCCCTCCACCCCTTTACCAACCTTCCTGCACAGCAGAATACTGGGACAATCCAATATGGCATCATCACGTTTTCTCTGTGCAGACTAGCGGACATCAATGCCAGCTACCTTCATACCAAAACTTCAAAGGGAAGCCCCTCCAGTGCAGGCTCCAAATGTCTTGGCTTCTTCCTTTGTTCAGTGGGCCTGAAGTGCAGTGTGACAGCTAATTACCAGATGCAGTTTTTCTCCCCATCCCTTCCTTCTCTGGATATGAGTCAAGCACAGAAAATTGTTCCTTTGTATAGAAAGGCCTTTGCTCCCTCTCCTGGGGAGCAGAGTATTTAACTTGGCCCAGCAGGGAGCAAAAGGCCTAGAATATGATTCTGAGCAGAGTCAGAAAAATTCTGACAATTCTGGACAACCCATAAGATGCACGTGTATATTATGGAGTCCTGCATATAAAAACTCAGCGGGCATGTTTCACCCCAGTTTGACACCTCGCTGGACTGTGTATGCGTAAGTGAAGCGAAACTGCACTTTAGGACCGATTTCACCTATGTGTATAATACAGTGACACTACAGATAATCCAGTAAACCCTACTGACCTAGCTAGGAATGCCCACTAATGCTATAAGGCCAACCCCAGGTCAGCACCTACCATGGCAGGGTCCCGTCTGTGCTAGGCTACCTGTGTGCAATTACAAGGCTGTGTACAACAGTAGTCTGACACGCACAGCCTGCACACAGGTGTGTGCACACATGTTCACATGTAACCAGCCCAGGGCACCTTACCCTTGCTAAGTCCAATTACCGAGAAATCAGTGTGGCTGAGACTCAGGTAGGGAGACTTGCCCACAGTAAAGGTTTCAAAATTGGGTGATCAAAAGCAAAAAGCCTGGAGGACTAAATGGGTGGAACCCATTTGCAACATGGGTACTAGCGCCTCTCCATTCAGTTCCCATGGGTCCCTGGGCGGCACTAGTCCCTCTGCAGCTTGTCCCCTTGGATCTGCAAAGCCTCCACCTGGTGGTGATGTGCCGGGCAGGCAGGAATAGCACCTCTGCAGCCAGACCCCTTTGATCTGCAAAGCTGGCACCTGGTGGTGGCTTGAGTGGCTTGAGTGGTGGGTGGCACTAGCCCTTTTGCAGCTGAGCCCCTTGGGTCAGTGAGGCTTGCACCAGGATGTGGTGTACCAACAAGGCAGTATTAGCACCTCCATAGTCAGGCCCTTTGGTTCATAAGGCTTACACCCCGTGGTGGTGTAGTAGACAGCCTGTACTGGGATCTCAGCATCCAGGCCCCTTGAGTATGTAACACTTGCACCTGGTAGTGGTGTACCAGACGAGCAGTTCTAGTGCCTCCACAGTTTGGCCTTTTGATCCTTGAAGCTTGCACCCAGTGGTGGAGTGCTGGGCCAGTGGTACTATCCCTTCCACAGTCAGGCTCCCTGGATTGTTGAAGCTTGCAACCTGTGGTGGAATACTGGGTGGTACAAGCACCTCCACAGTGGGGCTCCTGGATCTGTGAAACTTGCACCGGTGGTGGCGTGCCGGGCATATGGCACTAGCCCTTTTGCTGCTGGGCCATGGGATCTGCGAACCTTGCACTTAGTTGTGGTTTACCAAGCACCTCCACAGCTGGGCTCCTTGGGTCCGCCAAGCATGCACCTGGTTGTGGTGTATTAATCAAGTTATAGTAATGTCTCTATAGATGGACCTCTTGGGCCTATAAAGCTTACAGCCGTTGGTGGCGCACCGGGTAGGCAGTACTAGAGCCTCTGCAACCAGGCCCCTTGGATCCATGAAGTTTGCACCCAGTGGTGATATACCAGGTGGGTGGTATTAGCTTTTCTGCCGCCAAACCCCTCGGGTACAAGAAGCATGCACCCTGTAGTTTAATGCCAGGTGGGTAGGACTAGCCCCTCTGCAGGTAGATCCCTTGGGTTTATGAGGCATGTATCTGTTGGGAACATACTGGGCGAAGAGCCATATCATCTCCACAGCTGACCGCTTGGGTCCGTGAAGTTTGCACCCAGTGGTGGTGAACCATGCAGTATAAACACCTCTGCAGCCTGGCCCCATGGGTACGTGAAGCTTGCATCCGGTGGTGGAGTACCGACCGGGATGCAGTAGCCTGTGTGCATCCAGCTCATTGGCCTGCAAAACTTGCATCCTGTGGTGGTGTACTGGGCAGGCGTCACTAGTAAGTTGGCAACTGGTCACGTTAGATCAGTGAAGCTGTTACCAAGTCGTGGCATGCAAGGCAGGCAACACTAGCCCGTCTGCAGCCGGAGCCCCTGGGTCTATGATGCTTGGACACTGGTGGCATGTATCACTAGTGCGTCCGCTGCAGCCCTTTTGGTCTGTGAAGACAGCACCTGTGGTAGCTCGCAGACCAGGTGTCACTAGCAGTTACGCAGCCGGGCCCTTAGGTCCATGAAGCTTGCACCCAAAAGTGGTGCACCAGCGCCTCCGCAACCAGACCCACTCTGCCCATGATGCGTGCCCCCAGTGGTGTGTCTCCACAGCCAGGCCCCTTGAGTTTGCGAAAGTTGCACCTGGTAGTGGAGTATTGGGCAGATGGTACTAGCTCCTCTACTGCAGGGACCTTTCTGTTCATGAAGCTTACATCTGGTGGTGGAGTACCAGGTGGATGGCACTAGCATCCCTGCTGCCAAACCTCTTGTTTCTATGAAACTTGCACCCAGTGGTGGCATACAAAACAACACTAGCGCTTTTGCAGCCAGTCCTTGGGTCTGCGGAGCTTGCAATTGTTTATGGCATCGCAGAAGGTCTGCACTAGCCCCTCAACAGATGGGCTCCTTGGGTTTGCAAAGCCTGCACCCAATTGTGGTGACCAGTGCTTAATTTGTAAAAGAATGAGTGCCGGGGCCAAAGCTACGCTCCGCCAGTGCTATTACAAATCAGTGCACTAAATACCAAGGCTGGGTAGTCTTGAATTCACCTCAGGCTTCTTTAATCCACTACTAAGCACTACTGCCTCCCTATTTCACTCTTGTGGGTTCCTGCTTTCTCCTTTTGTGCATGTTTGTCCATCTTTCTCTTTCTTTCCGTTTGGGTGTTTTGCTTACAGTCAATACAAGATGAGATAAAATAAGTGCTGGTCCCCAAAAATGAGTGCCAGTGGGCCGCAGGGGCTCAAATCAAGCACTGGTGGTGGTGTACCGAACATGCGGCACTAGCCCCTCTGCAGTTGAATCGTTGGAGTTCATGAAGCTTTCACCCTGCGGTGGCTTATAGAAGAGGAGACTCTGGCCTCTCACAGCTGGGCACCTTGGGTCTGCAAAGTTTGCTCTCTGTTGTGGCATGCCAGGCAGACGGCAATAGTCCCTCAGCAGTTGGGTCACTTGGGTTTGCAAAGCTTATACCCAATGGTGGTATGTCCGTGGGCTGTACTAGCCGCTACTCAGTAGGGCCCTGTGGGTCCCCAAAGCTTACACTCTGTGGTTGTGTGCTGGGCATGTGGCACTAGCCACTCCATAGCAGAGCCTCTTAGGTTTGCATCTGTAAAGTTTGCACCTGGTGGTAGTGCAACTTGCACCCTTTGATTGCATGCCAGGTGGTTGACACTTCAAACAAACATTCAGTGGTCCACTCTATTCTTCATATAAAAATCATGAATATAGAACAGCAAAAATACAAAGCTTTCCATGAAGGTACCAAAGTGGATTCACTTTTTCTTGGAAAGTTTCATGTCGATTGGTGGCAAGTAATTAAGAAAACAAAAAATGCCTTTCCTATGGAAACTCTGACCTAACTATAACTACAATGACACTATGGCCACCAGTGTAATGATATGCTGGTCCTTCAGTGGCTGGGGCACTACTAAAGAGAAGGCTCCCATAAAAATTTGCTCTCCGATGGGAGCGCTTGTTATACTTGCTGTGGAAGACTGCCCTCCCACAAGTTATATCATAGAAATCTGTCCTAGCACGATTTCACCTACAGTGTCTATGTTGCCTATTAGTTTCATAACCAGTTCTGCTGCAAGTGTGGCACCTTTCTCCTCCTGTATTTGCTTGAAGACCTCTAGTAACACAGCCTATCGAGGCTATGCAATGTGTAGAAGTGTACAGGGTGGCAAAAATGCTTCCCAACGACGGCCATTGTTCTGGATTTGGCACCATCCCCGTGGGAAAGTACATGATCACTATCCAATTTTTATCCTGCAGGGTCAGGTGAGTTTAGACCACCTCCAACTGATCGGTCTTTCTAGCTATCCAAAAGGGAACATAATTTAGTATATATGGTCCAGTTGATGCTTTTATAGTCTGTGGAATGGCTGCAGCTTATGCATGTGTGGGTGTTTTAGTAGTACCCAGTAGCGGCTCGTGGTGGGAGTGCTGCGGGGCGGTGGGGCAGGGCGGGGGAGGAGCAGGGAGGGGGGTATAAACTACGTCATACGGTCGAACAGAGGTAAGTAAACAAATAAATAAATAAAACGAATTTCATTGCGCGCGCTGCATTGCCAAATGCGATGCAGCGCGCTCAACGAAATTCGTTTTATTTATTTATTTGTTTACTTACCTCTGTTCGGCCGTATGCCGTAGTTTACTACCCCCACCCTGCTCCTCCCCGCCCCGCCTCACCGCCCCGCAGCACTCCCACCACGAGCCGCTACTGGTAGTACCTATGTTCTTAGTGTCCCGCTATTATAATACAAACTATCACAAACTATATCAACTGGCAGTGCATTTTGTTTACCTCTGTTAACATTTCCCTAATTTCTCCTACAGGCAGTCCACCCTTTTCTGAGTGATGTGTGTATGAAGATACCACAAGCCATGTCTGCTTGGGCTATGTTAGAGATCCTAAGCACATCACGCATGTTACATGCATCCCCTGAAACATCTTCATGTGTTCTATCGAGGTTAACAGCCTCGCAAAGAATTTGTATGGGTCACAGCATTGTTAAGATTTTACAAATATTATGTAAAAAAGAACTGATAGATCCCTCATGGCTCTTTGGCAAACACATAAATGGACCAACTTACCAGTTCTAGACTGAAGGAGCAGAAAAGTTAACTTACCTGCGGATATGCGTATTAGACATGTAAAAATGTCAGAGACTGTCAGGTATATTTATTTATTTTGATTTCTGCAATCCTTTTGTCACAAGTGTTCATGCACAAGAGACCCAGCCTGTACATTTTAAAGGCTTTATTTGAAGCCAGTTTTAGTGCAGACTATATAAAACTAAATAATTGCAGAAATCGGTAAAATGGAAACAGAAACTTAAAAAATAAATGTAATTAAAACAATTTAGCATCATAGTCCGTTAGGTTTTTGTAACCATTTTTTTTTAAGTACTAAACATTCATATTGATAAGGTTTTTTATATTGCTATATAATGGTGGATAGCGTGTTCTTTAATAGTAATGTTATGGCTATATGCAGCTTATATATGTATATGATATATGTCTATGTTGCACTGTGTCTCTAGATATTGAGGTGGGTGCATGGGTTTGTGACGCTACTTATGTAAACACAAGGAGATGGTGGACGGAGCGCTGAAACTTTTCAGAGTCTCACCCCCAATCACAGATCTGGGTTGAATCCATTGTCATTCTTTAGCTCACTTCGCCACCCCAGTTCAGACACAGCTATATGCAAATCAGTCTTGACCCTGTGCCTCATGGGAACAGTCCAGCCCGAACTGCCAAACCATGTCTTCGATTGACTGGAAACAAGTATCCTGGGACCGGTTTCGGGGTAACACCCATTATCAGTCAGACTAGCTTGAATCCAGTGGCAAAGTGAGCAAGGGACCCACGTCTGGGCTACTTATGTAGTTATATAACTGTGTAAATGTTACTGTACTGTGTATTAGAGGTGACAGTGTATAATGGCATATTTATGAGTGACTAAGAGTACACATTTTTGTGGCTGTATTTATTAATGGACATAAGGAGATAGCACACCGGTTGTGTTATTATATAGAGGCCTATTCACAAAGGGTAATCTTCATGCAAAGGTTGTAGCATGAGTACATTTCTGTCTAGTAGTTTAGTTACCAATCTCCATTCTCTCCTCTGAGTGGTTGAAGCATCAAACAATAGAAACTAGTACAGCAAGTTACAACTAGAAACTTTTCAGTTGGGCTTCTACTATACACCTGTTTGGGGGAGATCCCTGCTGCCGGGGCATAGAATTCCGAAGGGAGTAGGGAAACACCATACACAACTAAACCCAGTCACACACACCCCGGGCCCGCTTTAGCACTGGTGCGCCTAGTGCGACAATCATTTTTGGCGCCCCAACGCCCCATGATCGCCTCCTCGGATTCTCTCACTACCACCGGGCAAAAGCGCCCCTCATCTCTCCAATCATAAGTTATTGTTAAACACAGTGCCCCCTGAGGTCAGCGCCCCCCTCCACAGGTCAGCACCCAGTGCGGCCGCACCAGCTGCACTGCCCTAAAGCCGGCCCTGCACACACCTGACACACACTAATACTAAAAATATATAAATTCAACCCTCACCCTAGGCTCCGCCTTCTTCTCTTGAAGTAAGTGAACCTGTGGACAGCAGGATCATCACCAGACTCAAGAATGCAGACCACAACACTCAACAGGAACTTCACAGGGAAGAGGACAGACTGTCAGAGGCACGTCCGTAATAAGAAGCACCACGCTCATAATAAGAGAGGCAAAAAGAACAATTGATGGACAGAATGCAGAACAATGTCATACATTCACCCCAGTACAGAGATCTGGGCCTAAATCCATCGTTTTTTTGCTCACCATGCCATTCCAGTTTGAACCCAGCCATATGCAAATCAGTCTTGACCCTGTGCCTCATAGGAACAGTCCAGCCCGAACTGACAGGCCAGGTCCTCCCTGGACTGGAAACAAGCATCCTAGGACCGGTTTCGGGGTTTCACCCCTCATCAGCCAGGATAGCTTGACTCCAGTGGCATGGAGAGCACGGGACCCACGTCTGGGCATACCCGTCCCACTCGGGGTGACAAATGCAAAAAGAACAATTGATGGACAGAATGCAGAACAATGTCATACATTCACCCCAGTACATAGATATGGGCCTAAATCCATCGTTTATTTGCTCACCATGCCATTCCAGTTTGAACCCAGCCACATGCAAATCAGTCTTGACCCTGTGCCTCATGGGAACAGTCCAGCCCGAACTGCCAGGCCAGGTCCTCCCTGGACTGGAAACAAGCATCCTAGGACCAGTTTCGGGGTTTCACCCCTCATCAGCCAGGATAGCTTGACTCCAGTGGCATGGAGAGCACGGGACCCACATCTGGGCATACCCGTCCCACTCGGGTGACAGATGCAAAAAGAACAATTGATGGACAGAATGCAGAACAATGTCATACATTCACCCCAGTACAGAGATCTGGGCCTAAATCCATCGTTTTTTTGCTCACCATGCCATTCCAGTTTGAACCCAGCCATATGCAAATCAGTCTTGACCCTGTGCCTCATGGGAACAGTCCAGCCCGAACTGCCAGGCCAGGTGCTCCCTGGACTGGAAACAAGCATCCTAGGACCGGTTTCGGGGTTTCACGCCTCATCAGCCAGGATAGCTTGACTCCAGTGGCATGGAGAGCACGGGACCCACGTCTGGGCATACCCGTCCCACTCGGGATGACAAATGCAAAAAGAACAATTGATGGACAGAATGCAGAACAATGTCATACATTCACCCCAGTACAGAGATCTGGGCCTAAATCCATCGTTTTTTTGCTCACCATGCCATTCCAGTTTGAACCCAGCCATATGCAAATCATTCTTAACCCTGTGCCTCGTGGGAACAGTCCAGCCCGAACTGCCAGGCCAGGTCTTTCCTGGACTGGAAACAAGCATCCTAGGACCGGTTTCAGGGTTTCACCC
The DNA here is from genome assembly GCA_963921515.1 of Calotriton arnoldi. Taxonomy (NCBI): domain Eukaryota; kingdom Metazoa; phylum Chordata; class Amphibia; order Caudata; family Salamandridae; genus Calotriton; species Calotriton arnoldi. The sequence continues at coordinate 18,647 of CAWUFW010010823.1, read as the reverse complement.
CTCATCAGCCAGGATAGCTTGACTCCAGTGGCATGGAGAGCACGGGACCCACGTCTGGGCATACCCGTCCCATTTGGGGTGACAAATGCAAAAAGAACAATTGATGGACAGAATGCAGAACAATGTCATACATTCACCCCAGTACAGAGATCTGGGCCTAAATCCATCGTTTTTTTGCTCACCATGCCATTCCAGTTTGAACCCAGCCATATGTTTGCTTTGTTCACCCTAAGTTGGCAGGGTATGCCCAGACGTCGGTCCCTTGCGCACTTTGCCACTGGATTGAAGCTAGCCTGGCTGATGAGGGCTGTTAGCCCGAAACCGGTCCCAGGATGCTTGTTTCCGGTCCAGGGAAGACATGGCTTGGCAGTTCGGGCTGGACTGTTCCCATGAGGCACATGGCCAAGACTGATTTGCACATAGCTGTGTCTGAACTGGGGTGGCGAAGTGAGCTAAAGCACGATGATGGATTCAACCCAGATCTGTGACTGGGGGTGAGTGTCTGAAAAGTTTCAGCGCTCCGTCCATCATCTCCTTGTGTTTGCTTTGTTCGCCCTAAGTTGGCAGGGTATGCCCAGACGTGGGTCCCTTGCTCACTTTGCCACTGGATTCAAGCTAGCCTGGCTGATGAGGGCTGTTAGCCCGAAACCGGTCCCAGGATGCTTGTTTCTGGTCCGGGGAAGACATGGCTTGGCAGTTCAGGCTGGACTGTTCCCATGAGGCACAGGGCCAAGACTGATTTGCATATAGCTGTGTCTGAACTGGAGTGGCGAAGTGAGCTAAAGAACGATGATGGATTCAACCCAGATCTGTGACTGGGGGTGAGTGTCTGAAAAGTTTCAGCGCTCAGCCATCATCTCCTTGTGTTTGCTTTGTTCGCCATAAGTTGCCAGGGTATGCCCAGACGTGGGTCCCTTGCTCACTTTGCCACTGGATTGAAGCTAGCCTGGTTGATGAGGGCTGTTAGCCCGAAACCGGTCCCAGGATGCTTGTTTCCGGTCCAGGGAAGACATGGCTTGGCAGTTCGGGCTGGACTGTTCCCATGAGGCACAGGGCCAAGACTGATTTGCACATAGCTGTGTCTGAACTGGGGTGGCGAAGTGAGCTAAAGAACGATGATGGATTCAACCCAGATCTGTGACTGGGGGTGAGTGTCTGAAAAGTTTCAGCGCTCCGTCCATCATCTCCTTATGTTTGCTTTGTTCGCCCTAAGTTGGCAGGGTATGCCCAGACGTGGGTCCCTTGCTCACTTTGCCACTGGATTCAAGCTAGCCTGGCTGATGAGGGCTGTTAGCCCGAAACCGGTCCCAGGATGCTTGTTTCCGGTCCAGTGAAGACATGGCTTGGCTGTTCGGGCTGGACTGTTCCCATGAGGCAGAGGGCTAAGACTGATTTGCAGATAGCTGTGTCTGAACTGGGGTGGCGAAGTGAGCTAAAGAACGATGATGGATTCAACCCAGATCTGTGACTTCGGTTGAGTGTCTGAAAAGTTTCAGCGCTCCATCCATCATCTCCTTGTGTTTGCTTTGTTCGCCCTAAGTTGGCAGGGTATGCCCAGACGTGGGTCCCTTGCTCACTTTGCCACTGGATTCAAGCTAGCCTGGCTGATGAGGGCTGTTAGCCCGAAACCGGTCCCAGGATGCTTGTTTCCGGTCCGGGGAAGACATGGCTTGGCAGTTCAGGCTAGACTGTTCCCATGAGGCACAGGGCCAAGACTGATTTGCATATAGCTGTGTCTGAACTGGAGTGACGAAGTGAGCTAAAGAACGATGATGGATTCAACCCAGATCTGTGACTGGGGGTGAGTGTCTGAAAAGTTTCAGCGCTCCGTCCATCATCTCCTTGTGTTTGCTTTGTTCGCCATAAGTTGCCAGGGTATGCCCAGACATGGGTCCCTTGCTCACTTTGCCACTGGATTGAAGCTAGCCTGGTTGATGAGGGCTGTTAGCCCGAAACCGGTCCCAGGATGCTTGTTTCCGGTCCAGGGAAGACATGGCTTGGCAGTTCGGGCTGGACTGTTCCCATGAGGCACAGGGCCAAGACTGATTTGTACATAGCTGTGTCTGAACTGGGGTGGCAAAGTGAGCTAAAGAACGATGATGGATTCAACCCAGATCTGTGACTGGGGGTGAGTGTCTGAAAAGTTTCAGCGCTCCGTCCATCATCTCCTTATGTTTGCTTTGTTCGCCCTAAGTTGGCAGGGTATGCCCAGACATGGGTCCCTTGCTCACTTTGCCACTGGATTCAAGCTAGCCTGGCTGATGAGGGCTGTTAGCCCGAAACCGGTCCCAGGATGCTTGTTTCCGGTCCAGTGAAGACATGGCTTGGCTGTTCGGGCTGGACTGTTCCCTTGAGGCACAGGGTCAAGACTGATTTGCATATAGATGTGTCTGAAATGGGGTGGCGAAGTGAGCTAAAGAACGATGATGGATTCAACCCAGATCTGTGACTGGGGGTGAGTGTCTGAAAAGTTTCAGTGCTACGTCCATCATCTCCTTGTGTTTGCTTTGTTCGCCCTAAGTTGGCAGGGTATGCCCAGACGTGGGTCCCTTGCTCACTTTGCCACTGGATTCAAGCTAGCCTGGCTGATGAGGGCTGTTAGACCGAAACCGGTCCCAGGATGCTTGTTTCCGGTCCAGGGAAGACATGGCTTGGCAGTTCGGGCTGGACTGTTCCCATGAGGCAGAGGGCTAAGACTGATTTGCAGATAGCTGTGTCTGAACTGGGGTGGCGAAGTGAGCTAAAGAACGATGATGGATTCAACCCAGATCTGTGACTGGGGGTGAGTGTCTGAAAAGTTTCAGCGCTCCATCCATAATCTCCTTGTGTTTGCTTTGTTCACCCTAAGTTGGCAGGGTATGCCCAGACGTGGGTCCCTTGCTCACTTTGCCACTGGATTCAAGCTAGCCTGGCTGATGAGGGCTGTTAGACCGAAACCGGTCCCAGGATGCTTGTTTCCGGTCCAGGGAAGACATGGCTTGGCAGTTCGGGCTGGACTGTTCCCATGATGCACAGGACCAAGACTGATTTGCATATAGCTGTGTCTGAACTGGGGTGGCGAAGTGAGCTAAAGAACGATAATGGATTCAACCCAGATCTGTGACTGGGGGTGAGTGTCTGAAAAGTTTCAGCGCTCCGTCCATCATCTCCTTGTGTTTGCTTTGTTCGCCATAAGTTGCCAGGGTAGGCACAGAAGTGGGTCCCTTGCTCACTTTGCCACTGGATTCAAGCTAGCCTGGCTGATGAGGGCTGTTAGCCCGAAACCGGTCCCAGGATGCTTGTTTCCAGTCCAGGGAAGACATGGCTTGGCAGTTCGGGCTGGACTGTTCCCATGAGGAACAGGGCCAAGACTGATTTCCATATAGCTGTGTCTGAACAGGGGTGGCGAAGTGAGCTAAAGAATGATGATGGATTCAACCCAGATCTGTGACTGGTGGTGAGTGTCTAAAAAGTTTCAGTGCTACGTCCATCATCTCCTTGTGTTTGCTTTGTTCGCCCTAAGTTGGCAGGGTATGCCCAGACGTGGGTTCCTTGCTCACTTTGCCACTGGATTCAAGCTAGCCTGGCTGATGAGGGCTGTTAGCCCGAAACCGGTCCCAGGATGCTTGTTTCTGGTCCAGGCAAGACATGGCTTGGCAGTTCAGGCTGGACTGTTCCCATGAGGCACATGGCCAAGACTGATTTGCATATAGCTGTGTCTGAACTGGAGTGGTGAAGTGAGCTAAAGAACGATGATGGATTCAACCCAGATCTGTGACTGGGGGTGAGTGTCTGAAAAGTTTCAGCGCTCCGTCCATCATCTCCTTGTGTTTGCTTTGTTCGCCATAAGTTGCCAGGGTATGCCCAGACGTGGGTCCCTTGCTCACTTTGCCACTGGATTGAAGTTAGCCTGGTTGATGAGGGCTGTTAGCCCGAAACCGGTCCCAGGATGCTTGTTTCCGGTCCAGGGAAGACATGGCTTGGCAGTTCGGGATGGACTGTTCCCATGAGGCACAGGGCCAAGACTGATTTGCACATAGCTGTGTCTGAACTGGGGTGGCGAAGTGAGCTAAAGAACGATGATGGATTCAACCCAGATCTGTGACTGGGGGTGAGTGTCTGAAAAGTTTCAGCGCTCCGTCCATCATCTCCTTATGTTTGCTTTGTTCGCCCTAAGTTGGCAGGGTATGCCCAGACGTGGTTCCCTTGCTCACTTTGCCACTGGATTCGAGCTAGCCTGGCTGATGAGGGCTGTTAGCCCGAAACTGGTCCCAGGATGCTTGTTTCCGGTCCAGTGAAGACATGGCTTGGCTGTTCGGGCTGGACTGTTCCCTTGAGGCACAGGGTCAAGACTGATTTGCATATAGATGTGTCTGAAATAAGGGGGCAAAGTGAGCTAAAGAACGATCATGGATTCAACCCAGATCTGTGACTGGGGGTAAGTGTCTGAAAAGTTTCAGTGCTACGGCCATCATCTCCTTGTGTTTGTTTGTTCGCCCTAAGTTGGCAGGGTATGCCCAGACGTGGGTTCCTTGCTCACTTTGCCACTGGATTCAAGCTAGCCTGGCTGTTGAGGGCTGTTAGCCCGAAACCGGTCCCAGGATGCTTGTTTCTGGTCCAGGCAAGACATGGCTTGGCAGTTCGGGCTGGACTGTTCCCATGAGGCAGAGGGCTAAGAGTGATTTGCAGATAGCTATGTCTGAACTGGGGTGGCGAAGTGAGCTAAAGAACGATGATGGATTCAACCCAGATCTGTGACTGGGGGTGAGTGTCTGAAAAGTTTCAGCGCTCCATCCATCATCTCCTTGTGTTTGCTTTGTTCGCCCTAAGTTGGCAGGGTATGCCCAGACGTGGGTCCCTTGCTCACTTTGCCACTGGATTGAAGCTAGCCTGGTTGATGAGGGCTGTTAGCCCGAAACCGGTCCCAGGATGCTTGTTTCCGGTCCGGGGAAGACATGGCTTGGCAGTTCAGGCTGGACTGTTCCCATGAGGCACAGGGCCAAGACTGATTTGTATATAGCTGTGTCTGAACTGGAGTGGCGAAGTGAGCTAAAGAACGATGATGGATTCAACCCAGATCTGTGACTGGGGGTGAGTGTCTGAAAAGTTTCAGCGCTCCGTCCATCATCTCCTTGTGTTTGCTTTGTTCGCCATAAGTTGCCAGGGTAGGCCCAGAAGTGGGTCCCTTGCTCACTTTGCCACTGGATTCAAGCTAGCCTGGCTGATGAGGGCTGTTAGCCCGAAACCGGTCCCAGGATGCTTGTTTCCAGTCCAGGGAAGACATGGCTTGGCAGTTCGGGCTGGACTGTTCCCATGAGGAACAGGGCCAAGACTGATTTGCATATAGCTGTGTCTGAACTGGGGTGGCGAAGTGAGCTAAAGAATGATGATGGATTCAACCCAGATCTGTGACTGGTGGTGAGTGTCTGAAAAGTTTCAGCTCTCCGTCCATCATCTCCTTGTGTTTGCTTTGTTCGCCCTAAGTTGGCAGGGTATGCCCAGACGTGGGTCCCTTGCTCACTTTGCCACTGGATTCAAGCTAGCCTGGCTGATGAGGGCTGTTAGCCCAAAACCGGTCCCAGGATGCTTGTTTCCGGTCCAGGGAAGACATGGTTTGGCAGTTCGGGCTGGACTGTTCCCATGAGGCACAGGGCCAAGACTGATTTGCATATAGTTGTGTCTGAACTGGGGTGGCGAAGTGAGCTAAAGAACGAGGATGGATTCAACCCAGATCTGTGACTGGGGGTGAGTGTCTGAAAAGTTACAGCGCTCCGTCCATCATCTCCTTGTGTTTGCTTTGTTCGCCATAAGTTGCCAGGGTAGGCCCAGAAGTGGGTCCCTTGCTCACTTTGCCACTGGATTCAAGCTAACCTGGCTGATGAGGGCTGTTAGCCCGAAACCGGTCCCAGGATGCTTGTTTCCAGTCTAGGGAAGACATGGCTTGGCAGTTCGGGCTGGACTGTTCCCATGAGGAACAGGGCCAAGACTGATTTGCATATAGCTGTGTCTGAACTGGGGTGGCGAAGTGAGCTAAAGAATGATGATGGATTCAACGCAGATCTGTGACTGGTGGTGAGTGTCTGAAAAGTTTCAGCGCTCCGTCCATCATCTCCTTGTGTTTGCTTTGTTCGCCCTAAGTTGGCAGGGTATGCCCAGACGTGGGTCCCTTGCTCACTTTGCCACTGGATTCAAGCTAGCCTGGCTGATGAGGGCTGTTAGCCCAAAACAGGTCCCAGGATCCTTGTTTCCGGTCCAGGGAAGACATGGTTTGGCAGTTCGGGCTGGACTGTTCCCATGAGGCACAGGGCCAAGACTGATTTGCATATAGCTGTGTCTGAACTGGGGTGGCGAAATGAGCTAAAGAACGAGGATGGATTCAACCCAGATCTGTGACTGGGGGTAAGTGTCTGAAAAGTTACAGCGCTCCGTCCATCATCTCCTTGTGTTTACTTTGTTCGCCCTAAGTTGGCAGGGTATGCCCAGACGTGGCTCCCTTGCTAACCTTGCCACTGGATTCAAGCTAGCCTGGCTGATGAGGGCTGTTAGCCCGAAAATCGTCCCAGGATGCTTGTTTCCGGTCCAGGGAAGACATGGTTTGGCAGTTCGGGTTGGACTGTTCCCATGAGGCACAGGGCCAAGACTGATTTGCATATAGCTGTGTCTGAACTGGGGTGGCGAAGTGAGCTAAAGAACGATGATGGATTTATACCAGATCTGTGACTGGGGGTGAGTGTATGAAATGTTTCAGGGCTCCGTCCATCATCTCCTTGTGTTTGCTTTGTTCGCCCTAAGTTGGCAGGGTATGCCCAGACGTGGGTCCCTTGCTCACTTTGCCACTGGATTCAAGCTAGCTTAGCTGATGAGGGCTGTTAGCCCAAAACCGGTCCCAGGATGCTTGTTTCCGGTCCAGGGAAGACATGGCTTGGCAGTTCAGGCTGGACTGTTCCCATGAGGCACAGGGTCAAGACTTATTTGCATATAGCTGTGTCTGAACTGAGGTGGCGAAGTGAGCTAAAGAACGATGATGGATTCAACCCAGATCTGTGACTGGTGGTGAGTGTCTGAAAAGTTTCAGCACTCCGTCCATCATCTCCTTGTGTTTGCTTTGTTCGCCCTAAGCTGGCAGGGTATGCCCAGACGTGGGTCCCTTGCTCACTTTGCCACTGGATTCAAGCTAGCCTGGCTGATGAGGGCTGTTAGCCCAAAACCTGTCCCAGGATGCTTGTTTCCGGTCCAGGGAAGACATGGCTTGGCAGTTCAGGCTGGACTGTTCCCATGAGGCACAGGGCCAAGACTGATTTGCATATAGCTTTGTCTGAACTGAGGTGGCGAAGTGAGCTAAAGAACGATGATGGATTCAACCCAGATCTGTGACTGGTGGTGAGTGTCTGAAAAGTTTCAGCGCTCCGTCCATCATCTCCTTGTGTTTGCTTTGTTCGCCCTAAGTTGGCAAGGTATGCCTAGACGTGGGTCCCTTGCTCACTTTGCCACTGGATTCAAGCTAGCCTGGCTGATGAGGGCTGTTAGCCCGAAACCGGTCCCAGGATGCTTGTTTCCGGTCCAGGAAAGACATGGCTTGGCAGTTCGGGCTGGACTGTTCCCATGAGGCACAGGGCCAAGACTGATTTGCACATAGCTGTGTCTGAACTGGGGTGGCGAAGTGAGCTAAAGCACAATGATGGATTCAACCCAGATCTGTGACTGGGGGTGAGTGTCTGAAAAGTTTCAGCGCTCCGTCCATCATCTCCTTGTGTTTGCTTTGTTCGCCATAAGTTGCCAGGGTATGCCCAGACATGGGTCCCTTGCTCACTTTGCCACTGGATTCAAGCTAGCCTGGTTGATGGGGGCTGTTAGCCCGATACCGATCCCAGGATGCTCGTTTCCGGTCCAGTGAAGACATGGCTTGGCAGTTCGGGCTGGACTGTTCCCATGAGGCACAGGGCCAAGACTGATTTGCACATAGCTGTGTCTGAACTGGGGTGGCGAAGTGAGCTAAAGCACGATGATGGATTCAACCCAGATCTGTGACTGGGGGTGAGTGTCTGAAAAGTTTCAGCGCTCCGTCCATCATCTCCTTGTGTTTGCTTTGTTCGCCATAAGTTGCCAGGGTATGCCCAGACGTGGGTCCCTTGCTCACTTTGCCACTGGATTCAAGCTAGCCTGGTTGATTGGGGCTGTTAGCCCGATACCGGTCCCAGGATGCTCGTTTCCGGTCCAGGGAAGACATGGCTTGGCAGTTCGGGCTGGACTGTTCCCATGAGGCACAGGGCCAAGACTGATTTGCATATAGCTGTGTCTGAACTGGGGTGGCGAAGTGAGCTAAAGAACGATGATGGATTCAACCCAGATCTGTGACTGGGGGTGAGCGTCTGAAAAGTTTCAGTGCTCCGTCCATCATCTCCTTGTGTTTACTTTGTTCGCCCTAAGTTGGCAGGGTATGCCCAGACGTGGGTTCCTTGCTCACTTTGCCACTGGATTCAAGCTAGCATGGCTGATGAGGGCTGTTAGCCCGAAACCGGTCCCAGGATGCTTGTTTCCGGTCCAGGCAAGACATGGCTTGGCAGTTCGGGCTGGACTGTTCCAATGAGGCACAGGGCTAAGACTGATTTGCATATAGCTGTGTCTGAACTGGGGTGGCGAAGTGAGCTAAAGAACGATAATGGATTCAAGTCAGATCTGTGACTGGGGGTGAGTGTCTGAAAAGTTTCAGCGCTCCGTCCATCATCTCCTTGTGTTTGCTTTGTTCGCCATAAGTTGCCAGGGTAGGCCCAGAAGTGGGTCACTTGCTCACTTTACCACTGGATTCAAGCTAGCCTGGCTGATGAGGGCTGTTAGCCCGAAACCGATCCCAGGTTGCTTGTTTCCAGTCCAGGGAAGACATGGCTTGGCAGTTCGGGCTGGACTGTTCCCATGAGGAACAGGGCCAAGACTGATTTCCATATAGCTGTGTCTGAACTGGGGTGGCGAAGTGAGCTAAAGAATGATGATGGATTCAACCCAGATCTGTGACTGGTGGTGAGTGTCTGAAAAGTTTCAGCGCTCCGTCCATCATCTCCTTGTGTTTACTTTGTTCGCCCTAAGTTGGCAGGGTATGCCCAGACGTGGCTCCCTTGCTAACCTTGCCACTGGATTCAAGCTAGCCTGGCTGATGAGGGCTGTTAGCCCGAAAATCGTCCCAGGATGCTTGTTCCCGGTCCAGGGAAGACATGGTTTGGCAGTTCGGGTTGGACTGTTCTCATGAGGCACAGGGCCAAGACTGATTTGCATATAGCTGTGTCTGAACTGGGGTGGCGAAGTGAGCTAAAGAACGATGATGGATTTATACCAGATCTGTGACTGGGGGTGAGTGTATGAAATGTTTCAGCGCTCCGTCCATCATCTCCTTGTGTTTGCTTTGTTCGCCCTAAGTTGGCAGGGTATGCCCAGACGTGGGTCCCTTGCTCACTTTGCCACTGGATTCAAGCTAGCTTAGTTGATGAGGGCTGTTAGCCCAAAACCGGTCCCAGGATGCTTGTTTCCGGTCCAGGGAAGACATGGCTTGGCAGTTCAGGCTGGACTGTTCCCATGAGGCACAGGGTCAAGACTGATTTGCATATAGCTGTGTCTGAACTGAGGTGGCGAAGTGAGCTAAAGAACGATGATGGATTCAACCCAGATCTGTGACTGGTGGTGAGTGTCTGAAAAGTTTCAGCACTCCGTCCATCATCTCCTTGTGTTTGCTTTGTTCGCCCTAAGCTGGCAGGGTATGCCCAGACGTGGGTCCCTTGCTCACTTTGCCACTGGATTCAAGCTAGCCTGGCTGATGAGGGCTGTTAGCCCAAAACCGGTCCCAGGATGCTTGTTTCCGGTCCAGGGAAGACATGGCTTGGCAGTTCAGGCTGGACTGTTCCCATGAGGCACAGGGCCAAGACTGATTTGCATATAGCTTTGTCTGAACTGAGGTGGCGAAGTGAGCTAAAGAACGATGATGGATTCAACCCAGATCTGTGACTGGTGGTGAGTGTCTGAAAAGTTTCAGCGCTCCGTCCATCATCTCCTTGTGTTTGCTTTGTTCGCCATAAGTTGCCAGGGTAGGCCCAGAAGTGGGTCCCTTGCTCACTTTGCCACTGGATTCAAGCTAGCCTGGCTGATGAGGGATGTTAGCCCGAAACCGGTCCCAGGATGCTTGTTTCCAGTCTAGGGAAGACATGGCTTGGCAGTTCGGGCTGGACTGTTCCCATGAGGAACAGGGCCAAGACTGATTTGCATATAGCTGTGTCTGAACTGGGGTGGCGAAGTGAGCTAAAGAATGATGATGGATTCAACTCAGATCTGTGACTGGTGGTGAGTGTCTGAAAAGTTTCAGCGCTCCGTCCATCATCTCCTTGTGTTTGCTTTGTTCGCCCTAAGTTGGCAGGGTATGCCTAGACGTGGGTCCCTTGCTCACTTTGCCACTGGATTCAAGCTAGCCTGGCTGATGAGGGCTGTTAGCCCGAAACCGGTCCCAGGATGCTTGTTTCCGGTCCAGGAAAGACATGGCTTGGCAGTTCGGGCTGGACTGTTCCCATGAGGCACAGGGCCAAGACTGATTTGCACATAGCTGTGTCTGAACTGGGGTGGCGAAGTGAGCTAAAGCACAATGATGGATTCAACCCAGATCTGTGACTGGGGGTGAGTGTCTGAAAAGTTTCAGCGCTCCGTCCATCATCTCCTTGTGTTTGCTTTGTTCGCCATAAGTTGCCAGGTTATGCCCAGACGTGGGTCCCTTGCTCACTTTGCCACTGGATTCAAGCTAGCCTGGTTGATGGGGGCTGTTAGCCCGATACCGATCCCAGGATGCTCGTTTCCGGTCCAGTGAAGACATGGCTTGGCAGTTCGGGCTGGACTGTTCCCATGAGGCACAGGGCCAAGACTGATTTGCACATAGCTGTGTCTGAACTGGGGTGGCGAAGTGAGCTAAAGCACGATGATGGATTCAACCCAGATCTGTGACTGGGGGTGAGTGTCTGAAAAGTTTCAGCTCTCCGTCCATCATCTCCTTGTGTTTGCTTTGTTCGCCATAAGTTGCCAGGGTATGCCCAGACGTGGGTCCCTTGCTCACTTTGCCACTGGATTCAAGCTAGCCTGGTTGATGGGGGCTGTTAGCCCGATACCGATCCCAGGATGCTCGTTTCCGGTCCAGGGAAGACATGGCTTGGCAATTCGGGCTGGACTGTTCCCATGAGGCACAGGGCCAAGACTGATTTGCATATAGCTGTGTCTGAACTGGGGTGGCAAAGTGAGCTAAAGAACGATGATGGATTCAACCCAGATCTGTGACTGGGGGTGAGCGTCTGAAAAGTTTCAGTGCTCCGTCCATCATCTCCTTGTGTTTGCTTTGTTCGCCCTAAGTTGGCAGGGTATGCCCAGACGTGGGTTCCTTGCTCACTTTGCCACTGGATTCAAGCTAGCATGGCTGATGAGGGCTGTTAGCCCGAAACCGGTCCCAGGATGCTTGTTTCCGGTCCAGGCAAGACATGGCTTGGCAGTTCGGGCTGGACTGTTCCAATGAGGCACAGGGCTAAGACTGATTTGCATATAGCTGTGTCTGAACTGGGGTGGCGAAGTGAGCTAAAGAACGATAATGGATTCAAGTCAGATCTGTGACTGGGGGTGAGTGTCTGAAAAGTTTCAGCGCTCCGTCCATCATCTCCTTGTGTTTGCTTTGTTCGCCATAAGTTGCCAGGGTAGGCCCAGAAGTGGGTCACTTGCTCACTTTGCCACTGGATTCAAGCTAGCCTGGCTGATGAGGGCTGTTAGCCCGAAACCGATCCCAGGTTGCTTTTTTCCAGTCCAGGGAAGACATGGCTTGGCAGTTCGGGGTGGACTGTTCCCATGAGGAACAGGGCCAAGACTGATTTCCATATAGCTGTGTCTGAATCGGGGTGGCGAAGTGAGCTAAAGAATGATGATGGATTCAACCCAGATCTGTGACTGGTGGTGAGTGTCTGAAAAGTTTCAGCGCTCCGTCCATCATCTCCTTGTGTTTACTTTGTTCGCCCTAAGTTGGCAGGGTATGCCCAGACGTGGCTCCCTTGCTAACCTTGCCACTGGATTCAAGCTAGCCTGGCTGATGAGGGCTGTTAGCCCGAAAATCGTCCCAGGATGCTTGTTCCCGGTCCAGGGAAGACATGGTTTGGCAGTTCGGGTTGGACTGTTCTCATGAGGCACAGGGCCAAGACTGATTTGCATATAGCTGTGTCTGAACTGGGGTGGCGAAGTGAGCTAAAGAACGATGATGGATTTATACCAGATCTGTGACTGGGGGTGAGTGTATGAAATGTTTCAGCGCTCCGTCCATCATCTCCTTGTGTTTGCTTTGTTCGCCCTAAGTTGGCAGGGTATGCCCAGACGTGGGTCCCTTGCTCACTTTGCCACTGGATTCAAGCTAGCTTAGCTGATGAGGGCTGTTAGCCCAAAACCGGTCCCAGGATGCTTGTTTCCGGTCCAGGGAAGACATGGCTTGGCAGTTCAGGCTGGACTGTTCCCATGAGGCACAGGGTCAAGACTGATTTGCATATAGCTGTGTCTGAACTGAGGTGGCGAAGTGAGCTAAAGAACGATGATGGATTCAACCCAGATCTGTGACTGGTGGTGAGTGTCTGAAAAGTTTCAGCACTCCGTCCATCATCTCCTTGTGTTTGCTTTGTTCGCCCTAAGCTGGCAGGGTATGCCCAGACGTGGGTCCCTTGCTCACTTTGCCACTGGATTCAAGCTAGCCTGGCTGATGAGGGCTGTTAGCCCAAAACCGGTCCCAGGATGCTTGTTTCCGGTCCAGGGAAGACATGGCTTGGCAGTTCAGGCTGGACTGTTCCCATGAGGCACAGGGCCAAGACTGATTTGCATATAGCTTTGTCTGAACTGAGGTGGCGAAGTGAGCTAAAGAACGATGATGGATTCAACCCAGATCTGTGACTGGTGGTGAGTGTCTGAAAAGTTTCAGCGCTCCGTCTATCATCTCCTTGTGTTTGCTTTGTTCGCCATAAGTTGCCAGGGTAGGCCCAGAAGTGGGTCCCTTGCTCACTTTGCCACTGGATTCAAGCTAGCCTGGCTGATGAGGGCTGTTAGCCCGAAACCGGTCCCAGGATGCTTGTTTCCAGTCCAGGGAAGACATGGCTTGGCAGTTCGGGCTGGACTGTTCCCATGAGGAACAGGGCCAAGACTGATTTGCATATAGCTGTGTCTGAACTGGGGTGGCGAAGTGAGCTAAAGAATGATGATGGATTCAACCCAGATCTGTGACTGGTGGTGAGTGTCTGAAAAGTTTCAGCTCTCCGTCCATCATCTCCTTGTGTTTGCTTTGTTCGCCCTAAGTTGGCAGGGTATGCCCAGACGTGGGTCCCTTGCTCACTTTGCCACTGGATTCAAGCTAGCCTGGCTGATGAGGGCTGTTAGCCCAAAACCGGTCCCAGGATGCTTGTTTCCGGTCCAGGGAAGACATGGTTTGGCAGTTCGGGCTGGACTGTTCCCATGAGGCACAGGGCCAAGACTGATTTGCATATAGTTGTGTCTGAACTGGGGTGGCGAAGTGAGCTAAAGAACGAGGATGGATTCAACCCAGATCTGTGACTGGGGGTGAGTGTCTGAAAAGTTACAGCGCTCCGTCCATCATCTCCTTGTGTTTGCTTTGTTCGCCATAAGTTGCCAGGGTAGGCCCAGAAGTGGGTCCCTTGCTCACTTTGCCACTGGATTCAAGCTAACCTGGCTGATGAGGGCTGTTAGCCCGAAACCGGTCCCAGGATGCTTGTTTCCAGTCTAGGGAAGACATGGCTTGGCAGTTCGGGCTGGACTGTTCCCATGAGGAACAGGGCCAAGACTGATTTGCATATAGCTGTGTCTGAACTGGGGTGGCGAAGTGAGCTAAAGAATGATGATGGATTCAACGCAGATCTGTGACTGGTGGTGAGTGTCTGAAAAGTTTCAGCGCTCCGTCCATCATCTCCTTGTGTTTGCTTTGTTCGCCCTAAGTTGGCAGGGTATGCCCAGACGTGGGTCCCTTGCTCACTTTGCCACTGGATTCAAGCTAGCCTGGCTGATGAGGGCTGTTAGCCCAAAACAGGTCCCAGGATCCTTGTTTCCGGTCCAGGGAAGACATGGTTTGGCAGTTCGGGCTGGACTGTTCCCATGAGGCACAGGGCCAAGACTGATTTGCATATAGCTGTGTCTGAACTGGGGTGGCGAAATGAGCTAAAGAACGAGGATGGATTCAACCCAGATCTGTGACTGGGGGTGAGTGTCTGAAAAGTTACAGCGCTCCGTCCATCATCTCCTTGTGTTTACTTTGTTCGCCCTAAGTTGGCAGGGTATGCCCAGACGTGGCTCCCTTGCTAACCTTGCCACTGGATTCAAGCTAGCCTGGCTGATGAGGGCTGTTAGCCCGAAAATCGTCCCAGGATGCTTGTTTCCGGTCCAGGGAAGACATGGTTTGGCAGTTCGGGTTGGACTGTTCCCATGAGGCACAGGGCCAAGACTGATTTGCATATAGCTGTGTCTGAACTGGGGTGGCGAAGTGAGCTAAAGAACGATGATGGATTTATACCAGATCTGTGACTGGGGGTGAGTGTATGAAATGTTTCAGCGCTCCGTCCATCATCTCCTTGTGTTTGCTTTGTTCGCCCTAAGTTGGCAGGGTATGCCCAGACGTGGGTCCCTTGCTCACTTTGCCACTGGATTCAAGCTAGCTTAGCTGATGAGGGCTGTTAGCCCAAAACCGGTCCCAGGATGCTTGTTTCCGGTCCAGGGAAGACATGGCTTGGCAGTTCAGGCTGGACTGTTCCCATGAGGCACAGGGTCAAGACTGATTTGCATATAGCTGTGTCTGAACTGAGGTGGCGAAGTGAGCTAAAGAACGATGATGGATTCAACCCAGATCTGTGACTGGTGGTGAGTGTCTGAAAAGTTTCAGCACTCCGTCCATCATCTCCTTGTGTTTGCTTTGTTCGCCCTAAGTTGGCAGGGTATGCCCAGACGTGGGTCCCTTGCTCACTTTGCCACTGGATTCAAGCTAGCCTGGCTGATGAGGGCTGTTAGCCCAAAACCGGTCCCAGGATGCTTGTTTCCGGTCCAGGGAAGACATGGCTTGGCAGTTCAGGCTGGACTGTTCCCATGAGGCACAGGGCCAAGACTGATTTGCATATAGCTTTGTCTGAACTGAGGTGGCGAAGTGAGCTAAAGAACGATGATGGATTCAACCCAGATCTGTGACTGGTGGTGAGTGTCTGAAAAGTTTCAGCGCTCCGTCCATCATCTCCTTGTGTTTGCTTTGTTCGCCCTAAGTTGGCAGGGTATGCCTAGACGTGGGTCCCTTGCTCACTTTGCCACTGGATTCAAGCTAGCCTGGCTGATGAGGGCTGTTAGCCCGAAACCGGTCCCAGGATGCTTGTTTCCGGTCCAGGAAAGACATGGCTTGGCAGTTCGGGCTGGACTGTTCCCATGAGGCACAGGGCCAAGACTGATTTGCACATAGCTGTGTCTGAACTGGGGTGGCGAAGTGAGCTAAAGCACAATGATGGATTCAACCCAGATCTGTGACTGGGGGTGAGTGTCTGAAAAGTTTCAGCGCTCCGTCCATCATCTCCTTGTGTTTGCTTTGTTCGCCATAAGTTGCCAGGGTATGCCCAGACGTGGGTCCCTTGCTCACTTTGCCACTGGATTCAAGCTAGCCTGGTTGATGGGGGCTGTTAGCCCGATACCGATCCCAGGATGCTCGTTTCCGGTCCAGGGAAGACATGGCTTGGCAGTTCGGGCTGGACTGTTCCCATGAGGCACAGGGCCAAGACTGATTTGCACATAGCTGTGTCTGAACTGGGGTGGCGAAGTGAGCTAAAGCACGATGATGGATTCAACCCAGATCTGTGACTGGGGGTGAGTGTCTGAAAAGTTTCAGCTCTCCGCCCATCATCTCCTTGTGTTTGCTTTGTTCACCATAAGTTGCCAGGGTATGCCCAGACGTGGGTCCCTTGCTCACTTTGCCACTGGATTCAAGCTAGCCTGGTTGATGAGGGCTGTTAGCCTGATACCGGTCCCAGGATGCTCGTTTCCGGTCCAGGGAAGACATGGCTTGGCAGTTCGGGCTGGACTGTTCCCATGAGGCACAGGGCCAAGACTGATTTGCATATAGCTGTGTCTGAACTGGGGTGGCAAAGTGAGCTAAAGAACGATGATGGATTCAACCCAGATCTGTGACTGGGGGTGAGCGTCTCAAAAGTTTCAGTGCTCCGTCCATCATCTCCTTGTGTTTGCTTTGTTCGCCCTAAGTTGGCAGGGTATGCCCAGACGTGGGTTCCTTGCTCACTTTGCCACTGGATTCAAGCTAGCATGGCTGATGAGGGCTGTTAGCCCGAAACCGGTCCCAGGATGCTTGTTTCCGGTCCAGGCAAGACATGGCTTGGCAGTTCGGGCTGGACTGTTCCAATGAGGCACAGGGCTAAGACTGATTTGCATATAGCTGTTTCTGAACTGGGGTGGCGAAGTGAGCTAAAGAACGATAATGGATTCAAGTCAGATCTGTGACTGGGGGTGAGTGTCTGAAAAGTTTCAGCGCTCCGTCCATCATCTCCTTGTGTTTGCTTTGTTCGCCATAAGTTGCCAGGGTAGGCCCAGAAGTGGGTCACTTGCTCACTTTGCCACTGGATTCAAGCTAGCCTGGCTGATGAGGGCTGTTAGCCCGAAACCGATCCCAGGTTGCTTGTTTCCAGTCCAGGGAAGACATGGCTTGGCAGTTCGGGCTGGACTGTTCCCATGAGGAACAGGGCCAAGACTGATTTCCATATAGCTGTGTCTGAACTGGGGTGGCGAAGTGAGCTAAAGAATGATGATGGATTCAACCCAGATCTGTGACTGGTGGTGAGTGTCTGAAAAGTTTCAGCGCTCCGTCCATCATCTCCTTGTGTTTACTTTGTTCGCCCTAAGTTGGCAGGGTATGCCCAGACGTGGCTCCCTTGCTAACCTTGCCACTGGATTCAAGCTAGCCTGGCTGATGAGGGCTGTTAGCCCGAAAATCGTCCCAGGATGCTTGTTCCCGGTCCAGGGAAGACATGGTTTGGCAGTTCGGGTTGGACTGTTCTCATGAGGCACAGGGCCAAGACTGATTTGCATATAGCTGTGTCTGAACTGGGGTGGCGAAGTGAGCTAAAGAACGATGATGGATTTATACCAGATCTGTGACTGGGGGTGAGTGTATGAAATGTTTCAGCGCTCCGTCCATCATCTCCTTGTGTTTGCTTTGTTCGCCCTAAGTTGGCAGGGTATGCCCAGACGTGGGTCCCTTGCTCACTTTGCCACTGGATTCAAGCTAGCTTAGCTGATGAGGGCTGTTAGCCCAAAACCGGTCCCAGGATGCTTGTTGCCGGTCCAGGGAAGACATGGCTTGGCAGTTCAGGCTGGACTGTTCCCATGAGGCACAGGGTCAAGACTGATTTGCATATAGCTGTGTCTGAACTGAGGTGGCGAAGTGAGCTAAAGAACGATGATGGATTCAACCCAGATCTGTGACTGGTGGTGAGTGTCTGAAAAGTTTCAGCACTCCGTCCATCATCTCCTTGTGTTTGCTTTGTTCGCCCTAAGCTGGCAGGGTATGCCCAGACGTGGGTCCCTTGCTCACTTTGCCACTGGATTCAAGCTAGCCTGGCTGATGAGGGCTGTTAGCCCAAAACCGGTCCCAGGATGCTTGTTTCCGGTCCAGGGAAGACATGGCTTGGCAGTTCAGGCTGGACTGTTCCCATGAGGCACAGGGCCAAGACTGATTTGCATATAGCTGTGTCTGAACTGAGGTGGCGAAGTGAGCTAAAGAGCGATGATGGATTCAACCCAGATCTGTGACTGGTGGTGAGTGTCTGAAAAGTTTCAGCGCTCCGTCCATCATCTCCTTGTGTTTGCTTTGTTCGCCCTAAGTTGGCAGGGTATGCCCAGACGTGGGTCCCTTGCTCACTTTGCCACTGGATTCAAGCTAGCCTGGCTGATGAGGGCTGTTAGCCCGAAACCGGTCCCAGGATGCTTGTTTCCGGTCCAGGAAAGACATGGCTTGGCAGTTCGGGCTGGACTGTTCCCATGAGGCACAGGGCCAAGACTGATTTGCACATAGCTGTGTCTGAACTGGGGTGGCGAAGTGAGCTAAAGCACAATGATGGATTCAACCCAGATCTGTGACTGGGGGTGAGTGTCTGAAAAGTTTCAGCGCTCCGTCCATCATCTCCTTGTGTTTGCTTTGTTCGCCATAAGTTGCCAGGGTATGCCCAGACGTGGGTCCCTTGCTCACTTTGCCACTGGATTCAAGCTAGCCTGGTTGATGGGGGCTGTTAGCCCGATACCGATCCCAGGATGCTCGTTTCCGGTCCAGGGAAGACATGGCTTGGCAGTTCGGGCTGGACTGTTCCCATGAGGCACAGGGCCAAGACTGATTTGCACATAGCTGTGTCTGTACTGGGGTGGCGAAGTGAGCTAAAGCACGATGATGGATTCAACCCAGATCTGTGACTGGGGGTGAGTGTCTGAAAAGTTTCAGCTCTCCGTCCATCATCTCCTTGTGTTTGCTTTGTTCGCCATAAGTTGCCAGGGTATGCCCAGACGTGGGTCCCTTGCTCACTTTGCCACTGGATTCAAGCTAGCCTGGTTGATGGGGGCTGTTAGCCCGATACCGATCCCAGGATGCT